>CM035768.1:43492094-44692094 GCA_020466155.1 Pachypeltis micranthus
AAGAGGACTTGAGCGGAAGATGTCATGCCAGTCAGGCAATAAAATACTGACGCCGCTTTTCAAGTTGTTTGGGTAAGTTTTGTGAGCACTCATTGCCTGGGCTCCAGGGCTAAGGGGTGGTATATTCAACAAACTTATGCGACAAGCTAAACAGAATTGGTCAGTCAGCCTTAATGAGTTAGCTACTTCAACCCACAAAAGCTCTATTTTAGCCTGTATGAGAAGCTGGTTCTAGACTGATGACTGTTGGAATTTTGCCACACAATTGAGCTGACGTTCAAACCACTTCAAACGGAAAATGTTATCACAAAGGGGCTGAGTATTTAACGCAGTAGATGCTTTGAAGCTATTCAGTAACTTCTGGTGGGTTGTAACCAAGCTCTGTTATAATGTATTAGCTAAATCTAATGGTACCAGCTTACCCACTCACTGTCACGCCTTGCCTGGAACTCTGTTCTTAATATACATACTTTATTTTGAAATTGTATCTGTGGAGCTGATAAGGGGGCCAATATAACGCTATAGCCAAATGGACCCTCAGCAGTTACATGAGTATAATAGGACTATCATTGTAAAATACAAAGTGGTTTTCATTCAAACAACCACTGAGGGATACTCAATACTTGGTCTCACTCTGTAAGAACTGCCTGGTAAGAACTCTTTTAATGACAAACTGTGAACTTAACATAGCTCATGTTATAAAATCATACTGATTGAGGTAAGCCCATTACATTCTTGGTTATTGTGAGTCAGCAGTGTGAGCTTGTCAAGCTGCAGAGGACTGGTGAGCTTTGAAAGAACCCCTCAAAAGGAAAATTGAATAATTCATTTCAGCTTCTAAAAGTTGAGAACTCAGCCAATGAGAGCAATTAACCATGACCTTCAAGATTTTGAGAGGCCAATCTCTTGATGTTTCTCCAACACTTGGAGCAAGAGGCTAGGTGCAGGAAGGTTCCTGTTGGGCGCAGATGAATAAGGCTAAGTGACGGAATGGACTGTATTTAGAAAAGCGGTGCTCATGGAAATATTTACAATCGCGATTCGTGTAACACTGAGAGGAATTGATATTTGTGTTAAATTGCCCTTTAGTGTGAACACCACCAAATTTTGTCTGCTTACGTTGTTGTACATGAGACCACAATTACACAATGTTTGGGCATTGGGAGAATTTAACAGGGAGACAGATAAGAGAGAAAGGGCGCCCGGGCTATCATGTAAAACTGTAGTGACCAAAAAATGAAAGGAGAAGGGGATTTATAACAAGACATACAGGAGAGGAGCTGTCTCTTGTGGAGAGGAGAAATAAAGAAGGAAAAACCCCAGTTTCGGGTAAATCGGCGGCCGTTAGAGAAGTGAAATTTCCACAGGTACGAGGGGGTAAGAGGGAACAATAACCTTTTCATTAAGCGTCAGGTAGTCCCGTTGAGTCAGTCATGGGGAAATTCGAGGTCAAGGGACTTGACTGAACTTGCATCAAACAGTTCCATTGGAACCATCTTTAACTATTCTGGTTTGGCCCTAGTCATCTGATGAGTCGGAGGATGTGAGAGGTCATTTCATAGCAAAGGTGCTCAATTATGTCAGGAAAAGCTCAACCCTGCAGTGAAGTGTAAGATTAGTTTTGTGGTCTGTCTAGTTCTGTGAAATGTGTGCACTCTTGGGTGCTCCTTTTATTGTAAAGATAAATAAGGGTAATCTTCTACTTTTATCCAGTCAGTGAATATCCATTGGCGTGTTAGAAAATCGCAAAAGTGTCATTTATTGTCAAGTTTAGAAGTTCCTCTGAATAGAAGATAGGTGACAAGCTCAAGGGTCATTTTGTACTGAGGTGACAATGCATTCTGTACGTGCATGCATCTCTGGGTAGTGGGTAATAAATCAAGTACTCGCCTGGGTTCATGAGGGGGAATACATGATTGCTTTTGGCCGGTTAAAGGCTTATTCACTCCCCTATCTGACTTGAATGTCAACACAATTTTCTAATATCAACAAATAATCAAATGATGTCGTTCTAAATCAAAATTCATGAATCAGAAAATCATAGTTTCACTGCCTCAGGGCTCACCAACTTCTTTGAAAGTCTTCAACTAATCCCAAGTACAGTGTTGAACATGATCAATCACTCCTCTGAAGAGTGAAAAACTCCAATTTTCCCAGCTTCTCCGCACAGACCACTTTTCAGACTTAGTTTGAACAGTAAATGTTTATGATAAAGACATTTGAGATACAATTTGCGTAATCAGTTTGACAATCACCTGCAAAGTAGAATGGCTCTTCCTATTATTCATTGAAAACGCCAGTACAGTCTTATTCACTTCTCTAGAAAGTGACGATCAGTTGATATTCTTCATTGCATACGTATCCACATAGAGCAAGCTGCAACAACGAAATATTCATCAATAATAATTGAAGCACAGCTGACAAAAAAATCTCGTTGATTCGAAGGACCAAAGTAATTTAGTCACTACCAGCAACACTATTGAGCAAGTCAGAAAGACCACTATACAACCGTGAATATAGTTTGGCTTTGAGGGATACAAAGAGTAGTCTGGTTTTCAACTTTACCAACTGAGGTTGCTCCATGATTCCAATCCAATCCAATTTTTCCTTGGTTGCCAGAGAGATTGAGAACCAACTTTACACGTAACTGAAGAGTAAGTGCATAACTGTTTATGCAGATTTCTAAAAGTGAATACTGGGTATATGCATATGATACTGCATGTGAGAGTTTGCTACATACTTTTAATACCGACTGAATCTTTGGTACAGAGATTATAATTTACTCGGACAGCTAATTAGTACTATGAAGTGATGAAAGCAATTCCAAAACAAGTCCCACTTAGTCCTATTAAAGAAAGCGTAGCTAAAAACGGCCTTATTCTTTTTCAAATAGCATGAAGTCGTTGAAAACACTGACACTCAAAACAAGTGAATAATGAGATAGTTAAGGGAACCTCACTAGCTTTTAATATGAATTGCGAGCCAGCTGTTCACATTTGAAAGCAAAGCAATGATGCATTGAACAAGTCAGTGGATAGAGAATGTAACGGTTCAATTAGAAGCATATTGTGAATACTAAGAAGATACTTCAGATTCAAGCACACCACAGTATCTTTAAGGAAGGATAGATTCACGTACAGATCTTGTAGGCCCAAAGTCTTAACGACCAATTGCAGATGAGAGGAAGTTAAACTTGGACTAACGTCAATGGCTTCAGATTTACTAATGAATTTATAATTCACTAAAAGCTATGCTAAAGGTGATGGTTCATTGGAGGTCATGTGAACAAGAGGAAAGCCTGGTCTACATCATACCTAGGTCTCTCAGTTTGGATATGTGTTGGTATCCGAGTATTTCAGGGAGGTGCTGGGAACCATTCTGAAAAGGCCAACATGGTGCACCAGCTGAGAGAGAGTACAACACATATAAAAATATCTTCCTAGGTGACTTCCTTCCCTTTCATGCATGCAGGTTGGTGTACTGATCTGGGAGTCTTCCCAGAATATTTGGATCTGCGGTGGGCACTGAAATGGGCCACTAACTGAACATAGATTTCTGCTTCTGCTCAATCTGGAAAACTTGATGTTCGCTGTCTATCTGCCTCTCTCTTATTCAAATATGTGCCTGCTCATTCTGTGGACAGCTTTTAGCAATGTTTCTGGCTGATTGTAATCTAATAGCCCAAGACGAAGATTCATGCTCTGAGTAAATTTTGGTACAGAATTGGAGCTAAGCATCGCTGAGTAAATGGCTCTCCAACATTTCCAATCTCCTCGCAACAAATCATGTCGGAAGTACAGGTCTCTCGATCAGCCTGCTGAGGTGGCGCATGATAACAACATATGCCCCATTATCAATAAACTTCTCAGTTTGAGGCCGCTTTGCACAGTTCAGTTGGCAGATTGAAACTTAGACAATGTATCAGTTCTCTCCTACTTTTGGATGCTAATGATGTCAGCATTCGGTAACACTGATAGAGAAGACACTCACAAGTGATACAATCTACAAAATGGCCATGGATTGTTAACATTTGTAAAGTCAGATACCTGGTTGAATCGCCGAATCATGTAGCGCAAGTTTGTTCCAGGACTCATAAGGGCTTCGTCAAATCGCCATAATGTGATCTGTAAGCAGGTTACAAGAAGGGCAGTGAAATCTAGCGAAATTAATAAAACCAAGTTGTTATAGCAAATTGGGTAAAATCATAGTGGCAAAAAAGTGGTTATAATGAGGCGGTGGATGAAGAGTTATAGCTTCTTCTGTTTGTGTGATGAACAAGAAGAATGAATTTTCTATGTACAGAAAAGGTACTTATAGTGAAGTTACTAGTCCTCAAATTGTCCATAAGTTCACAAACGTGCTGCTTTCCATAGTTTGATCAATCGAGCATTGTCAGCTCATTGGCAGAGCCACAAGCAAGGTACAACATAGCGAGAGAGAAACGTTTGTAACCATGGATGGTGCTACAACAGAACATGAGGGGGTGAAGGAGTCAGTGTAGGCCTGTAGGCAGCTGTAGTGAGAAAATACATATTGAATACTATACTATACTATACTTTACAATACGATACCAATGAATAAGGAAAAATTGTTGAAAGAGAAATCAGTCATTAAGAGTGCAGTGGTTGGTTATAATGGAGTTCTTATTTCTTCTATTGTGAATTTATTTCTTAGAAAGAAGACTATTGAGAGTTTCAAATCAAACAGTTAGGGAGGTTGTTGTCGAAAAGAAAATTTGTATCAGCATCTCATATTACGAGCAGTTTCTGAGTAAATGTCAAACGTTTTATCGTTTAGGGGAGAATGTAAAGGATAAAATGAAAATAAAATGAAAATGGTCTTAAATCTTCATTAGGTTGGGTTAAAGATATAATACAAATTTAGGATAAAAGTAGCGATTACAAGCAACTCATTCACCTTTTGAAGTATAATTTGTTTCTGAGTCTCTCTGACTTTGAGTGGGGGATACAAATATTTTCAGATAAAAAATAGTGCCAAAGGTACAGTGAATTGCCTGTATATGTTGACAATTTTATAACCTCACGAGATTTATAGGATGCGACTGAATAAATTGCACAACACAAAGTACAGGTGCGACCATCTTGATAGGCCTGAGAACTACAGAATGAATCCATCCCTCACTTGAGCGGAGTGGACAAACATAGCGCATTTGTAGAAATGCCGAGGAATTCCTTTGTATTGAAAGCTCATAAACTAGTAAAGAAAACGGTGTTGAATCGTCTACATGCTATTTCAAGGGAATGTTTCCTACTAATGGTAAACTGAATTCGCTCGCGTATGAACATTGGCTCAGTTTCCATACAGCAGGTCTGTTTCCTTCTCATGATTCCTGAATCTCCAAACGAAAATGAAAATGTTGGTATATGTTCTATTCAAGTTCTTGGAACTGAGAAAATCAACACATACATCTCACTTCTAGTAAGTTTGAACCAATGAACTAAGCCAATAGGCTGTGGTTGGGGAAGATTTCACTTCCCATCCAGCTCCTCTTGTAGTAGGATTGTCTGCATGAAGATCCTCACATCCTGTAAGGTAGCTGTTCGGCACAGGCCGAAGTAGTTGGGATCATGAGCTTGAGCCTTTCCCAGGTGTGTTCAGCCTTTTTCATGTCATGCCGGGGGACAGTCCGAGAACTTCTGATAAGTTCAGAGGTGACAACGGACTTTCCAAAAAATCCTTCCCTCCCATCGATTTACCTTCTCCTCCAATACATACAAGTTTTCCCAGATATACTTGTCCCCCCGTGACATTTCTCTATCAACTTTCGAGCCAGTCACAGCTCTTCTCATGCTCTCCATCACTCCAGTTTCCCTCTCAACGAGTTCCCTTTGATTTTATTTAAGCTCCCCCTCTCATGCGCCCAACAATGGCATTATTGATGCTAATAGGGCTTCGTAAATTGGGTTTCATATCCCCCAGTGGCGCGTGAAGAACTTGTTTTAGGATCATCAATGGTGTTCACTAGATGGTACCTCTTTTTTCTCATCTCATTGAGATTAGACTCGTCCTAACAGGAGTTGTCTAAGGTAGCCCATACTTCCTCTCAACCCTCAGATGAGTGCTGTTTATTAGCTCGGTAGTCATTCTTCTTCTCAGCTCATTCTCCCTGGTATTTTAATCCCTTGAGCATATGAATGGTTTTCTTTTGCTCTGAATTTGCGACTTGATTGTGATTAGAGGCAACTGTTGTTCCTTGATGCTGAGATAGATGTGTGGAATGTCCTACCATATTCGATGGGAACTGTATTAATATGGAGAAAGTAGGTAAAATTATTGAGAAACTGAGTCAAAATGTCTCGAAACTTTTGAGTAGATACGAAACCAAGTAACTTGTAGGCAAAATTCAGTTAAACCGTTGAACAATCTAGTGAACTTTGTTGAGAACTTGAGTAATTAGTATTCTAAAATGGCTTAAAACTAAGAAAATCAAAACTCTTGATACACACATATATGCAACTGCGTGGGTATAATCTCTAAAATTATGGCATGTAAGACAGAACAGGGTATTATTAACTAAGATACCATTTCTTGTTTACCATTCTAGATTGTAGGGCAAAGCTTAGTTAAAAAGGTAATAATTGCGTGGACTCTGATATCGTTGCTGATTCGACCTTCGTTAAATTTTCATCGAGTGAATATTAGGCGTGTATCAGGCGTACACCGTTTTCTCAAGAATATTCGCGCCAACGTTCCTTATTTATGGGGAAAATATCTCCTACGTCGCATCACACAACTTTCCTCATCATCAGATATGACGATATGACGACTGTCGTGTTTAGCAATGAGCCTATTCACGATCGCCAGAGTCTTTTACAGAAATATTTCGGTGTGAGAAGCCAATTTGTAATACATTATCCCCCCCCCCTTACTTATCGTTGGGAACGGTTCATGGCCATATTTTTGCATCTCACAGAAATAATGAAGAAAACGAAAGAAAAAAAAAGAGAAAGCAAAATCGAATCAGTTGTTCATTTGACGCACAAAGTTGACCCGCAGTTGACAGATTAACACTCGACTGGCCCCACTAATTACTCAAACGGCCTCAAAATGTAACGTTTACGGATTACTATACTTTGTTTACGTCACCATCTCCCGTCGAATGAACATTCTATGGTACTGCACAGTTATTTGGAAATATTTACCAAAAAATAAAAATAAACAAAATCTCTATCTTACAGAACAATTCAATGGTCAGTTTATTTCTCTCAAGTTCAGATGCTCTCTCTCTCTCTCTCTCTCTCTCTCTCTCTCTCTCTCTCTCTCTCTCTCTCTCTCTCTCTCTCTCTCTCTCTCTCTCTCTCTCTCTCTCTCTCTCTCTCTCTCTCTCTCTCTCTCTCTCTCTCTCTCTCTCTCTCTCTCTCTCTCTCTCTCTCTCTCTCTCTCTCTCTCTCTCTCTCTCTCTCTCTCTCTCTCTCTCTCTCTCTCTCTCTCTCTCTCTCTCTCTCTCTCTCTCTCTCTCTCTCTCTCTCTCTCTCTCTCTCTCTCTCTCTCTCTCTCTCTCTCTCTCTCTCTCTCTCTCTCTCTCTCTCTCTCTCTCTCTTCTCTCTCTCTCTCTCTCTCTCTCTCTCTCTCTCTCTCTCGATTGTGTTCAAAACTACGCGCAAATGATGTATATGTGCAGTATGTTGCAGTATGTGTATACTCATAAAATAAAGCCATTAGTGCCAGCAAAATTGCGCAATTCTTCGAACAAGCATGTTAGCTAGATGACAGTTGGATCTGTTGACAATCGAAATCAAACTCGTTGAATGTTTGGGGAGAGGTGACGGGTCTAGGCCAAGCAAGAATCAGTTAGGTAGGGTAGGGCTAGCGTTCAAAATAAGATAATTCGAACGTTTTGTGGACGGTTCCCGGTTGACGGGAAGATTCGCCGAGGGAAATATCGACGTAACGGACGACGAACTATTTCGAAGGAGAAACGGATGATGAAAGCAGCTACTTACGGTTATTAACAAGTCAATATCGTCGGTACGAGGCGAATGGAATCAACAGTGTATGAACGAACGGTGGTGCGGGTAGAGGAGGCAGCTCTTTGGCGCAGCCTCCGCGGTTATAGATCATTCTCTCTCCAGTCGAAGGGGGCTACGATGTAATGAGATGGAGGGGGGGGGGTTGTAGGAAGGAGGATGAACCCTGCGAAGGGTCTCGAATCCCATCCGTCCATTCACAAAGACGAGGATCTCTCAAAGTTCTCTATTGAGTGATCAGTCTACAATACAATTAGTGATGAGACTAACGAACTAACCGTTTTGAAGTTACTGTGCAAAAGCTGCGAGAAATGCTTGTATATACAATGGCAGTGGTTTAAGTTAGGGGGTTTTTCGTGGGTTGTTCTCAATTATCTTACGAACGTTATTGAACTTTTGCGTATAGATCGTTATTGGACTTCCGTCCAGATCATCATCTGAGAGGGATTTATTAGGAAAAACTGGGATACAAACTTTCGATTTTCGTCAAAATCGTTGATAATTTATTGCGCTGCTCTCGCTGATGAACATGATACATTTTATGTGATCAATGAGTTACGTGGGTCTGTCCACAGAAAATATTTACACGAAATCGATGGAGCTATTTCTAAACAACTAAAAAAGTTGGTGTTTTGATAACTATAGTTAGTTTCATATCGATTTTCCACGGTAATCTGCAGGCTAACTACGAAATTTGAGCTGGTTTGGTTCAACAGTTTTCTGTCACTCGCAGACCATTTTCCCTAATGGTGTAAAAGCTAATGTACTCTCTACTTTTGAAAAATATCCTCATAATTGCACCATGTGTCAGATGTAATCGACACTGTGACCACCCACCATCAATAAATTCTAAAATTATGCTGGGAAACGAACAATTGAAATAAATATACTAATCAAGCACTTTTCCTAAACATAGGAAGAAAATTATTTTATTTATGTATTGCATGCGTTATTCTTGACAGTTATCAGATAACTAGTTGGAAATATTGGGGTTGAGCCGATGATGCATCTTTAGTGGCGAGGTTTCGAGAGTGATTTCTTCTTCATAATCGTGCCCTACAGAAAATCACAAAAGGGGAAATATTTGGTTCTTCCATGTAGAATTTAAAAAGAATTTCTCGTCGTGAAACTACGCATAAGATTTGTTTGGGATTTGCACCAGTATGGAGTTGATTCATACTCTCTAACCACATATAACGTGGTGTAGTGGAGAAGGGAAGTGGGACAGAGGGAACGGTGGTATCGGTAGGGTGGAGAGTTAGCTGATTTTCTAAACGGCTCGTCTGAGATTTGACTACCTGAAGTATGCGGTTTTTGCATAAAGTTTTGAACTCCCTCTGGTGGTTAATGACACCGGTTTCTTCGTTTTAAAACTGTGTAAGCGGCAAGTACCACTGTTTTTGTTGCTCAAATTTGGTTTTTGATTATGTGGATTTTGGTTCCACTCATCTTCAGCTGGAGAAGCAAAATGTTTTCGTAGTGAGTCGTCCTTTCTTCTGTCGATTTTATTTTTATTTCTGTATCCCCTTAATTGATTTATAAACTAGTTTGCAACGGGCTTTTAAACAAAATAGAGTAAACACACTTAATGAAAATCTTTATTTATGTACTCTGGTGGGGATTCTTTAGTCAATTGCAATCCACACTAGAGTTAATTTCAACAATCAACAACACTACTTTGCAATTTATTTATATAAGCACATCAAATAAGTTATAAGCTCTTGGTCGCTGGATGAGATTTGAAAAACATCGTGTACTAACCATGACTTTGAACATCCTACAGGACATCAAGAACTCTGTAATGTTTTATAGGTCGGGGAAGCTTCACTAAAGCAACATAGACTCTGGATCGAAAACCTATCAGGTTATTTGCCTCATCACCAGTGCCATGTGTGGGCATAAATGGAGCCTACCATACTTCCTCGAGATCTTTACGATTTTATTAATTGAAAAAGAATCATTATACCTACTTGTACTCATTCAAGAGGTGATTCGTCTTGTTACTTCTCATAGCATGCTCGAATCCAATTCAAATATTTCATATGTAGGAAGAAATGAGGGGAATATATGAAATGGAATAACGTTAAAACAATTTCAAATTTTATTTACAATATCGGCTGGTAACAAAGTGTATTTGCATTTTATAAAATGTTGTCAATTAACGAAAACTTTGTTAACTACAATATTTTTAACAGTCTTATAATACAAACAGCTTTTTAACAAACTGTTGACATAAAAAATGACTACAAAAGGAAATCACTTCACGATTAAGGTCCTAGAAAGAAAATTCAGGTCAAAAGTAGCTGGTTGTTGTTTTTTAAAATAGAATTGTTTATAGTTCCAACTCACATTGTAAACCTGAATAATGAATTTTTCAACAAAGGTGAATATAACAAGGATTGACTCGGTTGGATAGAAGCCCAAAAAATTTGCAACATTAGGAAAATATCACAAACAGGGATGCGGACATGCAATAACTGCGAACAAGGATCATTTAATACAAATCATCCTTGAGGGAAAGGCTAAGCTGATACTTTCCCGCATGGTTATACCCAAGTCTGTAATTCTACTAGTCTAAAAAGAGAGACAATTTACTACATGAATCTCAAAGAAGAAACGAATACAGGGCATTTATAAAAGAATGAACCAATTTCATCATGCACAATTATTAACGCGTTTAATGAAGTAACACAACAAAAACGCCAGAAGGGTCATACACAATAACCACTTACAAACAGGTTTTGCTTACTGTCTTATTATAAGTACTACATACACGACGAACAACACCAGGGAACTAGCCATCAATAGTAACCCTGAGCCATGACTTCTAAATTTGTCTCACAAACAAATGTAAGCCTTTCATTGAAGGCTCACCCATCCTGTAATGTAAACAACCCACACCCCTTTGCTCATGTCATCTGTACATTTGAACAATTGCCAGTATACAGCCAGTAGCAACTTTGCTACGTGCAGTCATTGACAAAAAGCCATAAAAAAAGTTGACTGTGATTGTGACTCATTATGCTCCAGAAATTTTAGCTTGAGTTCGTGAAGGGTTGTTATCCAGGGTCTCTTTGCATTTTGTAGGGGAGAACAGTCTATGTGTGCATCACGTGTTGACAGAAGTGTACACATCGTCACTTCTTCAATATTATAAGACATGAGCAATAACTAATCATTTTATGTCAAATCAGTTCCAATCTGTTAAAGTAGGATGAAAGCATTGGATGATACTGCAGACAAAATTGAGGAGTATTCCACAAACTGCACTTATTGATCTTTATCTGCTGCAGAACTGCTTATTGTCCACATAATCAAACATCATGGAAATCCCATCTCTAAAAAAGATTGTATGGAAAGTATTACAATCGTGATTTTTTGCAGGTGTGAAAATTAGGTCATGCATGAGCGATTTTCATTGTTGGAAAGGGAGAGAGGAGGCAGTAGCGTAACAAAAACGAGGAGTTTTCGCATTTTTCTTGAAAACGAATATCAAGCATTTTATGTAAACTTGCAGGGTACGTTCAACTAACTGGTACCTACACTTTGATCTCCATTGAACGTTTCTGTTGAAATGCGTTGAACGAAGATAGTGCCTGTATATACAGCTGATCATTGAAGAATTTACACGCTTAACAGGAGGTTGTGTGGTACTTCCCATCAGATTCGCTGTTCTCATGGGAAATCAGATGTCTATTTCGAAAATAGCCTCAAAGTTACATGGATAGAAATTGTATTTAACAAGTTAGGAACAGACTAGACGAGAAAGGCAGATCAGCCATTCCTCAGCCCATTTTCTATCGGTTTTATTAATCAAGTTTTGCTGCTAACATTTTTGTTTATATTGAGATTAAAAAAAATTAAAAATAGTATGTTGGCCAGACTTGGCTTTGGTTAGGTGTTAAGATTGTAGTATCCCCATAATAATTTATAATATTCAGTTTTGGCCCACATGTTGATTTGTATGAACAGCCGCCTTAGCTCGTTGCTCAAGGGATGCTACTGAGGTGGGCCAGACCTATATGTGTCTCAGGAGCAGTTCTAGCTGAATGCCACAAAGGACTTGCAGCCCTCTTTTCCATTTTCCCAACTGCCATCTACTTGATTGAGTAAGATACTCTTAACTATGTTTTCTTTATTATATAATGTTTTTGTGAATGCCTACATGGATATTCATGTCCTTCGTGTTGAGGATAAATTCATGATTGAGGAATGATAACAGACTGCTGCTGCACACTTCAATCAAGGATTTAGAATCATTGAACAGAATGTGAATGAAAAAAATAATTTTTTAACCCATCCACAAAAATATAATCGTTTTCCACACACAAGGAAGTAATTTATTCAAAAGCCACATGCTCAAGGAATTCCACAGAAACAAGGGCAGTTTGTAAGTACGCAGAATGTAGTGAAGTGGTGCAAGGTACAACTCATGACTGGTAGGGTAAGTTTGAGTACTCCTGGTTGAGCTCGGAATGTCTCTTATTGTGTTCTAAGAGCTATTTCTTGAGCTGACGCACTGTCTCGTAAATGTGCCCCAGCCTCTAATGATAAGGTGACATTGTACCAAAGAGGAATCATCTAATCGCATCAGTGTCACCCAAGCTGCAATATTGGTTGTGTGTGTAATGCAAGGAATGAGCTCGTTGGTGAGTAGAATACTTGTGACGGTACTTTCTGATATTACATTTATTAAATAAAATAATGCATAATGATATTGGTGTATTCTTCTTAAATGACCCTGTAAATTAGAAATCATGTAGACTGAGTTGGAGAGCTGGAACTTCACTGCTCCATCTTTGGTTTTTCACGACTAATATCACGCTTAATATCAATAACAAGGTACAAATTACAATTTGCAACTCTTAACATCAAGTATTGTATTAAAATATATACATTGAGTAGAATCAAATAGCTAAATGATTTTCTCTAAATTCTTTGGCTGACAATAATTTACAAGACCAATTTACACAATCAATTTGATCATATTACAACAAAAATAGTTCATTGTACTAGCACCAACTTATTTCGATAAGTATCGATCCTAAAATGAAAGAAATAAAATAAGTTAATAGTAATTTCATTCTTTTGAATTTGTTCTCAAAGTAAATTGAATGATCATTCCAATTGATTTGGCATAAAAACTTACATTCCAAAATAATAAGGGAAGGCAGAAAACCAATGCACAAATGTTCGTAATGTGTGAATAATGTGACATACAGAAATACGCCCAGTGGCATTCTGTGAAATCATATCTTCTCTCATCAGAAGAGTGAGCAGCTTGCAGGAGTATTGTTAACCGGTATATTACGAGTAGCAAAAGAATAGGTAAAGGCAACTTGAACTGCGTTTGGTTATCAAAATAATTACTGCTGAAGACTGTGTCAGTAAATACACAGAGGTTCAACAGGATTTCATGGGCAAAACGATATTTTTTATAATTAAGGCGTAAACATGTATTTTGCCAGTTTACAGGAATGGTGTGTCAGAAGATTCCCCTTGTCATGATCCAAGTATCATTCATACTCTGATGAATCAACCAGATCAAAGTGGTGATTGGCAACATATTCGTCGGGTCAAGCATTCTGTTCCTGATTTTCCTGGTTTTGTATCCACTCAACCATCGGCAATGATTTTTATAAGGTCATTGAACTAATTATGAACAAAGATTGGTGTTCCAGCCAAATATATTTAGGGTCCCTTTGCACCTCATTTTACTGGATAATTCTGTGACCTCTGTAATTGAGGTTAGTTGACAGATGGATCTTCATTTGTAGTTAAAATAATTTTGGCACGCTATTTAGTAAGGTTAATCATTTCTTAGGTTCTGTTTAGAAGAGCATTATTGAAAATATTTGATATAGCGAGAACAGTTGATATTAGGAGTACACACGACAAAATACTTTTTTATGATATTTGGATTAGATTAGCTTTCTTAGGTATACACCATAAATTGGTTCACTGCTTAGCGACCTTAATTGTTATGTGTGGTTTTTTGTGCAGTAGGCATAAGCATTTGCTGCTGACCCGAGAAGTTGCATATTGAATCTATCCCCTGGTGCGAGTTGCCCCCCAACTTCACTCTCAACTGAATGCAGGGAGACGATAAAATGGCTTCACAGTATCATTAATTGGTAGGTGGTAAAACGTCAAAGTTGAAACTATGAGCGTTTGAACTCTTTTAGATAAATTCAGTGACTGGCGTATCATTGAAAAGCGTAAAACTGACTGAACCTAATGAATCATCAAAGAAGTGTGTTCGGTTCTTATTGAAAATCTTGCATACAGATAGGTACTTGTAGTTATCTTATTTTGCCAAATGGCATGATTCATCTGCACGCCTTGTAGTACATTTTGTATAAACTCACTTGCAAACCCATTTCACACTCTTCTTTTCTTATTTCGTCAATTTCCCATATTGGGATTCCCATTTCTCATTTCTGATCGGGGGAAATCTCACCATAGCTCTCATAATGATATGGATATTTATTTTTAAAAACAATTTTTCAAAGCTAAAGAACTGCGCTCTTATCTATCTGCAACATATTGGTATCTCTTTTCAATTTTATTTTATTCTACGAGCATATGTGTATCATTTTTCAGCCTGCCCTTGTGCCAATCACGTTAATCACATACAGCCCACAAGCAGTTTGATAGCAAGACTCACAATGCAATGAAGAAATAATGTTACTTGGGTTCTCACTCATATAATCATAGGGATACAGTGTCTCACATATAGTTGTATTCAAGACAAATCATCTGAAATATTGAATACTGATACAAGTAATAGTAATTTCAGCACTATCATAATAGTAATACTAAAGATCGTATATAATATATATATATGGTATCGAGCAACTCTTTGTTTTCAAACTTGTCCTGATAGATGTTTGAATTAATAACAATAGAGTGTATGTTTTGAAGTAGTTATATGACGCCGAAAGTGAAATTAAGGGGAGAGTGAGAAAGCAAGGACGTAAGACCACACAACTAAATCAGTCTTTACTTGGAGACTGGAAATGAAATTCCATCTGCTTTGACTTATATAATTTCTGAAGCATTTCCTAATAAAATTGAAATTATTTTGAATGAGTTCCAAAACCATGGCAATATAATTATTGTTATAGCAAAATATGTCTACAAAAAAGTACAATTACTTGGAATGACTGTGTCAGCCCATTCATCATTGTTGTTTGATAGCACACAACCGCTATTTACATTATCATGTAAAGGCATAAACTTCACAAATATCGGATTTATATTGTTTTATGTTTGAAGCTAATTGATGAAATGACTAGGAATCTATCTGGCACTGGAATTGTACGAGGAAGGACGAAGGATGGAGCGTACAAGGAAAAGGCTTCAATGGCTTTGCACACCACTCCCTGATGAATGAATATTGTTCACACTGATTTCATGTAGGAGACACTAAGTGGCAAACAGTTTTTGTGAAACCACATGTGATTATTAAAATGTTTTCTATTTATTTGCATTGCCAATTTCAGCTGAGCAAAATCAGCTATGAGGGAACTGCTGCATTTCAAGTGATCAGTTATTGCCAGAGCATACAGAGAATCTCACAGTGATACTCCAAGATAAAAGGTATATTTTTATGTAATCTCTATCACCAATACAACCAAAGGGTAAAGGAAAGGAAGACTGAAAGAATCTCTGGCAGATAATGACAAGAGAACATAAGAGGAGACCCTCAGAGGTCATTATCCATCCTCTTTAGTAATAATAGAAACAGTACAGCATATCG
Source organism: Pachypeltis micranthus (assembly GCA_020466155.1). NCBI lineage: Eukaryota > Metazoa > Arthropoda > Insecta > Hemiptera > Miridae > Pachypeltis > Pachypeltis micranthus. The sequence continues at coordinate 43,507,845 of CM035768.1, forward strand.
ACAAAATCGGTACGCTAGAACTCCAACTCTTAACCCATTCGATGCGGGGAAAAAAAGTCGGACAACCTAACGATCGGAAAGGTTGGCGAGGGGCGCTCTTATTGTTGGGCATGGCATCGTATGATGCCACCCGTACGAGACGAAAACCACCATGACATCATGTGATGCCATCCGCACTGGATGGGTTAAGATGAGGAAATCTCAGTTGTGTTCCCAAGACACCTTAAAACGAGTCAACTATATGACTATAGCAGAGGAAGTGTCCTAAGAAGCACCCTCTGCTGCGGATACAAGAGCCTAGTACGTCTCCGCTTATCTAAATTTGCCTAGGACTAGGCTCAGTCCAAGATCAGAGATGTGAATTCTACAATTAGAAACCACAGTGTTCTGTATCACTGTACATACTTTTTGTGTGCCCAGCTGTTTCATCAAAAACCGAGGAGAGTTACACATGATACTGCAAATGAGTTTAACTTTCTGAAGACGAGCATATTTTGTGGTTCTACAACTCAGTGGAAAGTTCTGCCTAAAATAACAGTTGCATTGATGTGAAGTACACTCAACTTCCACCTCAAACTGCCCTAAAATACTATCAAAAGAAACTTCTCGTCATAAAAAGTGGCCTGTTAAATTTGGATGGACCCTAACCAAGCTTGAGAGGTTTGAGTACATATCTTTCCAAAATAAGATTTTGTATAGTTACGTATTTTCACTAACAAAACTACTCTAAAATGATGATTTTGACGTTAACCAGGTTAGTAAATGCTGAGTGATAGTGAAGCTAGGAGAGTTACAAACAACTAGGTCCAGTCTGGTAAGCTTGTCGAGCTTACGTTCAATCTCAGACATGATCAAGAGAGCTCAGTCCAATAACTGTACGCTATATTTGACTAATAAACCAAACCCTTGAACACAGGAACAGCAGAAAGAATGAAGTTATTCATGAAGACCAGCATACACCAACCATACAAAAGGGGGATGATTTCACACATTTTTGTAGATCAATCTTAGGGTTTCAGTACAAAGTAGGGGTATGATGATACAATGATGCCTTGTAACTAAACTCTATGTGAGTCCTCCATTTCAGCATGTGTTCTAGTATTAACAAATTCATTGGCACAATCCACATTTTTCAGAGCACGTTTTTGCAAGCATACTACAAAATGTGCTCCGCCCTACACAAACCTCAAGTGATCCACATTGTTAAATTACTATTCGAGTAGTAATGTAACCCTAGTGTTTACTACCTACACACACAACACATACATAATGCCAACAGAACAAGCTCACCATGCCAATAATTTTGGAGAAGAGGTATTGAGATATCCAGCAACCAAAACCTAGCGTGTATGTGGGATCAGATCAAGATGGCTGGAACTCCTTGTAATACACTTGGGTTGATCAAAATGCTCTACTGTCTCAAAATTGAAAAATCGCCCAAAAAGCGCTTAATATAATGGTTGGCCCTTCCATTACACCAGTGTATTGCAATAAAATGTAGCTAAAATAACTCACCACAAGAGCGACGAGAGGATATGGATGAGAATTGATTCTAAGCAAACAAAGATGTTAAAACAAATTGTTTTTGAGGAATAAGGAAGTGATCAAGGGAAGAATAACAGCAAAAAATAATAATGATAATAATTTAAGTTTGGTTCACTCCTCAGGAAAATTGAGAAAACAAACCTTGAGTTATTATAAGATTTAAGTTCTTCTATCAAACAGCTCAAGAATATAAATTCTCTTAACCTTGATAACGTTGTGACAGAATTATGAAAACAAGTTAACACGGTAGTTAAGCCATTTTAATATTAGAAAGGGGTTTGTGTATGTGGATTCGTGTGCGCTAGGGCTTCAAGTAACATGTACTCTGACTCAGAAAAGTGAAGAAACATAACCATGAGCACAAATGTATCTGGTTTCTATTTATACAATAATTAAAATGTAACAATTATTTGCTGATTGAACCAGATTATTTAAACCTCACTTGCAACCATTTTCTCAGTAAGAAAGCTTCGAGCAGACACATTCAGACCAAAACACTAGGCTATCCTCACACAGGTAAAGGAATTGTACGAAGCCTCCTCTCAAACTCATCAGCCAAGAACACACTCTGTCACGAATTAATCTCATCTCGCTTGACTTGCCACCGCAGTTAATGAGGAAGGTGCGTGATGTTTATTCACTTGTATTCAATTGAGTTGTGTGCCTTTCGTTTTGCACTGACACCCTTGAAAAAACCTCATATGAAGGGGGGGGGGGTGAAAGAGGAGAAACTAGAGTTTAGGATACTGCCTTAAGCATCTCAACCTGTACGAACACACCCTAATATAGATTGATGGATATATTTAAAGTAAATGAATCAGTAGTAAGTATCAGTTGGCGTAAATCGATAATGAACTTACAAGGTTATCATTACTCAAAACAAAAGGAACTATAAGTGATCAGGAGCACCACACGTACGACAACTTACATAGGGGAAGGTTCAACAACTTGAGGTGCTGGCTTATGTAAAATGCTCACAGGACGACTATTGTGCCCTGCTTTCTTCTTTCCATTAACTTCTCTCTTTTTGACTTCTTGAGTAGCAAGTAGTACTTCTGTGTATTCTTTTATGAGTGTTGCAATCTGAAATGCCTGGAAATTAATGAGAGTAACATTAAACAGGGCAGAAGAGCGTAAAATACCCATTGAAGCACCACCAAAGTGCAATCCAGACAGATATTTGATGACTAGTTCCATAACCATAATAAAGGCATAGCCTTTCCAGTAGATAAAATTGTACTGCTTGATCTCCTCAGAAGTTGGCACATCGGCCACCAGAATGTTAGAGAGCTAGGTTGGAGAGGACAATTTATCCTAACATGGGACTTGTAATGGTGATATCCTGTCAGCTTTGGAATGAAGTTCACTATGACTGGCCGTAGTTCGGGAGCTGAGCAGTAATGCAAGCAACAATGATTTCGGCACAAATTTTGCAGCAACCTGTCTCATGCCCCCTGATCATTGGTAAAAATCGAATGGCAAGGAAAAATTGATGTGTTTAAGGCAAAACAGCCTAAAATTGCTTCCTGAGCATTAGCATATTGGGCCATCATGTGTGACTACTGTACCTGTATGTAAATCAAGGTAGTAGACTAACCTGAGACGTAGTGAGGATAACTTTGCTCTGTTTCTTCTCACTCCCCGTAATGATCATTAGACAGTTCAGGGCTGGGCTATAGCTGAGAATACTTTCATATTCATAACTGCAAAGAGCATTCCTAGAGCGATGTTCAAGAAGATGCAATCCAACTTGATCAACTGCCAGCCATAAAACGCGTGGCCAGTTTGATGTAAATGATTGCTGAAATAATAAATATGAAATAATGAACTACAACAGAGAGAGAGAGAGAGAGAGAGAGAGAGAGAGAGAGAGAGAGAGAGAGAGAGAGAGAGAGAGAGAGAGAGAGAGAGAGAGAGAGAGAGAGAGAGAGAGAGAGAGAGAGAGAGAGAGAGAGAGAGAGAGAGAGAGAGAGAGAGAGAGAGAGAGAGAGAGAGAGAGGGAGAGAGAGAGCGAGAGAGAGAGAGAGAGAGAGAGAGAAAATGAATGAATGATGGCGTTTATTTACAAAAACAGAATGAGATTAGGACCATGAGGTCCTCTCTTACATCTATCCTGTAATTATTAGTAGAAACTTAGTAGTAAAACAAAAAGACTATTAACCACTGTAAGTTATCTTTTAAAACAAAAAAGTGTACAAAAAAAAGAACAGAAGTGTAGCTAAAAAAAAACAAATGAAACGATTTCTTCTAATATAAAGGAAAATGAAAAAAAATGGAAGTGGATTAAGTTGGGTCTTCGTACGTCTTGAGGAGATCTTTTTTATAACAGTTTCGGAAACTTTTGGCAGAAATTGTGAGATCATATCGGTCGGCGTTGTCATTGTAAAACTTGATGGATTGCATTAGGAAGGATTTGCTGAATAAATTAGTTCTGTGGGACGGAATTTGTAGAGTGGATGAGGCATGGCGAGTATTAACATCATGAATACTGCATTGAAAAATGTATTGCTCGAATAAATACTCCGGTTTCTTGAATTTTAGAATTTTAAATAGCATCGTCGCCACTGCGAGCTTCTTTCTCTCCTTGATTTTAAACCAGCCAAGCTTCGCAAAGTACGGAGTTGTGTGGGTATCAGGCCGAAGGCGGAACACAAATCTCACGATCAAATTGAGGGCTCTCTGCAGCGTCGTGATCTGCCCCGCACTAAGATCGCAGTAGGCGAGGGAGGCGTAATCGAAGAGTGGCAGCAGAAGTGCTTGGGCTAATCGTGCTCTTACGTATTGTGGGAGAGAGAGAGAGAGAGAGAGAGAGAGAGAGAGAGAGAGAGAGAGAGAGAGAGAGAGAGAGAGAGAGACCTAATTCTATGACACAGTTTACTGGGCTAAGAGCGGTCACGGGTAAGGAGGATTAGAGGGGTGAACAGAAATTAATAGCAAGGGAACAATGAAGTTGGTGGTAGAACATTCTTTAGAATAGAAATGAGAAAAATGTAAGGTAAATACCTTACAAAATCAAAAACTGATTCAGGTTACTAAAACAGTACATGTTCAAACTAGGAACATGGGTTGGCAAGACCTAGTTATCAGATGATTTGATATAGCGAAATAAACATAATTGTAAACCCACTCTCACATTGTCAATGAAACTAACGTGAGAAGCAGAAGTCAATCAACACATTAGAAATCATTCAACTCACGAAAAGGTACAAAACTTACCATGACATCAAATATTGTTGCTCGGTGCAGCGGCCAACTTCTTATCAGATTAAGGAAGGCTTTTTTGGCTTCTGGGGATGTCATTCCTTGCAAGCTTTGGTGGTGTAATGTTATACCCTCTTGAGACAAATTGGGAACTAATCGAGATGGTAAACAATGTGATGCGACGGCTCTGTAATCTAAATCATTAGAGTTGCAATCTCCCAGCTCAACTTGAGCTTGCAGGGCTGCCAGCATCATCTACAAAGAAAACAGATGCATCATCAAGACATACAAATACGTATTGTGAAACTCCAAGCAAAATGCTTTGTGTAACTATCATCGGCAGAAAGAAGTAGAGCTATCAAAAATACGTCCCCCCCCCCCCCCGAGATATTTACGGGATTGCTACTCTTGGCAGATTCAAATAGTCTCGAACAAAACGCGGTTGGGGATTTCCCAGCAATCAAAACAATTAGTTTCATACCACTCGGTATCCCTAGAATTTGTAGGCAGTCATGAACCGAACGAGAGAGATCCTCAGCCTGGTGAGAAATAGTATATGAATGGTATGTGGCCTGTTTACAGCTCACTGTCCACTAAGGTACCACCTGGCCAAGGTTGGTAAGTCAGAGGTACAGGATTGCTTCCACAGGAGCTGAGGGTGGGACTGAGATGACATGAGAGGGCACATACTACCTCACGTAATAGAGCCAGTTGTGAATGGAAAGGGGATTTTCCTGGTGCCACTGAGGAGAATTAAAAAGAAAAATCCCTAGGACTACTACCGAAAAGTGTTGCTGAATTTGATAATGGTCAGACTACATGTACCCGATTTTTTATTTATTGTGGCATTATGTAGATAGTCTTGTCCCTCAGTAATAGCAGTCAAGGTCAAGGTACTTGGAATGGGCAACTCATTTCGGTGAAGTGAAGAAAATAAAATTGGCCCTCGGAGAAGGGCAAATCAGATGCTGTTGAATGTAGATTGTGGATAGTTTAGGACGAAACAGCAGAGCACATCCTATGTGAGTGACTTGACCTAGTAGTTAGGTGTTTCAAACACTTTCCCTTAGAGGCTCATTGAACCTCAAACCATAGCAAAGTTTGTGGCGAACGACATACTTAGCTTCTTAAAAGGGGCTAGTATGTATGACGTGTTTCACAATAGACCCAACGTGTGGCCGCAGTAATAAAGGGGCTCAGCACTGTGTGCCCTTGAGTAAAAAAAATCTCATATCCGGTCTGAAAGCGCGATTTTAAACCATTTATTGTTCTCAAGATTGTTCATGAGGAGCTAAAAGAAGTATATTACTACTATATACTCACTGCAACCCTCTGACGTGGTTGAGGTAATTCTAGGATAAGTATGCTGATCCAGAGGGGAGTGTGCAGAATGATGAGATACGGTCAAAAGAAAGCACTCAAAACATTTAATTCAGCCTTAATCTTACCTGTCCTACCTAGGGACTTGAAATGGAAAATACCATTCCATAGCTTTGATACCATAAAATGTTGAATTTAATGTTGCTAAAATGATTTATTTATTACAAAATACCAGCAGATCCATTTAGTCTAGATATTAACAGAAAACAATTGAAATACATTCTGATAGTAAAGTAATGAGCAATAGCATGAATAAATTTTTTTTTAAATTACTTAAAATATTAAAAAACCAAAGAAAGTAAAGACAACTCAATAATTAATTATCTTAACTGCAGTGTTTCCACAAAATAGCTAAATCCTGAGAGTGTCTAGAAGGGACACCTTGCCAGGCTAGGCCTTTTCACCTCTCCAACTACTTTACCAAGTTTTTACCCTCCTTGCAATGAGGAGGAAGGAATCTTAATGATATTGTGTGTTTAACAGCATTTACATGAAACTGAGTGCAGATAACATAAAAACACGTCTTGATCCCAAGTCTCACTCAGTTTTATTATGCATTATCCTTGTAAACTATCGAATCGATTTACAATCAGCGATAAGATAAATTAAGAAGCAACTGGTGCAACGCATCACACAACTTTCCTTGGACCTGAGTGCATTCAGCAATTATTTATTTTTATTCTAGCAACTAATCAAATCTGTTTTTTATTATCTTCATAACAACGTTCTATATCAAAAACTGGTGGCGTTTAAGGTTCCAAAATTTATTTTGCTGCTCCTACTTGTGCAATGACCAATATTGAGCTATCAGTGCACAGGTGATTTAAAAGACTGTCTGCGTGATTTGTTTGAGACAGATTGTATTCACCATTTTTTAATAATCAGGTACAAACTTCTAGAAATAGCGGAGTGAAACAGCAGTGGTTGGAATCCCGGAATTTCTGGACAGCTCCAATATATATAATGAGCGTTGCTTAAGGCTAACCATACAAGCACTTTAATTTACTCCCATCTCCATTTTTCTGAAGATTCTAGAAACATCTGAATGGAGATCGTAATGAATCGATCGCTGATGGAATGAAATTTTCGTGGAATCTATTGTTAACATATTGTGCGGCTGTCGTCATTTTTCGAAAAATCGAAATTTCATGGTGTTGTGTTATTTGGTGTAGTCAAAACAAAAAATTTAATTAAAATTGTTACAACTATTTTTGAGAGGGAATTTATTTAATGTTTTGATCACTATGATAACTATAGTTAGTTTTGGGGGGATTTCCCGTATACCGTTGTTTTGGCCTTCCATGGTAACTTGCAAGCATGATATCAAGTTTGAGCTGATTTGGTACACCCATTTTCTCTTAATCGGGTTCACAGACACACATACACAGAACATTTTCCCAAATAGTGTTTTTGGACTCAGTTGGCCTTGAAATGTAAAGATCTGAAGAGAACTCAAATTTTTTTCTACATAGCATTCATTTATACTTCGTAGAGCCAAGTAAAGTAAAAATCTAAGAGTAGACGAACTCCTGATAATTTATTAATTAATAAATGTGCCATCGTTCAACACGCTCTCTAGTGGACAACTGTTTTGACATTGAACTGAAATCCAACTCTCCAAACGTCAAAAATTCACCTATCAACTGCGCTAATTTGGTAGATTGTATGCTATGTAGCTGAACAATTTACAAAGTGTTCACATTTTGCTCAGGGAAGAGAGTAAAAAATCAATTTAGGAAAAACTAAAAATACTTCTAGCTGCTATACTATTTTATATATGTTCAAAGTGCACATATAGTATTGTTTCAGGTGGAAATCTCATTCTAAAACAGTTATCACATAAATTAGTTGATTTAGCAGAAACCAGATGTAACCATATGTCCCATTTCTGCTCCACGAGGATAAATCAATTTGTAAATGAGGTCTAGGGACTTACAGCTTCCTTCTCAGTTACTGGAAATCTGTCAGCTCTCAGGCAATGTAAAACTTGATGATAGAGTAATTCTTTTTCAACGGGGTCATCGAGGTCCATATATTGATCCAAGAAAAGATGTTTTTTGAATAGAAAGAAGTGATGCGGTTTTCTAGAGGTTTTCACTTGTGGCTGTGTGTTCGAATTGCGGTATCTCTCCCATTTAGACATAATGTCCGCTACTTTTTCTTCTGCGCTCAAACTTCTTTCAGAATTTCCTAAGACTTCATAAATAGCATAACCTGAAACAAAAAGAAAGTTGAGAGGTTAAAAGATCACAATAGTCACGAGCAATCGTACCTCAATGTGAAATATGTCTGGTTAACCACATTCTAAAATTGTCCTTACCCTACTTAAAACAACAGTGGGTAGCTACGGACAATATTAAATGTAAAGCAGGTTAATATCATTACGTATTCAATTGAGTTTTAAGTTTGAGAAAGTCATCACTTTGCATGATTTTAAATTAACAAGGTCTATTGTGTGCGCTCATCTAGTAAGATTTACTAGCTTACTAGCATTTTGCATTCTCTTTGCAGCTGAAATGCAAATTTTTTAACTATCACTATCATCCACGTTCAACTAGTGCCATTGCTACAACGCAGTAAGTACCTGAGCTCTGAAAACCTGCATGAACAACTAAGCAAGAGTGAGAATGATTAGTTGACAAAGATAAGTACACCTTGGAAACGATACAACCTTTCGTTTCCACTGGACCTCCTTCATTTAGATGCTCAGCTTAATCAGAGTTGGAAGGGGTTGTTGGATTTTCGAGATGCCGGAATGTGACGGCCATTAACATTCTGATTCTTTCAATTCCCGGCGTCGCATTTAAATCGAGCTTTCTCCATTTCTTGCCAGTGCGTAGTCCCATTCGAATATTGTTGGATGAAGCCCTTATCTCCTTATTATAGTGATCTGAGCAATAGGTTAACTTGATTTAATATTGAAAAGAAGTTCAATTTAGTTCATTTCATTTCTATCTCTTCATACGAAATTCCAAGTAGGCCTTAATACATTCTCAATTTCATTTCCCTAATTTCTTCCCAAGAAGTGTTAATTGGTTTATTTATTAAATCAGGTTCAGAAACGAACTTCCATTGCGTATTGTGGACAAGCGATTTTGAATAGAACTCCGCTAAAAACATTACAACTTTTTCATTTACTTAGTCCAGTTTTTGAAGGAACCTTCACAAACAGCACCACAGAGTTCCGTGGCATAGGGGGAGTTAAGTTGTATAGGAGGACAAGGCTGTTGTTTGAGACACTACGCTATAAATTGATACGTAAAGGAGCTGAGATTGAGCTGGGCTCAGAAAACTGAGGAAAAGAGGGAACTTGAAGGAAAGCGGTTCTAGAGACCACTTCTGAGATACATGAAGAAGTTTGGGGGCACAAAGAAAAATACTATGGCTCAGAATGACACAGAAGAAACAAGTAAACTCTTTGTACTACGAGTAGCAGGGACAAATGAAGGACTAAGCATAAAATATCATCACACAACTTTCTTCAATATCATACACATTCAGAAATATATTGCTCTAGCAACTCATCTTATTTGCTATATGCTCAGTTTATGGATCTGGTAGAACTTAACACAATACTCAAACATTCATAGGATTGTTCCTACTTGTGTCACAACTACTATTGAGTAACCACTGCATTTAGGTTTCAAGAGACTACCAACACCAGTTATTTGGGAAGGTTCATGATTATTGTTCTGGAATCATAGGAGAAACATGGCAAAAAAAGTTAGTCAGACACAGTTAGTAAGTTATTTTGATTTATTTGACATTTTAGAACCGTCATAAAACTACCAGACAGCTGCGTAGGCAGCTCTTCGGATTATCAAAACAACTTTGGGAGAATCCCAGAGTCATATAAATTGCATTTATAAAGAAAAACAGTGCTATAGTCGTTAATTGTTGAAATGATTGATGATTTATTGCGCTTCTCCTGTCATTATCTTGAGGTTAAAGGTAGTGTGTTACTGTTCAGTTGTTTGACACTATTCACAAAATAAAACTGGGCTGAAGTTAGCCACATATTCCTAATTAAAATTGTAACTGTTTGACCTGCCACCCTGGATGGTTGCAGCAGCTGGTTGGTATTGGCTGCTGCGGCCATCCAGGGCGGCTGGGCAAATGCTCAAACTTTCAATTATGAATATATAAGTCACTTCAATCATACCTAACTAGGCAAAGAATTCAACATTTAAAGGAACAACTCACCCATCGCACCCTCTCGCAAACCAATTTTGTCTCTAACAAGTTCCATTACATCTTTGGCTGTTGCAGATGGATGGAACTCCACAGCATGATACTGGCCATCCATAAAATGGAATTTGGCATATATTGGTCGTCGATTAATTGTGCACATTATTTCTTCCTTTGAAGGGGGCCACTGTCTTCGACGAGTACCTTGAGTTTTGTGCAAGCACTGTAAAAAAACTCGAAGTTCACTAGTAGGAAGCTAAATAACATGATAATCACGAGCATATTTCAACTTGAGACTATAAAGGCACTGAACTCGAATAAACTCATATGCTTAATTACAGGAGATGGAACACATGGACACAAATGATTTGAGTTGACTCATGGTTTTCTTATTAGATGACTATTGTGAAACAAAAGTGGTGACTGTTGTGACTCTTCATATTCTTTCCATTCACTAAAGCACCCCCCCCCCACCATTTGTACATCTTTGTCAGTGTGTCACCTTATAAATCACCTCTTGTTGACCTTATTACTCAATAGCGTTATTCCATCTTCAACCTTTTTCTGGGGAAACCCATTGTGAAACGCATAATTGTACTAGCAACCACCACATTTTATTTAATTTTTCAACAGTTTTGGACAGTTGGAAGTCTTTTTAGTAACGAATTGAAGATTCATTGGCCTATCAAAATCAAAGCGTATTACACAGAATGTCCAAAATTCGGGAAATAATACACATCCACACCTAGGTACGAAACAATACTCCTTTTAATGTGAGAAGGATTGAGGATCAAAGCTCTCCTCCAGATATACATAAAGATGGTTTAGTAGGTGGAAATGATATTTTAACTAAATTGAATATATTATCAATCTGCCTTTCGAAAGGCAAGTGGAAAGCGACTGTTTAATCGCAAATTCGAAGTAGAAGATTGGTACTAATTCTTTAGTTTTCTAGAGGGAAAATATTGTTTTAACCGCAACATTAGAGATGGCTGTAGATCTTCACATTCATCTAAGAGCACAAGCCTTTGGTTCTCTTCAGCACGAAGACTTACTATTGACAAAGTGCTAGGCTTCCATAAAGCCGCTTGTAGTTATTAATTTGCGCTTCCATAAAGCTTGACGAAATAGCTGTGTCAGCCAGCCGACCAGTACAGAACAATGTCTTCTGAAGCACCGCAAAAGGCAGGCTGTCAAAATGTTATTTTAAATCGTATTTTCCACCTCGAATCTGACAAGTTTTTTTCCCTCTGGCTTATTTCTATTTGAGCTTTTTTTTCTCACAATTACATTTCGCCAATAATATTTTCGTTCGTCGTCGTCAAAAGGCAAATACAGTCCACTTTCAGTTGAACAATGACTGACAAAAATAAGAAGAAAGTGCAAAAGTATTTTAAGAAGTAGTATTTCAAGAATGTAGTAGCAATTTCTCGAGGTAAGTTATTTTCCAAATTAATTCAGTTCACTGTTTCTCTATAATTTTTTCATAATTTACTACAACCTAATTATCTGCTGTGATACCCTATAGCCCTGATGATGCTTAATAAATTAAGTGAAACGTCGACCTAGATAAAGTTCTTTCCATTAATCCTGACTGGCTCTCAAGAATTCACAGCAGAGTCACTTAAAAAGTGTTCCGTTTTGCGATTAAAGATGAGTTACTATTTATTTATCTATTACATTATTTGAATATCAATATTTGTGCTAAATTAAAAAAATTAGTCAGCAATGGCCAGTCGTTTTTTACAAGTTTCTTTCAGAATTAGTTCTTTTGCATATGTAAAGAAAGAGAACGGAACAACAAAAAAGGTTTTCAGGTAATTTCTACGGGCACTTATAGATGGACTTTTCCTAGTAAGTAATACAGTGGAACAATAGAAACTACTAACCTTTTCAGCAAATCTAGCGTATTTTCCTTCTTCTGTTATGCAGTCTCCAGAGCACCTCTTCAAATGAGCGATTAGATATTTTCTTATCGCTCTTTGAGGAGGAAGAACAACAGAACATGCTAATGACAGAAGAGCCCAGTGGCGCAAGTTGACTCGTGAATTAGGATCAGGATGGTCTGTAGTTTGCTTAATGAGCTGTAAGTAAAGTTCCCCAAGAAGAGCTTCAGTACGCATAGCTCTCTCCATGATGTTTTGAATTAGGTTGACGTGCTCATCTTCTGCTCGTCTCACAGAATCCCCTACAAATGTGAATATCATTGTATGTGAAGGAAACGGTATGGATCATCAATATCTTAGAATTCTTTCATCAGCTATGAATTATTTGAACATCAAATCAACACGAAATGTAAAACGAACACATTTGAAATATCTGATGAAGAAGTGTATCACAACCTTTTGAGAAAACGAAAATTTCAAGACTGTTGGTGATACAAAAATGATCTACGTTGTAAAAGCTGATATAAAGCAATCAAATATTCAATGTTAATCGCTATGAGACGAGATGTCTATTTTTTGTTCCTATTTACTTAAAACATTAGTGAGGTATCTCATTTCAATATACAGCTTGAATGAGGGATTTTATTGAGCCTTAATCATTCAGCGTCGTACGGCATAAATTACTGATTTATTATGCTTACTTGAGATTTTTACTGCTGTACTTACCACTCTGTCCCAACCCGGCATATGTTAATATGATGTGAAACATTTGTAAAGCAATTTGGTCATCTGGCTCATGAATTTTCAAAAGACTTTGAGGCAACAGGTTTCGTGTAAAATTCCAGAAACTGGTAGAATAACCTTTGTACATTTCATTTGGATCAAAACTTCCATGCTCTGCTCTCAATTTATCCAGTCTGTGGCGACTCAATCTGAAATTCAATGATATGCAGGAAATAGAAGTCACATAGTTCAACCCTTAGATATGAGAACAATCAATGGTGGAAAAAAGAAAAATGCGAGAGTTTGGCTCAGCTCAAGCCTAGTATAGTGTCCTTTTGTCAAACGGAGATTCTGAGCTGGGCTTCCAGGTCTTCCCCAGCCTTACCGATAGCCACCAACTCCAGAATTCTAGAGCCCCTGTCGATCATTCCCGTTCAATTTGTAATTCTCTTATTAACTCAGCTTTTGATCGTGCTTTCAGTTTCCCCAGTTGGGGGTTTCCTCACACCCATCTCACTGCTCACCACCTCCACAGGACAGCTCAGTCTATCCTAGAACTTAAGACAGACTTACTCTCAGCTCTTGTTCTGGCTGACACCAAATCCCCTACCTAGAGATCCCCTGCTTCGCATTGGCGCTGACTTTCCCATACTCCACTCTGAACTCAATTTCTATCGCACCTCAAGCGAATGATAGATTAACCAGAATGATAATACAGTCCTTTCTCTCTAGTCGCATTTGGTTTTCCAACTGATTAGGGCTATTTACTTGGGCGGCAAGTTTCCAAGAAACAAATCAACCTCGTTTCTTTGCCATGACTTTCTTCGCAAACTGAATGGAACGGATATAGGCTTGCTTTGTAGCAATAAATGCTGGTAGGTTTGTCTATCACTCACTGTTGTAGGAACTACTGTGATGCAACATGTGGTTTCTTGTTTTATATGCATTTAAGTCGCCATGTCCAGTTCCACATGGACTAAGAACTAAAAATGATGGATGATAGGAGATGGTCATGAACTTCATGTCCTTTTTCCGCTTTTTGAGTAAGATTGAAATTGAAGTTGTTCATTAAGCCTTTCCATGAATCAGTAATAAGCAAGGCTATTTGTACCATTTACCCAGAAGCTTTAGTCAATATAGAACGCATCCCCCCCCCATCCACCATGATAAATCTATATGGAATATCTCAGGTGATGAAGATCTTTTTGCAAGGCATGCTAGTATTGATAACTGGTCGCGAAAACTATGAAAGTGTGGCAAAACCCCCCTTTCCTTGAGCACAATCATTCTCCTACTTTAACCTTCCATTGTATCATGGGTTTACCTCATCTTCCCCTAGATGCAAGTGATTGGATCCAAATTACACAGAAGTACCATGTTAGCTTATAGTCAAAGCCACATGGAAGTTTCAAATGGGTTCAATGCACAATAAATGAGCTGTGATTTCGATTAGGTTAGGGCAAGGTGAGGGATTCACTACATCAAAAAATGTGTTTCCAAAACTAAAACAATAATTGGAAACCAGACTAATCATATTATTTAATGATATTATATATACTTATTTGCATCATCTGATAATTTTTGCGATCGTATTGGTTAGCTGTTTTGTAGTTCACATTGATCACTCAGATAACAATTCTCATCAGCCCTATACACCAATTATGAGAGAAAATGTTTAAATATTAATATAATAGTGGCTTAACAGCGAAATAACTTTGAATTTGCTCTACCTTCTTAGGGTGTTTCTGATGAAGCCACCAGCTGATTCTTGGGGTTTACGCATAACATCTGCATCCACTAAAGCGCGTCGACAGCTTATCACATTCTGATAGAGACGTATTCTATCTTCATTAGTAATTGCTTAAAAAATAAATGGCTCGACCGATTCGTGCATGTTGAAGGAGTTTCGGAAAAAGTGCTTGGGATGCTGCACGCTGTCTGAAGCAGACTTCATCAACCTGCTGAATGACTGCGAAAGATGGTCAAGCCTAACTCTCTACTCCAAGATGGCATGGAGGTACAGGAGTGAACTGGTGCGTGAGTTCAATTATAATTAATCGTTAAATATATATAAAATTAAAATTCAATAAGCTGTACGAATGTTACCAGTGATTTGCTGTCTTCTTTGTTTGTTATTAAACGTTAAATTAATAAATTAATCGTTAAATTTATAAAATAATCGTTAAATATATATAAAATTAAAATTAAATAAAGTGTACGAATGTTACCAGAGATTTGCTGTCTTTTTTGTCTGTTATTAATCGTTAAATTAATAAATTAATCGCTAAATTTATAAAATAATCGTTAAATATATATAAAATTAAAATTAAACTGTATGAATGTGACCAGTGATTCGTCGTCTTTGTTTTGTTTGTTATTAATAATTATTGTTATCAATTGTTGCTATGAAAACTGTATGACAAGTACCATAGATTTTATAAAGAAATTAGTTGAGAGTTATATGTCGTAAACTTTTCCAAGAGCAGCGAGATACTAATCAAGTGAGAGTGACCCCTGGCTGACGGCCTGATGGCCATGCCAGTCTCCAAACCTTTGTAAAGAGATTGTTTGTTAATAAGCTTACAGCATATTTTTTACATGTGTTAATCCTGTTAGAGAATTTTTTTCAATAAAGGTATTTACTACTACTACTACTACTACTAGTGGCTTAACAGCGAAATAACTTTGAATTTGCTCTACCTTCTTAGGGTGTTTCTGATGAAGCCACCAGCTGATTCTTGGGGTTTACGCATAACATCTGCATCCACTAAAGCGCGTCGACAGCTTATCACATTCTGATAGAGACGTATTCTATCTTCATTAGTAATTGCTTTCACCTGCCGAAGCAATGAACAATGAATTTAAAACATTGTGCAAGAGTAGCATTACTATCATATTTCACTAATAACTACTTACGGGCACTTCATTCTCCGTGATCCAATTTGAAAGCGATGGGCAATAGCTGACTATTAGAGAGCCAATTTCAGTTTTTTGCGGCGTTTCAAAAACAAAACACCTATGAGAGTTGATGTCCCCTTGCCTCAGCAAATTTATCGTGATAAAACTGTCACTTGGGTCTAAGAAAATGGACTCTACTTCATGGTATCTAAATTCATACAAAACTAATTTATCGTCCGTCTTAATGAGCATAATTCCATCACAGTTGACTCCTAGAATAACACTGTTCCCTGGAAAAATCAAAAAGGGGTTAGTACGCTGTCAACGTTTTTAGGGTAATTGAAGGGTCAGTTTGATACGAACCATATGACCAATAACCACGGTAAGTGACAACAAACATAGTAGTCCCATATAATGGATACTGCATTACACAAGACAAGTACAAAACTTTTGCTGCCACGTCAGTCTTTCCAGCTCCATACTGGCGATGTGCCTGAGCCAAAATTGGTACCTGAAACAACAAGTAACATAAGACATCAAAGAAAATTTTGAATTTGAAGGAGGTAGAGAAAGTTAGTATGTATTCAACAATCTGGTAAAGGTTAACAGCCCTGAAATTTCAATCGTTGCTATCCCTTTTTGGTTTATTATTCATTCTGAATAATAACCCTATGTTTTCGGTCACGGAAATGTTTTTACAACCCCCCCTCAAAATTTGATACTTTACGTTTCAAGACATGGAGATTCCAAATTTGCAATGTCCGTCCGCCGTCCGCCGTCCCCCGTCCGGGCCGTTTTGTGCCTTTAACGTGGTCTAAAAAATTCGTTCTTTCGCCCAAAAATCCGATTTGGTATCTAGTTATGCCCGCCATCTCGGCAATCCGATCGGACGAAGCCCGTGGTTGTAATGGGCAAAAAACGGTTAAAAAAATTAACGAAACGCAGTACAACGCGGGAGCTACAAGCGTTTCGTCGTTTGAATTCCTCCTGCCCCGCCCGTCTCTTTAAAAAACCAACCGCTCTCGAGGCGGCTCGCTTCTCTCGAGGCGGGTCGCTTCCCTCCCAACGACGCCGCCTCTCCCCGGGTTCGCTTCGAGCGCCCCCGTTCCAATTTCCCCGACGTTTTGGTTTTAATACGATTCAATTTTTTTAGATTCTTTCGTTTCAATCTCATTTTGTTTTTTTTCATAGATTTTTGGTTAAATTTTGATATTAGTATTTAGCGTGCATGTTTTCATATTAAAATTCAGTTTTTTCTAGATACTTTGTTTTTTTTTGGTTATTTTAATATTACGATTCAGTTCTTTTCGACCTTTTTTTTGGGTTTCATTATGATATATTTCGATGCCGAATCGAACAGGATGGGTCTCGGAGCATTAATGCTAGGTCAAGCTGATTATCCCAATAATAAACCGTTGTGTAATAATTTGCAGGGTTCTTTTTCTGATATCGCATATTTTTATTCAGCCATCGGAACATACTGACTGCATAAGTGAAGATTGTTCCACAAAAAACTGACCAGAAAGATAGAGCTCTATCCTGGCTCATCACATCTTCCTCCAAATGCATAGTTTTCTCATCAAACCCGGTAATACAGCTGAAACGCTATGCTTTTACAAGCCCAAAAAAGGAGGAAAGGCAATAATGTTCGTGGTTTCATTTGCCTTGGACCATGTGTGCGATTCTTTCCCCCAGAATTATTATCAGCCCTTCAGAAAATGGCGAAATAATCTGGTAATGTGGGCACAAAATATTTTGATAGAGTTACCTATACAATCTCTCCTGCTCTCCTCATAATTTCATTAGTAAAGTCATTAGGTTCATTCAATAATATATTAAACCATAATATATCAATTATATTGCCATAAAAGGCTGAATACAGAATAAAACCCTGCAAATTATTACACAACGGTTTATTATTCGGATAAACAGCTTGACCTAGCATTAATGCTCTGAGACCCATCCCGTTCGATTCAGCATCGAAAAATATCATAGTGAAACCCCAAAAAAGGTCGAAAAGAACTGAATCGTAATATTAAAATAAACAAAAAAAAACGAAAGTATCTAGAAAAAACTGAATTTTAATATGAAAACATGCACGCTAAATATTAATATCAAAATGTAACAAAAAATCTATGAAAAAACCAAAATGAGAATGAAACGAAAGAATCTAAAAAATTGAATCGTATTAAAACCAAAAAAAATGAAACGAACGAACTATTAAATAAATAAACAAAAAATAAACGAATAATGAAAAGCTCAATCGAAGATAACAGATATTTTGCTAACGGAAAGAGTTGAGACGAGCGAAACAGTCATTTGCGGAGGTGAAGACGAGAACGAAATACGAAACACGAGTCGGGGGGCTTCCAACGAGTAGAGTGGGCGGTGGCGGGCGAGCGTTGCCCCTCGCCTCTCAGAGGGGGCGGCGTTACCAGTCGAAGCGAGCGATTTCGATGAGACCGAAACGTTGACTCTGTTTCGTGAATTTTTTTAACCGTTTTTTGCCCATAACAATCATGGGCTTCGTCCGATCGGATTGCCGAGTTAGTGGGCAAAACTAGATACCAAATTGGATTTTTGTGCGAAAGAACGAATTTTTTGGACCACGTTAAAGGCACAAAACGGCCCAGACGACGGATGGGGGACGGTGGACGGAGGATGGAGGATGGCGGACGGACATTGCAAATTTCGAATCTCCATGTCTTGAAACGTAAAGTATCAAATTTTGAGGGGGGGTTGTAAAAAAATGTTCGTGACCGAAAACATAGGGTTATTATTCAGAATGAATAATAAACCAAAACACACTTGATGCATCCTTCCCCCCTCCCCACCACCTATCTATCCACTACTAGTAGGACCCCCTGCTTCAGTGCAGCCTGTCTTGAACAGCCCCACAACTTCTTTCTCCCCATTTCCTTAGTTCAAGCGTTTGTAGTAGAAAAGTATTTCATAGGAACTTGAATGAAGTTTTTTTCAAAGCGAAATTCATTTCGTATGAATTTATCTTGTATTAATCAATATTACTATTCATCACATACCCAAATGGGAGAGAACACGAAAATAATCTAATCAGCCAGTAATAATCATCTTACCCAAACATCATCTCCACGTATCCTACTTATTCTGTAGGGTAGATATGTTTCAATGTCAGCATAGTATTCTAAATGACCATCCTTTGGGTTGCCTAAGGCCACCTGAGCCTGAAGACCAGCTAACTGTACGGCAACCTTTTCGCTAACTGGGAAATCATCGCACTGAAACAGACGGATAATAAAAGAGAAGAAATTGTGAATTTTTCGTAAAAGTAGCCAAGTTTAAACCCATTGTAACTACTGATGAAACTAACTTACTTTTACGACGGCATGTACAGCTTGTGCGTACAGCATATTGATTTCAACAGGATCTTGGGATATTTCTCGGGTGTTCCTAAACAATCTTCGTTTAAATACAAAGCGATTCTCACCGCATCCCAAAGTTGAACTGTTAGTTCTTCTACTGATTGTAGAAAACGAATTTGTACCAGCATTCATGTTGTTCTGTTTGCTGGAATACAAATTCAAAAGATTCAGTTGAAATACACTAGGAAATTATATGCATCCTACATTTTGAGTGCTGCAAACCCCCATACACAGTACGGTGTAGTGCATGAACACCAATTAGTTCAACACACATTTTTTGTATGAACATTTTAAGTGTAATTTGGATTGCTTTCTCACTAGCTGTGATAGGAAAACAGGATTTTTGTAAGAAATAAGAAAATGTCATCCCCCAAAACAAAATTTCTTCTCACCTTTGTGTCTTGAAGCTTTTTGTACAAATTTGGTTTCATGCTAGTCTGTCTGTATGCAAATCCTTTCAATATTCTTATTGTAGGACTGCACTATCTGTATAACTCCACTGTCCATGATTAAATTTCAAGCTGGATGATGTGAGTATCTACACGTGTTAATAAGTGAATTTTCACGGTTGTTGAGTTCACTAGCCACATAAAAGCAAGATTCTACTCACATTTGGTGGGGAGGGGGGTAGTAGATTGTTAGCTTTAGAACCATTTCCAACAATTTCTATCCCCATAAAATGGTTATTCATCCACTCATCTTATACAACTGAGGAAATTATTTAGCACACGTACTAAGCTAAAATTCTTTTCACTGTGTGCTCTCATGTTGGTTTAATCTTTAAAGGCGTGAATTAGAAATGTATTATAGGTTGTACTACCTCCCTCTTAAACTTGGTTGGCATATAATTAATTTTTTAACTAATGATTAATCATCGTCTTAGTACTTGATGAAACACACAGATTATGAAGGAGCAAACATATCTCTCTTAATGTATTCCACGCTACAGTCACACTTAAACATCAACAAGGGATATTCTCTGGACTACCCATACTGCTTACTTACACTACAATAAATCATTCCACAACATACATGCAGAAAGATTAAAAAGGTAATTCAACATATGGCATGAAAATTTCTTACATTTCCCATTCAGCAATTATATCGTATAGGTAATGGTGAGCTCGAACATGCTCTTCTCCATCAGGTCTGCTTTGGTAAATGGCCCAACCATCTAAGTGCTTCAAACCTAATTTATCGGCTAACTTTGCAGCAGCGTCAGCAGCGGTGTCTGTGGGGTGAACATCAATTGCTTTCGTTCGTCCATCCAAGAAGAAGAACCGGCACACAATCGTCCCTAGTCTTCTCATAGCCTGATAAAATGTTCAAGTATTAGTAACTCAGTGACTTCCATTGACATTTTTTGTTTAATTACCCAAACAGGCAGTAATCAATTGCGCAAGTAAAACCTTCAGAATTGTGTCAATAGAAAATGGATGCCCTAAAACATGGTCATAATGCTATTTTCGTTTTACTTTTTCACACCCCAATTAATAAGGTAGGGATGGTTAATAAGGTGTGATCGTTTGATCATTATTCATAAACATACTAATTAGATGGAAATGTGAAGTCTACATATTCAGCCAAATACATGACTTTCTTCCCAATTAAGATAATATAGAAGAAAACAGCTAAATATGGAAGTTTTGTACCTTGACATCAAGTCTGCCTGAAATTGGAAGTGGAATGTGTCCTTCATGGGTTTTCCTATACAGGCTATGATACCATCAGTGATACCACTGCTATTTGTTCAGTAACAGTGGTCTAACTCATAGAGTGGTGGCTATCAACCAATCAATGAATGAATAGGGCTCTGCACGTGAAAGACATGGCATATTCCCTTCAGATCCACCCACATATTTCCTTCCCTCCTCATAGTGGAACTCATAAAAGAATAGTAATTTCGAAAAAAAAGAGGCTATTCAGCAACAGTAATACAGGAAGTGGCGGTGATGAAATGACCACCAGTTGAGATGTCGCGCTTTTATTGCTGTACGCTCAAACCGAGCCAGCCTAGTTCCAGTGGTAGTGCCCCTAATTTTTTTATGTCTTCATTCCGTGAACTTTCAATATTACCATTCAAAGAGTTACATTATCACATTGTACATTCTTTACTGGTGCACTCTTAGAGGGATTCTATAATCAAGAAAACCTGATCACATTGCACTGACCAAGCACAATATCAATCATGCCAGATCTCAGCTCTTCTCCATGGATAACTTGATGGTACAAAAATATCCTGTGGCCACATCCCTCATCCCAGCCCTTAGATGAAAGGACACCAGCAACCTGCTTCATCATGGCACTTGATGAAGACTCCATTCCTCCTTAGACACAATCCTGTACGTGGTGAAACATGCCACTCATGGAGGAACAATGGAAGGAATATGGTTTAAAAAACTGAAACCAGTCTACAACTAAATACATTTTTTCTGTGGAAACATACTATTTCTTTAGGCAGAATATTGAGAGTAACAGATCAAATCAGAACGTGAATGTACACACTTGCTATGCTATGTCAATGACCTAGCCAGACCTGCATAGAACAGTGCTGGAAAAACTGATAAGCCTCCCTATTATCATCTGCCTAAATAACTACCAACTTATGAGCACCAGAAACTAGGAGATCCCGAGAAGGTGTAGCTGTGATTTGACTTCAAGGTAACCTAGGAGACCCTCAATCTACACCTGTACAGCTGCTCGATAAATTTGTTCAGGGCAATGCCCTAGCCTTGACAGGAAATTACGAGCAGGTAATAGCATGCAAAAACACCTTCCCTCTTCCACTACACACACATCTATGATGACATCAAACTTTACTCCTTTTGGCAGCTTCCCTAGGACTCTATCAATATCAATATTGGTGAACGAGAGAGTATATAATGAATCCTCTTCTGAATGAAACAAGAATTGAAGAATCAATCAGTGCTAATAAATTCTACTCCTTATTACAATATTGGCACTTAAGATATGATGGAAAACCAAGACCAAACATTCCTGATGACTATTAAACCTCACACTACAAAACCCATGGATATGTACAATAAACTTAATAAACAAATAGAGTCATTTAAAACATATATTAGAACTCCTAATGTGCGTCTATGTAACAACTTACTGCAATTTCGACAGATGAAGGGGGGTAATGGCGACACGATGCTCTGATATTATTACAGTTTTCTAGGCACCATTGCACGTACTGACGAAGCTTTCCTTCTCGTTGTAAGTTCTTCTTCAGGAAGCAAATAAAATACTGAAAAGAAGATAATGACAATGAGTGGTGGATTAATGTCAGAGGGTTTTTTGAAATTGATCAATAGTTGTTTGTTACATCATACCTATACATACACGACTTAAATATTTCAATTCTGCGTAGTCATGCAAAAAACAGGATGCTAGGCATAAAAATAATTTTATTCGACAGAAAAATGCCTGAAAGAATAAGAGGCTACTAAAATAAACACCAAAACTTTGAATAACACATTTTTGGTGCAGGACAATCGCTACTATTGTTGTGGTTCATACATCATCCACCTTTGTAGTTACATATGCCTTTCTGAAGCAAGAGCTCAAAATGTTCATCACATGAGAATCGGGAGTGGCAGTTATGGGTGGGTGGGTGTAATTAATGCACATTTGCACCTGCTAAAATAATTGGAGTAGAACGCCTCTATTGGCACCTACGTGAATACAAATTCACTGGCTGGGTCTTGTCAAGCCCAGCAGAAATTGTACTTGGATTTTTTCCTAATCTTGAATCCCTCTAAAGGTGTTACTAGTCGCTGTGAAAAACGCTGTTCTCCAAGGTACCAAGGAACAGCCGGTCAGGATATAGTTTCCAAATGTTTGCAAGATCTTCGCATTTTCTAGTGAACTCTCAAGTTCAAAAGTGCTTTTGTGTTTGATGCGTTACTAGATCATATCATCTTGTGTCCCTATCATGACTGACTGGATAAAATGGAAATCAATCTCATCAGCCAAAGTAGTTTCACACTTTCTGCCAAAATCCCGAGAGAAGACTTTTGGGTAGCAGATCAGTTCAGGAGTCTACCTGAACATCTCATGGCTCAGTCATCTGCCTCGATGAGGGACTGCTGTGTGTGTCTTATCCAAATACACGACAAATCGTTTTTCCCAATCATGAATAACAAAATGAAGAAAACTGTCAGGGGCAATAATGTTTTTTTCTCTGTAGGCAAGGAAGGAGCTTCAAAAAATTCAGGCGGGTGGAACGAGTTAATGGCCTTTTGAAGAGAACCACAATTATACTAAAACAGCTATATGATTTGATGAAGAGAGCTCATTATGAGCATTTCACCAAACAAAAACGCAATGTAAACGTGTTGAAGTCATAACATATACCTTGAAGAGGAATTTAGTGGGCTGGAAGGCCACAACAGTAAGACACAATAACAGCCACAGTCTCTCAGTTTGTTCGGGATAAGGGTTATTAGTGATTTGCCTGATACATTGCACAAATATTTCATCCCTCAACTCTTCTCTCTCCAACCCAGCACCAACAATCTGCTGTATGGCTTGCACCTCATGTTTATGGTCTCCTCTCATGTACTTGCACAATTCCTGGAACATAAGACCAGTTAATATCTTAAGCAGATTTATATATTTTTGCAAACTTGACAATGCGTATACACAACAACTTTAATGCTCCCACTAAGAAATCAAACTAAAATGAAATATCAGGACTCAATGTGTTTCACATTCACAATCATGTTTAAAAAATCTAAATATGTTGACTACAATCAACATTTCAAGGACCTATGTATAATCAAATGGAAATGTATGAAACTGGCTGATCATGTGGTTTCAATCAATAAAATTGTTCTTGTGTACCTATTGTTTACGCCAAATGGTAAACAACAGACAGCTGAGGTCTAGTAATCCCTTCTTAAGTGTACGTTCATCTCTACTACCTACTTGGAGCCCTTTTATCTCTACAAATGACTCAAGAAATGAATCATTCGCGAGTTAGCTACCTATCAAAACCTTCGCCTCTTTTTCCTAAAATTCACATGCAATACTCAAGGCTACATTCTGCCACCTACACCCCGTTACGCTATTTAACCATTCGACAGCTACAGCTCGAATTGAGCCTTGTTGCTCGAATTAAAATTCAACGTCTCTGGCCAAATACTTCCCCGTTGAGCCAGCCATCTACCCTCTTGCTTTACTACACAAGGAAAAGTTAGAGGTCAGTCCATTTCAATCTTTTACCACATCCACTCACCCATCAATTTCGAATCTGGACACAGATATCTTATCCAGATATTTTCACCATATGCTTCCAACCATCATTTGCTCATCTATAGCTCTCGATCTAATTAAATTCATTCACGAACTTGTCTATCCTACCTAATTTGACCTTCTACCAAGTTAAGGAAGGCACCATGATACCTTAGGAGCTTATAAAGTTCCTCCTTCCTATTTCACGCCTGGACACCCATACATCTCCTTTCCACTTGTCAACCAAAAAACATTGGACTATTTCATACCCTTAGGTTGACGGATAGTTAAATAGTTCAATGAACTGATAAAATTTACTTCACGTTTTTTATCAAAATGCCAAAGAGTTAAAAACGCATTTTAGGACATTGACAAAAACAGCTCCACCCAGTAGCTTACATTTTCTACCAAAAAACCAACCATCAACCTCTGTGATATCAAATGCCATAATAAGGATTTGAGGAACACAAGGCTCTTTAAATTTCTCAATACAAGCAGTTTCCCAGTTCACATGGTTATAATTCTAAGCTCTGCAATAATGTACGTATGAAAAAGCATCATGCAATACTATAAGTAATTCTATATTATTTCCATCAGCCTTTCAACAATCTATCTTACTAGATAAATATCAGGGTACTGGATTTTCATCGGTTTTTTCTTTCCCTATATGCGTCCAGGAAACAAACTTTGCACTTTGTACAGCTGTGCATGTACACAAATTTAGGAATATAGCAGAAATATATCAACTCAAATTATTGCGCCATCAATATTCAACAGCTAGTATGTGTTCACAATCACACAGAGATATTCATGTAGCCAGTATAGTGAATACATTAGCGTCATGGTTAGCTGCATATCTCAGTGCAATCACCATGCACTGTTGACCTACTCATACATATACGCTAGCATTAAAAGAAGTTCATTCTTAACTTCAGGGTTTTTAGAGTGTATGGATATTATTAGGCCCTCTGAAATGGTTTCTGAAGAACTATAATAAACAAGTAAAAATTATTGAAATGATAGCTGGATTTACCCTGAATAAGGTGCATGCCATGTTGATATTATCTGGATCATACATCTGAATATGGGAAGTTGGGATTGTGCTCCCTTTGTAGTACGTGACCATCTCATACTTAGGCATCAGCTCTATCGATTTACTCTTTCGAGTTAATGTCGCTATGATAGTTCCTGAAATGTGCAGTGTTGACATAGTTACAAAGATAAATTCTTAGTACGTATCTGCAATAGAAATAATGAAAAGAGAACCGACCTTCTGGCGACCTTTCATGGTTATTGAAATAATTTTGGGCAAATTCCACAATGTCGTGGTACGCCTCCTGCAAAGGGTCCATAACTTTAATTTCAACAATCTCTTGAATTTTTTTATCTACTCTACATTTCCTTCGCTGTTCCCTTTCACCATCTTCATGGCTGTTGGCTCTCCATTGATAGCCGTTATTTCCCTGAAATAGTACAAAAAATAATGAACGACCGCAGAGATTTTCGTTTGAAATATACATCAAATATTGTTTAGAAATCATACATGCTATGAAACTGTCAAAAAACCTTCACTCTTTTTTCCACGCACATATCTGAACATATTCGTAGAATAGTCAACTTACAAAACCATCAAGAGTAAAGCTATGTACTAACCCCACATAAGCTGGGTGGTCTCGGAGGCTCACTATTCTGTATAGGGTGCATCTTATGTGGGGGAGTTGGTAATGGAGGTGGAGAGCTGTCTTCTCTAGGCCTTACACATTCATATATTGGTTCGTTTCCTTCTTGGGCAGCATTCGGAGGTGGTGGTGGAGGTGGTTCAGTGGGTTCGGGTAGCGATGGAGGCTTCAAAGTTGGTTTGCTAGGTTGCTTTGAGCCTCCATTACCATCACTGCATAAGCCTTCCAATTCTTGTTGTATCACAGTTTCCAACTAAACAAATACACGTAAATTTCAATTAATTCCTTTCACACAGAACAATGTGGCTGTTCAGGCAGCCACTCAGTACAAATATGGTGCATAGCACCACACAACTTTCAGCAAAAGATGAGAGTGCCCAATAAGTTTGATCAAAACAATTAGAGCAATTTTTCAGAAAATTAATAAAACAATAATTTAGTGCTCGGGAAACTCGCCTTTTACACAAATATTAAGAGCCATTTTCAAGAAAAATGAAAAAATCCTTGGTTTCAGTACATTTTGCCTCCCCCCTCTCCATTTACTTCCTGAAGATGAAAATTGTTTATATTATTTGTGCTCCATTGAAACTTCATGAAAAAAACAAAGAGAAGAAACAATTTGCTGGTCCAGTCATTCTATTACGTATCAAACGTAAGGCAGACACAACCACTGGTTTCCCTTTATGCTAGTGCAGTGGTGGTTTGTTGAAGAATGGGTAAGCTGGCCAGAACTTTGTTTATTCTCTTACAGCTAGTTCACGAATGATCGCAAAACGAAAATTTTCCCATGGGTGTTTCCTTCTCTTCCTCAACTCACGGCCTCCTTTTTTCTCCTTCCTTTAGGACTTTCATGATATAATTGTTGATTCTTCCTGTGATTACCGTCTTCTTCTTCATCCTTCCTGTTGTTGATTGGCACACTGTTGGACTCTAGGAACCACCTTCTCACAGTCAGACAAGCTTAGCTTGCAAGATGGCATTCTGAACTCAAGTAAATGAGAAACTCAATGCTTTCTTTGACATGTCATCTAAGAGCCCACAAGCTGTATATTCTTAACACGATTATTTTGTGAATTATGTGTGATTAACACTGGCACAAAGTGGTACACTGGCACTCCATCGATGGATTAACTTCTACCACCTTTCTTTCTTTTGATACCTGTCACCGTTTGGATGAAATTGAATGAGTACTCACTAAAACTGTTTCTACAGAAGCGAAGACAAGCTTGGTAGCTTTTAGCATGATTCACACAGTTTATGATGACTCTTGAAAAAATAATAATTAATTACTTAACATAACTAATTTTGTCGATTTTGAAGCCAGCTGCTTTGATATTTCATCGTAGGAAAGCCAAAATATAGTACACACAATTGCGCCTATTTTCATCCTAATAAGTGAATATTGCACCACAAGACCAACTCATATAAACATACAATCAAAATACTGATATTAAACCGACATTACGTTCTCTTGATCTACTGCTGGGCATGTCAGGGTATTCAGCCTCATAGCAAGTTGTGCGATGTCTTCATGGGATTCGGCATATTTATATCGAGAATCGTCCTTAGAGAATCGTCAAAATTTGTGATTTTAGAAATTATCACTTGAAACTAGTGACGGAGATGAAATAATGTCATTGGCAAACTACCATACTAATAGCTAAGCCCTGATAATTAACGTATGCTGAGATGGAGAATCAAAAGCACTCTCATAAGCATTTATGAGTTATTAAAAGAGTACAGTGCAGTCTTGAAAAAGAACGGAAATCAAGTGAAATAATTACTTCGACATCAAGGTCAGAAACAAGTTCGTTCATCTTTTGTCCAATCTCATCGATAATATGATTACGTCCACCATTTTGAACATCTGAGAGAAATGCGAATAGATTGTCCAAGTCCACGGAATCCCCACTCGCTGGCTCATTGAGTTTAGGGTACATTTTTTCAGCCATTTCAGTAAGTACCGCCATATCTTCTGATCCGAAGGCACTGAAAACAGAAAACATTTTGTTGTCTTTCCACACATATAGTTAAGGATGGAATACGCTAACATATCAGTTGACAAATTAATACAAATTAGTCGAAATTGTTATGAATGTAATTGGAACAGAGTTTTATTCGTAATTACACTCGGGGAAGTTTCACCACCACAAACAGGGAACTGGGGGGAATGAACACGAGCACGGGCGACAGGGAGATGCTCCAATGAGAGAACCACCCGGTTACAACTGATAACAGCGAAGTTTTGAGCAAATCAGGGCAGTTGAGGTGGTCCCTGGGACAAGCCTTCCCTTCCCAGACATCATGTACCAGATTCCTCGAACTTGTAATTTATGCAGTTCTCAAAATAATAACAATGTAAATTTCGCTTTTTCTTCAATCACGTTTATTATATTCAATTTGATACATAAACTCTACTTTTAGTGGTTAAATACAGCACCTTAGCCTAATTTATTCCATAACTTATTAATATTATGTCCTCATAGAGCTGACAGAAACCTGACAATGAATACCCTGTGCTCCAGTTCTTCTTAAAACACTTCAGGAGAAAAGCTAATGTTCCTAAATTCCCACTGTTGTGTGATTGACACTCAGTTTTGTTCTGATTTTGAATTTTGTAAGATATCAAACTGTCACACCAAAACTACCCTCTTTCTCACTCCTTACCTTCCCCTCCTCGTTCCGTTCCATTTGAAATGACAATTCAATAGTCACTTCTCACCATTCTGCATTAGAGTGTCTGTAATGTTCCTTTGGCACCTTTTGAACAGGCCTTGTTTATTTATAATTCTCTTCCCAGTAATAGTTAAATGCAAGTTATGAGTATTTAACTCAAACTATAACTGAGGGACCAAACTAATCTATCCTAGCATAGAATTATGTATGATTGATCAATCTGCACTATTAATAACTGACCTTTTAGCATCTTCAGACACTTCTGAAGCATCATCGTCAGATTTATTTGTGGCGTCTTCTTCTCGCTTGCGTCGTTCTTCTTCTGCTTTCTCTCGTTTACGCATTTCCTCTTCGACCCTTCTCATCTCTCTAAGAGCAGCAGCAACCTAAAACAAAATTACCATAAATGACAGAACTAAGCTTGTTTCCTAAACAGTTTACATGATGAGCACATTTAGGGGTTAAGAGTATTTTTGTTGCCTGTTGGCATTTGCAAGAACTATTTCAGTGAACATGTGGACTAGATTAGACTAAGAATGTTGCATAGCAATCATGATGAGTAGTGGTTATAACTTTTACACGATCTGCACTTACCTCTCGTGCAAACATTCCTCGCAGTCGAGACTGAATTATAATAGCAGCTCTCCTTCGCCTCAAGAATGCCAGTCTCAACTTCCAACCTCTGTATGCATGTTGTATACAAAGAACTGCATTCCTTGTTTTGCTGTAACCTGAAGCAGGGGATCATAGTGTTGAAACATGGTTAGAGATAAATCACAAGACATTAATGCTTCATTCAAGATGGTACTGGACAATACTAAACCATTGTCAACATTTATTTTTATATTATTTATGTACTTGCAGTGCCACATATGGGCAATTTGAAGGGTGATTTTTTTTTCTGACAATGGCGAGCCATACATGGAGCGTGAGAGTTCTGCCCTGGAAAATCTTGAAGTGTTTTTGAACTTTCAAGGACAATTTACATGAGGACCATTGCAATTGTAAGCTGAATTAGGATGTTCACCATTGGAATGTGGCCTCATAATGTCACACATGCTGGATGGTTTTAACACCACTGGTTCTATGGATATACTGCTAGTTTCAATGACAATAGCAAAAGCAATAAGTAAACCAGCTGGTCTTAAAACACACACAGTCTCTTCTACAAGGAGGAAGCCAGTTCCAATAATTTAACGGCTAGACCTGAAACCAGCTTTAGCCAATGAATGTGGAGATTAGTATACCAGAACCTCTAAGCTCAACAATCTTGAATAACAATGCCTGTCAACCTGCAGCACCTCACTCATTAGCTTGACACTAGTTGATGACATACGAAATGGACTGCTTCCAGCTAGAAAGCTCTTCAACGGAAATGTGAGACTATTTTTGGACAAAATAGAAACCTTTGATATGGAACCAGAGCCAGATTTGTTTCACCACAAGGATACAAATGTTGCTCGACTCAAGTAACTGTGAATGAGCCTACATTAAATTTGAAATAATCTCTTAATTTGCCAAATGGATTTGTGAATGAGCCTACATTAAATTTGAAATAATCTCTTAATTTGCCAAATAAACAACAACCTTCAATTGAAAATGATTGTACGTAGAAGATGTGAACAACAAGACCGAAGTTCTAATCATAGGACAGTGGTTAGAAAGAATTCAGGGAAACTATATTCAAGCAGGCTGGAGTTCCTTTAGTAGCCAGCCATGAAACTTCGAGGTAGAAATATGAATGTTAGTGAACCAGGACTATATGATATCATGTAAGTACACGAGTCCGCACATTGGAATGAGATAAATTCAATTCACCAGCCATAGTCTTTTTATCAACGATTTACCATAAGAACAAAAGACAAACAGGAATAGAAGAACATGAACATATTGCAAACTAATACGAGTTAATCCCAACAATAATAATTTGTGTCATTAACTAATACCCTCGTGTCTGACAACAATACAAAACATTTCTGAAAAATAAGTGCCAACTCATTTTACACACACACTGCAAAAAAGAAGAGAAATATTCTCTTTTCACAGAAAAAGTACCATATTCCTTGACCAGTTTTGATTTCTTCTCTATTTACATTACGTGTGTATGATGACAACATGCACTTACTTTTTCTAGTGATGTAAGATTTCCACACTTTTTGAATTATCAGAGCACTTTTGTTCACAATCTGAGTCCTTTCATCTTCAAGCGGTTCATGAACGATTCCTCTTAGAAACACTTTGTTTTTTCCAAGCTGCCACTGTTTATTGCTGTGATCATACTTTTTCATCATATTTCTGGAATAGCAAAATTGAATCATTTCAGTTTCCACAGGAAAATGATCTGTGAAGTTTACGCTTGTTGAAACAAGCACTCATTACAAATATATTTTAAAAGTACACACACAAAAAATAATTGTTTTTATAATAGACGCTAAAGCAAAAAAACGATTGACACAATTTTTCGTTTGGAAGAAAACATGCCCTTGTGAAAACCCTTGAGAATTGTGGTGCTTATTTGTTTTTTTAACAATTATTTTACGTTTTTCTCTGTTTTTCCTATTACTGGCGTTAAAAGCTATTTGAGACTATTCGTCTATTTTGTGCTATAATAGCATAGTGGACTGTATCACTGTGAAGCCCAAAACTACCCCCAAATCATAACTATCATGGGCGTGGTCAAGTACGAAATAAATTTCTCATTCAATTAAGAAAATAGGACCAATGTGTTTCTGACGGCCGAATGGATCACCCACCATAGACGAGTACCTGGAGGAGGAATGTAGAAATGAAAGGACTCAAGCTTTCCTAGCTCTTTGATTGGCGCCAACAGTTGTTTATGATCCTGGTTGTATACATGGCAGGAGGGTTCATGACAAGAAAACCGGATAATTAATTAGAGGCTCTTGTCTCAACGAAAGTTGGGTCAGAATAGAGAAAAAAAAAAAAAAAAAGGAAAGAGAGAACAAGAGGAGGTGAGGATGCAGGAAGAGGAAAGGGAGTTGGAGTGGCTATGCATCTCAGCGCCCCAACCAATGTAAAGTGACTGTTCAGCAATCTCTCTGCCTAACATTAAAATGAACATTTTTTTCTCCCCTTAATCGAACAACTTGTACGATGTCCCCTACAATACGTTTCCCTGATTAATAGTTTGATACCGCGCATTTAATAAATCTTAATGTGCACCTATAATTTATGACAAAATCAGCAGATCAAAATGTGACCCATTGAAACTAAGATTGTTGTAAATACGTTCTCAAGAGTGAAATTTCCACAGCCACTACGTCAAAACGTGGTTTTTAAAATTATAAGAATACTGATGTTATTACTTTGTGGCTCAGGTACATAACAGCTGAATTTTCTACAAAGAAACCACACAATGAGAAATCTCAAATTACACGTGTATTGAGCTAATTCGATTGAAAAGGTAGTAATACCAACAACTTTATACACTTACTGAATAGATATTCTTGCATCCTTCACTACTCTCACGTTCATGAGGCATTTATACCTGCCAATGAAATCAGGTATTGTCATATGTATTGGGTATCCCTCTTTCCTGATTCTGATGATATCGAGCATACCCAAATACTTCAGTTGATCAAGAACCAACTTCTCGTCAAACTCGTTTGCTATTTTTTTCATGTTGGGTTTGATGCACCGCACGTACCTGTTGAAATTGATGATATAATTTTATTAAACTAACATACATAAGATAGCAAGATAACAATGCTTGAGGGCATAAAAATATCTGAAAAACTAATTCACAATGTTTGTGGTCCCAAGCTGGGAATGGTGCATATGCATGAATTCATTTTGTAAACTGAAACTGTAAAAACGAAAAACAATGAGAATTGTATGATAAGCTGGAAGATCACTTTGTACAGCTCTGGGATGGAAACTCAATCTCAAAAACTTCATAAAATGTTTCGAAATGTATAACCAAAGTGTTGGTAATTTATTGGACTATCAATGTATTCTTCTATTGAAAAGGCCTAACATTTTGAATGCATAGGGAAAAGCCTGCAAAAATAGATGGTTAAGGAAGTGATAGTAAAGTACATTCCTACATTTTGCTGTTCCTAGTTAGTGTATTACCTTTAATAAAGCTTCATCAAGTAGGGATATCATTGAACCAACAGCACGATTTTTAGCAGAATGTTGGTTCAGAATGGAAGAAAAACAGAAAAATATCTGGTTTGATAGTAATTTGCGGTAACTTACTGAGCCATTCTTGTCATTTGCTAGAAACGAAAATATCTATTGATCTTTTCCCACCATTCAACAGAACTATTGGTATAAAAGTCACAATGGAAGAGCCCTTTCTGAGGAAAAAAATTTGGCCTTTCGACCACTATGATAACTGTACCAAGTTTCTATCAGATTCCATTTATGGCGTTATTTGTACACATGATAAATGAAAAATTTGACTGCTCTCATCGGTTTGCCAGTCTTCAGGCAGTAAGATACCCGTCTTCATAATCTTTATTTATTTACACTCTCGTCACTTGTTTGCTACTGCCGAGTATCACACACCTAAATCTCTCAACTGGCTGATATTCAATCACTGATGACTAGAATAGGAGGGACTGGATTCCTCCCTTTGACTGGCTCAGGTACCATTTTCGATCCCCATCATAGTTCTGGAGGCAATCTCCCATTTGTCGACTTTCAAAAACAAGTGACTAAGCATAAATTTCAAGCAAATGATGACCGGTCGTTTTGGTTCAGTGGTCTTCCCTTTAACGGGGCCTGAAAAATTCTGTTTGGTATCTAGTTCCACAATCTTATCAGACAAATCCCACGGTTGTTGTGGGCTAAACATTATTTTAAAAATTAGCTGAAAACAAAATTTTGGCAGTTTTATAGCATTTACGTCCTGTTTGGTATAATTTCCTAGGTATTTTTTGATACCGAGTCGGATAGGATGGATCTCTGAGATGCATTACTGCTAGATAGATAGAAAACAGTGAAATCACAGTAAATATAGTGAGGTTAGTTGGAAGAACTCGTAGAACAACGCAGGAAAATTTATCATTTATCTCTAGCGTGCACTCATCCCCTCTCGCTGCCTATATCTCTCACTCCAATCACCTGTCGGTTTGGCTTGCCACGTCACACCAATAGCCTAGCATCATCCTCAAAACGCCAATATTCCTCTCTCTATTGTAGTCGTGGATGGAATGTTTCTGCAAAAGAATAGCTGTTCTAGACCACATTAAAGGCAAAATATGGCCTGAAGGGTGGACAGACATTACAAATTAGGGATGTGTCAATTTTTGAGGGAGGGCTGTAAACAAATTTGTATGGGTAAAAACGTAGAGTATCATTTAGGAAAAATAATAAACCAAAACGGATTTTCTATTTAGGTTGGGCGTTTCTTCACAAGCAATTCATAGAATGCTGTCTGAGATACAGCAATATTAAATGTGGAGTTTGGATTATTGAACAATTGTAGCTAATTTTGGTTCACTTTTTCATTTCATATTGTGATGTTTTACATAACGAATTTGTTTTGATATTATTGAGTTATTCTCTCTTAATTGTGTTTATACGCTCTAATTTTGCGAAAACAGCCACAAAATGCATTTTCAGACTCAGATCTCTGGAAAGTGACTATTCAATGGATGTGCATGGTAGAATTTCACACTCATTCTCATTCTTATCTCCTTTCCAATAAAAAGCTAAGGAAGATAGAAAATATAGTGAGACTACATAGATAACTACCACGGGTTTGTAGCTTGGAGCACATCAACAAGAGCCTGAAGTTGGTAACGGAATGTGTCACTAACAGTGGGTTTTCCTTTACAGGTCCCTTTAGCTACAGTGGTACCACCACTACCCATTCGTGCAGCAGTAGTTCCTAACAAGTCCTGTGGAAACAACAAGAGCGATTAGTTGTAATTACTAAAGGAGAAGTGCAACTGAAAATGTGCAAAGAAATACTGTACTGAACATTATGAAATCGTTTTTGAGTTAATGCAAAGTTCCATTTTAAGTTTGTTAATGCATAGAACTTGATCATGATTGTGAAATACACTGAACACTTGGCTTAGACGAGAACCATTCACGACTGTACCTCGAAAGTCACCCACAAAATTTACATGGACAATCCAAATATTATTTTGCGTCTATAATATCATACACTAAAGACATTACGGATAATTTAATCACAAAATTAATGCATACATTACCTGATAGTTAGTGAGTTCTTGAACAAACTCATTTGTTGATCGGCTCATAAAATCGAAGAAAACGTCTTGTTGAACATCTCGGTTTTTGTCCACGAAACCCTGAACTGAGTATGTAACAGTACCTGCGTAATGCTGAACACCAAACTCAACCTCCCACTTTCTACGATCATCCCCCTTGACATATTGGGGGTGAGATTCAAATTCTGTGTGCAAATTAACCAGGTAAGCACCGTCTGAGCCCTGTCAGCAAAAGTCGATGAATAATTATTCAATTTAAAATGATGTGGTTTCAACGATAGGTCAACTCAAGATGTTACTCATGTTTTAATCATCAGTGAACGCAAAAGTTCATGGTATTGGAGGAAGGATTGAAAAAATTCTCTTCTATGTAATGAAAACAAAAGTATTGTACCTTTGGCATATGACATTGCTCCGTTAACAGTTTCAGTATACAACGAGGGGGTTTTTCTATCAATTCCAAGCAGCACGTATTATCAGTGAACTGTATGTGTGAAAATTGAATCCCTTCTTCTTGATACTAAAACACAACACTTTGTAAGTATTTTTAAACACGATTATTAGCTAACTAAAGTTACTACCCCAATCAACTTACAATTTCTTGTTCTAGGGCAAACACGTAGTGATTGAAAAATTTATGCAACTTTTCATTGGTGTAGTTGATACATAACTGCTCAAATGAGTTCATCGCAAAGTTCTCAAATCCAAAAATATCCAAAACACCCAAGAATCTCGACGAGTCAAGGCCAGGATTTGTGCATGTATTAATATGGTTCACAAGCCAAGCAAAAGTACGCGAATAAAGAGCTTTTGCCATAGCATGTCTGTTTTCAATGGCCTGAAAACAAAATACAGTTAAAAGGGTTCTTACACTATTATAGGAAACATTGGATAATACTATGAGTAACAGTGGTAGATGTGGGCCATGTAATAGATAAATCTCAGAGTTCGGCTTCGCATCTTGGCGTTTTTCAGGGCAGCCTTCTTGGTTGAGAGTGTGTTATTACCCACAAAACTCTCTGGGCTTCTACTGAAGCTTCCGCAGAAACAACATTTCTAAAGTTGACCTATTGGCTGATTTTTGGGAGGCTGATGAAAAACGGTTGTGAATTAGACGGAATGATATGCTAAGCTACAAAGGCATGACTATCCCCGCCCCCTCCCCTATTGCAGCATCTCTTGTGTGTGTCACTTTGATATGGAGGCCTTAGTCTTTTTCAGCAGTAAGAAGCCTTCCAAGTTCCTGGTAGCTGGTAAAAAACATCTCAGGCTGTTCCGGCTCTTCCTACTGTTCCCAATGGGCTAGAGAGTATTCACGGAAGAGATCGTTAGTAATTTCATACAACTCATTGGCATCACTACTAAGTATAGTAAGATATACAACAGGCCAAACCCTCTTACAGTAGATACACTTTATTGTTCTGGACACCCCTTGCCATGTATCTCATTCAAAGGAGCTGTATTAAGCAACATGTTCACACTTACGCTGTTGTTGACTTAGCATGTGAAAGTGTGGTACTACTTGGTTTTCTCTTGAAAAAGACTGACATCACTCCTATCAAACCAAACCAGTTTACCATGAACTGGGTAGTAAGGCGGTCTAAGGAGATCAGGGTTAAGCATGCACATGACTAGCTGGGAAACGAAACTATTGTGTGGTCAATGTTTGAACAGCAATTAAAAATGCTCATAGAATGAATGCAGATAAATTCAGGTGAGAAGAAATGATTGTGTTAAGGTGTGGGGTAGGAAAAATACCAAGAGAATGCATATGCAGGATATGCTAGGGAGCATTCTTGACAGCATCACCCCCTACATGTGTCTCAGTTTGTATCTCAACTGGTGGGAATTTCATCGTCAAACTTTATCTTACCTTTCTTTCTCAACCAGTTCCAATCTACATTTCTCTGGAGCCAGCACTTGGTTCCACCATTCACTTCTTTTACCATGATAGAATTACTTTCTTTTTTAGATGCCAAGTTGGAGAGTTCAATGAGTATAACACAGAAATAGCAACATGACAGTACTGACGAACATTTACAACATAGGATCTGGCACACGCTGGTTTTTATTATTATTTTGTACGAAATTATCGAACCTCCCGAAACCTCATCATATTGTAAAATGCATAAAAGGAACTTTTATTCCCTTGACTTGGTATAAAGCGCGACAATGTAGCTAGTGATTGACTGTCCTGTAACCCGAATGCATAAGCAGTACATTATCTGTATTGTTCTTTTACAGCTTGTCTTGTTTTCCTTGTGCTCTTCATTGTTGTTAAGAAGAATGGACAATGCTGTATCTAAATATTATTCATATTTTCATCAACCCTGCTATGTTACAGGTGCATTTTTCTAGTGTCAAACATTTTACTTGTAAGTGGGACTAATACTTCCACATAGGCTATACTGGCCTTGGGAAATTGGTACACAGACAACACGTTGGTCCTAGTGATAAAGTATTTGTAAGGAAAGTCAGTTGCCATACCAGAGCCTCAAATAGCTAGACAAAACGAGAAACCAATATACCATTCACGACAAGCAGTATTTTGCACTCGGAGGCTTCCAAGCTTCTAATGTCATGTTTACAGTAGGACATCGTTTTTGAATATTATTATAATTGATACTAATTCATCTGATTCATTACATGTTTTGGTTTATTATTCATTCTGAATAATAACCCTATGTTTTCGGTCACGAAAATTTTTTTACAACCCCCCCTCAAAATGTGATACTTTACGTTTCAAGACATGGAGATTCCAAATTTGCCATGTCCGTCCGCCGTCCGGGCCGTTTTGTGCCTTTAACGTGGTCTAAAAAATTCGTTCTTTCGCCCAAAAATCCGATTTGGTATCTAGTTGTGCCCGCCATCTCGGCAATCCGATCGGACGAAGCCCGTGGTTGTAATGGGCAAAAAACGGTTAAAAAAATTAAGTAAACGCAGTACAACGCGGGAGCTACAGTGTTTCGTTGTTTGAACTCCCTCCCGTCTCATTAAAAAACTCGAGGCGAGCGAGCACCGCGCCTCCCGCTCGCTTCCTTCCCAACACTCAACTCCCCCTGAGTTCGCTTCGAGTGCCCCCGTTCCAATTTCCCCGACGTTTTGGTTTTAATACGATTCAATTTTTTTAGATTCTTTCGTTTTATTCTCATTTTGTTTTTTTTCATAGATTTTTGGTTAAATTTTGATATTAGTATTTAGCGTGCATGTTTTCATATGACAATTCACTTTTTTCTAGATACTTTCGTTTATTTTGTTTATTTTAATACTACGATTCAGTTCTTTTCGACCTTTTTTTGGGTTTAATTATGATATTTTTCGATGCTGAATCGAACAGGATGGGTCTCGGAGCATTAATGCTAGGTCAAGCTGACTTTCCGAATAATAAACCGTTGTGTAATAATTTGCAGGGTTTTTATACATGCTAAGCAAACCAGCACCATTCTAACACAGAAAAAAAGTCTTAGGAAATCCTAGACATGAATGATGGTTCATATTTCCAAAAAAATGCAACAGTTTGTAACCAAAATTTGATGAGATTACATTCAGGCATCTTGTGACGACGAGCTGACTATTCAGGACGAAATATGATCTTTATGTAACAGTTATACAAAGTGAGTAGTTCACGAACACTCCTTCTCATGAAGTATAAATTTTGGATCGAAATATCTAATTTTTTACTAAATGAAAATATCATGATGAACTAACTTCTTGTAATTTTAAAGGAATTTCAGTTATGTTTCCACGAACATTGATTTGCCTCAAAAGTGTTACTTGAACAACATCAGCAACTTGGAGACCCAGTAAAGTGGCAACATTCTCAAGTACTGCCATATCATCTTGGGTTAATTTGCAACGCTCACCATCGATATCCTGCAAAGCAAATACGTCTAATTGTTGAACATTTTAAAATGAACTAGTTAGTGAATAAATGTTAAAAAACATACGAGTAACAAAAAAGCATTTAGGTAGTAGTAGACAAATATCACCTGTCAGAAATTAACAATAGAAATAAAATGAACGCAAGCATAAAATTATTCTGGAGAAAATTAAATTAATTGGGTTGATTACTACCAGTAGGTAAATTACTAAAGTTAATCCGTCTTCTCTGGCTGGTGAGATACTGTGTGCAAGCGCTTTTCATGAAAAGACACCATCATCCGGTCGTTAATTCAGTACTGACTTTTTTGCCCACAGTATCTCACCAGCCAGAGGAGACGACCTCACCAAACAGTTACATTAACTTTAGTATTCTGGAGAATGTAGGAAAATGTCCAGAATCTTGTCAGGGGCTGGAACTACAATAAAGAAGATGATGAAGTTCAGGATTAACCTATTAATTTGAGAAACACCTTCATCTCTGTTTCTGCTGTTTCAATGTAGAAGAAAGAAACATGATAAAATCAAATACTCAGGCCCCCTGATATACCAATTTTCTTGGATTGTTGAGGAATTAACATCAGAATGTAGCCGGAAATGTGCAATTCTGCAAATTTGCCATTTCTGAGGGAGTAGGTTGTGAAAAGGAACGGAGGATGTCAGAGGCAAGAACTTCAAATGGTGAATACTCTGGTACCAACAGACCAAAAGAAGATCAATAGATTGAAGCAAGTTGGATTCAACTGCTCACATCAATACATAAATGTATTCCTTCTATAAAACTTGCATTGGTTAGCTCATAGTTGTGCTAGAATATCGTACGAAATGAAAAATGAGGAGCTCTGAGATTCACCACCACAAACAGGAACCCGAGAGGGTGCAAATGGGAATGCGGGTGAAAGGATGAGTACTCACCGAGACACCACCAGCTTCATTCAGACTCTGACACTTTAGTTTCAGGTAAGTTGAGACGTTTTAGGTGCCTAATCAGCATATGCCCCAGGCGAGTCTTTGCCAAATCAAAGAGTCCTGGTATGATTGTGAAGGGTTTGTAGAAATATTGAATAATATTTAAATACCATCTAGAAGAACGATATTAATACCACATTAACTCTTTCTTATTACACAGCGACTTACAGTCTCTTTCTGTGGAGGATCAGGAAAATAGTTACTAAGACAATAACTGTGATGTGGGGTCGTTCTCGACAGTAAAAGTTAAGTCTGGTGTGGATTCTTGAGAGTCAGTCAGGATGAAATGAAAACTTCTCTACGCTGACGTTCCGCTTAATTTATTAAGCATCATCAGTGTTTGGGAAATTGCTAGTGGCTGCTTAAAATGACATTCAGAGAAAGGTGGACCTTAATAGTAAACAACAGATTGGACTAGTCTTTCTCTGAATGTCATTATTTTAAGCTACCATTGGCAATTTCCCGAACCCTGATGATGCTTAATAAATTAAGCAGAACGTCAGCCTAGGGAAGCTTTTCATTTTATCCTGACTGACTCTCAAGAATCCATAATAGAGTTCAGACAATAACTTGAGGAAAACCAGTATAAAACGAAGCACACTAATGTGAAATATTATTGCAACTTACCTCAAATTTTATGTTCCCTATCCAAAGAATGGCAGATAGAACACAGAATATACCATCACACATGGTCATTGGTATTCGAAGAACGCTGAATGCTAACCGGAGACCGTCAAACTTGATAGCATCATTCACGCCTTCAATTTTTATGCAGCCAGATTGGTTGAGGTAATTGTAAAAATCTGGAGATTTGAGCTTGTACTGGTTAACGAGATCCTTATTTTTCTGAAATTGAGAGAACTCAACCATTAATGTGTGCAGTCTTGTATTGTAAATCAATACAAGGAAATCTAATCAATAGTGTTAATCTAAAGGGTAATAGTGTATTGAATGTTTTCCTTTATGTACCTATTAATCATAGCTTTCATCTAATAAGTACGCTTATGATAATGAAAGAACCGCTAAAATTACCTTAGCTCCTTCCACTAATTGATAAAACACGTGATAATTCCTTTCCCCGCCACTTTGAAATGTTATTCTTGATTGCTCTAAGAGATAATCTTGAATAATACAGCCTTTTATCATCCACGATTTATCGAAACACACTTGCATAAATTTACCGAATCTACTAGAATTGTCATTCCTTACAGTCTTTGCGTTCCCTGAAAAAAAAAAGAATTAAAATCACAGATATGTTCACTGGTAGGTGCGACTATTTCATGGTACATAATCACATAAATATAATAGTCGTTAGAATAGCTCAAACTCTCTACATTCAAATGACAAATTCGGACAGAAGGCCCAAGATTTCTAGTCGGGTGGTTGCTGGTGTCATAAAATCGACGCCTATAGAATGGCTCCCGGTGTTGAGTCACATTCCACCCCCCAACCTCCGACGCATGAATGCTCTAACAAGAGAGTTCAACAAGATCCTGCAAAATCAAGGCTTGCCAATACATGAGGACATAGAGCATGCCGGTCAGGCCCGCCTGGTGTCTCGGAAGCCTCCCACCAGAACGGCATTGCATGCTCTTGATGGTGGATTCAGTCTAACAGACGCCTGGCGGCGGGAGTGGCACGCAAGGCGAATCACTCTTGTCCCGTGCATTACCCAAAAACCACCAGGTTTTGATTTGCCACGCAGGCTTTGGTCGGCTCTTAACAGGATCAGAACTCAGCACGGAAGATGTGCCTATGCGTTGCACAAGTGGGGAAAGGCCCCAACGCCTTTTTGCGAGTGTGGCGCTGTTCAAACCATACGACACATCGTAGAAGAGTGCACAAGAACAGCTTATGAGGGCAGGCTGGATGATTTCCTGGCAGCTACACCAGATGCAGTGGCATATTTAAATAGACTTGATATATGTTTATGACTTAAGAAGACTTAAAAAATTTAAAAAAAAAAATTGTATTTTATTTGTGATTATGGGGATGACTTCATTGTTGATATATGTGACTTGTGTTAGATAACATAAAGATTTGTGTCGTGGCGCCATACGCTAAATAAATAATAATAATAGTCGTTATAATAGACCAAATAAAAAGGAGCACTGCTGTAGATATCGTCAATTTTTGTTGGAAATAAACAATTTTCGAGACCTCAATCACTTTGGAAGTTCTCAGATTGTTTACTACTGCTGATTGCAAACAAATTGCATCTTGTATCTCCCCCCTCATAATCTAGTGCAATGATAATAATTGGTTATGGCACTAGGGATGCATTGTTCATGTATTTTAAAACTGCCTCTAGTCCATTGAAATAATTTCTGGTTCTTTCAACTAAAACCCTGCAAATTATTACAAAATGGTTTATTATTCTCATGAACAGCTTGACCTAGTATTACTGCTCCCCCATCCCATTCGATTCAGCACCGAATACTGGTAAACCATACGAAACATGACCTGGCTACAATGGAACTATGGAAACAAAACGTCTGATGATTTTGCCCCGTCGGGTCGGGGAAATTGGAATGGGGGCGCTTCGAGCCAACCTGTTGCGAGTCAAAAGGGGAGTCGAGCGGGCGGCGTTGGGAGGCGAGCGAGCGAGCGGGTGGGTTTTTAATGAGACGGGAGGGAGGGAGGGAAGTACTAACGACGAAACGTTGACTTCCGCTGTAGTTCCCGCGTTGTACTGTATTTCGTTAATTTTTTTAACCATTTTTTGCCCATAACAATCATGGGCATCGTCCGATCGAATTGCCAATGGCGGAATAACTAGATACCAAATGGGATTTTTGTACGAAAGAACGAATTTTTTAGACCACGTTAAAGGCTCAAAACGGCCCAGACGGCGGACGTACATTGCAAATTTGGAATATCCATGTCTTGAAACGTAAACTATCAAATTTTGAGGGGGGGTTGTAAAAAATTTTTCGTGACCGAAAACATAGGGTTATTATTCAGAATGAATAATAAACCAAAATACCATGTATATTCTTATACCTGTACCCTTCCTCCCCACCCGTCACACAAGCATATAATGAGTTAAAATTGACAGTTTGTGTGTAGTAATGCAGTGATTGATATAACCTCCTTTATGGATCATATGACCCTAATCAGAGGGTTAAGGCCACTAAGTGATAAAACGGATTTGTGCAGTTCCTCCCCCTCCTCACCACCTATATTTAGAATAATATACCAAAGATCGTGTGGCTACAACACGACTTTTAACGCTATGGCTGAAAATGCCTTGTTTGTCACCTGACTGATAGGTTCTCGCTTTTATCTTACCCTTTTTCTTGCTATTAGTTTTGTCCTGGTTCTCTGTATCTGCTCTTAGAATTTAACAATAAATAATGGTTCATTTACAACTGTTTCAAGAGTCATAGTTAATTATTTAAACCAGTTTACAGTGTAGCAGCCATAATATCTTGAAAATAGTATTTCAAAAGCCCCCCCCCCCCTAACTTCTAAAGTGAAATTTCAATTTAGAGTTGTCGAGCCAAGCAAAAGTGTATGTACATGTTTGTGTGTGATAACACCGTGATTGATATAGCCTCCTTTATGGATCATATGAACCTTATCAGAGGGTTAAGGCCACTATGTGATAAAACGGATTTGTGCAGTTCCTCCCCCTCATCACCACCCGCCACACACTCATAAAACGAGTTAAAATGTATAGGGGGTCTTACAATATGAACTACCCCACATATGACTTTGTTCAAGCAATTCCCTGATCCCAGGTACAAATGTGGAGAGGCATGACTGTAATATGGCTGAGCTCTCTCTATTTGTTCCACATCAATCTGTGGCAGTCCTGAATGGTAAAATAATCTATGAAACTCAGAACCTAGCGCACACTTTGGAAGCTAAGAAGCGGACTCGTCACAGCACACATTAACTGCCAGAAGCTTCCAGAATTGCAGCATCAAAAGTGTGGTGTACAAAAAGCAGTGACATCAATTTACTCCCAAACGTGTAAATTATTTGGTGCAATATTGTAGA
This sequence comes from Pachypeltis micranthus, assembly GCA_020466155.1. Classification (NCBI taxonomy): domain Eukaryota; kingdom Metazoa; phylum Arthropoda; class Insecta; order Hemiptera; family Miridae; genus Pachypeltis; species Pachypeltis micranthus. Next base: position 43,551,725 of record CM035768.1, read on the forward strand.
CAAAACTAATTTGCATTTAACTGCAACAACCTTAATACACAACTGTCTGTTCCAGGCAAAAATGAAATAAGAAGAGACAGAAAGAGAGATGAATCTAGGCTTTGACATACAATGAATTTCAGGTAAGTAGATCATGTTGTTCCTTCCTAATGGTATTTACGAATCAACTGAACCTAATGCTGGTTTTTTGCGTCCATTTTTTCATTGCCCTCACAACCATTTACTCTCTGGAGTATGGATGCCCCTCGTACTTTTTCAAATTTTGGTTTACATAATTACTGTTTTTGGGTACTACCCAAAGTGATCATTGTTAAAAGATACACAATGTGGTCTGCAAGCAGGCATGTATATGTGCTTGTGTGAATGATGCAGAACAAAGTGCTCTTATACTTCCAAGGCCCTCCTTGTCAACTAGCTTACTTCTAGTAGTTAGAACCATCTGCAAATTGAAACAAACTGAAGTTTGTGTATTGTCAAAAACGCACAACAACTTTGTATATTCATTTTATACTCATAATACTAAATAATATTATAAGACACTTTTTCTACCTTCAATTTTAAGTAAACTTCAAATTAACTGTGCTTTTTAATATAATGTATTTTTACTATCCATAAAAGTGGTACACTTGGAGCTTGCAAGGGACCTTTCAACTCATTGTTTTTGGAGGCTTTTAAAAGTTTTTGGCTCAGCGTGGACCGTGTGCGGTTATTTGATCTGACCAGAGTACGAATTTCAAAGGAGCTGTATTACCTGATAGAGCTGTATTATTTGACAGCCACTCCAAGTTTATCTTCAATGATACGAGAAGGCTTGATTCCGCAAGGAATTGTAATGCGATTGAAACACTTCCTCATTTTGGCAGGACATGGGAGGCCAACGTGAAGAGAGACTCATCTTTCAAAGTTTATTTGTAGTAGTCAAATCCCCACCTTCTTGGAAATTATGATGGTCTTTGTGCATGTAGAAGCCCTACTGAACAACCGATCTCTAGGTGTTCTATCCGGTAACCCTGCTGGCCCTTTTGCTTTCACCTATACACATGTTTTGACATTGGGCTCACCCCTGCAACACCTTTGTTCCCAGAAACTCAATGATCTACCTTAAAATCGTCAGGACCATTATCAACATGTAAATTGGATAGCACAGCACTACTGGCGGCAATGGAACCAAGAGTAGTTATATAATCTTCAGTAACGACCCAAAATAGGGTGAAAAGGCTTCTGCCCTAGTAGTGGTCATGTGAGAAAACACTTCAATCCACCAGAAATTATAAAGGCATGGACATGGGAAATGTTTGCAACACTATAGTGAACTATGCCCTTTTGTGGCTTATTCCTCAAGTAACTAAATTAGGGAGTAGTTCAATAGGCAGCCCTTGCTGGTAAATTCAGATATGCTCTCTGTCTTACTTGTTGAACTAACCCTGGCCTAATTTGTTCTCGGTATTGTTTGCAATCAGTTCAGCCCTGGTCTTAAACTATTTTTTCGACACCCTACGTTCATCTTTCCAGTTGTCCTCACCCCCTTTGTTTCGCAATCTTCTATCTTCGATTTTCTTCCTGATTTCCATTCCTTCCTTTAACTGCTTCAACATGAAGTGAACTTGACGCTGATACCTTCAACGATTTGGGTGAGTCTAATTCCTAAGAGTCTATGCTTTTCAGTCCCCTGGACACATTATCTTATTGTCAAATTTCATGTCAACATTTTAGAAGAAATACTACAGGATTTTCGAAGATATCCCACGTTTAAAGTTCAATGAAAAGTGCTTTTTTCCACAAATTTATGACAAAAAAAAAATTATTTGGTGAAGGGTTAAGTGAAACAGTTTTGATAATTGAATAGGTTTTTACAACAATTATTTGCATGTTTTTAAATCAATGGGTAAATTCCGAGAATATAGAGCAGGCCAGGCAGAGTACACAGCTACATTAACAATACATGAGACAGTGGGGCCAATAGTCAAAACCTCAACAGATAAAGGCTGGTACACTAGTCATCAAACAACTAATAAATATGAAGTTGAAGACTTTTTTTTTGTGTGGAAGACCTATTGCCAGCCATAGTTGAACACACACACACACTCCCTTGACACAGGTCGTTTTCTTCTCATATTGACTGTTTTTGGAACTCATTTTGAAAAAGCACACACAGTAATTCAATGTGAGAATGTTGCCCACGATAGAGCAGGTCTGTTTTCTCCTCCTTATTACGATCCACAACCCTCACACAGGAACGTTGCGATACATTAATAGGGTTATATCAGTTGTGTAAGTTGTGGCTTTGCGAGGAAGGGAGAGCATGGGCACTCGCTCAGCACCCACCAAACCCAGACCTGTGGAAATATGGCAGGTTGTTTCATTTAGCTAGTTTCCCAGCGGAAACTTTATAAGGAATCTTCTTCTGTTATGGGCTGAACTGTGCGATGACCTCTCTACTGAATGAAAGCTGGAGGAACTAAAGAGGGGTGTAGTGGCTGGCCACTCTTCTCCTACAAAAGGCGTCTCGCCGTGAAGTGTGGCGACGGAAGAAAGATTTTGCATTACCCCACTGCTCATCCTGGTGTAGGCTGCCAGCCATGAGCCATAGACTGCTCCTGGAGGGGATAGCACGTGGCCAATGAGAGAGGGCTCCCCCTTCCAATGAAAATATATGTATACGATGGCATCATCAATGCATCCAAGTGCCTGCAATACTTCCCTGCAGCATGGAAAGAGGCTACAATCATCTGCATCCCCAAGGCAGGCAAGCCTCTCAACAAAGCTGCTAGCTACAGACTCATCAGCCTTCTCTGCACCCTGAGCAAGATCACTGAGGCCATCATCCTGACCCCTCTCACTGAGTTCATCTCCACCAACAAGGTACTCCCTGAATACCAATACCGCTTTCCAAACCGCCACGGAACCTACCACCAGCTCTTCAGGGTGACTGAAAACATTGCTGAGAACCAAAAAACACTCTGACACACGTCCATGCTTCTCCTGGACTCCCGACAAGCCTTCGACCGGGTCTCGCATGAGGGCTTGATCTACAAGCTCATCTTGCTCTACTGCCCACCCTACCTCATTGGCCTGATTCGCTCCTTCCTCGTTGAAAGAACCCTCAGGGCTCAAAACTCTCCTTTGCCCTCTTCAACATTTTCTGCCACGACATACCCGTGCACAGTGAGATTATCACTGCACAATATGCAAACGACGTAACCTTCCTCTACTCCTCCAAAACCAAGCTGCACTATGCCACAGTCATGAATAAGTTCCTGCCCTCCCTGCTCAGCTGGTACCACAAATGGTCTTCTTTTCTCGCCACAACACCTCCTCCTAACATCCAAGTTGGATGCCATCGGATTCCTTGGAACATCTAGGTCAAGTACCTTGGAGTCATCTTTGACAGGAAGCTCGAATGGCACAGGCAAATCCACACCGTCCGTGGCAAAGTCAACAGAGCCTTCACTGCCCTCAGGCCATTCTTCAACAACTAAAATCTGCATCTTCAACACCATCATCAGGAGCATCAGCACCTACGCCATCCCCTTCTGGGGCACAGCCTCCTCTCTTCACCAACTCGAGGGCACTTACATGAAGTCCCTCCAAGGGGTCCTCTGCTCCACCTGCCACATCAGAAACCGTCAGCTCCTGAAGGAAACTGGCCTCCCCTCACTGTGCAACTCAGCAGCGGGTCACCCCAACCCACCCTCAGCTGCCTTACACAGTACACCCCAAACGCCTTGGACATCGTCCACAGGCCCTGCTCCCTCATCCCACGCAAACCCTATCCCACCCTCACAAATGTGCATGAGTCCCCCTGCATCCGCACCTCCCATCCTTCAGGTTGGCAACCACGGGGGAGGGGTTTTAGTCAGCGAAAATCCGACACTACCCACTTGGGTGTCTTTTGAAGATTTCCCCTCCCCAGAAGCATCCACAGGGGGGGGGGGGACTTTTTGCGCAATAAAAGATTTTTGTTGAAGAGCCTTAAAGCAAATTTCCTCACAAGATCTTCACAAGCGTTCGAACGCTTTTTTCCTACCAACATCTAATTTTGGAGTCACCTGATTAGTTACGAGCAAGTTCATTTATTATACGTCCAACCAATTAAGTTGACGAATGAAATCATAAACTATTCAACTCACCAAATGCTTCTAAAATTGTATTGGCTTCTAGAATTTGTTGTTCTACCCATGTGCTTACATTACTAGTTACAGAGCACAGGTATTGTAAAATAAATTTCGTAGTTTCCGTTTTTCCAGCTCCACTTTCACCGGAAATAACACAGGATTGATTGTTGTCGTCAGCCTGAAGATTTTTGTATGCCGCCTCTGCGAGAGCGAACACGTGAGGATCTAACGCCCCCATCTTTTTGCCGTGGTATTCGAAAACGTGTTCCTGCAAAATATCGTTCCATCAATATCACTCATTTTTCGTGTTCTAGGAAAAGAAGAAAACGTCTTAACGTCGTATAAGAAGTGGTCGTACGTACTGAGGTGTAAATGTCGAGATCTTTGTAAGGATTAACTGCAACTAGAATAGTACCCGTGTATGTCTGGATAAGTTCAGGAAAAGCAGAGAAAAAAAAACAAAATGGTTTGAAAATCTAAAAGCTCTAAAAAACGCTGATTTCCTCACTCTACAAGTCTTTTTATTGGGTTACAACAAAATTCTTTTCTTGGACTACAAGCATTGCACCGGCTAATCATACCAAATAGAGGATAGCATAGTATTTTTTCCTGAAATAGTGTGAAAAGGAAGCAAGTCAACTACAGAATGGATAGAGGTGAGAATTAGTGACTTGGATCCTTCATAGTAATCCTATTATACTAGTTTGGTAGTCAATGAAGATGCTTTTTTAGAAAACATTCTTGTAAAATGAGCTAATATCGGTATTAACAGCTTTCTTCATACGCTTTATGCTCAACTTATAGGCCTAACAGAAAAGTCTACAATGAGAGACGCGTTATACGTCTTGAAAATCAACTAACTCTCAAAATAGCATTATTTCATTGAAATTACCACCACAGAATAACAGGCATAAAAACCTCTTGTTTTGCTTAAAAATGAAGCATATTTGTCAATTGCACTTCCGGACACCGTTCAAGAATGGCCACTCCCCGGAGAAGGGGATAGTGATTGATAACGTTCAGCTTGAAGCGCTGCTCCAGTACTGAGGTTAAGCTTCTAGACTTCCAAAAAGCCCTAGCATCTTTGCTGAGCTGTCCGAAGACGCCTTTTAAAAGGGTGAAAAGATCTCACGGACGAAGACTTCATTTAATGCACTTGCCTAATCGAGATGCAGACATCCAAGTCTGAAGTAGTCTACGGCAAATTGACAAAAAATGGATGGTGTGCCTTTACGGGGAAAATGAAGATCACCGAAGTGTTGCTGATGAGGCAGTACGAAAACGTGAATCGGAACGTACGCATAGCCACTGCTAGTGTTTTGTGAACCCAGGACGTTACCTATAGCATCAGAGCTAAACAGTAATTCTGATTCTGACGAGTCACATAAACTAAACAAAATCGAGTTCACTACTTTCCTCAATGTTTTGTTGGACTGAAGAAAGATGAAAGTGAAATAATACGACAAACGCAGATCAAAACGCTGGAGATGCGTTAATGGCAATAATAACGAAGAGCTGTTGAATATTGTTTGAAAAGGATACATAGATGACGTTGTGCTTGTAGCGGATCTTGAGGTTTTCATTTATTCTAACTTCGTCGATGTCAGAGATGTGCGTCATGTCAGCAACTCCATAGTTCCCCTTGCCTGTAAAAAAATTAAACATTTTATTTGAGCCGAGGTCTACAAAATTTCAGAACCGTTTAAATTATGGTTGAAGTGATAGATAATACCGAACGGAAAATTACACTTTCTAAATTCAATTGTCAAAGTCAAATGTCAAGCAGCTGCTAACTTGATTAACTGTTTTGATAAAAAAACCAGAAATCCCGATAATTCCGTTGACCAAATTTTCCATTGTTGTGGTTAACTCGATGAAATTAGTGAGAGGCGTTTTGCTTGAACGAATTGCAATTGAACTATGTTTCACTGCTGTGCCTGTTCCCTAATTCCAATGAAGTCACTCCAAAATGGCGTTACCCTCCCCCAAATGGAAGAACTTTAATGGGTTTACGCGGAATCAGCCCTAGAACTAAACCGTTTCCTCGGACGTCGTCAGTGAAAACATTTGGTGTTAGTCCTCATGTAAATCTGAATGAAAATGCATCAGCCCTTGGCTTTTATCCAGCGCTCGCCACACTGTATGCATTTACAAGTCTGCCTGCTGATGTTCTGCGGTGAACGCTTCATTTATATGTTTGTAAATTTCCGTGGCGTCCCATAACTAATTAGAAGAAGAACTAATTTTTTTCAAAATCTCACAGTCCGTCATCATTAACAATACTGCCCTCACTGGGAAGTATCGCCGTCATTAATCAAGAGGACAGCGAGAGAACATACCAGGAGTGAGTTTCTCAGAGAGAAAGTACTTGAGGCACTTAGTGGGGATCATCACAGGACACTGCACAATAAACAAAAGCATTCTGAATGTAATTGACACCCCTCCGTTCAGGGGGTTTGATACCAAAGTGTAAGGAAAGTATTGTAATCGGGTCACGAAAATATCTGGTGCGTAGCAACACACAACTTTCCGCCACCCCTTTAAGTTCGAACACCATCTACATAGGCGGGTGCATCCAGCATCTAGCCAAAGACCAGCAGTGTATGGCACGGTGCTACTCTAACTTTCTCCATGATCCAAACAAATAAACGAGCGGTGCGTAGCAACACACAACTTTCTGCCACCCATGTACGTTCGAACACCAACTGTGCTATATCTTCATTCAACGCATTTCTACAGAAACATTTATGGTGAACAAAATGTAAGGACTAGTTAGCTGAGAGTACTTCGTAAGTTTGATCGGAATCGCTAAAGCCGTTTTTGAGAAAATTGGAATACCGATAACAGACAACGAAAAAATCGACAAATCTCCTTTTCTGAGTTAACTTGGCTTATATCTCTGTTCAACGGATATATATATACAGAAATAATTATTGAGAACGAAATGTGGGTATGGGTGACTAAAAGACACTGTATGATTGATCATATCTGGTGAAGCAGTTACCCTGGAATTTACGGAATTGTTCGGAAAAACGTTATTTTCGACACATTTTGACTGTTATCTCCGTTCAATGGACTGTCAGAGGAACATTTATTCGGAACAATATGTAGGTATTAACTATTCGAAAACATCCTGTGAGTTTGGTGAAAATCGTTAAGCCGTTTTGCCAACAAGTGTAAAAAACCTATTTTTGCTTCAGGGGCCCATATCTCCGTTCATCGTATTTTCATGGAGATATGTATGGAGAAGAAAAGTTAGGTATTGATTAGGAGAAGATAATTTGTAAGTTTAATCAAAGTCGTTAGAGCCGTTTTCGAGAAAAATGCGAAAACCCTAGTTTTTGGTACATTTTCGTCCCCCCCCCCTTCCCATCGGCCGAAATCGTCCATAACCTTATTTTGGTGTCTACAAAAAATAAAGAACAGAACAAAAAAAGAACCAGCTCAATCGGATCAGCCGTTCTCCCGCAATTCGAACTACAGATACACACACGCGGACCACGCGTCGAAATTAGGTTTTTTGGACTCATTAGGACTCAAAACGTAAAGATCTGAAGAAAACCCAAATTTTTTTTTTTGGGCCGATTACTATACTTTCCTTCCCTTCGGGTTGCTTAAAGTAAAAAGATGAGTTTTCTTAAAATCGATGTTTTCAGGCGTTTGTTTGTTTTTCGATTTTCGGGAAAACGGCTGAACCAATAGAGCTGGTTCATTTTTTGTATTAATCGTTATTTTCGTCAATACCTAACTTTTGGTTAATTATTATATTATTATTTCGGTCAACAAAATTTTTTGATAACCCCCCTGCTCGGCAATCCGATTGGACGAAGCCCATGGTTGTTATGGGCCTAAAACCGTTAAATAAATTAACAAAAACGCAATTTTGGCAGTTTTATCTAAATCTTTTTTTAAATACGCCGTGTTTGGTGTCGTTTTCAAGGTATTTTATAATCCAGGGTCGAATGGAATGAGTATCAGACGTGTAAAACGTATACTGAAAAAAAAAGTAATTATAGTGAGCCAAAGTCTACTAACTAGTTGAAGGAACTCGCGGGACGATGAGTACAGCGAAATTACTCGTTTCGTCGTTTCTACTCCCTCCCTCCCGTCACATCAAAACCACCCGCCCGGTCGACTCGCCACGTCGTGCCAATTGCCTACAGGCGCCTACGGGTGACTACAATATTTAGTTTTCGTCGTTCAGTTGTAGTCAGGTCATGTTTCGTGTGGTTTACTGGTATTTTTCGATGCTGAATCGAATGGGATGGGTCCCCGGAGCTGTCAGACTCCGTCAAGCTGTTCTCGAGAATAATAAACCGTTGAGTAATAATTTGCAGCATTTTCTTCTCCACAAATATCTCCATGAAAATGCTGTGAACGGAGATATAGACCTTACGAGCGAAAATGGGGGTTTTACGCTTTTTAGAAAAACGACTTGAACGATTTTCACCAAACTCACGAAATGTTTTCAAATAGTTAATACTTATGTATTTTTCTTCATAAATGTTCCAGTAGAAACGCGTTGAACGAAGATATAGCGACCATATATGTAGAAGGTCGTCGAATTTACGCGGGTTGCTACCTGACAGATATTTCAATTTCATGGAGAGGATGTGTTTTCCTCGTTGCATATGGCGCTTCTGCAACATATTTCCATAAACCGACGACGCAGAACTCGTCGTTCTTTCACTGCACTAAAAGCCAAGATCTCAGGCTGGTTGTAGGCTGAGTGTGGAATCAATATAGTGACACTTACAGCCCCTTCCTCTAATTTCTACTACAACACTAGACGTTTTATGATTCGCCACATCAGAGAAACTGGCCAATTCTGTGCTGGGGGGACCCGCTATGGTTCGTCGTTCTGCAAACAAAAGAGTCAAACAGAAATAGTTTGCTGCTCTGTGTAGCAATTATCCGGTGCTTGGCTCCAAAAGTGTCTGCCACACGGGCATTTGGAGTGTTACTTTTGAGCTGCTACTTCAGTCGGAGCAAGTGGCCAGACGATCAGTTCGAAAATAGTAAAAGGGAGAGAGAGAGAGAGAGAGAGAGAGAGAGAGAGAGAGAGAGAGAGAGAGAGAGTGAAAACTCGATCGGTAATGATGACGGGTTTCCCGAAGGAACGTGAAAGAGCCTTCATCGCTCGCCTTTCAAACCCAATTCCGTCAGAAAGTCGACGGTTGACAGGAAAAATGTGGACAGAAACTGTCCCACAGAATTTTCCCCGCTCCTTCATTCAGCAATATTGCTTCTCAATTCTGTGATAGAAACCCTGCGGCGGGTACAGCGATAAATTGCCGGCTCCGCTTATTACTTTCATCGCTCCTCCGCTTATTAGATAAAAGGTGGTATTTCATTCGGATTGCGGATCAAAAAAAAAATTCTATTACCGTTCTCCAGCAGACCTTTTCTCGCAATGAATGCTTTAATTTGTTCGAACCTTTGAAAGCATACAGTTGTCAAGTATACTTTAATTTACTAGACGAATCTGACATTAAAAACTTGGTATCTGGGGTCAGTTTTTAGAGAACTCTTCGCTTTTCAATTCGTCCTTTCTGCTCTTCATTTAGCAAAATTTAAAAAGCGTGAAATGTTTGTGTTCTCTTAATGTTTTTCACTACCGCTTTGTTTGTTCGCTTCAGCTCCCGAGATGAAGGCTGTTTTGAAAAGTAACCCTCCTGAAAATTAACGATTTTTCTAATGAATTGCTTCGGCCGGCCGCTTGACGAATTTTCGAAAGATAAAAAAAACTTTCGCAGTATTGTTTTTACTTTCCGCGACCCACAAAGCAAGGAAACTATATTGTAATCGGGTCAAAAATAAAAAAGTTGGGTTTTCTTCAGATGTTTACGTTTTGAGCCCCACTGAATCCAAAAAACCTAATTACATCGTGTGGTCAGTGAGTGTGAGTGTCTGTAGTTCAATTTTCAGGGGAACGGCTCTGCCGATTGAGCTGGTTCTTTTTTGTTTGGTTCGCGATTTCTTGTAGACACGAAAATAAGGTTATGGGCCATTTCCGTCAATAGGCAAGGGGGGGGGCGTACCAAAATGTATCAAACACTATGATTTTCGCATTTGTCTCTAAAACGGCAGCAACAATTTTGATTAATCTTTCAAATTATCTTCTACTAGTAAATACCTAACTTTTTTCCTTTCTCAATAAATAACCCTATGAAGATACGATGAACGGAGATATGTACCTAAGAAGCAAAAATAGGTTTTTTACGCTTTTTGGCAAAACCACGACAACGATTTTCACCAAACTAATAGAACCTTTTTAAATAGTTAATACTTATATATTGTTCTCCTTTTTAAATAGTTAATACTTATATATTGTTCTCAATAAATGTTCCTTTGAGAGTCCATTGAGCAGAGATAAAAATCAAAACGTGTCGAAAATAATGTTAGTTGGGACATTTTAATTCATTTCCCGAGTAAATACGTCACTGGATTTGATCAATCTTACGAAGTGCCTTCTAGCAACCTATACCCACATTTTGTTCTCCGTAATTATTTCCGTATCTATTTGCAGAACAGAGATGGAAAATGAAATTTGTCGAATAATAATTTGTCGGTATTCCGATTTTCTCAAAAGCGGCTCGAACGATTTCGATCAAACTTTTGAGGTACCCTCAACTAACTAGTACCTACATTTTGTTCTACATAAATGTTTCAGTAGAAACTCATTGAACGAAGATACAGAGGGTTGGGTCGAATTTACGGGGGTTGCGGAAAGTTGTATGAATATTTTTATTTTTATATGTCGGACTGTCCCTGATTTAGGACGAGCACCGCGACGTACAGTCCCATTGGGTCAGCCCTCATGTTTCACAGGTCCATGGACCAAACTTTTCGCGTAGATAGATTTTTGGCGTCATTGTTGAGGCTGTTTACCAACGCAGTGTCAGGAGCTTATCGCCGCCTCCAACTATCTGATTTTCAATCCTTTACAACGCGACTAAGATCCGACTTGACATCGATGAGACGTGGCCTTTTCAATTTGCTTCTGAGCTCAACGCCGGTTCTACAATTCTTTATATTCTATCACCTCACCGCCCTCGATCTGTATGAAAACGATTTATTTCGAAAGGTCTTCCACCTACTTTATTGTTCTGGCTCAAGCCGTCCGTAATATTTTCCAAATAAATTAATTCATTATAGTCCTACGCGTTTTCTTTTGTTTCCGACCACTACACCCGTCACGTCGACACAACACTTTAGCGATGCTATTGACATTTCATCTCTGGAAATGAGACAGGAGTGATGCAATAAATTACTTACAATTTCGACCAAAATCCAAATTTTTTTCAACAGCTTTTTGCTCTATAAATCCAGCTCAAGCGGCACAAGGATCCCCGAAAACGTCACGGTAGTGAATCAAAAGTCGACAGAAGTTTAATAAAGAAGATAAAGTAATTGGAAGGCCTCCACAAATGTCCGGGCGGGCTCTGCCAACACCCGATCGATTAGTTTCTCAGTCCTTTCCCGAAAATTCTAAAACGGTGAAAACTGATGTTTCAACGAGAAAAATATCTGATGCGACGCTACACGCAACTTCCTTCGGCACTGTACGTCGCGAAATATATTGAGCTACAGGCGCGTAGATTGTTCACAAGACTGGCAACGCCATTTGTCTGAGAAGTTTCGCGTTCACTGTTTTGTAGTTATTAAAAGCTGTGGGGAATGCTGGTAAGTGAAACGTAATTTTTTGGAGATTGCTCCTACCTATCTCATCAGCGTTACTAAAACGTTCACCGTACACGCAGTTTATTGGATTGTAACTCGAATGTTTCTTGATGTTTAGACGACTATAGCGTACAATTACAGTTTCAGGCTGAGTTCGCTCATAGTTTCATGTTGACTAGCAGGCAAAATATGAACTTTTTTTGAATTTTGATGAAATTTGTTGTGTCAATAGATCAAAATTATGTAAGGCTATTATATAAATATAGACTCGTGAGAAATTGACGAGAGCAGCGCTATAAAATAACATTTTTCTACAAAACTCGATTTTACTCCGTTTGTTCTGTATAAATCTCACACGTACGACATTTATGTTCCCCAAAAAGTCAGGATGATAGCCCAACAAGCTACCCACGATGGCTGTTTAATAATGTACATAATAAAATCACGAGAAACTACATAAATTCCGGAACTTAGCCTAACGTCGTTTATTCGCCCAACTTTTTCGCAGTCTTAGTCGTCAATAATTTCGGAACCCCGACGACTAGCGTTACCAAAAAATGCACCTTTTTAGTCCCATCAATTACTTATATTTCAGTAGTTCATGTGAACGTTGTGAACGTCGTGCGATAAGTAGCAACAGCCTAATAAAGCGTTGTCGGCCTCTCCTTTTGGAACGTTGAGTTGAACATGCATGTGTTGATTGAAGAGCATATTGAATTAGTAACTTGAGCGGTAAAAATCGTGGATTGTACGTAGAGCTACGGAAAGTTGTGTGATGCGTCGAACTAGATATTTTTTCATAGTTTTTCTCCTATAGTTGAACAACAAATGCAGTTTTTCGTATAGTTTTATAAAAATATTCAACTTTCTCATTCTTTTTGACAATCCGACTAACTGAAACTACGTGCTGGTTGTTTACCTTAGATCATAAAATAAATTGGGACGACTGGAAATGAACTCTGGAATGATGAATACTGCGGGGTTCTATTGTGAACGTTATCTTCAGTTCTACCATTAAGCCGTAAAATGATTGGATTTATCGGTAGAGCGATTTAAATCGGGGAGAGGGACTGAGGAAAGTTGCGTGGTGCATATTACATCTATTTTCCAGCCAATAATATAACTTCTTGTTGCTACGGAAAGATAAAATTATTCCAACACATAATGATGATTGAATTTGGAATTCTAGAATTGCAATATGCTTGTATTTTACGGAGATAGAGGCGTTATGATTCGTTTGAGTACGTGAGCAGCAGAGACAGAGCTTTACTAATGGGGCGAAGCGGGTCCATTATGACGGTCAAGTCTAAGAGAACAACCGAGCATGTTCCAGGCTTCCAACAAATTCATAAATGGGAAGAAGCAACTAAAACGGAGCACTATGTAAGTGACGAGGATGGGTTTTGAGTAGTGAATTGGCAGCTGGTACTGAAAGGGTCACTCAGTTAAATACAAACGGGCAGCAGACGCAACCGCAGCATAGCGAGCTACCAGATCCTGCTCCCAGGTTCGACGTGATCTAAAAAATACGCCGTTTAGCAGACAAAATCTCATTCGATATCTAGTTGTGCCCCCGTGCTCAGCAGTCCGATCGAACGAAGCTCGTGGTTGTTATAGGCAAAAAAAAAAAGGTTTAAAAAATTGCACAAAACGCAATTTTGGCAGTTTTATCGGATACACGTCGTGTTTAGTATCGTATTTTTTGACGCTCGGTTCAAATGGAACGAGTCTTAGATGTGTACGACTGCGTCCATACAGAAAACAATTAAATCACAGTAATTGTAGTGAGCCAAAGTCTACTAATTGAAAGAAGTCGAGGGGCAATTCAGCCAAAGTAACCATTTAACCATTTGCTCTTCCTCCTCATCTCACTCCAACTCTGTCAGCTCGACTCGTCACGTCGTGCCAATTACCAATACATACTTTTCTTTGTTCCGTTGTGGTCAGGTCATGTTCCGTATCGTTTACTGGTATTTTTCGATGGTGAATCGAATGGAGTGCGTGTCGGAGGTGTGAGGCTGCATCAAGCTGTGCAAGAGAATAATAAACCGTTGCGTAATAATTTGCAGCTTTTTCTTTTAATTATCAGAAACCATTCAAACGTAAAGACCTCAAGACAAGTAAAAATGTCTTGTTCAGCCGATTACATAACTTTCCTTTCTACTTCTTAAGTAGATGAAAAGTAAAAAATACCCCCAACACGGAGAGCTGCCATTAAATCAACTACACGCTAGTTATTTGTTAATAGTTAGGGTATCACTAGAAACAACAAAATGACTTCCGAAACGCAACGGTTTTTTCGTCGTAGAGCAGATTTTATAACGAAATGTAGTTGTGATAATACCACGCATCATTCTGCTCGGAGTATTGGTTAATCCTTAGATGATTCCCGTAAGTTCATCAACCGATTTCGGGGCGGCCATGCACACCAGTAGAAACCACCGAACGTGCGCGTGAGGCTAAGGAAACTTGTAAGAGGCGTTACAGCTTATTTTCGTGTCATACCCTCTATTTTGACATACCAAAATAACGTTATGAGCCGTTTCCATAGAATGGAGTGTTGGGAAACCAAAAGTGTTCCGAAAGCCGCGGTTTTCCCCCCAGAAATAGCTTCAGCGATATTGATTGAGGTTTTGAAGTATTTTTGACCGATCAATAAATATCTTTCGTTGTACGCGAAGATTTCTTTTAAAACATCGTGAATGGTGATACTCGCCAGGAAAGCAAAGACAGGCGTTTAACCCCATTTCCGAAGTAAGTATTGATTTGGATTAATCCAAATACGTGGAATATAGCTAAGGTCATTTGCAAAAGTGAAGGGTTTTCAATTATTGCAGAAGCGCATTCAGATCAGGTCTGTTTCCTAGTCGATATGACCGTCCCTGAACCCTCACGGTAAAGTTATATCAGTCGGGCGTACTTTCAAATTTTCCACGGCCTTCGATGAACCTAACGAAGCATCTTCAGACAAAACTTATTGTCTTCTAAGAAACCAAGTAAACGCTGATAGTATTAAATTACTTCGACAAGCTGCGTCGCTGGATTTTCCGAAGCGTCTTCGTATGACGGAGTTTGCGCTCACTAACTTTTTAAAGTTTGAAAGCTTCCGATAGTGAAACCAACGATTCACGACTGTCGATTACGGCGATGATCGGATTAAAAATTCACCAGCGGGGAAAAAATTGGCAGAAAGGACGATCAATCACTTTAGTTTCATCTGGAAGTACTGGGAGAGAAGTGACAGCGATAACTGCACGTTGAGAACTTTTCTGCTCGCTTCCGTTTGACAAGTCGAGCACAACGTCGCATGATTTTTCCTCCAAAGCTATTCTGGACCGTCATTTCAAATGTTGCCAAAGACAAATAAACGCATTCTCGAAATGCTGCGCGTGACAAGCGAAGGGTATGGTATGGTTGCTAACTTCCTCGTATGTGCAGCACAACTACGCAAATAATCAAAGTGTTTAAATCATCGAATAATTATAAATTTGTAGACAGATGAACGTGAACCACATAGCACTGTTGCTGTTCAAATGTTTTACTCAGCCAAAAACGACCACTGCAAATAATAAAATGTGAGCTGTGAAGCATTAAGTATGCCGAACCACGATTACCAACCATCATCAGTCATCATGAATCTTCATTGATCGTATGTTATTAGAATCATGCTATACAGAACTTTAGAAGTTTGTTTTTCTAACTTTGAAAACTTTATAGGCACAAAATAAATTATTACAAAACATAATCAAACTAACAAAACGAAAGTCCACTTGTGACCACAGAGGACTAAGTTCCAGGAACTTATATCCCTCTGTGGAGCTGCCACTCCCACATTTATGAAAGATTTATAGACTAAGATATATGAGCTCTATATGAGATTCAGCCTCGAATTTCATCTCACGCAGTAAAATAAAATGCCGCGTCATAA
Source organism: Pachypeltis micranthus (assembly GCA_020466155.1). NCBI lineage: Eukaryota > Metazoa > Arthropoda > Insecta > Hemiptera > Miridae > Pachypeltis > Pachypeltis micranthus. The sequence continues at coordinate 43,567,451 of CM035768.1, forward strand.
TTTTTTAATGTATACATTTATTGAAGGTTTCGAATTTACTAAACTGGTGAATGTCAACTAGATTGTTATAAAATATCTGGTGCGTTGCAACACACGACATTCCTTAGCTCTACGTCAATTCACTTGTGTACATGTTCATTTGAACTTGGTCAAACAACACTTCAGGGCAGCAGAAAGCGGTAGCGCTTACAGTTCCGGCATTATTGTGCTGCTCATCCTCATTTCCGGACCATTATCGAGCTATTGATACACAGAGAATTAATGAGGCTGTAAACACGATTTTTTTGAAGAGGATACTAATCACTTTTGCAGAGTTATTGGGTAAAAACTTTTTAAATGGCAGTAAGCGAAACGGCGGTAGTTGAAATTCCAGAATTTCTGGAGTGACCTCCATATATCTTATGAGCGTTTTAAAATGGGAATTTCATGGTATAGTTGCCTTATTGAGAGCTATCAATATATGAAATTTGATCAAAATCGTCAGAGCCGTATTTGAGAAAAATACTCAAAATAAATATGTGGTGTTGATCACTATGATAACTATAGTTAGCTTTCGGTGGATTTAGTTCATACCCTTTTTTGACGTCCCATGGTAACCTGTGGGCTAGATACCAAGTTTGAGCTGATTTGGTTCGGTCGTTTTCCGCAGACACACACACTTTTTTTTTTCTTCAAAGCCCACTGTAAATGGGACGGTGGCACCCAAAAAGGAGAAACTAAATAAAAAGTTAGGAAATGGGTAGGGCACCCAGACTAACCTAAGCCGGCTCTAGGGATATAAGGATTGGGAGGGGAAGGAAAGAAGGATAAGAAGGTGTTCCACGATAGAACGACCACCAGTCTAGATGCGACCCGAGCAACGCCTACTGACAAACCCAGCCGACGCATTTCCTCAGCACTTTTCTTAAACCACACACCACGCCAGGACACGGTCAATGCTGCAACCCTGATGTTACCTGCCTCCACTCCACGAGCTTCCTCAATCGAAGATCCATCCTGTCGTATCCACACACACAGACTATTTTCCCAAATATTTCCCAATTTTCCCTCGGCAATCCGATCGGACGAAGCCCGTGGTTGTAATGGGCAAAAAACGGTTAAAAAAATTAACGAAACGCAGTACAACGCGGGAGCTACAGCGTTTCCTCGTTTGAACTCCCTCCCTCGCCGCCCGTCTCATAAAAAAAGCAACCACGCTCGCTCGCCTCCCGCTTGCTTGCATCCCAACGACGCCGCCACTCAACTCCTCTTTCGCCTCGGAACGGGTTCGCTTCGAGCGCCCCCGTTCCAATTTCCCCGATGACGGGACAAAATCATCAGACGTTTTGTTTCCGTAGTTCCATTGTAGCCAGGACATGTTTCGTATGGTTTACTAGTATTCGAAGCTGAATCGAATGGGATGGGGCAACACTAATACTAGGTCAAGCTGTTCATGAAAATAATAAACCATTGTGTAATAATTTGCAGGGTTTTTCAGTAGGGTCTAAAACGTAATGATCAGAAGAAAACTTTTCAGCCGATTACATAATTTTCCTCTCTACTTTGTTAAGCCAAGGAAAGTAAAAAGTACAACAACTACATAGTAGTAAACTTCAAAGTCGATTTCAGGAAATCTAATATTGAATTTGGTGGCTGTTCTCGTTGTACCTATTTGAGAAATGTTTTCTGAATTCATCCCTATCAATAATATATGAAGGCAAGATTCTCTACAAAAAATATCTGTAATTCTTTAAAATACCGTTTCTTTATAAAGTAAATATGTATATCTGTGGCTTCTTTCAAATTATGCACAAGATTGTATCGAAAGAACGACGAGAACTTGTACAGGCCCTTACTTGCACTATGATACCATATCTCACTGAGGAATTTGTCGGGCGCACAAATGGGAAAGCTTGAAACTGAGAAATAAATTAATGCAGTGACCGTGAGTAAGGACTGTATTACACTTGACAGAATAGCGATATCAAGTTGAGTATCAGTATATAAACGCAAACAAGGGGACTCTGAATACACGTGAATTGGTGGCTTGGGAAACACTAGAGAGAGAGAGAGAGAGAGATTGATTGATTGATTGATTTCTTTATTTATCCACCAGGGGAAATTAGGGCCACAAGGCCCTCTCTACCATTCCCCCTGGAATGTATATACATCATCCTCTTGTGCTACAAAATTACATTGCCCCACTGTTTTATATAATTTTCCGCTAAAGCGACAAATTTCTCTTCCCAAAAAAGCTCAATCATATCAAAACACCATTCATGCCAAAATAAATTACTCTCATACCAACACATTCACGCCTCTTGACACACATAAACACTTACCTATTTGAGAGGGGTGAGTACTTTTATATTCCTCCCCCTCTCAGCAGCACACAAACTAAGACTAATATACACAACAACCAACCTCATTCATGACAAAATAAATTACACTCATACCAAAATAAATTACACTCATACCAACACATAAACACACAACTGCTGCTATTCGAGAGGAGCGAGTACTTGGATATTCCTCCTCCTCTCAGCAGCGCAATAACTACCTTAACTAACATACACAAACACAACGAACAAATCATTTTACATTAACACATTATACACTGGGGATCGAGAAATTTGCCATCACATTCATTTGAAATATACCGAACAACGTCACAATCAATCAATATCATATAATTCTTGATAGTGTTCACTTTACTTAAGTTAACAATCTGGTTTTCAACAGAAGTCTATTTAGAATAAGCGAAGAAGAGTCTATACACAATAATTACACAAAAAATAAAAACAATAATGAACATTCACTAATCATATCCCGCCAACAACTTGTCTCTGAAAATATTTCTAAAATGTTCGATCTTCAGAGAAAAATCAAACAGGTTCACATTTTCATTGTGGACCTTGATTGCCTGCCAGACGAATGATCTTTCGTATGCTATTGTGCGATGGATAGGTACCTTCAACACTCTTCCTGTATTGCGTGTGCTTCTGTCCTGCACCGCTGACACGTACACAAATTGCCTGAAGAGGAAGGAACTCTCAATACATTTGTAACTGGTTGTGAAATACTATGTGGAGTGAGAGGGACAGAGCAAGAGTGAGTGAGAGAGAGAGAGAGAGAGAGAGAGAGAGAGAGAGAGAGAGAGAGAGAGAGAGAGGGAGAGAGAGAGAGAGAGAGAGAGAGAGAGAGAGAGAGAGAGAGAGAGAGAGAGAGAGAGAGAGAGAGAGAGAGAGAGAGAGAGAGAGAGAGAGAGAGAGAGAGAGAGAGAGAGAGAGAGAGAGAGAGAGGAGTAGCATGGGACTTGAGAGACGAATGAGTTGGGAGAACTGAGAAGACGACAACCGTTCGCGAGTGCTGATTGATCACTGACTTGGAAGGAGCAGTCTGTTGAGAAGATAAAAGTAAAAGAGGAGTAGGGCTGCAAAAGGATATTTTTAGGAAAGCCCAGAAAAGGGGGAAATCTGTTGTCAATCGGAAATAATTGAAGAGGTGGACTTTCCAAAGGTAAACAAAGGTGGTTGGTGCTCGGGAAAACGATGACCTTTCGTTAGGCCTAGTGAATCCCATTAGGGCAAGTGCATTTAGCAGGTCAAAGACCCAGCTAATTCAGCCTGCCGAACAGAACTAAATAAGTGTGGATGGGAAGTCGGTGCCTGCACATTGTGTATTCTTTAAAGCTACGATTAATAATTTGCTTACAGAAAATGACGCCCAGGTGAAAAACTAAACTTATTGCTTCCCTTACTTCTGAATAATAACCCTATGTTTTTGGTCAGAACATTTTTTTTACAACCCCTTCTCAAAATTTGATACATTACGTTTCAAGACATGGGGATGCCAAATCTGCAATGTCCGTCCGCTGTCCCCTGTCCACCACACCCCGTACCCCATCCGGGCCACTGTGTGCTAACGTGATCTAAAAAATCCGTTCTTTGGCACAAAAATCCCATTTGGCATGTAGTTGTGCCTGCCATCTCGGCAATCCGATCGGACGAAGCCCATGGTTGTTATGGACAAAAAATAGTTAAAAAATTAACAAAACGCAGTATAATCGCAAATTCGCCGTGTTTCGTATCGTTTTCAAGGTATTTTTACATCCCGGGTCGAGTGGAATGAGTATCAGACGTGTACAACTGCGTATAGTGAAATTACAGTAATTATAGTGAGCTAAAGTCTACTAATTGGATGAACTCACGGAAACTACAGGGGAAGTCAACGTTTCGTCGTTAGCACCCCCCCCCTCCCCCACTCGACTCGCGAGGTCGTGCCAATTGCCTACAGGCGCTTACGGGAATGGGTCTCAGAGCAGTAATACTAGGTCAAGCTGTTCATGAGAATAATAAACCGTTGTGTAATAATTTGCAGTGTTTTTAGTATATCAACCTAATCTTTTCAATCTCTCCCATTCAAATGATTCATAGCCGTTTGTTAGTTATAAATCTAAAATCGAGATGTTTTTCTGAATTTACGAAAAACGTGGGAATTGTTCCAGAAAGTGAGTTACGTTTTCATGCATTCCCTTGCATCGCACAGTCCGCACGTATAATTTCTGTCTTCAACCCACCCGTTTGATGTTTGGAAAGAAAAGTAAAATATTTGAAGCTGCTTGAAAGTTATTTGGAGTTGCTGCGTGACGCGTTATGATGATCAAGCAAAACAACGAAAACCGGGGGTGGTCTGGATTTTGAGTTGGGGAATATTTATGGGGTTTTGAACTTTGCAGAGTCGAAGTTGGAATACTTATCGTCTCTTCGAGTTAACGAACTTAGCAGAGGGAATTCTAAGAATTAGTTTTGTGCCAATTTTGAATTCCTATCGAGCCAAAGTAGAGGGAATAACTGTTCCTCCTCTTGACAACAATAGTCGTCGTGGCTTACCGCAAAGCACTCCATTCCATTCCCAGTGTTCACTGATGCTCTGTGTCTCGTCCAGAAGTTTTGTCGAAACGATTGGTGTTCACTAGGGAAGTTGTGCGATGTTCCTCTTCAGTTTGCTTTCTTCCTTTTTTTTTTTGTGAGTGTTAACCCCCTCATCCTCATTCCAACCACTCTCTCCATTAAACTGTCAATTTCTTGTCAAACCGCGTGTTGACAGACAATAACGATAACCGCCTCCAGGTTCTCTCTGCTACTGAGAGAGTTGATCATTAGAGTTGGTAACTGGTTCCGTTCTCTTTTCCCTTTAGAGGCACGATGCAAACAGTCAGGGCCCGAAGGTCTGCGGTAATAAGCGTCAACGGCGGAGCCCCAAAAAGAAAAGAGCTTCAAACGACGTTCGAGGAAAATAAATTCCCAGCCCCGAAGGGCCTTTGTCTACCCAACTCAAGTCTTCTGAAGTTTCCAAAGATTTTAGGCCTAACTGCGGAGATTCAGGCTGCGAGGAACCTCCAGCCACCGTTAGTTTTCCATGAAGAGGGCAGCGTGGAAGAAGGTTTTACGATTATTCTTACGGCAAAGAAGAGAGTCATTTCGGTTCTCCTTTCGCGTGATTCGGCTTCAGCACAGTAGAGCGTCGCACAACTTAACTTGCCCAAGCCGACGGGAGCAGCAACGACTCATCTTTTCCACCTGGCTTCCCCTTTGTGAAAGGTGCAAACGACGCCAAACGCTCTTCAAGTCAGTAGCGCGCGGCATCGCTTGTTCTTATTTCAACTACTTTTCAAATCGATTACGAGGCGCTAACAAATATTTTCCCTTTTAGGTGCATCTCAAAGGTGGAATGTCTAGGGGCTGCAAACAGGTGAAGTGTAAGAGTTTTTATTCAAGTATTATAAGATCCGGTATTTCATTGACTCACAACCAGTACAATAACAACACCAGATTATGCCTGAAAGCAGTCACGGAGAGATTGGTGACCCAGTCGCATCTACTAGCACGTTCTGTCTTTTCAGAGAACTCATTTCACGGTTCGAATTGAGATATTCCATTGCGACCATCAGCAATGATAATTGGTTAGTAGATCTTTGGAAGGGGGTTCCCTAAACGGAATTACGCACAACTACATCAGACCAATGGGATCGCTTTCATTTCACCCATCACGACACGGCAATAGAGCATTTGAAATGACTATTCGGCATCGCATTAACGCTAAAGCATCCAGATGATGTTTTAGTCATTCCACGCTGGTTCGCCCTTTTCCGCTACGGAGAATTCGCTTAGCGATCAAGTCACGATGGAATTTACCGGCTTTTCCATTCTCCGTCACCAATTTTCGTTTCTGTATTCCGACTTCGTTCTTCATTTCGTAACTCGAAATATTCACAAAGGGTCGTGATCATAGACGATCGTCACAATAAACCCGAAGGGTTTCGTACGTTCAATAATTATATTATATATTTGCAGTTACACAGGCCCATACCACGAGCAATATTAACTTACGAAACGTGCCAGGGTTGTTCCTGCGGACTACTGAAGGAAAATTTATGAGACTTCGTCTCACAAGCATCAGTCCATTGCCATAGGGCGCTCACAAAAACAGTCCCGTAGCAGACCTTGGGAAATCACCAGCTCGCACCACTAAATTTATTATTTTCTGCTACAACATGATTTTTTCGAGAAAAATGAACCGGTACAGACTTTTGAAGAGCGAAATTGGTGGAGGGGACTTCCCGTCAAGAGAACACCCGCACAAACTTCCAGTTTCAGTTAAATTTCTACTGGAAAACCCTTCACGTTCAGTTGCGAAGAAACACTTCCCCCCCCCCCCACTTTTCTCAGAGGCTCTTCAACTTCTTTCCGAACTTTCCTAAGAAACGTTTTAATATCTCGACTGGCCTCACCTACTACACAACTTATTGGCCCTTTCCCTTCCAAATGACTCCAAATGGTCCCTTATTGACCAACCCAAGATCCTTAGCCCGCCTCCCTCCTCAAATTCCACAATCCCTCTTCCGCTGTCCGCTTTTACAACTCATTATGAGAACCCACCAAGTAAAGAGGGTCAGCTATTCGCTTTAATCGGATGTTTTCTCGTCCCAGCGCTTCATTTCGTCCATCTCAGCGATCCCTCCTCGTCAAAACCGTTCACCGTTAATTATTATTTAGTAATTAACAAATTAAATGAAACAAATTTCGTACAATCCCCTATTTTACTCATTTCACATACTGAAAATGGCTCCAACGATTTTAATTAAACTTACCTAAATGTATTCTAACTTTAGTACAACTTAAAGCCCCCCCGTCTAAAATAGCGAACGGAGATGTAATCCTTATAGTTATATAGTTAACCAATAGGTTTGTCCAGAAAGGAACCTAAACCTGGCGTCTTACATTGGAAGTAGCAATTCGTAGCGAAGTTTGCTAGTCAAGACAACTTCTGCACGCCTTGGCATCGCCGGAATGTCTTCCTACTGACTGGGCCTCGACAAGCTAGCGCGTCGTCACGTCAGAATTCGCATGGAATAGTTCCTACAAAACGTGACTTCAACGTCTGATTCAGTACAAAAACGTTGCGTTTTTACGGTAGTAGATAACACAAGTTGTTTCGGTTGGCACTAGCTCGATAAATACGGTCCACGAACCTGATTTTAACTAGAGAACAAACTGAGGAATTGTAAGTAAACGAAAACGATTAGTTGCCATCGGAGAAATGTGTCGAAGGGAGCCCCGTTTATTCATCGACTGTCAGTCGCTTGCTGACTTAAAATCCTCCCCTGGAAAAACAATGAGAGGGAGGTTTTATCTCTTCGCGTCACAGCCACCGCGGGCAACCACCTGCAAGTTGTCGCCAGCCATTTCGACCAATAGATCCTCCTAGTCAACAACAGATCCTTGACCTCATTAATCGTCTATCCTCCTATCTCCCGCCCATTTCCTTGTCACTGGCTCACTCAGTTCTGAGTCGTTGCGAGCGGTCTATAATTAGTTAAAACGACGCTGCATTCTCGTGAGCTCAAACGAAAACTCGAGGCGGGAAGTCGGTTTCCTAGTTATCAGTTTCCTTATCCGCGGCAACGAATTATCTACGGCAAGCGATACATAGAACGAACTGAGAACGAAGAAAAATATCGCGTTTATTTTTTTGCAGAGTTTGCGAGCCCAAGCGCATTAAATTACCGCGCCAGAAATTATTCACGCCGCCCGAATTGATGTCTATACGCAGTGACGGATGCGGGGCAAGGGCACAAATAAATGAATAAAATAAAAAATAAACATTCATCTGTTCCTCTTCCCGAACCAATTCTCAGAATCTGTCAGTGTTTCCACGTATTAGTTAACAATACCTAAAGAATAACTCTAAACGATTTTTGCATAACTTTACAGAAAGTGGAGCGATAGAATCGTGACACACAAGTTACAATACTATACATCCATCCATCAGCCGAAATATGATTCTCATCGTTTTGTCAGTTTTTCTTGTTCTGCACTTCATTTTCTCAATCTTCTGCTCCTGTGATATACATGTAGCGCGACGTACCACACAACTTTCCTCATCCACAAGTACTTTTGATGCAGGCGCTGAACCTTCACGACAGGCGATGGAGTGCAAAAAGGAGGTTTTGGTTAGTTGAACGTGTTCTGCAAGTTTAATCTGAAAATATCTGGTGCGTAGCAACACACAACTTTCCACCACCCCTATAAGTTCGAACACCAGCTACATATGCGGCCGCTATTTCTTCGTTCAACGCATTTCCACAGGAACATTTATGGAGAACAAAATGTTGGGACTAGTTAGCTGAGAGTATTCCGAAAGTTTCATCGAAATCGTTTGAGCCGTTTTTGAGAAAATTGGAATACCGATAAATTAATATTCGACAAATCTCCTTTTCTGAGTTAACTTGGCTTATATCTCCGTTCAACGTATATATACAGAAATAATTATGAAGAACGAAATGTTGGTATGGGTGACTAAAAGACACTCCATTAGGATTTATCACACCTGGTGAAAAAGTTACCCTGGAATTTACGGAAATGTTAGAAAAAACGTTATTTTCGACACATTTTGATTTTTATCTCTGTTCAATGGACCGTCACAGGAACATTTATAAAAAAGAATATGTAGGTATCAACGATTTGAAAACATCCTGTGAGTTTGGTGAAAATCGCTGAAGCCGTTTTGCCAAAAAACGTAAAAAACCTGTTTTTGCTTCAGGGGCCCATATCTCCGTTCACCGTATTTTCATGGAGATATGTATGCATAAGAAAAGTTAGGTATTGATTAGGAGAAGATAATTTGAAAGTTTAATCAAAATCGTTAGAGCCGTTTTCGAGAAAAATGCGAAAACCCCTAGCTTTTGGTACATTTTCGTCCCCCATTCCCCCCTTTCCATCGGCCGAAATCGTCCATAACCTTATTTTGGTGTCTACAAAAAATAAAGAACAAAACAAAAAAAGAACCTACTCAATCGGATCAGCCGTCCTCCCGCAGATCGAACTACAGACACACACACACACACACACGGACCACGCGCCGAAATTGGGTTTTTTAGACTCAGCAGGGTCTGAAACGTAAAGATCTGAAGAAAACCCAAATTTTTTTTTGGGCCGATTACTATACTTTCCTTCCCTTCGGGTAGCGGAAAGTAAAAACGTTATTTGAGGAAATCTAGATTTACACTCTTGATGTTACAGAAAAACCATTTTATTCTGGGTTCTGACTGGTATTTCTGTACATAATAAAAATATTTATGAATGTACGTAGCTACTGACTGGTAGGAGTAACCCAATAATTTGGATTCAAATCAATAATTTGTGCAAAATATTTAAAAAACTCTTATTGTTTCTTATGCCTGTATCTATGTTCGCAGCATTTTTCACAGAGATATTTATTGCGAAGGAAGGTTAAGTAGAGATTATTAGAAGTTCAATTGAATTCGTTAGTACCGTTCAAAATAAATTTGAGCTGATTCGGTCCAACGCTTTCCATTGCGTTCGTACAGACCACTCTCTCAAATAGTATAGCTTTTGCTATTAATTCAATTTATAATTCACTCAGTTCATTTAAACACGGTGGTAGAAAGCGGTAGCGGTTACACTTCGGAAATTTATTGCGCTGCTCGTACTCATTTCTCCACCAATTGGTACACAGAGCTGAATATAAACACTATTTTTTTCGAGAAGAATAATAATCACTTTTCCTGAGTAATCGGGTAACAACGTTTAGAAATGGTAGTTAGTGAAACGGCAGTGGAGTAGCCCCTACATATCTCGTACACCTCAACTTTTCTGAAGATTCTGAAGAATGTTTGGCCATCTATTGTGCTGCTCTCGGCGTTTTCTGGTCCGTTGCAACACACAACTTTCCTTGGCTCTACGTCAATTCACTCGTGTACATGGCTTTTTCTACTTACTCAATTCATTTATCACTCAATCAATTTGAACTTGGTCAAACAACGCTTTACGGCAGCAGGAAGCGGTAGCGCTTACAGTTCCAGATTTTATTGTGCTGCTCGTACTCATTTCAGGACCATTATTGAGCAATTGGTACATAGATAATTAATGAGACTGTAAACACGGATTTTTTGAAGAAGGATAGTAATTACTTTTGCCGAGTTATTGGGTAAAAACTTTTAGAACTGGTAGTAAGCGAAACGGCAGTAGTTGAAATTCAGGAATTTCTGGAGTGACCCCCATGTATCTCATGAGCGTTTTTAAACACTCACCCTTTAGGTATTGCATTGAACTACAATACCAATTTTTTTTAACATTCTACCAACATTCCAGCGGAGTTTATAAGGAAAAAACTGCGCTAAAAACGCTTTTCGTCGAAAATTTTGATAATTTATTGTGCTGCTCTCGTCATTTACCCACAAATGGGAATTTTATGGTATACTTGCCTTATTGAGAGCTATCGATATAAAAAATTTAATCAAAATCGTTAGAGCTGTTATTGAAAAAATTTGTGGTTTCAATCACCACGATAATTATAGCGGGTTGGGTTTGAAAATGTTTTGCCCATACCCTTATTTTTGCATCCCATGGTAACCTGTGGGCGAGATATGAAGTTTAAGTTGATTTGGTACGGTTGTTTTCTCTAAAAACCGCGCTAAAATCGATTTCGTCAAAAGTTTTGGTAATTTATTGTGCTGTTCGCGTCATTTGTCCACGAATGGGAATCTTATGGAATTGTTGCCTTATTGAGAGTTATCAATATAAAAATAGTAAAAAAATTTGGTGTTTTGATCACAGACACACACACACACGCACAGACCATGGTCCCAAATAGTGTTTTTAATTTCCTTGCTCTACGAAGTAGAAAGGAAAGTTATGTAATCGGCTGAAAAAAAAATTATGAGTTTTCTTCAGATCTTTACGTTTCTGACCCTCCTGAGTCCGAAGAACACTATTTGGGACAATGGTCTGTCTGTGTGTGTGCGTGTGTCTGTGAACGAGTTTTAGAAAAAACCACCGTACCAAATCCACTCAAACTTCATATCTCGCCCGTAGGTTACTATGGAACGCCAAAATGAGGGTATGAACAAAATCCGTCGAAAGTTAACTATAGTTATCATAGTGATCAAACACCAAATATTTTTTTTTCAAAAATGGCTCTAACGATTTTGATTAAAGTTTTTATATTGGTAGCTCTCAATAAGTTAATTTACCATAAAATTCCCATTTGTGGGAAAATGACGAGAGCAGCACAATAAATTACCAAAACTTTCGACGAAATCGATTTTAGCGCGGTTTTTAGAAAAAACAACCGTACCAAATCAACTCAAACTTCATATCTCGCCCACAGGTTACCATGGGACGCCAAAATGAGGGTATGAACAAAATCCACCGAAAGTTAACTATAGTTATCATAGTGATCAAAACACCAATTTTTTCTCTCAAAAACGGCTCTAACGATAGTGATTAAATTTTTTATATTGGTAGCTCCCAATATGACAATTATACCATAAAACTCCCATTCGTGGGAAAATGCCGAGAGCAGCACAATAAATTATCAAAATTTTCGACGAAAAGCGTTTTTAGCGCAGTTTTTTCCTTATAAACTCCGCCGGAATGTTGGTAGAATGTTAAAGACTCACTACCGAAATTCCTGAATTTCAACAACCGCCGTTTCACTTACTACCAGCTCAAAACGTTTTTACCCAATAACTCGGCAAAAGTAATTACTATCCTTCTTTAAAAAATTTGTGTTTACACCTCATTAATTACCTGTGTACCAGTTGCTCAATAATGGTCCTGCAATGAGTATGAGCAGCACAATAAATTCTGAAGCTGTAAGCGCTGCCGCTTCCTGCTGCCACAAAGCGTTGTTTGACCAAGATATTTCGGACTCAGGAGGGTCTGAAACGTGAAGATCTGAAGAAAACTCAAAAAAAAATTTCAGCCGATTACATAACTTTCCTTTCTACTTTATAGAGCCAAGGAAAGTAAAAATTGTATCGAAATCGTTAGAGCCGTTTTTGAGAAGATAATAACTATAGTTATTGTTAGGCGCATTTCGTACATAAACAAGAGTCCCAAGGTAATCGGCAGGCTAGACATCAAGTTTGAGGTGATTCAGTTCAACTGTTTTCTCTCAATCGCGTTCACAGACCCGTTCTATACTATAAAAGGTTCCATTTCCATGAACATCCAACCGCGTGGTTCCATTTGCATCTCTGCAATAACCAATCCTCAACGCTGTTTTCTGTCCCTTTTGCCCCTGCTTTACCATCCCTTTCACAACTATTTTTAACGGAAAGATTCATGAATCTTCTGTAATAGTACTCTACAAATTTGTTCGGATTGTTAAAGAAAAATAGTATCGAATAAAATAAATGGACTGTATTACTTTGTAAACAAATATAGACTCAGAAATTAACACGTTGATGGAAATAAATAAATTAAAGGAGCTCTTACTCATATATTAATAAACTAAATAAAGCTGCTGCGAATTGGTAATAAAAGTAAAAGGAAGGATCTGACCGTATATCGGGTATGTAGCGAAGATTGGATCGTAACTTATATTTGAGATGACTCTGTTGGTGAAGAAAAGAAATCGGGGCTCTGGAAGCTGAGTTGAATTTGATAGATGAATTGATTGATTGATTGATCTGCAATAATGGAAAGGGGAGTTGCTCAAACAGTAGAGGGACGTGAAGCGTCGTGGCTGCGGGACTGTAGAAAGCTCAGAGTAGAATGGCAAGGCAATCGCATTGACGCGGATTGCGAGAAATAGGCGAGAACTAGTTGCAGCGACAAGTTTCGATTCTACGGCTGCCTGGCCAGATCCTTCCCTAACAATGCTCTTTGAGCGTCAACAAAATTGATTTGATAAATAATTTCAAAAGTGATTTATAGATTTAATTTGTCAAGCGGATCGTAGTGACGTTTTGTTCAATGAACGTTGAAGTTGGTGTATTTGTTTTTCTTTTATTGCATTTTAGTGATGTATTCTGTTCCATTTTTAAATATTTTTTAATAATTTTCTATTTGTAATTTCTTGTTTTGCTATCGTGTAAATTCTCACAGGGCTAGTTGTGGTTTTTTGTTTCCAATTTTGTGTATCTTCTGCGCGGTTCATCAGCCTATTTCTATTTTTATTTTTTTTATCCAAGTAACTTCTTCTTTTTTCAAATAGTTTCTGTATATTGTGCACATAAATTGTGAGAATTAAATAAATAGGTCGGACCATCATCATGTTTGAGCCGATGCGACGCACCAGACAACTTTATTCAGTTTCGGCCACGTTCAACGATTTGTACGAACTAGACAGAATTTAACTGAACGTTCGACGTGAAAACTGGTACAGCTTAGGAGTCCAGCATAATTGATCCGTAAGTAGTTCATGAGACAGGCAAGATGGTTTTTTTTCGATGTTGTTCGTACGTATTGTAGTTGTGGGGGAAGAGAGAAAAACCTTGCAAGAAAAATGACTGAAAGACACATTAGTTCCAGTTCCTGAATTTCGTGGAATGTCCCTAACCATTTTATGACCGTTACGAAGCAACCATTGAGTAGGTCAGTTATCGGACTACCAACGCGATTATAGAGTCATATGAACGGGAATAAAGTGCAACTTTTTTTTCGTCGCAATTGTTCATAATTTATTAACAATCGTCATTTTTTCACAGATGAATGTTTTACAATACTATCGCGTAATTTGAGACTGCCCGCACAAAAAGTTTGTTCAAAACTTTTGCACCTTTTTGTGACACAATAATATGCGGTTTCAATCACCACGATAACTATAGCGGGTTGGGTTTGAAAATGTTTTGCCCTGAAACCACCTTATGTGGATCTGTACGCTTGTTATTGAATTTTACCTGATTTGTTTCAGCTGTGTTCCCTCAAATGTGAGAACGGGCACATGGACTATTTGAGAACGTTTCTATTGAGACAATTTCAGACTCAGAAGCATTTGAAAGTAAAGATAGATCCTTAGAAATATGATGCAAAACATTCAGTACATCGCACAACTTTCCTTTCTACCTTTGTTTGGCTGAGCTCTGGCCAAATTAGTTTGTTGCCTTTGGCCCTACCAGGAAACTCCCCTGGGAGCAGGTTTTTTTTCTTACCTGATGGGGGTTCCATTAGCCTCTCCTGCTAACAAAAGACTTTAAGGCGTATTTCTGAAGTCGACAACGAAGGTTCCCCTTTGGAGTTTCCAAAGTGTTTGATCCCCCCCCCCCCGACTCTAAACTAAGACAGTCTGCAATCAGTTTAGATATCTAGAGAAAATAGTTGTACTGTCTGCTCACTCAGAACTGTATCGCGCTAATCAAGTCACTGATTATAGCCAGTGTATCAGTACAATCGTCTATACCGTTCGTCTCATTCATCAATCCATTCAAGTCTTTATTTCTCCAGCGCCCAAAAAGTCCGCCCAAGACATACATAAACGGTACACTTCACTTTGTTGGCCTCATCAAATTCAAACTCTGCACAAAACGGTAGTTCGTAAAAATTTGTAATTCAGGCCTTTTGTGGCATCATTTCCGTGGCAAAAAATGCGTTTTTATTCGTATTGCTGCTGGGAATGTACTAAACGTTTTTGTCACACGGCCTAGTTCTGCTTTACGTTAAAATGCGGACACCTCAGAAATTAAAATTGAAACTAATTGAGTTTAGGCCATTTGAAACTCGAACGAGTCGTCCATTTCCCCGAAACAAATTCTGTGCCGCCTCATTGAGTTTCTGAGATTCGTGCTGAACGTGTTTATAGCTGCTTATTGGGTTGAACAAGGAAGCAGCGGAAGGTAAGAAGAAGTTGGCTCCTTTAGAAGATTTCTCTAGAGAGTTGAAACGATATTTTGGGCTCACCACGGCTCTAACAGAGAAGAGACTCCCCTCAACGACGAAAAATAGAAACCGAAAAATGCGTCAACTACCTGACAACCCTTCTCGACTTTTACGTTCAATATCCTCTTTTATCTCGTACTCCCCTCCTCCCCCCCCCCGATGCCTTAAATATCTGAAGTTTTGTGAAGTAGATTCGATTTATTTAGAACTCTTTCTTAAAATATTTGAATCGAGCGATGTGGTTAAAGCGCATATGGTACGAAAGTAGAAAGAAATGGGTCACTGTAGGAAGCCAAGCTTGTAAAGATAATTGGAAAGTGCGATTACGATATTGGGAGGAAAGTCGCAAATACTATTAAAGACGCCTGAGCGGAGAAATTGGAAATGAGAGGCAGTGACGTGAGATGCTTGACACAACCTCTTCCAAGGGTGGAGGACAACCTCAATAGGGACGATGCTGAGATCTCCAACCTGAAACATTGACAACTTTTGATTCGGTGGGAGGGGGAGCTCCACATAGCCTATTGCTACAAAGAGCTCCGTTAATATCCAACTACGTGCCATATTGACAACCATAGACTCTTTGGAGGAGGGGTCAGTTCCGCCTAACAGACTACAGGACAACATCAAACATCTCTAAAAGGCGCTAGTAGTAATTCAATGCGTGGATGGTGCCGTTGATAGAGCACGTCTGTTTTCTTCTCATTATGACGTTCCTGAAACCACTTACAGAAATCTTGCGATCCATGAAGAGGGTTATGTAGCCATGCAGGTTGCACGGGCACTCGCTCAGCGTCCCCTGATCCCAGACTTGTGGATGTACGGAAGATTGTGTCATTTAGGCAGCCTCCCAGTAGAAGGCTGTTTGTTGTACATGTGTAACCATTTGGAGGTATGAGCTGGGGAATCCCATACGAATACTTTGTGGTTCTCATCACAACGGGAAGGTTTGATTGCTCATCCAAGAATCGTCGCACACTCTGGCAGAAACTAAAGGGAGCAGCATGTGGTTTTTGGTTTCCTCCGGACTAGAAACGCAAGATGTGCAGGATGGGGAGTCATTGAGAGAAAAGGAATAAAACCTCGCATTGAAGTTACTATGTATCGTAAGGAACAAGCTCATCCAATGGTCTGGCTTAACCCATTTTTCCTCAAGACGATCTGGGATGTTTGGGAATAACTTATACGTGTCACGCCATCACGTAATACACATTTGTCTAAGGTCGCTAGTTTTCGTTTAGTGGAGAAGTTCTGGTAAAGTCTGGTCCATAACGGGGGAAGTTTCGTTTGCACTCTTCACTTTTCTATCATTCACTCAACGGACATGTTAATAGGTAACTGGGCTGTGATCACTTCAGTATACATTGTCTTTTCCCCGATGATCCACAGGAGTACAGCTGTCAGAGATTAGGGCATTACTATCTTCCGATTGACTGCAAGCTTGCTATCCCTGACTAGGCGGTAGTCAATAACGCCTAAGTACATGGCCTTGTACATGCAGATGGTGTCTTGGTAATGCACACCCCAAGCGGTCTTGTAAATTGCTCGTAGTGAGGAAAACCTTTGATGCCAGTGAGACCTGCTACGACGTACTTGGCATCTGCCCGCGGGAAAACGTTGTGGATTTCAACAATGACTTTCAGCATGAACTTTCTCTTAGTACAGCCACACTGTTTACCCGTGAGGTTGCCGCCAAAGGCTCTTCCGAGCGACGGAAATATCAAATATCTCCTACGTTTTGCCTAATATGAAAGGAAGGCTGAGCGGTCCCCACGATCGCGGATCTGACTGTCTGCAGTCGCCACCTTTTTGAAGATTTCCACGAACAGGGGAACTATCCGACCTCACTCGATACACTACAATTCGATGCCCGATAACCGATTACTTCATAGGAGCTTCATATTATACAGCGGTATAGCGATATTGCTCGTGAATGAATCATTGCAGATGTCAACAATGACGTCATGCCTGGACTTTCCAACTTCTGGGTGACAGTATGAATTATAGTATGAACGTTGCCCACCCATACAAAACCGTTTATCAGTAGTTAGTTTGTTCATATACAATTATTGCATAGTGACAGTGAGAATCTGTGAGTGTGTGTGTGTGTGTGTGTGTGTGGGAGAGGGAGGGGATTAGTTTCACTCGATGGTAAACTCAACAACTCCATCAACGTCTAACCCTTGTGTTCCCCACCTACGTGGAACCATGTGTTTATATAACGTATGGGACGAGAAAGAGAATTGGAGGTTGATTTAAGCACCGAAAAAAGAGTTAAAATGGCAAATATTGAGAGCCATACGATGTTGGGGCTAAAGTAGGGGTGAATATCACGGACATGGTTCGTGGCAAGTAGAGCGAAGGGAGGTGGAATCACGGCAGTTTGTTGGGGGAGGTAAAGAACAACCATTTTCTCCAGAAAACCTCCAATTATTCGTTCGGTGGCCAAACATAAATAAACTGCTCAAGAGAAATGAAGGAATATTATACGTGGGAGCGTTCGGTTCGAAGGGCGACACCGAACAACGGATAAGCATAACATGGAAACCATAGCTAGACTAATTTGTGAGTTATTTTGGAGTCACTTTATCACTCGTTCGCCAGCCACTGGTTTCCTTTATTCCTCTCGTATTCCAATCATTTTACGTGTGCCTTTAGACACCAGTCCCTCAGTCGCTAGCTACGTGAGTGCTCCTACGCTTTTCTTTCGGATCAATCAATACCTATTCTCTTAAAAGTGTGTTACGCCTCGTGCTTAGCTTCTGTTATGTAATCATAAACTGCCATAAAAATCCAGATGTCTTTACGTTTAACAAATTTATTGTAATCGAGAGTTAGCACTTTGATGTACGTTGGTGAACAAAACTTAACGTTCCAAATGAGACAATGGGCACATCACCAACGAGTACTGTAGGGTTCTACTTTCAACTTCACGAAAACTGGAATCTATGAAAATATTCCTGAGAGACGCTAAATTGCATCTCCTCGAGATAGTTATACTGTAGTATGCTCAAACACAAGAGAAAGGTGTAGAGGAATGTGCAACGGAGAGGAAAAGTGAAATTTATTTGACTAGAATATTTTTGCGGCGATTATCTGACGACACAACAACCTGCCCAGTGGTAATAGGTAATTTTCAATACAGAGTCTGCTGTGTCGAACCGTTCCAGCAGGAAGAGTATTGAAGAACACGTTTGTCGATGAAAGGAATGAAAAAAAACCTTTAGATTCCGGCGGCGGACGCTGCACATGTGGCGTCTTCAAGCACCGCTTCTCCCCATTCACCGCACCGCGTTTCAGCGAAATATCGACAACAGATTTAAAGAAGCTGACGACCATCTGCGCAGAACTTCACGCTGCAGTCAAAACATAGACTACAAATAAACAGAATTAAATGTAGGCGGCCGGCATCTTTGGCTACTCGAGGTTTCTGTACACTCGGCTCGCCCACGAACACATTCTCAATAACTTATTGGTATAATGAAGCAGCACAGAGAATTCTTTGAGTTGCTATTTTGGATGATGTTTTACTGTCCCTAATGATTATAATACGCACAAAAGAAGATAGTTTATTTAGACTACATTTTTGACGTATGTGCGACTCTTCTCATCTTTAACTCGCAGGCTCTGTGCATACGAGAAAAAGCAAGGCAAACGCGTGCTATAAATAGCCTAGTGTTTTTTATAAGTATATTGCCTTGCCTTGAAAAAGAGTGTAAAATGGAGAATGTAAAAAATGTTCTTGACCCAACGTATAGGTGTATTATTCAGAATTCGCTCATTTCCTGCTATGCCTTCCGTTTCACTTCAACCAACTGTCAGTTCGCCTCGTCACATTGAAAAAATTGCCTAGCTCCGCCAAGAAAACGTCCGTTTCCGTTGTTCCATTGCAGTCAGATATGGTTTACTGGTATTTTTTGATGCTGAATCGAACGGAATGGGTTTCAGAGTTGTAAGACAGCGTCAAGCGGTGCGGTAATGCTGTGCAAGGGAATAATAAACCGTTATGTTATAATTTCCAGCGTTTTATGCAATTGGTTTCATGTTTGACCTCACCCGCAATATTCCTGCCTATTCCTTCTTCGAGTACCCAAATACGAACGATTTGGAACGTCGGGTATGCTCTGGACCTGCCATTTGGTCGTTGGCTACATACCCCGCTTGACTAACTTTCCTGGTAAAACCAACAGGACTTTCTAGGTTAAGGTAATAACCAGCAGGATAAAGATAAATTTAAACTGGTATATAAATGTTGACTAGAACAGTTAAATATAAATTGTTGGGCGCACGAATGGGAGAGCTTGAAACTGAGAAATAAATTGATGCGGTGAGCGTGAGTGAGGACTGTATTACACTTGACCCAATAGCGATATCTGGTTGGGTATGAGTTTATAAATGCGCATAAGGAACTCTCAATACATTTGTAACTGGTTGTGAGATACTATGTGGAGTGAGAGGGACAGAGCAAGAGTGAGAGAGAGAGGGGAGAGAGAGAGAGAGAGAGAGAGTGGAGTTGGGAGTAGAGCGAGCTGAGAGACGAATTATTGGGGGAACTGGGAAGACGACTGTCGTTCGCAAGTGCTGATGGATGACTGATTTGGAAGAAGCTGTCTGTTGAGAAGAAGAATCTAAGATTGGGGGGTGGGAAAACATACGTGGGAAAGTTTAGGACGGAGGGAAATTCGTTGTTAATTGAAAATAACTGAAGAGGTGGACTTTTCATAGATAACAAAAGGGCTTGAGGACGAAGGTGTTCGGGGAAAGAAGGATTTTCCATTAAGGCTAGTGCAGACATTTTGGAGGTCAAAGGCCCAGCCAATTCGGCCTACACATAAATGGAGTGCTTAGCCAAATAAACAATGGCATTAGGTAGTTTAGACGGAAACAAGCGCTTAACAGGACAACCAAAGCCAGGTTCCAGTTGAAAAGCTGCAGTAAATGATGGAAAATGGGTATCTTGGGCATGTCACAAGAAAGGGAATGGCTGATGGATTGACAAATGAGAACCAAGATCGTTAGACGTTGAGGTGATGATTTAGCGAACGACTAATAGTGATCATTATGAGATCATCGTAGGTCCCCTCAACTGAACTGTTTTGTGTGGATCCTATTCTTATTCTTCTCAGATGTGAGGTAGTTTGCACTCGTTCACTGAACGATAGGTCACAATGCATTAAATGCCCTTAGCACTTCATTGGCTGATGCGGACGGTAAATATGATAGCGGCTTGCAGGGTTTGTTTTAATTCGCAACAGGTGGTAAGGGGGCAGGTTGTGTGGTAGTGAGGGGAGAAGTTCCTTGGGAAAGGAGTGGAGAGAGAGAGAGAGATGTTGGAATGTTAGCAATCTGTGCAGGTCCCCTTTGACACTTACGGGAGTCACCTTTCGAGTGAGTCTAAAATGGTTCTGCTGCCGTAGGTGAAGTGGAGTGAAACGAAAGACTGCTTTGCTCTGCAAATGTACGATCAGAGGGCTCGCAATATGAGGTTTACATTGCTATTTTAATATGTTTCACGACAGGCCATAAAGTGTGTTGGTTTCTCGTGTGAGTTTGTGTTCATATTTGAATTGAAATGCGCGTTGTGAAAACCAGAAAGATGAAACGAGTGCGTGGGGGAGGGGGAGCGGGTTTGGCAGCTGGTTGTCCGGAGCTGTGGTTGTGCTGGAGCCACCATCTGCTCGGAGCCCAAGGTTAGTGGAACCCCTGAGAACCATCGACGCCGAAGAGATCACGTCGATCAATTGTTCTGGGCCGAGAATGACCCGCTTTCAACGCCCGATTCCGCCACAGTTGGCTAAATTTAACGATTCCGTTTATAATTTTTTGAAGATTAGTTCGGAATTAGGCCGATTAGAGGTTTGGTCCATCGAACGAAAGAGAACCGCTCTCTTAACTCCAAACTTCCATTTATTTAACACTTTTAGTTCGTTTACTCACTCGCCCAAGATCCCCTTCGTTTTTGATAATTCACGCCTCACTCCAAAAACCCTTATATGCGGTTCAGTTATGCGTGGCTCACTGAAACGAAGATTATGTTTACCTCAGCTCTGTCCAAATAGCCAGCTTTAACTGGTTCCCTAGATTTTGGTAAGGTACAGTAAACCATTTTAATGAATATTTGTATTATCTGTCTTTTGTGCTATCTCGAATCACAGTCACGCGTTCCCCATTCATTTTTGGTTTTCCGTCCAAAGTTATGATTCAATATGATTCCGTAATTATCGTTACAATTTCATGACGATCAACTCATTTATCCGCCTATTATGATGATGATGAGCCCATCAACGTTTTGAAAGGGTTTGAAGGTTTAACGTTAAGTTTTTGTTGGGCTTCATACTTGACATAATTAGCGCACTGTCTCGTTTTGCCATCGTTACTATCTCTGCTGCTATTTCCCTGTCATTGGTGAACAGGATTCTTCGATCTGTTTTAAACAGTAAGGCCGACGAAAATAATGATGGGCTTTCAAGAAGTCAATGGTTTCCGTCACTAACAGACTGCTTGACTACAACATGCCCCCCCCCCCCTTGATCTAACCACGGTTCAATCGGTCAAGTTCCACTTCGAACCCACACATTTCCTTATTGTGGACTCGAAAAGTCTTCCAGAGTCGATGGAAGTTCGATTTATTATTCTAAAAGAATGGACGTGGGCAGCAGTTGATCAACGTTCCAACGCTGCACTTAGAACGTCGTTTACCTCAGTCAAACGTAAACTTGCAACGAGCGTGAAGTCCAAGTTCAATGCTACACGAGTCGGAATGCCCTAGTGCCGTACTAAATGGTTGACACCAGTACCGTGCATAGTCGTCAGAACTCAAACGAAATTCGAAGACGTAAACAACTCTTGCTGTCAATGACATCGATGAACAACTAAGCACAGCATTATAACTTATATACAGACATACGCAAAACGTTCATGTCCTTCGAGACCAGCTCATTAGGGTGACTGAAACAGCCACCTTGCCACCCAGCTTTCACTCCTTGTTAGACTCAGCTCTAGTCAAAGTAGTGTGAAAGAGGTTGAAAGACGTACTCGCTGTATCAATAGCTCATTAGGTTTTCCTGTAACCCTCCTGTTGAGTGCAAGTGAGAGAGAAATACAGACATGAATTGGACCTGGATTTAAACGGACACTTGATTAGTACGCGACACAGTGAGTCTCTAGATGGATGATCGGTGTTGGGGCGAACGAGAGGCGATAGTGCTCAATTGAAGGAGAACGTACAGAGTTATAAACTACGACTTGATCGGAAGTGAAAATTAGGAAAAATAAGAGCCGAAGAGAGCAAAGAACTCACAGGGAGACGAGGTCTGTTTGATTGGAGGCTGCGGAAAACCCAGGAGGGCGAGAGGTGTCAGGGAGACAATTCAAACAACGATGGACAATCGTCGCCATAGCTACCTGGGTTTTACTCAGTGATTGCCTTAAGCGTGGCTCGCTTTATGATACCAACACCCCCTTCCCTTATCACACTTCTCACTTGCTCACCTTTTAGAAGACATTCTGGCCTAGACCTGACACACACTCTCATATCCTATGTCTATGCTCACACCAGCTCAACTATACACAGGCTTACACTTGTAAGTATCGTGCGGACTCTCGATCTCCCGGTTGCTTGTTAATCAGAATCCTCTCGTTCATCAGTGTTTTTCCGAATGTCGTTCTCTCTCGCTCGTTTCACCACCTATTCGTTCGCTCTCTTCTCACCCTTCTCATTCGTGCACTCATTAACATACGACCATTCCTACTTACCTTTAGAGTGATTTTTTTGGTTTATTATTCATTCCGAATAATAACCCTATGTTTTCGGCCACGAAAAATGTTTTAAACCCCCCCTCAAAATTTGATACTTTACGTTTCAAGACTTGGAGATTCCAAATTTGCAATGTCCGTCTGCCGTCCGGGCCTTTAACGTGGTCTGAAAAATTCATTCTTTCGCCCAAAAATCCGATTTGGTATCTAGTCGTGCCCGCCATCTCGGCAATTCGATCGGACGAAGCCCGTGGTTGTAATGGGCAAAAAACGGTTAAAAAAATTAACGAAACGCAGTACAACACGGAAGCCACAGCGTTTTGCCGTTTGAACTCCCTCCCTCCTCGCCCGTCTCATTAAAAAAGCAACCGCGCTCACTCGCATCCCAACGATGCCGCCACTGAACTCCCATTTCGCCTTGGAACGGGTTCGCTTCTAGCGCCCCCGTTCCAATTTCCCCGACGACGGGGCAAAATCATCAGACGTTTTGTTTCCGTAGTTCCATTGTAGCCAGGACATGTTTCGTATGGTTTACTAGTATTCGATGCTGAATTGAATGGGATGGGGGAGCACTAATACTAGGTCAAGCTGTTCATGAGAATAATAAA
Source organism: Pachypeltis micranthus (assembly GCA_020466155.1). Lineage (NCBI taxonomy): Eukaryota > Metazoa > Arthropoda > Insecta > Hemiptera > Miridae > Pachypeltis > Pachypeltis micranthus. The sequence goes on from CM035768.1 coordinate 43,590,981, forward strand.
CCATTGTGTAATAATTTGCAGGGTTTTCAAAGGAGGACACACTGACGATTGAACTCATATCTCTCAATTAATATGAAATTTTTCATGGAAACAAAATTATTGAGCTTTTTACGTCAAAATAATGAACAGCACACGTTTTTACATCGAGTTCATAAGAGCCAGCGTGTTTGGTTTTGTACTGCCTGACTCCCATTGAAGGCACCCCAGTGGATGTAGTCTAGTGGTTTTAGACGAAGATTCATAATCTGACAAAAGTGGATCAGAGCTCGTGATTGCTGTAATTTTTGCCTGAGTCAGCGGCTCTCCAAACATTTCCAACCCCCCTCCCCCCCTCTTCTAACTTTGTCTATAACCACTAGACAATCACTGGGGTGCCTACAATGGAAGTCAGGTGGTGGTACGGTTTATTATTCATTCTTAATGATACACCTATGTTTTCGGACAGGGACTTTTTTTTTCCTACTTCCCCAAATTTGACAATTCACGTCTCAAAGCACTGGGATTCCACATCTGCAACATCCGTCCACCATCGTCCGCTATCCAGGCCATATTTTGCTTTTAACGTGATCTAAAAAAATCCATTCTTTCTCACAAAACTTCCATTTGGAATGGAATGGCAAAATATCTGGTGCGTTGCAACACACAACTTTCCTTAGCTCTACGTCGACTCACTTTTTACAAGGCTTTTTCTATTTAATCAATTCATTTATCACTCAGTTCATTTGAACTTGGTCAAACAACATTTCACGGCAGCAGGAAGCGATAGCGCTTACTGTTCCGGAATTTATTGTGCTGCTCGTACTCATTCCAGGACCATTATTGAGCAATTGGTACACAGATAATTAATGAGACTGTAAACACGAATTTTTTGAAGCAGGATAGTAGTCACTTTTGGAGAGTCATTGGGTAATGACTTTAAGAACTGGTAGTAAGCGAAACGGCGGTAGTTGAAACTCAGGAATTAATGTAAGGTGGGTGCGGCGAAATAGTGGAAATCCATCTTATAAAAGACGAGTTGAGACGAAGTAGTCTATTTCCACGGGTAAAATAAAGACAATGATATCTTGTATACGCGTTTCGGTTTGCTAGACCATCATCAGTACAATACCAGTATCTAGTAAACCGAAACGCGTATACAAGATATCATTGTCTTTATTTTACCCGTGGAAATAGACTACTTCGTCTCAACTCGTCTTTTATTTAACTCAGGAATTTCTGGAGTGAGCCCCGTGTATCTCATGAGCATTTTCAAACACACACCCTCTAGGTATTGGATTGTACTACCATACCAATTTTCATTAACATTCTACTAACATTCCAGCGGAGTTTAAAAGGAAAAAACCGCGGCAAAAACGCTTTTCGTCGAAAATTTTGATAATTTATTGTGCTGCTCTCGTCATTTTCCCACAAATGGGAATTTCATGGTATAATTATCTTATTGAGAGCTATCTATATAAAAAATTTAATCAAAATCGTTAGAGCCGTTTTTGAGAAAAAAAATTTGGTGTTTTCATCACTATGATAACTATAGTTAAATTTCGGTGGATTTTGCCCATACCCTTATTTTGGCGTCCCATGATAACCTGCGGACGAGATATGAAGTTTGAGTGGATTTAGTACGGTGGTTCTCTCTAAAAATCGTTCACAGACACACATACACACACACAGACTCACAGACACACATACCATTTTCCCAAATAGTGTTTTTCGGACTCAGGAGGGTCTGAAACGTAAAGATCTGAAGAAAACTCAACATTTTTTTTAGCCGATTACATAACTTCCCTTTCTACTTTGTAGAGCCAAGGAAAGTAAAAATGGTTATAAAAATTAACCAAAAGCGAAATTTCGGCAGTTTTATTGCAATCCGTCTTGTTTGGCATCGTTTCCTCGGTATTGTTTGATGCTGGGTTGAGTAGAACGAGTCTAGATGGAACACAGCGAAATTGCAGTGAATATAGTGAGTCTACTGCTAGGAAGACTCGCGGGACATTTCCTGCACTGCCTCTCGTCTCACTCCAACCAACCACTCGTCACGACGTCCCTAGTGATGCCTAGAAACTGTCAACTACCGTCGTTTCGTTGTAGCCAGGTCATGTTTCGTATCGTTTACTAGTATTTTTCGATGCTGACTCAAATGGGATGGGTCTTGAGGGTGGGAGTCGAGCGGTACAAGAGAGTAATCTTCGAATTTGGAGAGCCTATAATGGAAGTCAGGCGGTGGTACGGTTTATTATTCATTCGTAATAATACACCTATGTTTTAGGACAGGAACATTCTTTTTCCTACTTCCTCAAATTCGACAATTCACGTCTCAAAGCACTGGGATTCCAAATCAGCAACTTCTGTCCACCATCGTCCGCTATCCAGGCCATAATTTCCCTTTAACGTGGTCTAAAACATCCCCTCTTTCGCGCAAAAATCCCATTTGATATCTAGTTGTGTCCACCTGCTTGGCAATCCGATCGGACGAAAACCACGGTTGTTACGGACAAAAAATGAACAAAAACGAAATTATGGAAGTTTTGTTGCAATCACGTCGCGTTTGGTTTCGTTTTCAAGGTATTTTTTGATGCAGGGGCGACTGAAACGAGTCTCAGAGGTATAGGACTGCGCCTAGATGGAAAACGGTGAAATCACAGTATAGTAAGGCAGATTATACTATTTGAAGAAACTCGCCAAGACAATATAGCGAAAGTTATCGTTTCTCCCAGGCCTGCGCTCATCCCCCGCACTGCCGTCCATTTCTCTCCAACCATCCGTCATTCTCGTCACGCCGTGCCAATTGACTAGCATTGACTAGAAAATGTCCATTATCGTTGTAGCGAGATTATGTGTCGTATCGTTTACTAGTATTTTTCGACGTTGGTTTGAGTAGGGCAGGTCTCAATCATGCTGTGTACAAGAATAATAAACCGTTCTGTTATAGTGTGCAGCATTTTTACTTTCTTTGGCTTTACACAGTAGAAAGAAAAGTTAGATTCCACGTTTCAAGGGCTTCAGAGTCCAAGAAAAGCATTATTTAGGAAAACGGACCGAGTGTGAGTGTGTGTGTGTCTGAGAAAAGAGAAAACCGCTGAAGTTGAAAAACGACTCAAAATAATTTTTTTTTTTTTTCACTGAAAACCGAAGACCAAATCCGCATCGGTAGCTAGAAACATTTTTGAGGAAACCGAGGATTAATGTTTTGAGCCCCAAGTGTAGAATTGTCAGATGGGAATTTAATAAAAACTCGTGCCGAAGAGAACTCAGAAAAAAGTTCAATTTCGTACAATGAGATGGTACGTGGCTGGTCAGAATTCTAAAATGTATTGTTCGCGTTTCTGTGAGAATATGTTAGAATTAACGTTCCAGAGGGAATGACAAAGTTGAATTCTGGAGCTGCATTCGTCGGGATCTTGGCAACGTGCTCATCAAAATAACTGCGCTACTGGAACATGTTTTATAACCGTTTTAACACGAGCGTGCTTAACAAACCTGTTCGTACCGTTTTGTGCTTGGACGATAATTCATTCAAGAACGAATCACGTACGAGGCTCACGGTCGTTTCAAAATTCGTATGAGTGGACACAAGTCGGATCGTCAAAAGCAAGTCACGTCAAGCCTATATCCGCGCTCCTTTTTCGAGTCGTAGGTTCGGGGAGGCGATAGGCTGAGCAAATCCATTCCGCAGAACGACCAACGCTCCATTTAGGGAGCCATTAGGCACATCAAGTTAGTTACCACAAATCCGGCGAACATCGATCCCAACAAAAACCAACAAGTTTTCTCGTTATTCCTTAGAATCCAGGAGCCGAGGGCTAAAAACGTTGACCCAAAAGTTGAAAGTTGGTTACTACTTTTTCTGATTGTTCCCACAATGTTTGGTAAAACCCTGGTTCTCTGCTCTCTCTGGAGTATGGACTAAAATGGCGGCTCATCAAAAAAGTTTAAATTCGTCAAAATTGGACTTATTAGTTGATAGTTGAAATATTTACCACAGTTGAGGAATTGGCTTGTACTTTCCGAATTCACAACTCTGCTACCCCCCATGCTTGGCCGTTAATTTGCAGAATCAATCAAAATTCGTCGAATTTTGAACCGAATTTGGACTTATTAGTTGACATCTGAAATTTGTATGGTAGATTCGCATCGAGTAAAACCCGACTCTGCTACAATAGTTTCGTGGACTTCGACTTGCAGACAAAATACAAATTTGACGAAATTTTGGTCAAAAATTGACTTACGGAGTTGAAACTCGAAATATATGTGACGAATAGATGAAGTGGAGTACTTAAAAAATTACCATGTCTGCTCTCCTCATTTTGAGGACTCTTTCGAGCAGACAAAATCCAAATTTAATGAATTTGATGGCTCAAAAATTGACTTGTCAGTTGATACTGGCAAACGACGTGAATGAGCTCCACATCCATCAGCGTTACTATAAAATGTCATCTGCCAAAAAAAAACAAAAAAAAAACGCACTGCATAGTAGACAGCTGAAAATGACGTGAATCGCATCTACAGCCATTCAGTAAACTATTAAATAGTATCTGCTACCTTCAAAATGTTGTCTTCATACAGCAGACTCAACTTCTGGGCTAAAATTACTAATCATATAAATTGAAGTATATTCTGCCTCGATGGCTCATAAAAAGAATATTACATGATGTGCCTTTAGTGGATGGGAAGTAAAACCCATTAGTACGCATATAATATGCATTTATCCATTTTATTTCTGGTTTTAACAAATCACGTTCATAAAATAACTGGTGCGTAGTGACACACAACTTTCCGCAGCCCCAGTAAATTCGACGTCCTCCTACATATACGGCCGCTATATCTTCGTTATACGCGGTTTTATGGGAACATTTATGGAGAACAAAATGTAGGTGATACTTAGTTGAGAGTACTTCGTAAGTTTGATTTTAATTGTTATAGCTGTTTTTGAAATATTGGAAATCCGATAAATTATTATTCGAGAAGCCTGCTACTCTGGGGTATAAAATATCTTCTGATGAAGAGGGTAGACAAGACCCGTTATACTAAGTACCTCTGTGTTCTCCATTTTCGCAGTATCATCCGTAATCTGTTTGTATATCCTTCTAATATTTGACACCTATAAACCGTCCATTAAAGCCACAGGAAGGAGTAATGGAGTAGTGAGCACCAGTTGCCCTCCGGTTTTCAGCGATCCTGGTTAAAGACTGGCTGATGACTTGAACAAACGTTTGAAAATCGACGATTAAGGGAGAAAGAAGACAGCGGTTTAGTGCCGCGTTGAGTCCAAAAAGCAGGTCTGACGAACAAACGCGCGATTTTATGGTAATAATTCGTTTATTTTACCAATAAATACGGCCAAGCGATATCCAGCCAAAATCCATAACGGCCAAGTTCATTGACTTGCGGAAAACCCGCTCTTCCCGATCACTGGATACCTGTATATGCACTCCCAGGCATTCACTCGCTCTCCTCTCACTTTCCAGATCGCACACGGTGTACACCTGGCTCTCTCACAAACTCTTATATTTCGGTCTTACCTTTTCCCTGGTTAGTACGACAGATCTGTTTCGAAGAACAACCCACTTCCATATCCGAAACAAGTACGTCAGATTCGTCTCAACGAGAAAGTAGCCTCCATATCCTAAATTGAAAATGTCCCCAAGTACTAAGTAATACTAGATTCACCAAGGAAACTCTTGAAATTACGAATGTAAACAGTGTAGCAATCATAGAGAACCAAAAATAAAATAATTGAAGTGACGAAGCTGACAACAGGTCTGTTACTTATCATGTTCTTTTTTTTAACAACATACAACTTTAACATATAAAAAGTATTATAGTTTGTTGACCAAATAATACAATAGACCCTGTCTAATTTCAATGAGATTAAAACAAAAGGTATAACCAGAGGATGATATCACCCGATCATATCGTGTAATACCACTATTGTAGACAGTCCTGTGGTCGCTTTCTCCAGAATCTGCGGTGGTTCGGTGTGGGGTGGGGTGGGGGGGATTTTGTGAGATACAGGCAACTAGGGGGGTTCCTGTGACCCGCCATGGACGCGTTCTTCTTTCCATGACGTTCCTTTATCATTATGTCCACCATTGGGATGTCCAGATCGGCGTGGAGAATGGAGTTCCATATTAACCTTTCGGCTCCCGTTATCAGGGGCAATACTCTGTTCTGGGTCACTTGGTTTTTATTTATGAGGGTCCTTTCGGCTGAGCCCCAGATTTCACGTGCCATATTAGTCGGGTTAATGTTAGGTACAGCATTCTTTTTGTGTTCAGTGAGGGCGATGAACAGTTGTCTAACAGGTGTTTCAGTTGACAAAGCCGTGTACGTATTTTGCTAATCAAGTCCTTTAAATGGGATTCCCATGTAAGCTTTGGGCCCATGACTAAGCCCAACTATACGGTAGTTGTGGTTTCAGGGATCCGCTCACCTTTGAAGGGGACCATGTTGAGAGGCCTGACGTGGCATAGCGTGTAGAGTCGTCGACAATTTTTATGGGTTGATTTTTATTCGCCAGTGATTGCACTAGTCCGCAATCGATTCGCCGTGTCATCGGCAAAGTCAGCCGTGAGGATATTATCATTGGACATCCTGAATCCTCAAAGTGGGTTATATCAGTCCACTGTCGGCTTCGTTATCATGCGAGAGGCCGGCTACTGATGCAGCATCCACCAAACCATGAGCTACGGTGGTATGCTGGGTGGTGGTGGAGCTGGTGGGGGTTATGGGGAGGTGGGGGTGGGCGTATGGGTTCGTCATTCTCCCGGTGGAAAGTTCGTACCATCTGAGAATTCTTAATCTGGGTTCCCACCCGATCTAACTATTTACTTGGGTGGCAAGTTTCAAAGGGACAGGTCAACTGTGACCACGTTTCTTTGTCATCACCTTCTTCGCAAACTCAAATGCTGCTAGATTTGTCCGTTCTTCCAACAACCGCCGCTCACTGTTGTAAGAACTTCAGTGGAGCCGCACATTGAAGTCCCGTAAGGAACTGGCTCGTCCAGTGGTCTCGCTCAACCCGCTTTCTCTTGAGACGTTATCGGATGTTGGGGAAAAGCTCATACGTGTCACGTCCCTTTGATGAGGATTCCCATCTCGCTTGCCATTTCTCCAATGCCCATTGATGGCGACAAGTTTCTGCTCTGTGGTTCATAGATGGTCTTGTACATAAGGATGCGACATAATCAGCCGACAACGAGTGGTTGGTGTGAGAACGTCTGTTGATACACCAATCTGAGACTTCTCTCTGGGCACTGTAGATGCTCCAGTATATCTTTATCCTAGAAGCCGGACTCACCAAACAGGTACGTGAAGATTAGTTATTTTCAGACATTTTAAGCGATGCTTCTCATTTGTATATAATTGAAATCTTACCAAAAATACTGGAATTACGACGTACTTAAACTTGAATTTACCGCGTGAACATTTCAAAATCACCCAGATCTGTTGTTATAACACTGCGACATTGTCGTTATAATCTCCTTGTCTGCACTAAACGGGATCATACTCCCTTATAACGAACCATTTCTCGTTGTGATAGTGGACCTCCTATCGAGGGCTGACAGTGTCATTTCTCACGTGCAATTATCGCTTCTATCGTGCTCACCTCACCCGTAGTGTAATGGCGTCACAAGAAATCTTGACTTCGGCCCTAAGGCTGGTTAGAAGTTTATGTCAGCCATCACATGTGAAGCGTTAACTCAACTTTCCGACCTCTGATTCCACAAAGTGCTGATAACTTTTGTTTGAATTATCAATTTATATTGAGTTAGAGCGCGGCGTGAAATGTTAAAATAGCGATTCCCTCGCAAATAGCACATTATGAATTACGCCATGTTAAGTTGAGCTGTATTATGGTCAGTAGTGCCCACTAAATGTTCCACGTAACTATTACGTTTAGATATTTATCACAATTGTGAAATAATCAACAAAGCGTATTTAGATAATTTGACACAATTGTGATCGCACGTAGAATAGTCAAACGGAAACCGAATGAGCGAGCGTGAGTGTAGGAATTCCAAGATCTCGGTTCCATGGAAGTCACGTCATTTAGATCTGCCTAGTCCCTTCGATAAGATAAAGTTGTGTAAACGTTTTTGTCCAAAGTAAACCGCACGCTCCGTGAACTTGATTTACGAAAGAAAACAGGATTTTTACCTGCAGAGGTCTAATTCTCGTGGAACGTTTCAATGGCCGCAAGACACGGCTCAGTCGCCATCGGGTTATAACTGGGGATGAAAAATGATTATCTTCTGAGAATTACAAACGTTAAAAAATCATGGGTAACGCCAGCAATCATCGACATCAAGTGGAAAAACGTATCGCTATGGGAGGAAGACAAAGCTTTGTGAGTGGTAGGAGAAAGGAGTAGAGTGCTACAACAAATGATCAATGCGAACCACGCGTTGATCGAAAAACGCCCAGAACGGACACGAAGACACGGTAAAATCATTCAGCAAGACAACGCTCCTGCACATTCATCCAAAGTGGTCGAAGAAACGATTTCTTCGCTTGGTTGGGAGCTCTTACGCTAACAGGCCTGGCCCCTTCTGATTATACTGTCTTCTCCTAGATGGTACACGCACTCGCGAGGGGTTCAACGCGATCTTTAAGCCGCGCATTGCTCAAAAAACCACCAGAATGGACCCGAAGAAATGGAAAACACTTTCAGCAAATCGGTCGAAGAGTCAATTTCTTCGCTTGGTTAGGAACTCCTACGTATTATCCAGATCTAGCCCTTTCTGATTCTCACTTCACCTGTGGATGAAGTACGCACTGACTAAGCAACACTTCAATTATACTGAACTAAGGAATAACCCAGCGTAGACCAAAAAACCACGTTTTTCGTCATTTTAAATTTTCTGTGCGTTCTCTTAGTTCAGGGACATGACGTCTAACTAGAAGGTTAAGCAAAATTTACTAAAACTGCGACCACCTTCAAAAATGAATACTCTCTCAAGATTAGAATTGACCAAAAACTACAGTCAAGTTTTCTACTCGACGTCTCGGAAGCGGCAAAACTTGATTGACAACTTCACGATTGAGTAGACCACATTTTGAACGGCGGAGGTCGAGATAACTAGCTTGTATTTCACCTTGAGGTTACACTTCCTCCAAAAGACCAAACCGGTGGCAGGATAGGCAAAACAGTGGTTCGTTTATTATTAGCAGTTTCTTTTGTGATTCGCGTCACTCATTGAGGTTTGCGTTGATGCGTAGTTTATTATTGCCATATATTTTAGTGCGCTTAATTATTTATATAAAATAGCAGTGTGTGACGTAAGTAGTACGATAAAACCTCGTCTACTGCCCTCTGCCCCACGATACCTTTTCCTTCTTTTACTTTGGATTTCATGAAAGTTGTGTAATCGGCAGCAAAAAAATTTTTTTTTTAAATCTCTTCAGATCTTTACATTTTAAGGTCCACAGAGTCCGAAAATCCCTGTTTGGGAAAATGGTCTAAAACATTAAATTTTTTTCTCACAAACGGCTTTATTGATTTTGATTGAATTTTTTGTATGAACAGCTCTAAATGACACAATAGTGCCATGAAATTCTCATTTTTGGAACAATAACGAAAGCAGCACAATCGAAAACAAGGCAAAATGGCAAATTGTTAAAGGTTTGAACGCAGTTTTTTTCTCATAAACTCCGCTCAAGTATCAGTAGGGTATTAAGAAAAATTGGCGTTGGCAGGCAACCGAAGACCTACACGATGAGCGTTTGATAACCCCCAAATGATTCATAGTAGGTACTCCAGAAAATTCAGAATTTCAACCCCATCGTTTCACCAACTATAATGTCTCACAGTTTTTATCCGATGATTCCAAAACCGTGAACGCGATCGCGTAGACATTTACGTTCCGATATATGAGGGTGTGCGGAGGTGGTGCCGGCCCTTAACTGCCTCCGCCCCGTCGGGCAAAAAGAAAAGGGACTGGGACGGGAACTACCTCCAGCGAACCCGCGATATCTGCAAGACCCCATTTCCGGGTTTCTCATGGATCGGCGGACTGCTCCGCCTTTGCCTTGGCACCCTGCAGAGGCATCCACCTAGTGTGGACCTAAATAAAACAATAAACTATCCCTGAAGGCTATGGAATAGTCGCTGCCTGCCCGGATTTTCGTCCAGACATACAACTATGGGGACCACTGCCGTGGAGAGGTTTGAACTTGCCCCTCCTCGCTGGAGGACTCCAAGTCCCAGGTACGCCAATCCCCCCAACCCAGCCATCCCAGCAGCTGAGTCGTAGACTGTCTTTTGAATTACCTGTGAACTGATTGCTCAATAATAGTCGTAGCACGAGTAAGAACAGCACAATAAATTCCAGAACATAAGCGCCTCCCGCTGTCGCATAAAAAGTTGTTATAATCAGAATGAAAAACAGTTTTGATTAGTTCCAAGAGGCTAATGCATGTAAAGGCGCGAGGTCAAGGAAAAGCGTGTCATGCGTCGCACCAAATATTTTCTTTATAAGCTCCGCTCAAATGTTACTAGAATCCTAAAAAAAATTAACGTGTTAGTCCAATCAACACAATGAGCAGTTAATATCATATAATAGGGGCTACAATCGAAATTCCAGAATAACAACCCATCACTTGCTACCATTTTCAACAGTTTTTACACGTTAATTCTGAAACGGTGATTACTATCGTTTTAGAAAAATCGCGTTTGCAGTCCCATTAATCATCTGTGTGCTGAATGCTAATAGGAGCACCACAATAAATTCGGGAGCTATAAGCGCTATCACTGTCTGTCACCACGAAGTTATGTTTGACCACGGGCAAATGAGCTGAGTGATAAATGACCTGAATTAGTAGTAAAAGCCATGAAAACCACTGAACCGACGTAGAGTTAAGGAAAGTTATGTGATGCGTCGCACCTGACGTTTTCCTTCGCGGAAGATGTGTATTGTTATAAAGCCACTGGCTTGAGCATGAAGTACGAAGACCGCCAAACGAAGAGGCTTTAGGAGTAAAACAAAAGAGAACAAATTAGTTTTGCGAAGATGAGCAATACCAGAATTTCCACGCATTATTCTCAGGTCCTGTAGTTCAATATGAGGTTTAAATAACCAATTGACGAGAATGTAGGAGACGAGAGGGGTGCATTTATTTCATGGCTTTTCTCGTCGCGTTTCTCGTGTTACGGACTGGAGCTGGATTTCCACGTTCCGTCTGAAAATGAAGCCCAGGAACCTACACATTTTTTTCTACATTCTTAATTTTTCATTTTGTCGCTCGTTTGGGAGCCAATTTCAACACTTTTTTTTTTCTTTCGTCTTCTCATGTTTTAAACGAGCGCTTTGGAATGGCAACTTTCTCGACATCATTACTTTACGCGTATGAAGGAATGAATTGCAAAACATATGGTGCCCCTGAGCTCGGAATTTGCGTGTGTTGTTACCATCTAATGTGATTCTTCGAAAAATTCACGACTAGAACTACAATTGCCTTAATAGGAGTCAAGTGGTGCATTACCCTTCTCATTCATGAGCAACTGCTTCTAAAGAATACTTTAACTCCACTAATTCATCTGAGAGGTTGAGGAATCTTGGAAAATCCGTTTATTACTGAACAGGTTGTCTATTGTGGTTTAAAAGACGGGTCAAGGAGGAAATTGTGAATGAAAGCATTTTGTTTAATGACTTCCGTAACATTTGGCTCCTGGTCTTTCTAGGGACTGACTGAATATGCTCATGACAACTTATTGATGCCATCTTGTTACAAGGGGATTGACTCATTGGAAAACCTTGACTTTGACGAAAAAAACCAGCAACCACAAGTTCTAAAACAATATTTATCGTTATCCTCCGAGTGTGATTCATTGTGCTAATTCCCTTCATTACAACAAATAAAGGTGCCTTACTTAGAAATCACACAGCGGCGCTCTATTCGCTATTCATTACGGTTATCCCTTAAGGAAATTCGAAAGAATTGAAGTGCGACATAAGAGAAGACTAATTCGAAAATTGATCACTCGAAAATGAAACGAAATCAGTCTTTATTTTAGAAAACGCATGAACGGGGAGGCGCGGGACATTCTCTACTTACCCATAATAATCTTGTACTGCTGTTCATCGTCGCCTATTCAACATTTCGGTTCATGTTTTTGTGAAGAGTAAGTTCTTAAAGTGTACAACTAGTTTTACTATAAAAAATACCAACTCAATTGATAAAAAGTAATAAAAAGGATTTTTCTAAACAATCGAACGTAATTACCACATCAAGGCGAAACAAACTTAATTGTGGTGTAAAGAATAAATAATAACAACCTGTCTCGTATTAACCTATTCATACTGCCAATGATCTGCAGTTTTTTGTTTTGCGGGATCTTCTCCACCCTTGTACTCTAACATCTTTTCTACGATTCAGCAATTACTGTTATACATTGGGCATCGTACGCGCGTTAACTTGTCACTTATATATCTCAGCATATATCAAATACTGGCGTGCGGACGTTTACCGCTGATTAGAAGAAAACCCGCTCTTTTAACATTTAGACAGCTATGTTTGACTTCATCTGAACGAAAGGAGACACGATGGAGATTAGTTGCCATTGCCAGTCCAGGCGAAGCTTCGATAGAATTTGACTGGAGCTCATCAATTTTTGTTGTTCGCTTCATTCGCTTTATTACTGCGATGTGCAGATCAATTCTGAGGGAGATCGCTTGAAGTACGGAGTTTGGTACTAGGAAGGGTTTTTTCATCACGCAGCCAAACAGTTGGTATGAAAAGTGTTAGTACTCAAGCGCAAAAACTGTAAAGATTGCACTGAATTGATTGTTAAGAATGTATGTAACACAATTTACAAGTAGGAAGCGAGAGATTCAAAAGGGGTGAGGGAGAGCGAGTGAGAAAGAGCGAGTTCTTTCTCTATCTCTACCCCACATTAGTATGGACGCAAAAGTAGCCAGCCAGGGACAGAGTCATGCGTATTCGCTATGTGCTGCTCCAACGTTGCCAAGAACTTTTATTCACTTTCTCCCTGGAGTTAGTAAAATAACGTACGATGAAACTGGAAGGACGAACTGCACAATGCACTGTCTTGGGGAAATTAATTTGAGATACAGATGAACGTGGTGAGCGCGAGTAAGGACTTACATTTGACAGAATAGCAATATAAGTTTGAGTGAGTATTTAAACGCGAAAAAGGGGACTCTAAATACACATAAACTGGTTGGTTGCGTCGGAAACTAACTAGAGAGAGAGAGAGAGAGAGAGAGAGAGAGAGAGAGAGAGAGAGAGAGAGAGAGAGAGAGAGAGAGAGAGAGAGAGAGAGAGACAGAGAGAGAGAGAGAGAGAGAGGACTGGAAGACGGCTGTTGTTTGGGTGAGCTGATCTGTTAAGGAGAGAAAAGTAAAAAGAGGGGTAAGAAAAGGATATTTTGTAAAGTCCAGGAAAGCGGGAAATCCAGTGTCACATGGAAATAACTGAGGAGCGGGACTTCCCACAGGTACAAACAAAAGGAGTTGGTGCTCGAGGAAACAACGACTTACGACCAACCACGGACGTTTGGAAGTCAAAAAACGCCGCTAATTCAGGGTGCGCCGAACAAATGTTAACGTGTTCCAATCCAGGGCGTAAAGGGATCTTTTGGAATTCCATTGTACCTATAGGGCCACCTCCACTGTGGAACGTCTCTGTCACTGGTCGAGAGGACTGTGAGAGAATATCCCAGGAGAATGCAGCAGACAACCCATGTTACTCCAAACGCTTCATCTCAGGGCATACACATGAGATAAGACAGAGCCTTTTGAGGATAGAGAGGAAGAACCTGAGGCAGATTGTGGGAATCATCACCAGGCACTGCAAAATGAAAAAACGATATTTGGTCTTTGATACAACTTCTCCTAGGGTGGTGCAGTAAGACATTAGGATTGGCACAGTAGGTCATTAAGCTGCGGTACTCAACCCGAATTTGGGACAGCCATAGAGCTATATATAACCAGAAGGACGTCCTGTCTGCCTGAACGTTGCGCCAGCAGTTAATAACTAAACTTGCGCTTCCTCACCAAATTTTTAGGATTGTTAGCGCTTCCTAAGGTACGAGAAGGAGAAATGATGAAACTTATTCTAAGTTGAGTCATGATGTTGGATTGATTTCGACAGTTAGATTATTGATAGGGCAGATTGTTTTCTGATTACTCCATTTTACGAACTCCACGTTCTCGGCTCCAGGTACGCTTTGAATGCCTAAAAAAGATATTCAAGTTCTCGCGAGTATACCCCGTTCTGTGACCACACCAGAAACCAACAAGTTGACAACTTATCACAGGGGAAAAATTATTTTCCTCAAAATTAAACATTATACCCTCGCGATGAGAGAAACGCTTCAATTATACTACCGGGAAGCTTCGTGTTAGTCACAGTGCCTAGTTCAAGTGCTCATCGAACAACAACAACAACAGTAGGGAATCAAAGAATTTCCGAACCGATTAGTGTCGTTCAACCGAACAGTTTCTTCGATATTTAATGACCCGGTGTCTCAAGTTGCTACTCCTTTCTGAAGAAATCAACACTTTTCGTTGTTGACTAAGTTATCGTGAAACTACGAAAGTGAAATTGTTTCCATCAGCGGGCAAGGAGTTGAACGACTCAAATTCAAAGCTCGCGACATGGGAACGAACAGATCAGAAATTAAACGTCATTGTCCAGACCGCGGCCGTGAGAAAATGAATGCACCTGAACTTGCGTGAACGGAACTTACGAAGGACAAGGACGAAAGGGAGTCGCGAGGGCGACGTAAACAGCATTCCTGAAGAGATGAGAGCATACATTTCGTTTTTTAGAAACTAAACTACGAAGTTGAACACTTCTGTCATGCGACTGAAACGCAGACAAAGTGAGTGAATGTATCTCACACGTGCATCGTTTCCCAGCATCACCTCACAACCTCGTAACATGTTACCTTGCTAATTTACTGGACGTGGGTCAAGAAATTAATACTTACAGTCCCCAACTTTTTAGACATTTTCTGTAGAAAAGAAGTTTCACAATTGCGTCAAAAAAGCTACAGAACGAATTCACCCTTGTAACATTTAAACTCCTCCCCTTTTAAACTCTTTATGCCATTTCGAGGAGGAGGTTTTTGTAAAGAAAGATGGAGCACGAGTGATCCAGCGTACAGAAAAGTTGCATCCTCGTAGAAAGCTGAGCATAAAATGAACGAAGATGCACTTCATATAATACCACAAAATTACTGTGCTCTAGTCGAAACGGTTCACTCCCCTTGGTTTTAGTGAAAGATCTCGTGCTCACGGCCTTTCCTCAACTTTCAACTTTAGCCCCCAGTCCCAGAATCCCAGAGCCCCCTCTCAACCAATTCATTGACATTTCCAGTCTTGCCAACACAATTGTATGACCCGAACGAATTTTCCCTCTCGGAATGAAATTTGTGAAGGATATGGGACCAAGCTCTGCCACCAATTTGTGATGTGTGTAGTGGTTTTGTACTACAGTAGTTCGTGTCTGGGTTCAATATCACTAAATTCACCTCAGATATCAAATAAATAAGTCAGTACTAAAGTAGTTAGTTGGACGTGGTCTTTATATAGGAAGAGAAAGGTTAAACGGATGTTGTAGCACTGCGGAAAGAGGTAGGAGGAGGAAGGAGGTCATGTACCTCTGGGGGAACCTGCTGGAAGTGAAGGGAGGAGAATGTAAGGTGAGTCTGAAATATTCTGTTGATTGTCGGTTCTAAGTCTTTTTTTTTTTTGTATAGAGTGGTCTGTAAATCCGTCAGTTGGCTGCTTTCGTTTGTGTAGTGTTTTGAGTGGTGTAAATATGGTGTCGCATTTTGTGTTGATTTGTTCATTTATGATCTGTCCATTGAAGTTATTTTGTTTGACCTCCTTCCTCTAGCCCCTTCCTATATAAAGACCACGACCAACTAACTGACTTTATGGCCAGACGATGATTTCTTTACATCGAAAATGCTCGCCTACAGTATCTCACCAGCTAGAGGAGGCAGACTCACTAAACAGGTATGTTAACCTTGAATAAATAACTCTTCTTGAGGGGAAAATAAGGAAATGAAACCAAGAATGCAATAAAACCCACTTTGAATTTAATCGAATACATAGAAACGAAATAAATAAATGAATCGAACTTCTTCCAATATCCATTGAAAGTAACTTAATTTGCTCGGATCATTATGAAAGACAATATCGGGGCAAAGGGGTTAATAAACAGGGGCTTGCTGACCTTTATCCAACAATATTCAAGCAAGAGGAAAACATTGAACTTAAAATCTCTTGCTGATAAGGAGAGGCTCGATTAATACCTCACAGTGCGAAAATGAGGAGCTCCAAGGCTCGCAAACTAGTTGCTTGCCCTTCCACGCATGGCAGAGAGCACCTAGGAAGGAGAGCCCACCAATCAAAGGCTATATCCTTCACGAACCCCAGTGGGATTTTCATCAGCCCCTTCCCTCATCCCACTTTCCTCATTCCCACCTCTGCTTAGGCATTCCAACTCTCAGGTCTCGGGCTGTTGCATACACTGGCTCTCGGTTCTGCGCCAGTTCATCTATCCATAGACCTCCCCATGTCGCTTGAATTCAGTCCCTGTCTCATGCTCATATCTCTGTCCTGTCACAATACGAGTGTAACAAGATAGTTCTCTCTGACTCTAACTCGTGAACTCCCACACTTTCACTCAACGATTTTTATTCATGAGCTTAGCGAATTGATGTATTGATGAAAGCAGTTACCATGACTGACCAACTGTGACCACATAAGAAAATGAAATTCAATACGAATTTAAAAAGCAATTAACCTCAAAATGAAAATATCTGGTGCGTAGCAACACACAACTTTCCGCCACCCGTTTAGGTTCGAACACCACCTACATAGGCGGGCGCTATATCTTCGTTCAACGCATTTTCACAGGAACATTTATGGAGAACAAAATGTAGGGACTAGTTAGCTGAGAGTACTCCGAAAGTTTGATCGAAATCGTTAGAGCCGTTTTTGAGAAAATTGGAATACCGATAAATTAATATTCGACAAATCTCCTTTTCTGAGTTAACTTGGCTTATATCTCTGTTCAATGGAGATATACAGAAATAATTATAGAGAACGAAATGTTGGTATGGGTGACTAAAAGACACTCCATTAGAATTTATCACATCTGGTGAAAAAGTTACCATGGAATTTACGGAAATGTTAGAAAAAACGTTATTTTTTACACATTTTGATTTTTATCTCTGTTCAATGGACCGTCACAGGAACATTTATTCAGAACAATATGTAGGTATTAACTATTCGAAAATATCCTGAGAGTTTGATGATAATCGTTGAAGTCATTTTTGCCAAAAGCTTAAAAACCTATTTTTGCTTCATGGGCCCATATCTCCGTTCACCGTATTTTCATGGAGATATGTATGGAGAAGAAAAGTTGGGTATTGATTAGGAGAAGATAATTTGGAAGTTTAATCAAAATCGTTAGAGCCGTTTTCGAGAAAAATGCGAAAAACCCTAGTTTTTGGTACATTTTCGTCCCTCCCCCCTTCCCATCGGCCGAAATCGTCCATAACCTTATTTTTTGGTGTCTACAAAAAATAACAAACAAAACAAAAAAAGAACCAGCTCAATCGGATCAGCCGTTCTCCCGTAAATCGAACTACAGACACACACACATACACACACACATACACACACACACACACATACACACGGACCACGCGACGAAATTAGGTTTTTAGACTCAGTAGGGTCTGAAACGTAAAGATCTGAAGAAAACTCAAATTTTTTTTTTGGGCCGATTACTATACTTTCCTTCCCTTCGGGTAGCGGAAAGTAAAAAACTGATATTCAAAACAACTCTTACATCCCACAACTTTCCTCGCTCCCTCTCTTCTAAAAATTCTTATGGCGTACAACGCGCAACTTTTTATAGAAGAGTATATATACTTTTTATGTTTCATATCATAAAATTGTGTAGTGCATCACACCAGATATTAGTTTGTAGCGTTGTGTGCACTACACGAAATTTTTCTGGTTGGGTAGCTGGGGGTTTCAGAGAAGTTGCGTTGTTTCATCACCTCTCAAACGTTATAACCATTCACGCAAACGAAAAACGAAATGCCGCAAACGTCGTTGAAACGGTTCATTTATACTTTTTCTACAATGGTAGTTGTGCTGTGGGCATTGCCCGCGGCATTGGAGAAGGTGCCTAGCTTCACAGCCTTTACCCCTCTCCAGCCAGCACCGATCATCTCTTTAGGGGGGGGGGGGGTTTCCAGTGAAACCACGGTCCCCACGAGGCCAACCCCATGGCTTCATGGCTGACAGCGCTACGCCCTAGAGGCTCCATGCTGCTGGCCGCGGGCTGAAGCCCCTGTGGGTACCCTGTGGTACCCATTCCATATGGCTGCACCTTGAGCAGCCTAAGGACCTGAATGGGTAGCAGGCCCTGGTGTTGGAATTGCCAAGAGACGTTCTACCGGCACCTACGCTTTATCTCCATGGGGGTACAGGGATTGGACTTGCCCCCGCACCAGCCATGGAGAAGGGTAGTGGTGGGAGGATACTTTTTCTACTGTATCCTGCCACTTCTCCAAGACGATTCAAAGCTGTTTCTGTACAACTACATTGTTTATGGAGCGATATGCTTTTCGTGTACGGTGCCACCAATGGATATGGTCATATCAGCATTGATTTCCCTAATCTCCGAGCTCCAGATATACCCCCTTTTGATAACGTTTGTTAAAGTCCAAGAGATACAGGCAGCACTCCTGTCCGTGGCGTGACAAAATCGTAGGGGGTGAGTTGCTTGTACCCAGATACGGTTCGCCCCTCCCCTCGCAAAGTCTAGGGCACACTACAGATACTGGCTAGAAGAGCAAGTGGGAATAGGTGCTCTTTCGTCCATCAGACCACTTTTGGTTGTCCTTCGAGGCTCCCGTGGCGTGCGATGTCGACAGTGTAACAAAACCGTTTTTAAATCGAAGAGTTAAGTGACGACGAACCCGTTGACTCCGAGCAAATTGTCGGACCTACACGCTCTTCATGAAATAAAAAACGCGAGCCGTCCTGAGTCGCACTTGTTGCTGCGACTCTCGAGCTAATGAGGCCATTTCACGTTCCGGCCTACGCCAATTTTCTCTCGTCGCCGAGTTGATATTCGGATTACCGTTCCATTGATAGGGTCGGCGGCAATCGAGAAGCTGACAAAAAATTTGAAATGGATCTCTTCCTGTAACGACGTCAATCCGTTAAAATTTGCTTCTAAATGAGCCCAGATTCGTGTGAAGACAGGCGGTTGAGACACGTTCTGTACGCAGGCTGAGCGAATGTTGGATTTGAAGAGGCAAGTGAGGGAAGTGTGTGCTTTCCGCCCTGAGGGAATTCTTAGTAACTTGGGACCCTGCACACCATGTGTTTGACGCAAGGGACCGAGCGCAACTAGCAATGATCTCTTCCCCGTACAAAACCCCAATTGTTGAATATTTTGATCCGAGACCGGGAAGACTGCTCAGAAACGAGCAGCTTTGAAGGAACAGTTCTGCCAAATTATTTATTGCACTAAACGCAACTCTCTGGCGCAACTCTTCCGACTTTCAGTTTTGTATTGTCAGGTTGACAGTTCTCAGAGTTCCACAAAACCACTGAAAAAGCACCAGCAGGGCAATGAGTCTTCCATCCCCACCCCCCCTTTCAATGTACTTTCGAGATTAAGGGCCGGTTTATCAATGTCCAAACCGATAAACGCCAAATAAGTCAAATCTTCCGTTAACTCCCAAAGACCTGTTCATCAATTCACTTTGACGCCCTGTTAGTGCTAGCTGTTAGTTATTTTTAACTCGTCTCTTCACTCTTTAGTTATCCGATAACTAAACCATTATATCTGTCAAATAATGTGTTTCGCTTGCCACGGTTTGTTTCCGTTCCGTTTGTGCTCTCGTTATCATATTATTATTATCGTTCTATGGTTTTTTGGGGTTCTGCCAACTCAATTTAATATCATTTTATGAGCAATGGAATCCGACTGGGAGCTCACAGACTCTGATTTTTCCGACGAAAAGATCAACGCATACCAGGTCCGTTCGAGAAACGATTATTTTGATCCGCTCGATGACGTAAATTTTCATACGAAGGTTAGGTTAGGTTCCGATTGTCGGAAGAAACAAGGCTGTTCGTACTTTCGCTAATGCTAACACGGATAGAATCGCCAAGTAATCGAAATCACGCCATTTCGTCAATGAAGAAACTCCTAACGCTCAGGTTCTACGGCCTCGGTAAGTACAGACGCAATATTTTATCGACCTACCACGTTGAATTCGTGCACGATATAACTTACGTCAAGATCGAAAAGTAATTTAGAGCTTTCATCGAATGTTTACGTTTCAATTCCATTAATCCCAAAATCTGTTTCGTCGAACCACAACTTTCCTAATCCCCTCGTACGTTCGGCGGTTTTTACCAAGTAGTGCAATAGTGTTTCTGTGTACGTAGGAACTGATAGAGATGAACGGTGTGGAATTTATAGGGTTACTTCATTATTGCTTCATTGCTTGAGTGACATGTATGGTAAGCGTATGACGAGACGGTTGTTGTTCCGTTTTGATTCTTTTGGAATTATAAGAAAAAGTGAACCGTATAAAATAGACGGTGAAGTATACCGTACTTCGTTTGCTTATTTCTGATTATTATTTACCTTCCATTTCGTATCTTATTGGAACACGAGTTTAGTGTGAACGATAAGCGAGAATTATGCGTTTTAACCTCAGTGAGAAGTATAATTTTGTGCTCATTACTTTCTGTGACCGTCCGATGTTGGTGTGGGGTCGTGAATATCAAGTTTGAGCTGACTAGGTTCAGTCGTTCTTTCTCATTCCTGCCTACAATCGCACACCATGTTCTGAAAAGGGTGCTTTCGGAAGTTAGAAACGTAAATATCTGAAGAAAACTGAATAATTATCTTTTTTACCAATCACATAGACTGTACGAATGAAAAGGTCCTTACTATACAAGGCGATTATTCGTATAAATTTTGGAATTAAGTGGAAGTAGAACACGTAAATAATAATTTTTGTTTTCTCTTTGCAGGTTCGATGCTAACTTCTGCCTCCCTCGTTGTGAAACTAGTTTTCCAGACCATTGTTCACTTACTCCCACTTTCATAAAGACGACGTCTCGAGAATAAAAAACCTCAAAAGCCCAGTAAATAAAAGTATCAGTAAGATCACAAATATATTATTTAACAATTCTGCAACTGATATTTTGGGTATTCGAACGAAAATGTCAAATAATGAAATCGACAGGCGGCAAATGAAGGTGGCCCAATGGTATCAACTCTCCAAGTTGCCTCTTCGTTGGGGGGATTGTCGTTTGAGCGTAGTGGTAGCCCCCCCCCCCCGTTCACACTCCCGCTAGCTAACTGTTAGTCAATAGGCGATTGATGAACGCGATCCGAGCTCCAGTATTTTTTCACTCACCGAATATCGTCAACAGATCGCTACCAAATCGACGATTGATAAACTGGTCCTAAACGTCGCAGTTGTACAAAGCCCGAATTACTGCTTACAGTTGTTATATTTTGACGTTTAGACAATAATAACCCTTTCGGACGAACAAAGTTTCGTGCATCCTATGAATGAAACTTCACAAGACTGCAAGGGTATATGCGGACTGTAGTGGGTTGGGAACGCGCACAAATAGGATAAGTGGGCACGCGGGGTGCTCTATTTAGCAGTCATATCTATGTGAGGTTAACAACTCATCTTTACCAACAAAGTTTATTGTGGTTGATAGGTGAAGCTACTAGAGATTAGTAGGCGGCTTAAGAGGACTTCTGCACAGGGGCGGAGCTAAAAACACCTTCTCTCAAACCATCAATAAGCTGCCAGGAATAGATTAATCAAGATTAGTTTTCAGCATCGGAAAATACGACCGTGTCGGGTCGGTAGCTTCAGTTCGGTGAACACAAAGGACAGGGGACGGAAATCAGTATTAAAATAAGTTCTTCTTCTCGATGGTAATCCTGCAGGGATAGGGAAGTCAACGAATATGATGAACATAGTCGACGGATCCTCATCTCTTGGTGGTCCAATCCCGCCGGTCTCAGAAAGATTTGACCAAATACACTCCAGGCATATATTAATCTAGATACCGGATGCCACTCGACCTTTTTCATTTCTACCACCGTTGGGCACTCCAAACGGAACGGGCAAAGATCACGAAGTAAGCAGCTGAATGGTGCAGGTAGGCGCGTTGCTGCGAACTGCGAGTTCTTTTGTTGTTCGGCACATGAACCCGAATATAAATAGCGTGCTTTGCATCCGGTGGCGAGATTTTAAACGGATTCCAACCTTTCAATAGCAGTCTATTATATAACGCCACGGATTTTCGTATTTTTAAATGTTTAGGGAATGACTCTTGATCTAAATTCGATTTCTTCGTCGGACGAACGTTTCTCTTTTGAAAACGTACCAAATAATTTTCTTAGAAAATAAATCTAGTTCAATGAGGACGTAATGTGAAGAATGTTCGCACGATTAACCACTTGACCGCGTTCCCTTCAAAACCCTGGTTCTTGTAATTTTCAAACACAGAAATCAATAAGAGAGAGAGCTAGAGGGTTTGACGCAGGCCCCAAAAGTTCCCCACTTTTTAATGAACGGGCAACAGCTTGCGCTTGCTTTGTTATACCCCCAACAACTTTGTAATAACTTTGTATGGTTCTGCGATGACCCATGGAAATTTGGACATCAGGAGAACTACGTCGTTGGAAAGTGTACTAGTCTCATGACCAAATGGGATTTACCCCGTCCTACTACAGAAGGGAATAGAACGAGTTCTACCCAGACTGGTGAGGCAATTGAAGGGTAATGTGGCGCATGCTTTGTAACTCAGGGTTCGAGATTAGAGAGCATACGGAACACTATGTCTGACATCTTTTTTGCTCAAGACCAATGAGGAGATTTTTCATGGGTACTTGAGACGCGGTTGTGTTCCAGCGGACAATCCTAGCTGATAGTCAGCATGGTTATAGCTCAGAGAGATCACACAACTCTGTCAAGCATGAACAGACAGGAAACTAGAAGAGTTAATAGGATATAAGGAGACTGTCCTAGCGTCTTTCTGGATGTTGAGGGGAATTTTGACAATACGTCCGTGTGCAACATTGAATTAGCATTCGCTAGATTTAACGTCAACAGGAATGCATTAAGGTGTGTCGTTGCTGTGTTGAACAGTAGAGAAGAAGCTGCTCACTAAGGGCGAGGATAGTGAAGGGTTTTCCCAGGGAGGGGTCTCATCCCCACTCCTATGGAACCTTGAGATGGACTCTCATTTCGTGAGATTGAACGTCGTGCTGGGGTTTTATGCCTAAGGATATGCTGATGGTGTTGCTCTACCCACGCTGTGCTATCTGAACTGCAGATGGTTTTTGTGTGGAACAGAAGTATGGGACTGTCCATCAACCCAGCTGAAACGGTCATAGTGCTATTCTCCAAACAAAGACAAATGCCAGGATTGTGACCACAGGAAGTAATGGGCGCAGTAGTGTAGCTGCATAGCCAGAGTACAAAGGCTGGGGCGCTTACTAATGGTGGAACTTGGAAACATCACCGACATTATAGTCAGTTGGTACTTCAGACTTGGTAGTCAGTTCGGCAGGAAATTCAAAGTACAACCAGAAAGAAGGCCATTGAACGGCCAAAGTCGTCAGTTCCGGTCTCTAAACGGTATCAATAGGAGGAGATGAAACCCTAGAGAGTACAGGCTCTGGGAGGAGCGGGACGTACATTGCCCTGGGCCCCGCTCCAATGGTTTTCCAAGCAGAGAGATTTACGCTATCACCCCTGGAGCCATCGGTTCTTCTAATTTATCCATAGGGCCACTTCCCCATTGTGGGGCATATGCGTCACCAGTCAAGGGGTCAGTGAGAGAATACGCCAGGAAAATGCATCAGACTGTCTGCAATGCTGTGGAAGTGAGGGGCTACGTAGGCATACTTGATTTTGTGCGAATTTGGAGTACGGAACCAACGAAAGTGGCTCTTGTGAGCAGTGGATCACGAAATCCCACTCCAACAACAATCAACTGCCATATGTTTAGTATTTCCCACCCTGGGTTCATTGAGATTTAAATCAGTATGCAAAGGAGGCCGTCTTCTGAAGAACAGTCTTCCCCAGAGTGATGCGGCTCGGATCCACAGTTCTCCTTGCCCCGCCTCACAAAATATAATTGCATTACTATGTATCGTGTGTTATGGTTCTTTAGAGTGGGGTGTGCCGCCTGACTCCCATTGTAGGCACCCAAGTGATTGTAGTCTAGTGGTCATAGACGAAGATTGATAATCTGATAAAAGTCAGGCATTGGATCGGAGCAAGTGATCGCTGTAATTTTCACCTAGGTCAGCGGCTCTCCAAACATTTCTGAACCCCTCGTAACATATCGTGTGTTATGGTTCTTTAGAGTAGGGGGGAGCTTGGTGGTTTTATCCCGCCACCAGCAGACAACTCATTGTCAAAAAGAGATGAGAACTGTAAGAAATATTTTCCCCGTGGAAACTGTTGGTGACTCTGACGATAACTTAATTGCCGAAACTGGTCTACGTTATCAATTCTGCGTACTTTTTACGGTTTTGATCTCTTTCCGTTCAACAAATACGATAAGACTTGATTTCAATCGCAGTCGTTTTCGAAAATCTTCGTCGTCTTGACACTTTGTCTTGGATACTTTCAGCATGATCCTGCCAGCTCATGCTAATCAGCTTTGGCGAAAACGAACACCATTGACTTGTTATATTCTCGTTTGCAAATACGTAGTGCCACTTCGTTTGATTTGTTGATTTATTCCAAAACAGACGAGCTCCGATGTCTAGAACATACTAAAAACCTAATTCGTAAACAGCCCGGGCACGCTATGATGTCCCGTCTGTTTACCGGGACTAATATCATACATTTGACGGAATTCCATGTTCCGTTTTCTTATGTTCACAGGAACCGCTTCCACTTATTAATGAAATAGACGGACAGAAAAAGACGGAACGTACATCCGGCGGGACGACGACCTTCCGCAGGTGACGGGCGCCGTTAAAGCGTCCCGCATATAAATCCCGACGTGACTGACACAGTCGAGGGGCTTGTGCCTAATGACGCGATCGAGGAACTTGTGCCCAATGACGCAGTCGTTTCATCTCTCCGCTGGTAGTTACGTCACTTGAAACGAGAACTGAGGAAAAGAAAGGACGAGATTTTGGCGAAGTAGAGGCTCGAAGATGCGGGGCAGAGCTCGCGATGCCTTGTACCTGAGCTCTTCCCAATTCTGAAAGCGGTTGGCAGCTGTTGGTGTCCGACTATTTCTTTTAGGGTCGCCTCCAGAGACTATTGTTACTCGAGACACCAGCCAACCACCCAGATGTCGGGGAAGTTGAAGCCTGCCTTTGGCCCTCGTTGCACAGCTTGAAAGCGGACGGATAGACTGCGGGCTCAGGTGGTTCAGTCTGACGAAATGATCGATCCTTCTGCTACAACAACTCAACCTCCACACGAGCTGAAGCAATCCAGTTGAAAACTAATTGAATTATTGGGGGAATCTCGTCGTTTCGAAATCTTTCGAAGACCGAAGTTGTCGAGCGGAGGGAACATCCACTCGCTTCAAAAATGAGTTTAAGAGCAAGAAATCCGAAATGAAGACGAGAAGTGTGTTGCATCGAAAACCTCCAAATTCGTCATAACTCAGTCAAGAGATTGGCGAATAGCCCTTGGAATATCTTCACGAATCGCCCAATTCAATCCACTATGAGGGATATCGAAATGTGTGGCAGAGCGACGCCAAGAGATACAGTTTCAGTTAAATTATTAATACTTTCCCTTCGATTACAAAATTAGAAGTGACGCTAGTCCAACACATTTGACGTTGTTATGAGTCCTGTACGTTCGTTATTTGTTCATCATTAGTTGCTTATGTTTCTCAGTACACGAAAGCGTCTTTTAGTCATTGTTGTTTGATACACCGTCGACCCATTGTCAAAAACGGTCAATCCGGTCAGAATGCTCCCTACCTAACAATACCATGGTTTTCTCAGGACATAACGACGATTCCCCAATCATCCAACAAACCTTTGCCTCCTGACTCATCACCTTCGTAATTTTCGTCTCATTCTCTTCCAATCGGGCCAATAAATTGGCAAACCTCGCCTCTTCGTTGAAACCTCTCATTTAAAACGTCGCGCGTGATACGGAACTTTAATTCTCGTTGGTACATTGTTTGCTATCACCATTTGTCCAGTTTGCTGTAATCCGTATTTCTGAGTTCAACTTCACCCACCTGCGCTGAACAGTTACTGTTCAGTGGTACATAGATGTCGATTAACCCGACGAATATTATTCTATAGTGCGTAGTCCTTCAATTTCTACGGAAACATTTATAGAGAACGAATCGTAGATACTAGCTGATTGATAGTAACCTCGTAAGTTCGATCGAAAACGTTAGAGCCGTTTCTGAGAGAAACTGGAAAACGACAATTTAATACTATACGATTTAATTACTTTTCCAGGTTCTACACCATTCCGTAGAAATTGAGTAGAAACAGTTCCCATTAGCGAATTTGTACGCAATTCACAAATAGTCCTTCATCGTGGAATTTAATAATTGGGGGTATGGAATTAACATCAAACTCATGAAACGATGTATCACATTCGATCGGCTATAAAAATCGAAAGTAAAAATACGGAAACACCCCGCCATTCAATTCAACACTTTTGGGCTCAGCCCTATGGAACGTATAACGAATAACGATATACGTGAACATATAATACACGGTAAAAACTAAGATTCGTTTGAAAACACCTTGACGCGTTTTTTGATTGGACGATTTTTCGAAAATTGTTTTGATACGATTGATGTTCGACGCAAAACGCCGAATATGTATCAGTTTTTTGACCTCGGAATGCCCACACCAGCCCTAATGGCAAAGTCATTGTCTTTCCTTACTCCCTCCATTACTCCACAGTTATTTCCAACGGCGACGGATTTCTCGCTTCGTTTGGACATTTCGAAATAACATTTCCTCTCCTCCTTTTCACATTCGTCCCCACAACAGACAGCTCTTCCCAAATTCATTCACCTACGACATCACGCGAAAGTCACTCCTCTTCCAGTGCTCACACAGACACATTCCTCTATCTACTCTCGGCTCATACAGCTCACTTCCTCCTTCCGATACAGTCTCCCCCCCCCCCCAACAGTTCACGCATATTACGAGTCGTCCCCTTTTGTACAGTCCTCCTCACGCTCACCGAGTTTCTTTTTACGAGTATTCCGTTATTATACTCCCCATCTCAATCAATACCACAGATATATCAATCAACTACATATAAGTAATTTTACAAACCAGTTAGAAATAACGATAATCGAAAATGCAACACGGAATTTTTGAAATATCTAAAATAGTACCCTACTTATACTGCGTGATGGGCCTGACCAAAATATGCGCAATATATTTAAATTATATAACATCTTGAGACGTCACCAGTATGTTCTCATGTATTGTGGTACATTCTGGTTGACGAAACGTTGACAATAGCCCTTTGGCATTATACTATCACACCTTAATTTTAGGCCGCTTCGGCCCATTTTCAATATTCAATTTTTGAAATATTGTATTGTTCATTGCTACTTTCGACGTTTACCGGATAAATATCGTTATTTTGAAATTAAGCGGATCATTTAGCCGACAATGCGTTTTCAATTCATTCATTTTGTGTCACAAAAAGGAGAAATAATGAGACATTAATTATTTTCTCATCTATTGGAATCATTCGTGATTGAACACCATAAAAAAATATCTGGTCCGTAGCAACACACAAATTCGACGAACTACAACGTAAACGGATGCTATATCTTCGTCCGACGCATTTCTAGAGGAACATTTAATCGGAATCGTTAGAACCGTTTTTGAGAAAATTAGAAAAACGACAAATTAACATACGATAAATCTCGTTTCCAGAGATAACACGGCTTGCGTCTCCGTTCAACAGATAGATACAGAAATAGTTACGGAAAACAAAATGTGGGTATAGGTTAGGAGAAGACGCTCTATAAGATTGATGAACTCCATTGACACAGTTACTCGGGAAATTACAAAAGTGTAAAAAAAACACACTATTTTCGACACATTATGATTTTTATCTCTGTTCGAAGGACTGTCAGAGAAACATTTATCCATAAAACAAGTAGTTAGTAACTATTTAAAAAGATTCTGCGAGTTTGGTGAAAATCGTTGAAGCCGTTTTCGATAAAAATGCGTAAAACCCAAGTTTTTGGAACATTTTCGCCCCCCCTCCCTCCCTTCCCCAACTATGCGAACCGCCCACAACTTTATTTTCGCGTCTACCAAAAATAGCGAACGAAACAAAAAAAGAACAGCTCAATCGGTCCAGCCGTTATCCCCCATATGGGGGTTTGTGCATTTTAATCAAAAATGGCTCTATCATCACACTGGCCAACTTGAAGACCAACTTGAGATTCGTTTCCCACGGTTTGAATCGAACTGTTTGACTTCTTCGCACCAGCCGTTTCTGTAAACAATTTTTTTTTTTTTTTTGTTCGAGGGAACAATATTGTTTGTCTGTCGATGTTGGCGGCTTCGCTCGCGATCTTTTGTTCGGCTATTGCTATTGTCGTTTCTCTCGACGACGTTTATTTTCAGCGACGCTAGATGTTTACGAGAACTCGACACTAAAGCCAGTTTTCGCGTCATATTGTGTCATTCTGTTTTTCTCTTCGCGTTGAACGATTTTTATGCGCCGGACGTTCAAAACGGTATCAAACGCCCTCTATTTTTACAACCCTCGATGGATAGGGCTAGAAAAGTGTTGTAATCGGTGGAAATAGAGTGGTCTTTCATGCGGTTCTCGAGAACGAAGCACACAAGTGTCGCATCAACAACTATGTTACACTTCGGCTGGATCTTTCGTTCGGGGGATGGAATAAAGGCGGGACAGGCTGCTGGTTCTTCATTTAGTTCTCTACTTAGGGAAACCCGATTATGGATTGTCGCGTATCCGAACTGTATGTAAATACATTCGGTGTTACCGCAACTCTATCTGCTCCTCAACTTCCCACCCCTGAAAGACAAAACAATGAACGCTAACCTCCAGCGCATTTAACTTGTTCGTAAGTCTTTTGTAAGTAATTTTAGACTTATACACCATTTGTAACACTTGGTTAGGGTTTTGTGAGGGTAATAGCTTCTGTTGCCATCGGCTCTCCTTCCTTGGCTCTTTCTCCCATACGCGATTATATTATAGCATTCTGATTCTTCACGCGCCCTACGACGTATCAATCGAGCCTCTCCCTTATCAGCCAGAGTTTGCAAGCTCAGTTTTTCCCTCCCTCGCTAGAATATTGTTGGATAAAGGCGAGCGAACCCCTGTTTATTAACCCTCTTGCCACGATATTGTCTTTCATAACGAACCGAGCAAATCAGGTTACTTTCAATGAATATTGGAAGGAGTTCGAAACATTTATCTATTTCGTTTCTATTTATTGTAGTATATCCATCGTGGGTCTTATTGCGATCTTAGTTTATTTTCCTTGTTTCCTCCTCAAGAAGAGTTATTTATTTGATATCTGACGTGAGTTTAGCGAGTTCTCGTCTGATTAAGTATATTGGGCCCAGGCACGAACTATTGTTGTACAGAACCACTAGACAACTAGGCTCTCCCTACTTATATTTAGGTATTCTGTGATGGGGCATGGGGTTATGGGGGAGAGTGTGTCATTGTTAGATGTTTGAGTGGTTTAGTTGGAATATTATTAGTTCCTTGCCCACCTCTTAAGTTTATAGGGACTGCCTGAATCCCCTGGGTGTGAGTGAATCCCAAATCCCTTGGGAACGGAACACCGACAGCGGTTCCTGATAAACGGACGCCCAGGGGTGGTCCACTTGGGGTGGGTGGGCTCGGGGCCAGCCAGGTTGTATCGCCTGACTGATGTGAATGGAGTATTATTGGATGGGTATCAATGTAATTTCATGTATGCACGAAATTTAGGTTAGAGTATTGTGGTGTCGAATCCAAGCAACGGAAGTTGTGATTATGTTGCTAGGGAAGGACGACGGGGACGCGAGTAACAACGAGAAAAGATGGTGTCGTGTCGGGATTTCCGTCTTGAAAGTTGTTGTGTCTGGTTATCGAAACGTGAACGATTTGTATGCTCAAGAACATTTGGTTAATAGAAAAAGGACTGAAAATACAACAGTTTGTTTAGTTTTAAAGTCATTGTTCATAAAGTTTAGACAGTTCACGCGTCAGTTGTATGTTGTTATTGTCTTTCAGAGTTAAGCCAGTTTTTATCAGATACGAACAATTGGGAAACGGTACAGTATGAATGTGTGTAATTTATAAGGTGCAGTGTGAGGGGTAGTGGGGATCAAGAGAGGATTCCAAATCCCTTTGGGACAGGCAGGGGACTTTACAGGGCCCTTAATCCAGCCAGATGCTGGCCTTGAGGGACCTGAGTGTGTTCAGCGTGGGAGGGCCCAGCCAAAACCCTGTCAAGGTGAAAGTACCCGAAGCTCTAAGTTGGGACGTGAGTCCGGGTAGGCTTGCGACCATTCTAGCCTCGAGGGATGTTTTTCCAAAAATGGTGCTGCGAAGGCGTATAGCCCACAGCATTGAGTTGCACCATGGGTAAGTCCACGTAGGTGGATGACTCTGCAGGGCACTAGGGTAAAGGCAGAGATATCCAGAGGCTGATCCCAGATGGGGCCCTGCAGATATCACAGTGGTCGTTGGAAGTACGGTTTTCAAAGTCAATGAATTGTTGTTGCCTGATGGAGGGGAGGCAGGTTGGAGTCGAAAAGCTGTAACCACATCCGCACTCCCAGAACGTAATCAATAAAATATACAGCTTTTGAAGTTGTCTTAACTAATTGAATGGATGAGAAGGCAGTGAATGTTAGTAAATATTATGGTAACCAACAAGTCAAGTAGAGGTTATCGTCCGAGTGGAATCGGCCAACATAAAGCGACCTACACACTCCCAACGATCCTTTCCTTCTCCTGTGCTAAGAAACGTGTGTCTGATTAAGACTATTTTATAAAATATTGCGCCACAAACATTTCACGAAATATTTTGAATGCGTGTGGCGCGCCCTGAGCCTTATTTCATGGTAGTTTGTTGAAACCTTCCGAGGAACAGGCAAATCGCGTTTAGACCACACAACTTCACTGAAAACGTCAAACGTATGCAGCGACGCTCGTCGAAGGGAAAACCAAGTTGGTCTGAGGGCTTAAAACACTCACTGGGCACTACATGTCCTGGCATCCTTATTGACAATGACTGGGGTTCGTGGTTGTACGAAACAGGAAGTTAAGTTACGTAATCGGATGAAATACATGGTCTAGGTCGCGTGTGCGGGTGTGAGAGTCAGTAAGATGAGTGAGCTGAACAGGGTTATTATTACAGGACCAGTCAACAGAGGAAACATTGCACAAATGTCGCCCATGTGGTTCTAGCGTCCTGGAAAAACAGATTGATCGTCCAATATGCTACTTCTTTTATGCACTTTAGCACATTTACCACTTCCCTCTCATACACCCGCTTAGTGTTGATGTTCACAATGTCATTATTGGGGCACTTCTGCATTCGCAGTTGCAATAAATCGACTAGCGCGACGAATCGCCCAACTTAACCTTAACCCCCACGCGTGTTCAGCGACTTTTTTTCACTTTCGCGACCAATAAATCACGTTTTTCGTTGTTTTGATAGCAACGTTCTACATAGAAACTGGTGGAGCTTAAGGTTTCGAAATTTATTGAGTTTCTACTATTGAGATCACGACCATTGTTGAGTAACCGGTGCACGGGCGATTCATGAGACTGTCAACACGATTTTTCTGAACAGAACACGTACATCGATGGCTTTAGCTACTAATTCAATCTACCGTTCACTCAGTTCACTTCACATAACTTGACGCTCTAAGTTCCAGAATTTATTGAGTCGCACGACCATTGTTGAGCGAGCAGAGAATAGGTGATTTATGCAACTGCCAATATGTTTGTTTTTTGCTGGAGAAGGATAGTGTCCGTTGTTTCAGAATCATCGGGTAAGAACTATAAGGAATGGTAGTTAGCGAAACAAATGTGGGCGGTATTAAACGAAAATTATTGGAGCCACTACCACAATTTTCCAGACAACTCTAGTAGCATGCCAGTACTTGTTCGCGCTGCAAGATTTCTCAGGAAGCAGTATGGGTGGTGGCGAGTGTTATCCTAATCCACCTGCAGGCAGTCGAGTGAAAAGAGGCTCGTGAACAGGGCAATTGGAATACGAGCACCCTTCGCGACCCTTGTGACGCGTTTAGACGAGTGGGACGCTACCCAGAATGGGCCAAGCCACTTGGTACGTGGCTGTGAGAGGCGCTGTGTTGAGATGGATTCCTACCTCAACCAGTTCTTAACGGGACATTGGAGCATTTAGGGCGTACCTGCGCTAAATTGGTAAGCCTGCACGGCCAAACTGCCTACACCATAGGGCAGGGATCGACGACGCTTCCCATGCCATCTTCTCGTGTCATAAGTGGACAGGCTGGCGGGGTAAAGTGGAGGACACAGTCGCCCGGTTTACGACTGAGGCATTCGTCCACACTTCGACGAAAACTGGAGGTCTATCGCTCAATACGCCAGGGCGGTGCTCGGAAGAAGATGAATCTTGCTGATCGCCCGGGGATGAAAAATGGAGACATGAAGGAAAGAAACCTCCGTGCTCCTGAACCTCCCAAACTGCTGGGTAGTATGGGAATGGCGGCAATGTGAAGAGGACAATAAAGAAGAGCTGACGCAACATGCTAAACGGTTCTCAACTCGAAAGGAGTACATTCATGGGGTCACTGGGAGCCGAGCCTCCCTACTACGTCCCAAAAACAAGAAAAAAAACAACGCTAATAGCATTTAAGCTGAATTTATAAGAAAAAACTGCGTCAAAATAGCTTTTCCACGGAATGTTTGACAATTTATTGCGCTACTCACGTCATTTTCCCCAGGGACGAGAATTTTCACTATTGCGTTATTTGGAGCTGTTTATCACAGCCGTCAGGCCTCTCTTTTTTTTTGAGATAAATATTTCGACGTTTCGATCACTACGGCTTTTTCAGGGGGTGCGAAGGGGGCAGTTGCGTGATGCCCCAAGCTGGTTTCGCGCTGCAGATGTCAAATGTGCGACTTTTGAAGCGGTGTAAATGAATATGAGCGGCTCTATGATAATGTGTTATAGGTGATTGGGGGGTGAGGGTGGCGAGTGGGGGTTGTACAACTTGGAGTACGAGGGGTGAAGAGGGAGAGTAGGTTGCGTCGAGTTGTTTAGTGGCGGGAGGGGGGGGGGATCGCACATGGTAGAGCAGGTGACGGTGGGCTCTGCGAACCCCACCCCGCCGCTCGTCGACATACAACGCCCAACCCCCTTCAACCCCCTCGGCGCTTCATTATCACGACTCTAGGCATCTTATCTCCACCCAACCTTATCACTCCGTCTTACCCCCCACCACCACCCCTTCACCATCGCCCTTCCGCTAGTACACTACCAACACCAAAAACGAACCAAAGAGACTAATGGACGGATCAAAATATTGCTGCACTCCGCGCAAACCAATCACATTCAGCATAAAAACTGCCGGTAGACGGCTTTACCGAATTTTAGTCGAAATTCGCTCAAAATTGAAATTTAGGTCATTTTTTCGGTCGCCCCATTCCGGGGGCGCTTTCAAATTTCGGAACAGTGCGCACAAAAAAAGGCGGGTTTGTGCGGGGAGTACGGGAGAACGGAAATTTGGGGATGCGTCGAGAGGAAGTGAAATCGATCGAAGGCTCTCGGACTCCGCAATATTTCGTACAAAATTTCGCAGAGGGGGGAAAAAAGGTAATTATTTTGGTCAAAACGCGAGTAGAGAAGTCGACGGAGGGAGCGCGCTATGATTCATACGACGACGATTGATCGGCGAAACTTGTTTTTCGACGATCATTTCGTCGAGGGGTGGCGTCGACGCGGGGGCGGTTTTGAAGGGATGTAAATGACTGGAGGGTGGGTGGGTTTGGTGATGGCGGGGGGAGGGAGTAGTTCGGAAGAGGGAGGGCGGAAGTCGACGAACCGAGTGGAAAAACAAAATATTTAATTTAAAATATTAAAAGCCTCGGTTACCTGTCGATTTCATGGTTTCGGCGTGCGACGACGAAGAGACGGAAGGAGAAATTAGGAGCGAAGACGACGAGCCGGAGGAGCGGATTCGAAACTACGGGAGAAGCGGCACATCTCGCGCGGCTGCCACTTGGAAGCGCACTCAGTCCTCCGAGCGAACTGGAAGCCGAAGGCGGGTCTGACGGTTGGGAGGGCGCAGTTCAGGAGCGGAGCCGGCTCCCGTTCCCCCGAGCACCCGTTCCGCGGGAACGCGGAGCTGGAACGGTGACGTCAACCGCCGCTCCCGAGAGCTCTCGCCCTGTCACAATAACCAACGCCCTTCCATTTTGAGCGAAATTGGGGAATTCCTTTCACCTCAGGAAGCACATTGTCGCCGAACGTCTTAGTAGACGCTACGCATCACACCACTTTCCTTAGCCCACTCAACGATGTTCTTCGCTCTAGCGACTTATCAAATACGTTTCTACGTTCCTTGGCTATACGAAGTAAGTTATATAATCAGCAGAAAAACAAATTTTGAGTTCTCTTCAGATCTTTACGTTTCAGACTCTACTGAGTGGAAAACACTATTTGACAAAATGATTTATTTGTGGTACAAGATGCTGGGGATGCACGCCTTTCGTGCCTGTGGTAACTAGTTTTAGTCGCCGAACAATACGGTACTCGTGGGGGCTGCATCAAACGTCATGACGCAGTCTGCAAGCAGGAAGTACATTGTCATCTGAGGGCTGGGAACAAGGAGCGAGTGAGACACTACTGGGTTGTCTCTGGAGAAGAACTAAGGCCTGACATCGTCACCCTAGGAGCCTGCAGTGGTCCTAGATGTTCAAGTAGGATCTAGTGCTTACTTGGCAAGTCACCCTGCTCTACTCCCAATTGGCCATTCACTTACCCACCTCGCTATCTGGGAAGCTCACGAGTCCAACTTGCATGCTGGCACACTGGAAGAGGGAGCAGCACTACGGGGTTGTCTCTGGAGAAGGACTGGTAGGACCTAGCAGCCGGGATCTTGCATTGACTCGGCAAACCTTGAGGCGAAAATATGACAAGACGGATTTTTGAAGTGGAGGCAGCGCTGCATTCACCGTGTCGTGGCGCAGCGAGTGGTGCAAGAAACGTGCTGGCGTTCTCTGAGGTATCACTACCCACGTGTTGCTAGGGTAGTATCTAAACTGGTGGTCGTTCTATCGCGCAACACCCTCTTATCCTTCTTTCTATCCCTAGAGCCAGCGTTGGGTAGTCTGGCCGCCCTCCCCATTTCATTAATTTTGTTCATTTAGTTTCTGCTTTTTGCGTGCCACTGTCCCAATTACAGTGTGCTCCGCAAAACCAAAAATGTGTCTGTGAACGCAGGACAATATGAGTGTACTGAAGGAACGTCCATGCAGGATGTCAATGTTGAAATCCACAGTGTTTCGCTGTATGCACTGGGTAAGTACGTCGATGCTGTTCTACTACTTGACAATCTTTAGTGTCCAGCTCTCCTCAATTAGCATAAATGTAGGGGAATTCCCAGTAACCTGTACTTTCTCGTCAGAAGTTACCCAATAAATAGAACTCGACGAATGCAGACATGGCTATGTCTGGAGAACGATTGAGAAGGGGTGCCCACAGGGCTCGGTCCTATGAAAGTCTCGAAAGTCCTCGAAAGTCGTGGAGGTTGTGGTTTCCCTACATGCAAGAGCCCTGGCCACTCACTCAGCACCCACTGAACCCAGACTGGAGTTTAGCCCCCTCCGGCGAAAAGCTGTTGCCCATGCGTCAACGCACTGGAGGCGCAAGACGTGCAGAATGGACAGTCTTTGAGAGAAAAGAAGTCAACATGCCCCGCGAGGAACTTGCTCGTCCAGTGGTCTGGCTCCCGTATTCTTCAAAGACGTTCACGGATGTTGGGAAAGAACCCCAACGACGAGGATTCCCGTAATGCCCATTCGTTGATAGCAGTAAGTTTTCGTTCTGAGGTGAAACCCGCACGGGTCTCATTCAACCCAAAGCGGGGGAAGCTCCCGTTTCACTCTTCACTTGTCAACCATGCACACAACGACCAAGTCAACTGGTAACTGACCTGTGATCACCTGGAGTGCCTCTGTTGATACAGTCTCATAGGGCTTGGTGATCCACAGGAGCGCAGCCCTCTTCAAACTTTCAAATTATCTTCTCCTAATCAATACCTAACTTTTCTTTTCCATACATATCTCCATGAAAATACGATGAACGGAGATATGGGCCCCTGAAGCAAAAATAGGTTTTTTACACTTTTTGGCAAAACGGCTTCAGGGATTTTTCACCAAACTCACAGGATGTTATCAAATAGTTAATACCTACATATTCTATCCAATAAATGTTCCTGTGACGGTCCATTGAACAGAGATAAAAATCAAAATGTGTCGAAAATAACGTTTTTTCTAACATTTCCGTAAATTCCAGGGTAACTTTTTCACCAGATGTGATAAATCCTAATGGAGTGTCTTTTAGTCACCCATACCAACATTTCGTTCTCTATAATTATTTCTGTATATATATATATATATATGTTGAACGGAGATATAAGCCAAGTTAACTCAGAAAAGGAGATTTGTCGAATATTAATTTATCGGTATTCCAATATTCTCAAAAATGGCTCTAACGATTTCGATCAAACATTCGGAGTACTCTCAGCTAACTAGTCCCAACATTTTGTTCTTCATAAATGTTCCTGTAAAAATGCGTTGAACGAAGATATAGCGCCCGCCTATGTAGGTGGTGTTCGAACTTAAAGGGGTGGCGGAAAGTTGTGTGTTGCTACGCACCAGATATTTTTTAGAACGTTTTCCGCCAAAATCACTGATTGTGTCGAGAGACACAATCTGAAAGGGGCGAGACGCCGGGCCAAGGTGTCCCATATATCCTCGGTCTTCCTCTACGACTTTTGTTCTTGATGCAAACCTCGCACGCGGAACAGTATTCAATAACCTGTCTGTGCATATTTTTAAAATAGTACTTTTCCACAAGTAAGTTTGTCATTTGCTTTGCTCCGATGTGACCAAATGCATGGTGTACTCGATGTATTAGTTCATTTGATGCTTCTTTGTTCAACACTATTCTTTTCTTATTTTTCATTCTGCATAATATCACACCATTCCTCATTTCTTCATTCCTACCCAATCGCATCCCCTCCTGTCCGTCCCTAATTTCTTTTAAATTCGGCACATTTACTGTTCTTAATGGTTCCATATCCTGATCCTCTTCGTCTCCTTCCAAAACTGGATTTCGGGACAAACAATCCGCTTCCGCATTTGATTTGCCGGGTCGATACTCTATCTCAAAATCGTACTGCAAGGAGTAATTCGATATGTCTCCCAACTCCTCATCCGTTCTTGCTTTTAGATTCATGTTTGCTAGAGGCTTATGATCAGTGATCACCTTAAATTTTCTTCCAATCAACCAGTATCTCCAGTACTTCACCGCTTCCATAATTGCCAAACTTTCAAGGTGAATTGCTTTTTTCTTTTTTTGACCTTCGCTTAGTTTTTTTGAAAAATATGCCACCGTATTTTCCTCATTGTCTGGCTGTACTTGTTTTAAAATTGCCCCCATTCCTTCAATACTAGCATCCGTATACACATGAATCGGAAGATCTGGATCAAAAATTTCCAAAGCAGGCGCCGAAATTAAATAGCGCTTCAGTTTCTGAAACACCTGCTGACACTCCTCCGTCCATACAAAATCTGTATTCCACCCGTCGGTGAACCTCGCATCTTGATCCCACCTTTCGATTATCCTTTCATCCAACTCATCACAGTCCAGCAGGTTGATATTATTGGATGAGGTTTAAAGATGAGTGCACATCTTTACATATATATGTCGAACGGAGATATAAGCCAAGTTACCTCAGAAAAGGAGATTTGTCGAATATTAATTTATCGGTATTCCAATTTTCTCAAAAACAGTTCGGACGATTTCGATCAAACTCACGGAGTACTCTCGAAAAACTATTACCTTCAATTTGTTCAGCGTAATTGTTTCTGTAGGGATGCGTTGAACGAAGATATATCGCCCGAATGTACGGTAGGGCGTCGAATTTACGGGGGTTGCAGAAAGTTTCTACTTAAAACTTACTGTGCTTTACTTTTTGAATTACTTAAGACCTTAGTTGGGTTACAATCCAACTTCTCGACTTACCAAGATGATTTAGACAAATTCCCCCGTGAGATTCCAAATCATTTTCTGAAAACCGAACTTCGCCCGTCAGAATATACATTTATCTTTCATTCTCTAATGACTCTCGTCTTTAATCCCGTCGAATAAAAATTAAATCATAACGCGCGATGGCGAAATTGCCTTTTTTCCACGAAAATTGTATAAAAGCCGTTAACCGTCGGGCGCTTCTTTTGAAAACATCCGTCAGCTGAAACGAGTTTCAAGATATTAAAGAAATTGGGTTACCATATTCACACCACTCAAAACACTACACCAACGAAAACAACCAACTGACGGATTTACAGACCACCCTACACAAAAAAGACTTAAATTCCACAATTGACAGACCATCCAACACGTTCCATTTATCTCTAGGGGGTTTCCCCCTGAGCTACATGACCTCCTCTCCCCGCCCCTTCCCCGACGCTCCATCACCCCTTTCACCTTTCTCTTTGTATATAAAGACCACGACCAACTGACTGACTCCAGTACTGACTTAACGGCCAGACGATGATGTCTTTACATCGAAAGCGCTTGCCCACAGTAACTCACAAGCCAGAGGAGACGGACTCACCTAACAGGTACGTTAACTTTGGAGTTTCAAGATATTCGCATCGATCGGAATGTCCGCTAAAGCGAGGATTATTGGCTTATATTTGCATCCCGCGTTCATCCTGTCTCCGATTCAATGCTTTCCGTCATCGAAGGATGAAAAAGTTTTTCCTCCTAAACGAGCGAGTTTTTTTTTCCACGTTTCGTCGGAACGGCGAGAGGAAAAAGAACCGTGATCAGGCGAATGAAAAGTAATTGGAATTTTCCGACTATTCCAACAACCGGCAATCAGCCAAAAAGTCTGAGTGACGTCAAAACTTCGGCAACTCAGTTTTAATTAAGGAAACTTCATGCAACAAAAAAAAGAAAAAAAAGGAAGTTGGAAATTATTGAGATAACGTAGATTTATAGCCCAGTGCGTTAACTTTTTTCCTCCGGAACGCTCTTCAGACATTCCTGCAGTTACTAAGCTTTTAATGGAAGTCAACGACTACCACCTGTTGATCAACAATCAGACATATAAAATCTTACAGGAAAACCCTCCATGTATTTGGAACGTTTACCGACGCTGACCTGCTTAATGCGAAGCGTTTACATGAATATTTCGACAAAGTTTTACGAGAGCTTGCTCTAAAGCTCCATCGATAATTCTCGCAGCAAAACACTTAGCTTTACGCAATCCCCCTAAATTCGACGATCCAGCATCTAGCCAAAGACCAGCAGTGTATGGCACGGTGCTACTCTAATTTTCTCCATGATCCAAACAAATAAACGAGCGGTGCGTAGCAACACACAACTTTCTGCTACCCATGTACGTTCGAACACCAACTGTGCTATATCTTCATTCAACGCATTTCTACAGAAACATTTATGGTGAACAAAATGTAAGGACTAGTTAGCTGAGAGTACTTCGTAAGTTTGATCGGAATCGTTAAAGCCGTTTTTGAGAAAATTGGAATACCGATAACAGACAACGAAAAAATCGACAAATCTCCTTTTCTGAGTTAACTTGGCTTATATCTCTGTTCAACGGATATATACGGAAATAATTATTGAGAACGAAATGTGGGTATGGGTGACTAAAAGACACTGTATGATTGATCATATCTGGTGAAGCAGTTACCCTGGAATTTACGGAATTGTTCGGAAAAACGTTATTTTCGACACATTTTGATTGTTATCTCCGTTCAATGGACTGTCAGAGGAACATTTATTCGGAACAATATGTAGGTATTAACTATTCGAAAACATCCTGTGAGTTTGGTGAAAATCGTTAAGCCGTTTTGCCAAAAAGTGTAAAAAACCTATTTTTGCTTCAGGGGCCCATATCTCCGTTCATCGTATTTTCATGGAGATATGTATGGAAAAGAAAAGTTAGGTATTGATTAGGAGAAGATAATTTGAAAGTTTGATCAAAACCGTTAGAGCCGTTTTCGAGAAAAATGCGAAAAACCCTAGTTTTTGGTACATTTTCGTCCCCCACCCCACCTCCCCACACCACCCCTTTCCATCGGCCGAATTCGTCCATAACCTTTTTTTTTTTTTTTGACCCGAGGGCGTGTAGTCGTTAGAGCCGTTTTCGAGAAAAAAGTCAAAACCACAAGGTTCATCCCCCTTTTCCATCGACCGAAATCGCTCATAACCTTATTTTGGCGTAACCAAAAGATACCAAACTAAACAAAAAAAGAGTCAGCTGTGTGTGTTACCATGTCACTCTCCTCATGTATAAGGCCATACACCTAGGCGTGATTGGCTACTGCTCCATCGTCTGGGGTTCATTTTTGACCCCCCCCCCATTCCCATCGATCGAAATCGCCCATAACCTCATTTTGGTGTCTACATAAAATAACGAACAAAACAAAAAAGAACCAGTTCAATCGGTTCAGCCGTTCTCCCGCAAATCGAACTACAGACACACACACACGGACCACGCGCCGCAATTCTGAAGAAATCCCAAATTTTTTTAACGATTACTATACTTTCCTTTCCGTTTGGGTAGCGTAAAGTAAAAAATTATTGTAACTAGCGCAAAATTGTTAAGTTGCGAGTGTATGGCCGACGCTAAAATAAAACCCGACGAGTGAAGTGCGACGCTACACAAAACTTTTAACCCCCTAAATTCGACTTGCTGTATCGTCGTTCGACGCATTTCTACTAAACATTTATGGTGAACAGTATGTAGTTATGTGTGATCGAAATCGTTGAACTCCCTTTTTTGAAAAAATCGGAAAAACAACAATATCCGAAATAGTTGAATAAAGCGCTGTAAATTACTACACAGCGGTTTATTATTCTCGTCCACAGCATGATTAGGACCCCATTCACTCCAACGCCGACGAATATAAATAATAATGACGTGGCTGTATCAACAATCCGGGAAACGACAACTCATATATATATATAACTACGTATAAAACCCGATGTTGCAATCAATACTTCCGATAATTTCCGGCTAGACGCAGTCTCACACTTCCGGGACCCATCCCGACCGATTGAGCATCGGAAAATACTACCAAACGATACGAAACACGGCCAGACTACAAAGGAAAAACGAAAATTGATATTTTTTGTCGACGAAGGGCAATTGGCACGACGTGACGTGTCAAACTGACGGGTAGTCGAAGTGAGACGGAAGGCAGCGAGAAAATGAACACAAAACTATTATTTGAATAGGAATTGAATTGAATAGGAGCGGCCTCAGAAGTGTGGAAGTCTAGACGGGAACAGTGAAATCACAGTAAATATGTTGAGGTGAATTCAACTACTGACGGAAAATGTGAATTGTCGTAGTTCAGTTGTAGTCAGGTCATGTTATATATCGTTAACGAGTATTTTTCTAGAATGACTCACATAGTATGAGTCTCGAAGGTGTGAGACTGCGTCAAACTGTGCAACCGTACAGAGTAATAAAATAATAAACCGTAGTGCAATAATTTGTATCGTTTTTCAGACCACGTTACAGGCACAATATGGCCTTTGGGCGGCCAATGGCGGACGGCGGACGGGTGTTGCAAATTTGAAATCCCGTGCTTTGAAACATTAAACTGTCAAATTTTGAGGGGAGTTGTAAAAACACCAGACCGAAAAACGTAGGCGTCATTTAGAATGAATAACAAACCGAAACACGAGTAACGACACTTTTTGGTTGTATCAGTATTCAATGGACTGTCAGAGGAACCTTTACGGGTATCGATTAGTTTACGTCCTGCGAGCTCGTTGATAATCGTGTTTGAAACAAATGCGAAAAACCCTCTTTTGGTTTATTATTCATTCTGAATAATAACCCTAAATTTCGATCACGAAAAATTTTTTACAACCCCCTCAAAAGTTGATACTTTACGTTACAAGACTTCCAAATTTGCAATGTCCGTCCGCCGTCCCCCGTCCGGGCCGTTTTGTGCCTTTAAGGCGGTCTAAAAAATTCGTTCTTTCGCCCAAAAATCCGATTTGGTATCTAGTTGTGCCCGCCATCACGGCAATCCGATCGGACGAAGCCCGTGGTTGTAATGGGCAAAAAACAGTTCAAAAAATTAACGCAAACGCAGTAGAACGCGGGAGCTACAGCGTTTCGTCGTTTGAACTCCCTCCCTCCCCGCCTGTCTCATTAAAAAAGCAACCACGCTCGAGGCGAGCGAGCGGGCCTCCCGCTCGCTCGCCTCCGAACTCCCCTTTTTTGCCTCGGAACGGGTGGGTTCGCTTCGAGCGCCCCTGTTCCAATTTCCCCGACGGGGCAAAATCATCAGACGTTTTGTTTCCGTAGTTCCATTGTAGCCAGGACATGTTTCGTATGGTTTACTAGTATTCGATGCTGAGTCGAATGGGATGGGGGAGCACTAATACTAGGTCAAGCTGTTCATGAGAATAATAAACCATTGTGTAATAATTTGCAGGGTTTTTTGTACATCCCCCTCTCCATGATCGAAGCCCCGAGGATGCTTAATAAATTGATCGACACGTAGGTTTAGAGAAAATGTTTGTTTTATTATGACTGGCTCAAGGGAAAATATTCACGCTAGCAAAAATTTCAAAGGCATTGCAATTAGTATACATATATACATAATATAATAATTCTGGTGTGGATTCTTGAGAGCCGGTCAGAATGCTTAGTTTATTAACCAGCATCAGAGCTATTGCAAATAGTTTCTTAAAATAATTAGATTCAGAGAAAAAAACAAACAGGCCTTCACAGTAGACGACTGATTGGACTAGTGTGGAAGGTTTTAACAAGGTTATGAGTAAATATCTGATGCGTTGCAACACACAACTTTCCTTAGCTCCACGTCACTTCACTCATGTACATGGCTTTTTCTACTTACTCAATTCATTTATCACTCAGTTCATTTGAACACTTTACGGCAGCAGCAAGCGGTAGCGCTTACAGATCCGGATTTTATTGTGCTGCTCCTACTTGTGCCACGGCCATTACTGAGCAATGAGTGTGCAGAGAAATTATGGAATGATCGGCATGAATTTTTTTTAAGGCAAAAATCGGGTTATCGGGTGAAACGGCGGGAATTTGAAATTCTGGAACTTCTGAGGTCGCTCCTAATCGCCTCATAACTGTTATTGAGCTCATTTTAGAGTACTGCTGCGTTATTTTGAACTGCTATACGAAAAATGGCGCTAAAAACGGTTTTCGTCGAAATGTTTGGTAATTTATTGTGCTGCTCTCGTCATTTTCCCACTGATGAGAATTTTATGGTAGTGTTGCGTGACTTGAAGCTGTGTACGTAAAAAATTTAATCAAAATCGTTGCACCCATTTTTGAGAGAAAAAATAATTGATGTTTTGATCAATATGAAAACTGTAGTTAGTTTTGGGCGGATTTTGTTCATACCCTTATTTTGGCGTCCAATGGTAACTTGCAGGATAGATATGAAGTTTGAGGTGATTTGGTTTTGTATTTTTCTCTAAAAACCACTCTAAAATCGATTACGTCGAAAGTTTTGGTAATTTATTGTGCTGCTCTCGTAATTTTCCTATTGATAGGAATTTTATGGTATAGTTGCCATGTTGAGAGCTATCAATATAAAAAATTTAATCAAAATCGTTGCGGCCGGTTTTGAGAAAAAAATATTTGGTGTTTTGATCACTATGATAACTATAGTTAACTTTCGACGGATTTTATTCATACCCTTATTTTGGCGTCCCTTGGTAACCTGCGGGCTAGATATCAAGTTTGAGCTGATACGGTCATTTTCCTCAAATATCGTTCACAGACACACAGACCATTGTCCCAAATAGTGTTTTTCGGACTCAGGAGGGTCTGAAACGTGAAGATCTAAAGAAAACTCAAAAATTTTTTTTCAGCCGATTACATTACTTTGCTTTCTACTTTGTAGAGCCAAGGAAAGTAAAAAGGAATATAGTGAAGAGACCAGAAAAAACTTGAAGTATGACAAAACTTGGAATTATTCGCTTTTTCAGGCAAATAATTAACGCAATGGTAAGCCTCGAAGCAAGAGCCTTAAAACTAAGTGATGAATCCTTCCACGAACAAAACTCAAAACTGGTTGCGAATGTTCCAAAGGAAAACGTTTACGCTAATTCCCTAATACTATAACTTTTAATTCTTCTTCACACCTCCAGCACGAAAGTGTCACTTCTGTGTCATGACAAGCCCGCATGACGCCGGGTATTCATAACAATACGAACCCTAGATCATTTCAAATCAACCCCCTATCAAACCCACTCCCGAACAATCTACACGTGCAGACATTATTCCAGCTTCAATTCATCACAGTCAAATTCACATAATAATCCAACTACCGCAACACCATGTCTCCGTCATTACAGAGGATCGATATATATCGGAGGACTGTCAGAAATAATATCTGCATCGTCTACGAACCAAATCAGTCGTAAATCAGCACATAAAAATAAAAACATCCTCAACAACGTGGTGTATACAAATACAAATATCTGGTGCGTTGCAACACACAACTTTCCTTAGCTCTACGTCAATTCACTTTGTACATGGCTTTTTCTATTTAATCAATTCATTTATCACTCAGTTCCTTTGAACTCTTCTCAGCAGCAGGTAGCGGTAGCGCCTACAGTTCTGGAATTTATTGTGCTGCTCGTA
Organism: Pachypeltis micranthus; assembly: GCA_020466155.1. Classification (NCBI taxonomy): domain Eukaryota; kingdom Metazoa; phylum Arthropoda; class Insecta; order Hemiptera; family Miridae; genus Pachypeltis; species Pachypeltis micranthus. Next base: position 43,635,945 of record CM035768.1, read on the forward strand.
CTCATCCCAGGACCATTATTGAGCAATTGGTACACAGAGAATTAAGGAGGCTGTAAACACGAATTTTTTTAGGAAGGGTATTAATCACTTTTGCAGAGTTATTGGGTAATAACTGTTAGAACTGGTAGTAAGCGAAACGGCGGTAGTTGAAATTCAGGAATTTCTGAAGTGAGCCCCATGTATCTCATGTGAGTTTTTAAACACTCACCCTTTAGGTATTGGATTGGACTACAATACCAATTTTCTTACACATTCTACCACATTCCAGCGGGGTTTATAAGAAGAAAAATAAAACCGCGCAAAAAACGCTTCTCGTCGAAAACTTTGATAATTTATAGTGCTGCTCTCGTCATTTTCCCACAAATGGGAATTTTATGGTATCATTGCCTTATTGAGAGCTATCAATATGAAAATGTTTATTGAAACCGTTAGACCCATTTTTGAGAAAAAAATTTGGTGTTATCATCACTATGATAACAATAGTTAACTTTCGGTGGATTTTACCCATACCCTTATTTTTGCGTCCCATAGTAACCTGTAGGCTAGACATCAAGTTTCAGCTGATTTGGTACGGTTGTTTTCTCTAAAAACCGCGCTAAAATAGATTTCGTCGAAAAATTTGGTAATTTATTGTGCTGCTCTCGCCATTTTCCCACAAATGGGAATTTTATGGTATAATTATCATATTGGAGCTACTAATATAAAATATTTAATCAAAATCGTTGGAGCGGTTTTTGAGAAAAAAAATATTTGGTGTTTTGATCACTATGATAACTATAGTTAACTTTCGGTGAATTTTGTTCATACCCTTATTTTGGCGTCCCATGGTAACCAGCGGGCGAGATATGAAGTTTGAGCTGATTTGGTACGGTGGTTATCTCTAAAAATCGTTCACAGACACACACACACACACAGACTCACAGACCATTTTCCGAAATAGTGTTCTTCGGACTCAGGAGGGTCTGAACTGTAAAGATCTGAAGAAAACTCAACATTTTCTTTTCAGCCGATCACATAACTTTCCTTTCTACTTCGTAGAACCAAGGAAAGTAAAAACCTATAATTCTCATCCAAAACTGCAGCCGCATCGTTCACTCCATTGTGAAACTTGCCCTAAACCGTATATAGGAGAAACAAAGCTGTATATGATTTCCAGAATTAGGGACCACAAATCTGACATCAACACATTCCATACACACTTTGACAGAGCCAAGATTCTTGACCGGGAAAGCCATCCCCAACAGCGTGCAATAGAAGGACTGGCACTGCCGATCTTAGCAAGACATTCAACAATTACACCTAACTTTCATGTACCCCTAAGTTGTTTCTCTCACCTCTTACTGGAAAATAAGAATAATTCCATGTTTTGTCATACTTTAAGTTTTTTCTAGTCTGTTCACTATACTCCTTTTTACTCATAACTTCATTAAAACCTTCCACACTAGTCCAACCTGTTGTTTACAGGTGATACTTTGAAGTACATTGATTCCAGGATCATGGGGATCTGTTCGGCACAATTTTCGACCAAATTATAAAAATGATCCATTTCGTAAATCTCCAACAGTCAGCAACGAAAGAACGGTACTGTCAATTTCCGTCAAAAAACGGCGACTCGACGCCACTGCAGCAATCTCAAGGTCTAACGTGGTGAATCTCGTGGTGGACGCTCACTTCGAAGCACTCGACTGGAGTAAATGAGCGACGTCAGAATCACTTCTGACAATGACGCTTTACCGATAAGAAATACTCGAAAATGATCAACACCAGAGGAAATCAAGATCCTCCTAGTTATCTAAAGCGGATGATCTAGCTCGTGACGGAGGCAGCTGTTTGTGCGATAGATCGTGGCAAAAGTTACATCGATGAGGAGGCGACCGCTGTTCTAGGGCAACATCGATTACTGCCGAAAAAATGTAAGTTACCACTCTTCAAGCGAAACCGACAAACGAGTATGGGTGGGGGAGGTTCGCAACTATTATATGTACAGAAATGCTTGAAAGTTATTAGGAAATTTGCTCTCTAATATTTCATACTGCGGTAGCTCTCCAAGTTACTTTCAGCTACGTAATAGGTTAAGATAATCGAGGATTTCGCTTCGCAATTGTCCACGTTATGCGAAAACCGGAGACTTCATCTGCAACCCTAGTCAGTTTCACCTGCTGGAACCTGTCACTCCTCATGGTTATCATAAATCAATCCACGAAGAAACGTACCTGAGTCAACGGATAGACACAAAACTAGTGTGGCAAACTCGCGTCACTGCAACCATTAAAAACATATAGACTCCGCTTCGAGCAAACGTATTCCCTTCTAAGCAATTCTTAATATCTTCCAACACATCTGAAACGGCTACTTTACTTCGCTTAAATTAGATCAAATCGGTCGTCAAATCTTGGGCTGTGCGGCGAACGTTCACATAGAAAGGCCATTCTAAAATCCGTTTACTAACTGACTCTTCGTGGCATATGAGGAATAGTTCGTCGCGACCTAAATTTTCCTTAGCTGTACGTTGAATTCCGCGGCCATTCTGCCATTTCCAGAATTACAGCCAGCCTACCTGTCCTTCTTCAAAGACTATCCCTTGAAGTGATAACGACCATGCGAGCTGTGTATCAAATTCTATGGTTTTTAAACCACCGCAATCAAACCTCCATATACATTCATCTACTATCATGTACATTCTGTTGATTTAGTGGGAGGGCTATAATTAATGACAGTAGAGGGAAAAGGCCGTTTCTGGCACAGGGGCTAGTGGGGATAACCTGACAGCGAGGATAACCTGAATGAAACCTCCCCTTTTAGGAGAGAACCTCTCGCTTGAAAGGTAATTTAATTTTCTTGGCAAGTTCGCCGCCACCACCCTGTCGTGAGCAATGGGGAGTATATTATTTCTTCAGAAGTTTCATACATTTAATTACGAATTTTCACTTATAACAAAATCTCGTTCGCAAATCCATAAAATTTGTCTGGGAAGACTAGGAACGAACTCTGATCACCTGGGTGCAGTCCACACACACTACCTTCGCTTCATCAAGAAGTATGACATAACCGTACAATTCTCTCAATATTGTATCGCTTTTCTCCTCACTTTCCCCTACGATTACAACAACATCGAGGACAAGAAAGAACGTCGAGGACGACGACGAGAGTAATGAAAATCATGACGATGGCGGCGAACACTACAACAACTACAATGTCGTCGTTATGGACGATGAGACACAGCAAAGAAAAACGTTGGAGAATGGCGAAGACGTGACGTGGCAAATATACTCCCTTTTGACAACAATAGGGCGGTGAGGAAGACCTTGCCAGGAAAATTACCTTACCTTTCAAGCGAGAGGTTCTCTCCTTTAAAAAGGGAGGTTTCATTCAGGTTTTCCTCGCTGCCAGGTTATCCCCACTAGTCCCTGTGCCAGAATCGGCTTTTCCTCCCTACTGATGACCATCAGCGCTACTAAATATTACAGCAATTGGTGGGTTGTGTACGTAGAATGAAGTAGTACTAGATAACATTGAATTATTGCCGACAAATATACTTCGGGAAAATGCTATAACTTGTTTAATATGGTAACACGTGTTTCTGCAACCAAGTATAAATAAACAGTAAGGTACAATTAGGTTCGGACCTTGTGGGCAAATATAAACAACAGAGTGGATTAGTGTGGGCATAACCCTTAAAGTATATACATATAACCGCAGTGTGGAGTTGTTTCGAACAAATATGATCGTAATATTAAAGTATTGGGCAAGGTGGGCCTTCGACTTGATGGCGTCGTCAGCACTAAGTTGCTCTCCTCTCCATGTTCTGCTTTCTCCGCTTTACAAGCAGCTCCTTCCACTCTACTACAGTACAGCCTAGAGAGAATAATAATATATATATATATATATCTGACGACGACGTCATGCCCAAAGCTCAATGATTCTTCCTATTCAGGACCCTCTTTCATTCTCCTACTTCGTTTAATATCTATATCCACCATTGCACCCAAAAGTTTCGAAAAGCTGGAGCGAGCAGTCGAGGGTTTCAAATTGGCCCATAAAAAGCTCTTCTATTTCTATTTTGAAAGTTTTGAAAACAACAAAATATTTAGGGGTGTGATTACTACGATATAGTTGACTCACCCATTTTTGACGCTCCATGTTGGCCATTCTCTGTAAACCGCTTTCAAAGACACGCATCCATACTCGAACCTTTTTCTCGAATGGTGTTTTGAGATTCGAAACCGTTTGAAACGTATGGATCTGAAGAAACCCCTTTTTTCGGCTAATTACATAACTTTCTTTATTACTCCGTAGGGGTAACATAAATAACGGGCTCCTGATCTCGAAAGAACGCTTTTTGTTCGGGAAACAGTGTTACTGAGTGACGAGGAATTATATTGACTGGTATTTGATCACCTCCGAACCGTTTTCTCCCAGAACCTTAATTTGGCGTCCCATGTTGACCCCCTCATCAAAAATCATCAGGAGGAACAATTTCAGCTGAGTTCGTGCAAACCGTTTTCTCGCAATAAGTCCTCATCTCGACGACACCTTTAGTTATCATCAATTGCTCGATCAACCTCATAGGGTACTCTCAACCAACGACAATTACTCTTTTGTCTTTATAGCGAATCGTGGACTTCACATATTGTACGGAGAGTTGTGTGATTACGTGACCCTTGACGTTTGGTTTCCGAAGTGAGAAAGTAAAATATTATTACTTTGAGGGAATATTGACACTTTCCACGTGTCAATTACAACCGGTAGCTGTCAGTCTCGATATTGGGACGTCGGAGAGTGGTGACGAAGCGGCGAGGAATTTCGCAGACCAACAACCGGCTGAGGAACCGGTTCTTGGACCTCGTCGCGGTCATTTGAGCCGTTCCGCTCCTAAGCTCCTCAGGAGAAGCTGTGACAGAACTGAGTCCTTCGTTCCGCCGAGTGTTACAAACTGATTCACACTGCCGGACGGGCCCAACCCAAGTTGCCAACAGCAACGGGAGGGGCCTCCCCAAACCTCCGAGCCCTTCAACTCTAACAAACTTCCCTACGCCACGAGGGGAAGCCCCGTCGAGGACTCGGCTTTCTTTTTCGCCGGTTGATTTATTGAAGGAAACCAGCTTTTCGAATTTTAACGTTTTTTGTTTTTTTTTAAATGCACCTGCGTTACAAAATTTAGTGGACAATCAGTTTACGGTGTGTCAGGTTGTATCGGGCAGAGCACGCGAGGAATAACTTACATATGGCAGAACTATAGTGCCCAATACGCAGAGCTATGTATTTTCAAACGCATTTTTGTATATCCTGTAAGCAGTACATTATGTTTGGCAACAACTGGAGAGGGTCTGAAGAGTACGAATGATTCTGAAATGTCGCGAGGACCGAGTACGTTGTTAAGAGGTACCAACCTCTCATATTGTCAGGTAAGTAGTCATCGAGTAATCTTCAATGCTAGTCGGAGGTGTAGCTTGTACTATTAATTAAGGGCCCCATTGTGGGATTTCTCTGTCACTAGTCAAGAGAACTGTGGGAGAACACGCCAGAAGACTGCATCAGTTTGGAATGCTGGAGGAGTAAGACACACGTTTTGTCTCAGAGCAATCAAGTGAGATAAGACACAACCTTCTGAGGATGGAGAGGAAGGACTTAAGGCAGATTGTTGGGATCATAACCAGGCACTGCAGAATGAACAAACACAAGTATGTTATGGGTACAATCGACACCCCGCGATGCAGGTGGTGTGGCACGGATGAGTATACTCCCTACCATGTCGTGGCCCAGTGCCGGAGACTTGGGAGGGAGCGACTTTTGGTCTTTGCCACCACTTCCCCCAGGATGGATACCAACGAAAACTCTTTCCGGAACTACCTGGCTTACTTCAGGAGGCTAGGCTATGACCTGTAAGACATTAGGACGGGCACAATAGGTCATCAGGCTGTGGTGCATATCCCATTTGTGGGACAGTCAGAAGACTATATAAGGGCAAGGCCCACAGCAAACCTCCAACCCCCACCCCACCCATCAATAACTTGCGTGTTCGTTTAGGTTTATGCGCCACCCAGATAGCGAATGGTATGCTCTGGTTTATGCTTCTTTAATCGTTGCATCTTTTGGCCAGTAATGAAGGAAGGAGAGTCCAGTCATTTAAACGGATTTGAGTCCAAACGTGAGTGCATGGGAAAAGCAATTCCTCAGAAAGCAACGTACTGAGTGAGATGTTCACCTAGCTATTGATGGAGGGCGTCCATAGCAAACACGGTGTGCGGTATGAGTTTATGTAATGCGAGAGCACTTCGTGAGACGCCTTTTAGCCAAAATCGAGGTGATCGTTATGAATTTCATCCAATACCTGCAGATTTGCCTCTTCAATAACAATTAGGAAGGCTACTTGAGTGTGTGGTGAGAAAGCTGCTGTAAAATGGGTGTCCTTGAACATGGTGGTGGTTGTTCAAATTCACAGCAACAAAACGGCTTTATTGGTCGACCGTTGCTACCACAAGCGACACCCCGTCGCAGTTCAATGAGACGTGCGTCCAGAACGACCGTGGTACGTTTATTCCCCCTTCTAGTTTCGCCCTCGCTTTGATTGATTGCAATCGCATGAAACGATTCGCGAAGTGTAAACTAATGTCCTGTACTAACTGTACTGTTTCATGCCTACGCATCGGATACTTTGCTTAGCCATCTTTTTTTGTTTTTTTCGTGTGTGCTGCCAATTAAATAAATTTAAGAAACTCTGTAGAAAACCTTAGCCCGCAGGAACAACATAAATGACAACAGGCTACATAGGCCCAGTAAAAGTCGGATACACACTGCACAACAAAATGAAGGTATTCGCTGTTAAAAGTCACACGCAAACCGTTTAATTGAAATATTTTTGAAGAATGATTAAAAAAACGCAAAGGCTTTTTTGAATACAATTTTTTAATGCGTCTTTGGATCAACTTTGATGAACGAAGTACAGGAATTGACCAATTGAAGAATGTGTCTGTTAGTTTGATCCAAATCACTATGGCAGTTTCTGCAAAGAACTTCAAAATAACCCTTTATACGTGCCACGGCCTAAAGGGTCAGGAAAGTATAGTGATAGTTCGATTTGCGGAAGAATGGGTGTACCGATTGAACGGGTTCTTTTTTTGTTTTGTTTTTTATTTTGTGCAGACGCGAAAATAAGACGCGATTTCGTTTGATGGGGACGAAAATGTACCGAAAACTAGGGATTTTCGCACTTTTCTCAAAAAAGGCTCCAACGATATTGATTAAACTTTCAGGTTATTTTCTACTAATTATTACCCAACTTTTCTTCTCCTTAAATATCTTCATGAAAACACGGTGAACGGTGCGATAGTAGTTTGTTTACGCTTTTTGGCCAAACAGATTCAATGGTTTTGTCGAAAAGTGTCGGGATGTCTTCAAGTAAACGATAAATTTATCTCTGACAGTCCATCGAGCTGAGATAAAACTGAAAATGTGTCGAAAATAATGTTTTTTACTTTCCGCTACCCAAAAGGGAAAGGAAAGTATAGTAATCGTGTAAAGAAGAAAAAGTTGGGTTTTCTTCAGATCTCAACGTTTTGAGGCCTACTGAGTCTAAAAAACCTAATATCGGCTCGTGGTCCGCGTGTGTGTATCTGTAGTTCGAATTGCGGGAGAACGGCTGATCCAATTTAGCTGGTTCTTTTTTTGTTTTGTTTGTCATTTTCCCGATTGAGCTGGTTCTTTGTTTGTTTTGTTTGTTATTTTTTGTAGACACCAAAATAACGTTATGGGCGATTTCGGCCGATCGAAAGGGGGGAGGGGGACGAAAATATACCAAAAACTAGGGTTTTTCACCTTTTTCTCGAAAATGGCTATAACGATTTTGATTAAACATACAAATTACCTTCTACTGATTAATGCCTAACTTTTCTTCTCCATACATATCTCCATGAAAATACGGTGAACGGAGATATAGGCCTATGAAGCGAAAATAGGGGTTTTACGCTTTTTGGTAAAAGTGGTTCAACGATTTTAATCAAACTCTCAAGATATTTTCGAATAGTTAATACTTACATATTGTTCCAAATAAATGTTCCTCCGACGGTCCATTGAACAGAGATAAAAATCAAAATGTGTCGAAAATAACGTTTTTTCGAACATTTCCGGGAATTCCAGGGTAACTGTTTCACCAGATGTGATCAACCTTACAGAGTGTCTTCTAGTCATCCATACCCACTTTTTGTTCCCTATAATTATTTCTGTATATGTTGAACGGAGTTATAAGCCAAGTTAACTCAGAAAAGGACATTTGTCGAATATTAATTTATCGCTTCTTTAATTTTTTACTTTCCTTGGCTCTACGTAGTAGAAAGGAAAGTTATGTAATCGGCTAACAAAAAAAACTTGAGTTTTCTTCAGATCTTTACGTTTCAGACCCTCCTGAGTCCGAAAAACACTATTTGGGAAAATGGTCCGTGTGTCTGTGTCTGTGAACGATTTTTAGAGAAAACCACCGTACCAATCAGCTCAAACTTGATATCTCGCCCGCAGGTCACCATGGCCAAATCAGGTCACGCCAAAATAAGGGTTTGAACAAAATCCACCGAAAGTTAACTATAGTTATCATAGTGATCAAAACACCAATTTTTTTTTCTCAAAAACGGCTCTAACGATTTTGATTAAATTTTTTATATTGAAAGCTGTCAATAAGGCAACTATACCATAAAATTCCCATTTGTGGGAAAATGACGCGAGCAGCACAATAAATTACCAAAACTTTTGACGAAATCGATTTTGCGCGGTTTTTAGAGGAAATAACCGTACCAAATCAGCTGAAACTTGATGTCTAGCCTACAGGTTACTATGGGACGCAAGAATAAGGGTATGGGCAAAATCCACCGAAAGTTAACTATAGTTATCATAGTGATCAAAACACCAAATTTTTTTCTCAAAAACGGCTCTTTGATTAAATTTTTTATGTTGATAGCTCTCAATAAGGCAATGATACCATAAAATTCCCATTCGGGGGAAAATGACGAGAGAAGCATAATAAATTATCAAAATGTTCGACCATAAGCGTTTTTAGCGCAGTTTTTTCCTTATAAACTCCGCTGGAATTCTTGTAGAATGTAAAAAAAAATTGGTATTGTAGTCCAATCCAATACCTAAAGGGTGAGCGTTTAAAAACGCTCATGAGTTACATGGGAGTCACTCCAGAAATTCCTGAATTTCAATTATTGCCGTTTCGCTTACTACCATTTCTAAAAGTGTTTACTCAATAACTCTGCAAAAGTAATTACTATCCTTCTTCAAGAAATTCGTGTTTACAGCCTCATTAATTCTCTGTGTACCAATTGCTCAATAAAGGCCCTGCAATGAGTACGAGCTGCCTAATAAAATCTGGAACTGTAAGCGCTACCGCTTCCTGCAGCCGCAAAGTGTTGTTTGACCAAGTTCAAATTAATAAATTAATGATAAATGAATTGAATAAATAGAATTAGCCATGTACAAAGTGAATTGTTGTAGAGATAAGGGAAGTGGTGTGTTGCAACTCACCAGATATTTTGAAAAACGGCTCCAACGATTTGGATCAAGCATACGGGGCCCTCTCAATAACTAGTACCTACATTTTGTTCTCCAATAATGGTCCTGTAGAAATGCGTTGAACGAAGATATAGCGCCCCTGCGTGTTGCAAAATTCACGGAGGTTGCGGGAATTTGTGTTGCCACGCACCAGTTTACTTTTAATCTCAATTCGTCGGGTATTTGCAACGCCGATGGATGTCGCGTGGTGTGTTAGACTTGATGATTTAGAGCTGTTTCGTGGGGAAAACGTATTAGTATAACGCCAAAAGTAAATCGCGACTGGGAGTGACAAGTTCAATTCGACCCTCAATTTTCACACAACACACAATTTTTTTGCTATAAATAAGAAAAGATACAGTTGCTAGCTTCTTTACTTGCGAACTCATCTTCAACTGGGGTTTTAAGCATCTTACTGTTGCACGCATGTGGAGTATCATTAACGTATTTTCTGAGATCTTTCAACCTCAATATAACTCCGTTCTCCTACGTTGATTGTGACCGTCTCAGCAGCAGAAGCTGATGGGCGTTGGGGGAGGTGTACTGCGTGACTCATTCAAGACGCTTTGTGGGATCAGAACGATGAATCCCATTCGACGTAAACAACAGATACAAGTTCAGGTTCAGGATGTGGTTTCTTCGTGACGGAAGGAAAGAAAAGAGATGGTTGGTTGCAATCTAGCTGTGCACATAATTTTGCTGTACAATATATCTTACAAGTCTTCTGTGCGGGGCAGAGCACTGGCCTGGCCATTAGTCATCCCAGAAAAAAAGGATTTTCAACTGCTGTGGGAGAACTGCAACAAAATGCCTCCCGTTGTTCATATTCGAAACATGGTAATTTAAAGTATGACGTGTACATGGGCAACATTAAACATTCTCGCCAAAAACGCCACAAATGTCCCAATATTTCTTTTAAAGAATAGTCATTAGGTAATTGTCGCTTTCCGACAATATTTGCTATAATCTCTCACTCTTCAAATCACGTGTTAGAGCCCATCTAGTCTAAACTGCACCATTTGCGACAATTGTATTACGAACGGCTGAATCAAATCAGCTCAACTTCGCTTATATTCAATCGACAAAGAGGGCTATGAGAAATATCTAGTGCGTAGCAACACACAACTTTCCGCCATCCCTGTAATTTCGAACACCAGCTACATATGCGGGTGCTATATCTTCGTTCAACGCAGTTTTACAGGAACATTTATGCAGAACAAAATGTAGGGACTAGTTAGCTGAGAGTACTCCGTAAGTTTCATCGAAATCGTTAGAGCCGTTTTTGAGAAAATTGGAATACCGATAAATTAATATTCGACAAATCTCCTTTTCTGAGTTAACTTGGCTTATATCTCCGTTCACCCTATGAGTACAGAAATAATTACGGGAAACGAAATGTGGGTATGGGTAACTAGAAGACACTTCATTAGAATTTATCACATCTGGTGAAGAATTTACCCTGGAATTCACGGAAATGTTAGAAAAAACGTTATTTTTGACACATTTTGATTTTTATCTCTGTTCAATGGACCGTCACAGGAACATTTATTGAAAAGAATATGTAGGTATCAACTATTTGAAAACATCCGGTGAGTTTGGTGAAAATCCTTGGAGCCGTTTTGCCAAAAAGCGTAAAAAACCTATTTTTGCTTCAGGGGCCCATATCTCCGTTCACCGTATTTTCATGGAGATATGTATAGAAAAGAAAAGTTAGGTATTGATTAGTAGAAGATAATTTGAAAGTTTAATCAAAATCGTTAGAGCCGTTTTTGAGAAAAATGCGAAAAACCCTAGTTTTTGGTACATTTTCGTCCCCCCCCCTTCCCATCGGCCGAAATCGTCCATAACCTGATTTTGGTGTCTAAAAAAAATAACGAACAGAGCAAAAAAAGAACCAGCTCAATCGGATGAGCCGTTCTCGAGCAAATCGAACTACAGACACACACACACACGGACCACGCGCCGAAATTAGGTTTTTTAGACTCAGTAGGGTCCGAAACGTAAAGATCTGAAGAAAACCCAAATTTTTCTTTTTTGGGCCGATTACTATACTTTCCTTCCCTTCGGGTAGCGGAAAGTAAAAATCAAACGTACTCTGACTCTCGCGTATTTTTCGACGATGTATCAGCTTAAGTAGCACAATAAATCATACCAATAAATGTGGACAAAACCCTGGGGTGTAAACAGTTATTTCTCTCCGTAGACGTGCAAAGTAGAGCAATGTGATCGTCTGCAAACAATAAAATATCAACAGTTTCTTTCTCTATGGCAGATATAACGATTCCGATTATGTTGAATGCGACAGGTCGTAAATAATCAGGCTGGCTGCCGAGACCATGGAAAGAAGGGTGAGTGGTCTCCATGATCGGGGGTCTGATTCTCTTCCGTGGGTTGCCTCTAAAGCCCATTCCACGTCCGTGTCACGCCACTGCAGCAAATCTTGAACGAATCCAAGACCAGCCGCGGAGCGTGCAACCTGCCTGCGGAACAGTGGGGGACTCCAGAGTTCTCCAGATCGGAGCTATGTAGGCCGGCTTGCCTAGCATTCACAGCAGAGCGACCATTTATTCGAAACCAACAGCCTAACCTTCCGCAAACCAAACTCTGTAGGTCAACTTTAGGAGCAAGTACGTTCGAAGGAGGCAGGCGCGCGCACACACTCATAGACCACTTTTTACTTTCCGCTACCCGAAGGGAAGGAAAGTATAGTAATCGGCCCAAAAAAAAAAGTTGGGTTTTCTTCAGATCTTTACGTTTCAGACCCTACTGAGTCTAAAAAACCTAATTTCGGAGAGAGGTCCGTGTGTATGTCTGTGTGTATGTCTGTGTGTATGTCTGTGTGTGTGTGTGTCTGTAGTTCGATTTGCGGAGAACGGCTGATCCGATTGAGCTGGTTCTTTTTTGTTTTGTTCGTTATTTTTGTAGACACCAAAATAAGGTTATGGACGATTTCGGCCGATGGGAAGGGGGTGGGGGACGAAAATGTACCAAAACTAGGGTTTTCGCATTTTTCCTCAAAACGGCTCTAACGATTTTGATTAAACTTTCAAATTATCTCCTACCAATCAATATCTAACTTTTTCTTCTATACATATCTCCATGAAAATACGGTGAACGGAGATATAGGCCTATGAAGCAAAAATAGGTTTTTTACGCTTTTTGGCAAAACGACTCAAGCGATTTTCACCAAACTCACAGGATGTTTTTAAATAGTTTATACCTACATATTGTTCTCAATAAATGTTCCTCTGACACTCCATTGAACAGAGATAAAAATGAAAATGTGTCGAAAATAACGTTTTTTCGAACATTTCCGTAAATTCCAGGGTAACTTCTGACCAGATGTGATAAATTCTAATGGAGTGTCTTTTAGTCACCCATACCAACATTTCATTCTCTATAATTATTTCTGTATATATGTTGAACGGAGATATAAGCCAAGTTAACTCAGAAAGGAGATTTGTCGAATATTGATTTATCGGAATTCCAATTTTCAAAAACGGCTCTAACGATTTCGATCAAACTTTCGGAGTACTTTCAACTAACGAGTCCCTACATTTAGTTCTGAATAAATGTTTCTGTAGAAATGCGTTGAACGAAGATATAGCACCCGCATATGTTGTTGGTGTTCGAACTTAAAGGGGTGGCGGAAAGTTGTGTGTTGCTACGCACCAGATATTTCGTATGACGTCTTGCGGACTTTTCTTTTCGGCCGATTACATAACTTTCCTTCTTACTACGTACAGCCAAGGAAAGTAAAACTATTTGAGGCACGCAGTACGTCGCTTTCCTAGAATGATTTAAAAATAAAGTAAATTCGACGACCTGCTACATATACGGACTATATATCAACGCATTTCTACAGTAATATTTATTGAGAACAAAATGTGGGCACTAGTTTGTTGAGAGTACTCCTTGAGTGTGATCGAAACCGTTGGAGTCATTTTTGAGAAAATTTGGAAAACTGGTAAATTAATATTCGACAAATCTCGCTTTCATAGCTTATATCTCCGTTCAACGTTTTTTCGTAGCAATATGTATGGAGAGGGAAAGTTAGGTATTGATTAGTAGCAGATAGCTCAACAGTTTCATCAAAAGCGTTAATGCCGTTTTCGAGAAAAATGCGAGAATTCTTAGTTTGTGGTAAATTTAGGTCCCCCAACTCCCTTCGCCATCGACGGAAATCGCCAGTAACCTCACTTTAGCACCTACAAAAAATAACAAACATAACGAAAAAAGAACCAGCTTAATCGGTTCAGCCGTTCTCCCGGAAATCAAACTACAGATCCCCCCCACAAAACTCATCGTAAATGGGACAGGAATAAATGATAAGTAAGGAAATGGGGAGGGTGCCCAGACTACCCTAGGATTGGGAAGGGGAAATAAAGAAGGATAAAAGGATGTTCCACAGACGGACCACGCGCCGAAATGAGGTTTTTCGGACTCGCGGAAAGTGAAAATGACAGTAATTCATTAAGTTGTCTACACAATGGTAGTTTAACGACAGTTACGAAATAATTTAGCGAACCCCACGAAAATACTCTCATTTTTCTTAGTTTTTCCCCTAATACCACGTATATGAACATGGATATCTCAAGAGAACGTAGCGCTAGGTTCTACCCAGTGCATAAACTGAGTGAAGAACAGATTGGATCGGTTGTTAGAATCGCCATCCGGTCGTGAAGCTGAGAAAAGTAAGTAAGCTACAAGGCGAGAGGCTGCAGAACGTATAACATCTGGTTGAAAGTTCAATAAATAAGTTTCACGTTGGTTACTCAATGAACGCAGTGCGATTACTAAAAACCCGAACAATTTCAGAACGCCATACACTGCGGGAGTTATGACCTATATTTCTTGCGCGAAGCGATCAGCGGTGCCACTAAGTACTATTCTTCACCGAGTTTCCGAGTTCCTATCAGCTGAGGGAAGCGCAGAGGTTGGCATAGTGATGAAAGTCTATGAATTAATATCCACCGCTCTTTCTTTAATTAACTGAGATAAATTAATCGATTAAGATTTACATGATACAGCTGTGAATGGGGGTGGGGATGCAGTGTGCACAACTAGCGCCTGAAAGTGAGGGATGCTCGTGAGCGGCACAGCTGGCGCGATGTCCATTCGAATGGAAGACCATCAACTGGCTGAGCTCCCCCGGGCGGATGATGGAGAACGAAGGAAAGCGACGAGAAGTGCGACAACTGGCTCTTATCGCGGCATCTCCATGATCCCGTGCTCTGCTCTTCACTGGTCTCCGATTGTTATTCCTCGCCTGTTGTGGAGGGCGTTGGAAAAAAAAAAAAAAAACCCCGGCTACTTGTTATTCACTTCTCGACTCCGTTGGTTTTAAGTGCGTGGATTGGACGACGAGCGCGAAGGAGTTGATGCGGCAACACACAATTTTCACATAGAAACATATTGGAAACAATGCCACGTCATTCGTGAGAATGTAACAACCCCGGAATACGCCCGGAAAGTAGCAGCACATGAGATTAGTAAGACCAGTCAGCCCAGGAGCCAGCTCCAAAATGACGTAGTAAAAGGTGGACATTTTTCAAGCGCTTACGATGGAAGAGTTTATTCTACTGAACTCATAACTGTACGACTGCCATCTCAGTTTAGTAACGGCCACCATTTTAAATTGCCAATCGCGAAAGCTGCAAGTAATTATGGACTTCGTAGCACAAAAGACCTGGAAATTGGCTGAGAGTAACAATAAACCACACGAATGTAGGAAATCCACTCCTGCCGCTCCATAAGTGTTGGGAAATACTGGCAGACGGTACTTAAAATTGGTACTCCTACGTCCGAAAATGGAACTATCTCATTTTCATTGAAAAAAGTAGCTACCACAAGTTCTTCCACGAATGCTGGCACTACTTGAGTTCCCACCCATCAACTGATCCATGAAAAACAGACTCAAACTCAGGCGTTACATGGTGTGTTGACCATTTCACATCCATGACTGGCTACAGCGTATGCGGCACCTAAGTCAGATGACTGCAAAGCAAGCAGGCGCAAAATGCGCAAGAGCGAAAAACAGTGGCGAGGAGAGACACAACCCTGAGTTCTCCAGATTGAACCAGAGCGTGAATTTACGTACATAGGACCCTATATGGGAGGCCTAGGCCATTTTACCAAGGCTTATTAACTTTCGAACAGTCTACCTCCCAAATACCAGGCCGTAGGTTAGCATTGGGAGCAAGTACGACCGAAGGAGAAGATAAATAACAACGTCCACAAAGCCGAGGAGACTGTGCCGAGAAACTCAACCTCAAGGTACGGTCACACATCTTGAGGACGCCCATAGCATAGTATGGGAGACAGAGGGTCCACCTGCCTGATGGTCCCTTGCCAAAAGGTGAGTAACACCCACGACTCCCTTCTGCCCATCGGTGTTTACTTCCTTTTCCCAGCAATAGTTTCTCGCGAAATTAGAAATTAAGGTAGATGGAAATTAAGGGTTCTGAATACATGCAAAATGGATGAACGAAGAGAAGATTGTAGGCCATGGGGTGCCAGGGGTTGAGAGCCCTTTCCAACCGATTTCAATGTCGATATTTTCGACAAACTTACATGAAATATTTGAGAATGATCCCAAAATCGCGCATACCACGCAAATAATGAGAAGCCTATCAACCTAATTTTTTCTCATTAGTGAACGAAGGCCCACCCGATTCGCAACCCAATGGTTAGAAATTGTTTCTGACCTTCGAAAAAATGAAAAATAATTCAGGAGAAATGAAAGTGATTAAATGGCGTTACTACGTTTATTGACCGAACCATATCCTCTCCCTCCCACCACCACTTGACTCACCTTGCTCTGCACTCTTTTCTTCGTTATTATCACTCGTCATCATATCCAGAACCCTTAATTTCAATCTACTATTACATTTCAGCTCATAAATAAACTAATGCGCATTACGAATGTTGAGTGCAAGTGAGAAAGAAAATAGATTTGAACATATTGATGAGACGCACGAGATAGAGGACTGTTGATACACTAGATTTAAATGGTCACTTGATCAGTACGATAGTTGAGCAAAGTAACGAGCAGAACTAGTTCATGCGGCACAGTGAGTCTCTAGTTGATTGCACTAGTGTAGGGGGGAACATGAGGTGATGGTGTTCATCTCAAAAAGAAAATACGTGGTCATAAACTACGACATGAAAACATAAGAGCCGAATAGAGAAAAGAACTCCTTGGGAGCTCAGGAAGCAAAAGAATACCATGTGGCCAAATGACAACGTCTACCAGCGTCATACCTGGACGCCATAGTAAGGCAACGTCTACCAGTGTCATACCTGGAAGTCGTAGTAAGGCAACATCAACCAGCCTCATACCTGGAAGTCATAGTAAGACAACGTCTACCAGCGGCATACCTGGAAGTCATAGTAAGGCAACGTCTACCAGCCTCATACCTGGAAGTCATAGTAAGGCAACGTCTACCAGCCTCATACCTGGAAGTCATAGTAAGGCAACGTCTACCAGCCTCATACCTGGAAGTCATAGTAAGGCAACGTCTACCAGCCTCATACCTGGAAGTCATAGTAAGGCAACGTCTACCAGCATCATACCTGGAAGTCATAGTAATGCAACGTCTACCAGCCTCATACCTGGAAGTCATAGTAAGGCAACGTCTACCAGCATCATACCTGGAAGTCATAGTAAGGCAACGTCTACCAGCCTCATACCTGGAAGTCATAGTAAGGCAACGTCTACCAGCCTCATACCTGGAAGTCATAGTAAGACGTCTACCAGCGTCACACTTGAAAGTCATAGTAAGACGTCTACCAGCGTCACACCTGGAAGTCATAGTAAGACGTCTACCAGCGTCATACCTGGAAGTCATAGTAAGACGTCTACCAGCGTCAAACCTGGATGTCATAGTAAGACGTCTACCAGCGTCACACCTGAAAGTCATAGTAAGACGTCTACCAGCGCCATACCTGGAAGTCATAGTAAGACGTCTACCAGCGTCATACCTGGAAGTCATAGTAAGGCAACGTCTACCAGCCTCATACCTGGAAGTCATAGTAAGGCAACTTCTACCAGCCTCATACCTGGAAGTCATAGTAAGGCAACTTCTACCAGCATCATACCTGGAAGTCATAGTAAGGCAACGTCTACCAGCCTCATACCTGGAAGTCATAGTAAGAAAACGTCTACCAGCATCATACCTGGAAGTCATAGTAAGGCAACGTCTACCAGCATCATACCTGGAAGTCATAGTAAGGCAACGTCTACCAGCCTCATACCTGGAAGTCATAGTAAGGCATCGTCTACCAGCCTCATACCTGGAAGTCATAGTAAGGCAACGTCTACCAGCCTCATACCTGGAAGTCATAGTAAGGCAACGTCTACCAGCATCATACCTGGAAGTCATAGTAAGGCATCGTCTACCAGCCTCATACCTGGAAGTCATAGTGAGGCAACGTCTACCAGCCTCATACCTGGAAGTCATAGTAAGGCATCGTCTACCAGCCTCATACCTGGAAGTCATAGTAAGGCAACGTCTACCAGCCTCATACCTGGAAGTCATAGTAAGGCAACGTCTACCAGCCTCATACCTGGAAGTCATAGTAAGGCAACGTCTACCAGCCTCATACCTGGAAGTCATAGTAAGGCAACGTCTACCAGCCTCATACCTGGAAGTCATAGTAAGGCAACGTCTACCAGCCTCATACCTGGAAGTCATAGTAAGGCAACGTCTACCAGCCTCATACCTGGAAGTCATAGTAAGGCAACGTCTACCAGCCTCATACCTGGAAGTCATAGTAAGAAAACGTCTACTTGTGTCATACCTGGAAGTCATAGTAAGGCAACGTCTACCAGCATCATACCTGGAAGTCATAGTAAGACAACTTCTACCAGCATCATACCCGGACCAATACATAGGCGGAGGTCTATTGTACATCAAGTAGGAGCATTAACTTTGAACATTGAGCGACAAAATCTGGCCTGATATATTTTCACCACTTTCCCACTACAAGCGTTGATGTAATTGTCTATGCGCGTGAGTAATTTTAATAAAACAGGGTTACATTTTACATTGAAAAGTACAATTTACAGAAACACGTTTAAGTTAATAACGAGGCTCTACTGTCATACATTTGTTTACATTGGATGACCACTGAAACTTTGCACGTCTGGCTTCTTTGTTAGCAAATTCGGAAGTTACATCTTCAAAATCTAGTCCAGTAGTTAAATCTTTAAGCAGCGGTCAGTCGAATGTGAATCGAGACTTTCGTCCTATTTTCCATTGCAGGAGTGGATCTCAATATGCTGTTTCCACAGATAAGAGATGGGATGCACTTCCAAACACCTTCATGTTGGATTTAGTAACTAGGCCTCTTATGGTGCAATGCTCTGGACATAACAGTATCATGACGTTTTTCTCAGCGTTGTCAGACAAGAGAAATTGTGTAAGGTCTTAGCCACATATGAGCAGGAAATCTTGTCCCCGATGGTGTTTCTGTTGTCCATGTTCCAAGCCAGGTCGCAGACTATTTGCTGGCCCGCGTGTAGTAAGCTCTTCAAAGAGCCCAGAAACGCACAGTTCTAATGGACGGAAGACCAATAATTCCGAGTGAACGAGGGACAGAGGCCCTCGAATTACTTCGTCAACGATCGATTCACTTAACGTTGACGAAGAGGTCTCCTGCACAACAGTTAAAACGTCCAGAAGCTAACGAGGGGGAGAAGACGAAGTGCTGCGTTAGAGCGGAATTGACGCTATGCGTCTTGAGACAACAGACTCAAGTGTCAGGTTCTGGCTTCCCCGTGAAAGCTCTGACTCAGTTGGTTTGTCCCACCTGTTCACCTGCGGTGGGATCAGCTTCCACGAGCTGGAGGACGATGAGGTCCGCGTTACGGCAACTTGTCAACCATCGTTGGATCCAGTGACGTATCCGACTCTGGCACGTGGTGGGGCGAACCGGTACGACGTCCTCAACCCGAACTCTGTTCGGCGCAACCTACGAATCACGTGATCTCGTCTAAATCGTACTAAGTGGAAGCTAGATAGCTACATTACGTTGCGGCTTTTTGATCCCATTTTACGTCAGTAACCATTGAATATCTGGTGCGACGCATCAAACAACTTTTCTCAGCCCCACGCGCATTCAGCGATTTTCTTCACTCTAGCAATTAATCAAAACCGTCAATAGTTCAGCCTAAGACAACCTTCTACATAAGAACTAGCGGTGCTTAAGGTCCGCGAATTCATTGCTCTGCTCCTACTGGTCAATTTGATTTTTTGAGATGGATCATGTTCGTAAGTGTGGAATTCTCGGGTAAGAACTGTAATAAATGGCAGTAAGTATAACGGAGGTGGCGAAAAACTGCACCCGAATCGGGTTTCACTGAACTCGTCTGTAATTTATTGAGCTGCTCTCGTGCTATTCCCACAGATGAGAGTTTCATGGTTTTGTCGTATTATGTGGAGCAGTTCGTACAAAACATTTATTCAAGATCGTTAGAGCTGTTGGTTTATTATTAATTCTGAATGAAGGTTTATTATTTATTCTCACAACCCCCCCCCCTCCCCACAAAATTTGATACTTTACTTTTCAAGACATCGGGATTCTAAATCTGCAATGTCCGTTCGACGTCGCTTTGTGCCTTTAACGTAGTTTAAAAAATTCGTTCTTTCGCAGAAAAATCCCATTTGGTATCTATTTGTGCCCGCCTGCTTGGCAATTCGATCGGACGGAGCCCATGGTTGTCATGGGCAGAAAACCGTTTAAAAAATAAACCAAATCGCAATTTTGGCAGTTTTATCGCAATTACGCTCCAATACGCGCAATTACGTTCGGGAACGTTTTCTGGGTATCTTTAGATGCTGGATCGAATGGAACAGTTCCTAAAAGTTTACAATGCGTCAATAGTGAAATGACAATTAATATAGTGAGCCAAAGTCTACTAATTGAAAGAACTCGCGGGCCAATACCGTGAAAGTAATCGTTTCATCGTTTGGACTCTGTCCATCTCGTCTCATCGAAACCACCTGCCCGCTCGACTCGCAACGCCACCGTGCCAATCGCCTATGAGCGCTTACGGGCGCCTGGAATATTTAGTTGAAATCATTCCGTCGTAGTCAGGTCATGTTTGGCGTGGTTTACTGGTATTTTTTGACGCTGAATCGATTGGGATGGGTCTCAGAGGTGTGAGACTACGCCAGGATGTGCGAGAGAATAATAGACAGCGGGAAATTTCCGCGGGATCTTTACGATCCAAGTGGTTCTAAGTTGAAAAACGCCATTGTTAGTGTTGTGTGTGTGCGTTTTGCATAATTTTATATCTTCTCATACCCTTTACCGGCATCCTTTTCTATTTTTCAATAACCTGTACAATCCTACTCTTGTCCTATTATACGTGCTGCCAACTCTTGATGTCAGGCTTCATTTAGTGTATTTCACATTATTCCACCAATTATTACGTTATGCACATATTATCCTTTACATTTCTGTTGTGGGTGTTTGTGTGAGTAGGTTTGACTTCTATACGTTGCAGTAATCTTCAATTGAAATCTCACTGAGAGACAATATGAATGCACTAAAGGGAAATCCACGCAAGGCTGCGTCATCGTTGAAACCGCAATAGTTCCCTGCCGGCTGTGGTATCTGTGCACAATCAGTCCACCGAATAGAAGCAAAAACTCATCAAGTTCCCCTGCGGGTGCAAGCACGTTAAGTTGCAGGCGGCTGGGGAGAAAACCCGAGGTCATCCTGTTTAAGTTAAAATTAACCGCCAACTGTCAGTACGTTTCGGCGGCCACAAGCTCCTTCTTGAGAAGCAATTAAGTATTTAGACGTGGACATGTGGGAGGTGGCATTTCAACCAAAACCTCTTGTCTCCTATGGGCAATTAGATTCACCTCAACGAGCAATTAGCATGGCCACCTGGGAGGGGAGGGGGGTGTTACAATGAGACTACTCTCATGTACATGGCCGTTGTCTTCTGGGGTAGCAAACTAACAGTCATTCAAAGGAGAGTACAAGCACCATGTCAGTGTGCTGTGCTCATGTGCATCACCAATGCCTACTAGATGGCATCCACTGAAGCACTCCAAGTAATCACTGGCAAGTTACCCATTGACCTGACCATTTAGTGCACGGTGGAGAAGTGAAAAGTGAAAAGGCAGCTTCATCCACTATGGGTGGAACTCTGTGATGACCCCTGCCGCGCTTGATGAATGGGCGTTACCTAAAAGGCAATCGAGATGGGAACCCTCGTCAAGGGTACATGACTCGTATGGGTTTTTTCCTGAACATCCGCGAACGTCTTAGGAGAAAGTGGATTGAGCCTGACCACTGGATGAGCCAGTTCCTTCAACACCTGGCTCCACTTCTTCTTTCACAAAGACTCTCCATCTTCCACATCTTGCCACTTCACTGTGGAGGAAACAAGAAACCACGTGCTTCTCCATTGTCGTTTCTATAACAGTGAGTGACGGTTGTTGGGACGGCAGACGAACTTAGCAGCATTGACTGCTACAAAGCAAGCCTATAACCGTTCACTAAGTTCGCGTAGAAGGTGATGGCTAAGAAACGTGGTATATTCCTTTGAAACTTGCCGTCCATGTAAACGATTGGTTCAGGTGAGAAACCAGATTGAGAACTCTTCCCAGATGATACAGATTTCCACGGGGTTTTACCTCTACGTGGTAACGCCACGCTGTGTGCGACAGCTCTCTGCCGTGTGACTAGCTAAATGACAACTTGCCGTACCTCCATCGATCTAGGTCTTATGAATACTAAGCGAGTCTCCATGCTCTCACATAATAGCGAAACTGCAGCTTTCTTGACTGATATAAGGAACGTGTCGAAGACACAGTTTTTCTGATGAGGAAACCTGCATGTTCGTTTGTGAGTGCGATTGAAGCTATTAAAGTTTCATACTTAGGCTGCAGGCCACCATGTGATGCAGAATGAAGATATCAGCAAAATAGAACGATCAAAACGCTAAATATTTGTTTTCTCTGAAACGCCTTTAAAGAATTTGATTCGAGTTTTTTGATGAAAAGTTCTAAAGAACCTAACTGTACCATACACCTATCACTTGTGGGAAATTGGCGAGAGTAGCACAATAAATTATCGTCTCCTCTGCATTGTTTGGCTAGCGCTGTACGTGGAGGTCACTCCATCAAACTACTTCCTCCCGAAACATTAAACTCATCCCTTTTCTAGATCCCGTTTGCGTAACATTCATGAACCTCCTCTGAAAATGAAACAAAAGGTTATGTCACTGTTTCAATGTTTATCGCTGAGAGTATCTATCGACCGTGGAGCTCCAGAAATGGCTGACCTGTGCGCCAGCTCCAGCTGCAGTTTTTCAGCCGCAATTCCTTCGGGCAGCTCAATAGAGTTGTGAGGGCACAACGGATAATTCATTCAAGCCGGAGTCTGTTGTGTTGGCGCCCGGTTCGTTGGCAGTGCTGCACGCGGCGGTGGCGGTGGCGGCGGCGTCAGATATTGACCTATTCGCAGCCGCCGCCAGCCGGCGTGACGTCACCTTCGAGCCGCCCTCCAACAGAGTAACCTTCCTCCTTATCATCTTCTCCAACCTTCTCCACTGTCAACTGCCTCACAACAAAGCTCACATCGTACTAATTGCGAGCTCGTCGCTGCGTTATATTCGTTTTAATATACCCAATTTGCTGCCCTGACGAAGACGAGTTGGTCGAAACCTTCGGGCCTTATGCCGACAAGTTGTGAACTCTGATTTCATCAGGCCATTCCATGTCGGCCGTCACTCACCAAGTGCCAGGTACCTTACTTCTATCACGTTCTCTACTAACAACACAAACAACCGACGATGCATACAAATTCGTGTTCTTGTTACTTCTTTTTGGAAAAGTTAGCGAACGACCCTCCATCAAATGTCCATAATTTCGAGTATTGTTGAATAGAAATCCGTTCGCACCTCTTTCAAGTTAGATTCGTCGTCGTTCGTTTTACTCGTTTCTAGTTGAAAAGAGGCAGTTTTCGTGTTATAAGACGTTAACGTTAACCTCAGGCGGAATATGAATAATCGTGGTGTCCTTTGAAAAACTGACTGAACAATTTGTTTTGTTTTTTTTTTCATTCCATACTTATAACTTATCTTGGCTCTATGAAGTATAAAGGAATACGCTGAAAAACAAAAGTTTCAGACCCTACTGAGTCGGAAAAACACTAGAACACGCGATTGAGAGAAAATGGCTGAACCAAACCAACTCAAACTTGCCCACAGCAGTTGAGCCTGTGCAGCTCAGGCCCACAGGTAACCATGAGACGGCAGAGGAAGGTATCAGAAAAGTTCCTCTAAACTAACTATAATTGTCATGGTGATCAAAGCACTACATTTTTTTCCCCAGCTTTGACGATTTTGATTAAATTTGGTGTATAGACAGCCTAATGAGACGACAACACCATAAAATTCCCATCCGTGGGAAAATGACGAGAGCACAACCATAAAATAACAAACATTTTGACGATTTTAGCTCAGTTTTTTCGTTATAAACTCCGCTACGATGCGGCGCACCCGACAGTTGTGAGATGTTTTCAACGAAGGTACCAGTACGTAAAAAAACTGGGGTTCCTCGTCTTTTTCCCGCATTATAACTCCAAAGATTTTGATTAAACTGGGACGTGTCTTCCGCCGATTATTTCCTATTTTACGTTCAACTTTAGTTTCTTGTAGAAATTAGGCCTATGAAGCAGAAAAAAAACAAACAAAAAACTTCCAGATGTCCTCGGAACATACGAAGTACACAGAGGAACCTCTAAGCGTTCCTAAGTTCCTGAGTCGCTAAGTTACCTCCTGAGCCCTTTGTTGGGACTACCAGGAGCCACCTACGTAGAGAGGTTGGCAAATGGGAGGATAGGTGCAGGGCTGCCCTTTGGCAGGGGCAGCCTGGCCTTAGACAGTCAAAACTCTTCATCCGGCTCTCCAGAGAGAGGTCCAAGGAGGTGCTTGCTCTGGGGAGGAAGGATATGAGAATCATATGTGGCCTGTTCACAGGTCACTGTCCGCTGAGGTACGACCTTGCAAATATTGGCAAGTGCGAGGTACAGGTATGCAGGTTCTGCGATGTAGGGCTAGAGACGGCAGAGCATGTGCTGTGGCTATGCAATGGACTCGCGGCATCCATTGGAGGATGGAGGATATCTGCAAGTTCTGTGTTTGGGAGGCCCTTTCTTCAGCCCGAAGAGGTGGCAAATGCAGAACTTGCAGATATCCTCCGCTTTGTGCGGGGGTGGTGGGGGCGCATTGGTGACGTCACACCAAGTGAGACCAGTGCCGTGGGGCCTGGGGGTAGTGCAGGTGGGCCATGATCCACGTATCATGACGCCCTTACAATAGGCCCGTTTGTGGCTGCAGTGAGGGTATTGCCTGCATCCACCGTTTTCAAAAAAATGGTCTGAAACATATACGAGCAAAGTAGTCCAAGTCGCTAGTGGCTTCATTCCATTGTGAGGGGGGGGGGGGGCTGGAAAGGCTCCGGTGTCAATAAACGTTTTTGGCAGTGCGAAAAATTTGGAATTTGATGTATACGATATGTGACAGATCACAGAAGTTAGCCTATTCGCTTTCAAGGAGCTGTTGGCGTAGGCCGTTGGCTGAGCTAGGGAGGAAGAGAGAGGTAATGGATCTGAAGAACTAGAGCATAAGACAAAAAGAAGCCACGTGTATTCAAGGCGGGCGCAACAAGAGCGGTGAGCGTGGGGCCAACCCTAAATAGAGTTTTTCAGCTTGGTCAGCTCCCCTTTAGCCAGATGCCTCGCAATTTCAGGCAGAGTTACACGCATATGGAGGAGAGACAAGCATATCCGTATTCACCCAGACAATCAAGCTGCTATTGAAGCTTTGATGTTTTGTCATAACGTATGTTCCAGGTTTGTTTGTGAATTTACAAAGCAAGTTTTAAGAGTGCGTGCGCCCTTTCGTAACGTATTACGATCTCTTTTCAGTAATTGAAAGGACACAAGCGCGTTGTGAACAATGTGTATGCAGGCCAACGTTAGGTTTCTCTTGGGCGCGTCAATTGCGCTGGACGGGAAAGCTGAGTAGGGAACAAATCGAGGACTGATCGAAGGGCTCAGAAACTGGGCCTCGGAAACGAACAAGCTACAGCATGTAGGGCCTCTCCCATAGCTCTATGGTATTAGTTATAATCTACAATTTAAGAAGGGCTGTGGAGTGGAATGAAGCCCTCCTTCCCACTCCCGCTTCTTCTCCGTAACAAGCCTTTTGGCCTGTCTTCGTCGTGGCTGGCGGTCCCAATGTGCGCTACTTTCCTGTGTCTCCCATCGGACCACCAGACGATTCAGATGACTTTTCGTCACTCCTACGTGGGGTTCAGGCCCGACGGGTCCCCTTTTCAGCATAGTCAGGCAGATAAGAGAAACCCTATTATGGACACGGAGTCGCTTGAGCGCTTCAAGACACTCCCATGCCACCCTGGACCTAAAGGCGTAGGCTGTAATTGCCTTTGGGACGGCCTGGCTATTCGAGAATATGTAGATCTGCTTGCTGTTAAGTTCTTTAGTCAGGATCTCTTCTGCACAGATCTTTATAGCTAGGATTTCCGCTTGAAACATTATGGCGTACTCCTCCCAGCGGCTCAGTTACAATGCCCCCAATGCCCAGTTCTGCCCCCAATTACAGAACCGCCAGCTACACTGCAGGGCACCCAGCTTAGTCTGGAACGTTCTTTTCTCCCATCTTTCCCGTGAGTGGACGCTGACGCTGAATGGCAACTGAAAGTTCTTCCATTCTGGCTTGACGTCAGTAGCAAGGACTACTGACTCTTCTAGCTTTAACTGCCGAGTCGTTCCTTGGAGGCTTGCCTTAGTTCTGGTAGAAACATTTCCTGTCCTCAAAAGCCTTGCCACTCCCAGGTATGTGGTCCTCTGAATGTGTATGTGAAGAGGTGAGATGTTCAAGAGGACTTCCATTGCAGTAGTGGGGCAAGTACATGCCTGTCGCTGCAGTTGCTGGAGCTTCCCCCGAACCGCTAGCCAGCCTGTCGCCTTGCAGCACACACTGGAGGCGTATGTGACGTGGGGTCTTACTATCCCCTTGTAGATCCACTCCATCATTTTCGGAGAGATGCCCCATGATTTGCTGCACAGCCTCCTACATGCCAACAGAGCTGTAGTTGCCTTGTGCAGCTCATATCTCACGTGTGAATTCCATGTGAGCTGTTTGTCTAGTATCACCCCGAGGCATTGCCCCTCTGTCCTCCACTGGAGTCTTGCTCCTTGCATGGTGAGGGGTACTGTTTCTAGGTTTCTTCGTTTAGTAAACGAAACCGTGGTGGTCTTGGCTGGATTATTGAGAAGTCCTTCCTTATTCCACCACCTTTGGATGATGTCTACACTTCTTTGCATCCGTTTTGACATGGAGCAAGTCAACAATAAAGTAAACAATAGTCACTATAAAGCACCTTTCCATGGTTTCGATGGAGAACCGTTCTACCAGTGACGTCAACCAATAGTAAAAGCAGCTTGTAGGCCCTCAAATTGAGTTGGAACTACGAATACCGCTCTATGCAAACTGGGGACCTGAATCCCTTGACAGTCACTCCATTGAAGATGAAATAGCAGCACAATTTGAAAGTCTTAGGAGAAAATAGGGCATGCCGGATCATTAGGAGAGCCCGTTTCTCAAAAGACTCGATGGCTGCAATGCGCAGCTTACATTCTCTTTGCTGAAAGACTCTCTCAGTCATGTACTTCCAGAGTGGAGGAAACAAGAAATCAAGTTCTGCTCAATTGACGCTTTTACAATAGAAATTTATTGGATGAGCAGTAAAATGTGTCTGAGCGCTTTCAACCGCTTCATTTGCCAAAAATGTACTCGTTAATGTTAATAGTCATGTAGTGAACCAGATCAGGTGAGAAACCACGGATAAGCTATGGCTAAACCCAGGAGTCCGGCCTCTGCGCAGCTACGGACAGTAACACTATCTTGAGTTGCTGTGGATGCGCGAGATCCTGAAGGCTAACAAAACGATGGATACGATCCAGTGACTGCGATGCCTTTGCAGAAATGGGAATCCTCGTCAATGGGATGTGACAGGTATGAGTTCTTCCCCAGCATCCGCGAATGTTTTTCAAGAATATGAGTTGAGCCAGACCACTGGACAGACCAAGGGACGTGGTATTCCGTGGGCTCCACTTCTTTCCTCTCAAAGACTCTCCATCAACGACGGCTTGCTCCTCCAGTGCGGAGGAAACAAGAAACCACGTGGTGCTCCACTGTAGTTTCTGCAACAGCAAGGTAACAGTTGTTGGGAGGGCAGACGAACTTAGCAGCACCGCCACCGAAGTAAATAGTTAGATCAATTGGGAAACCAGATTAAGAACTCCTCCCAGATGGTACAGGATTCCTCAGGTGGTCACCTCCACGAGGTAACACACGGGCAACAGCTCTCCACTGAGAGACCAAATACCTGCCGTACCTCCGCAGGTCTGAGTTCGGTGGATGCTGCAGGACAAACCGCAACTTCCATGAATGATATAACCCTCGTTGAGGGTTTAGGAACAGTAATCAAATATGAGGTCTGTTCTGCGACGTTTTTGCAGATATCAAATGACCCTTAATGAAGGTATGCCAGTCTTGGCCAGTGACGTAAACGGTGCTAGTGAACGTTTAAGCTAAGATCACGGGCTCAAAGCTATGGCTCATCACTTACTGCTTCCAGACCTGTATATACGTTGTGCTCGCCAGTTTCTATGTACGCGCTAGCAGGCTGCTTGAAATTCAACGCTTCAATAACTTACCATTAGAACTCAATTCAGAGTTCTGCCTCGCATTCACACAAATACCTTTGCCCCACGTGCATTACATATTTTGTTAACAACTCTTACGTTCCAAGTCCCCCTTAAGATTTTCTAGGCAAACCCTTGCGATGCGAAAATATTGTTTTCCGATGGCCTTGGAGATACTCCGGGTTCCAATTTGTGCACCCTCACAGCGACAGCCCGACTGACAATCAACGGAGTTGACAGGAAGTCAATATAGTCGTTGAAACTAACATTTGGCCTCGCGTCGAAGCAAACCCTTTTAAAACCTAATGGATCCAACCGAGCCCGTGTTTACGATTCCCTCCGCCAATTCTTCCTTCTCGGCCTGTAAATGTCTCTCTTTTTGTTGAGTAAACCTCCGTCCAAACGAGTCCCCTCACTGCTCACTTCAGAGGAGGAGAATCCCAAGAATTCCTCTTGAACCGGAAGGTGTTGTTGGCCTTTTAACAGCTTTTACACCCCCCCCCCTCCCATCAAAACTTGATACTTTGTGTTTCAAGACATGGGGAATCCAAATGTCCGTGTTTCGAATCGTTTTCAAGGTATTTTTACATCCTGGGTCGTATGGAATGAGTATCAGACGTGTACATCTGCGTATAGTGAAGTTACAGTAATTATAGTGAGCCAAAGTGCACTAATTGAGAGAACTCGAGGAAACTACAGCGGAAGTCAACGTTTCGTCGGTAGTACTCCCTCCCTTCCGTTTCATCGAAACCCCCCGCCCGCTCGACTGGCAACGTCGTGCAAATTGCCAATTGCGCCGGGAGAATATAGTTCTCGTTGTTCCATTGTGGTCGGGTCAGTATCGTTTACTAGTATTTTTCGATGCTGAATGGAATGGGATGGGTCTCGGAGCAGTAACACTAAGTCAAGCTGTTATTCTTCAGCTCCGTTTGTCTGAACACACCAATAAGTTAGCTGGTCACCCTGTTCGGCGACCTCAATGTCTCAATTCACGTCTGGTTTCCTTAATTAGACGGATATACATCACTATAGGCGTGCTACTCTTATTCCCTGCATTCATTGACAGTTTTTATATGACTTTTTAGGAGGTATTTCAAAACGACACCCACGTTATTAGCTTATTTGACTCCATATATTTTGTCCTATTGGCTCTACATGATTGTATGTATCTTTTATGCGCAGGAGCGGACTCAGTGCAGAAGGTCATTCAAAAGAGATCATCTGGCTCAATCGGGTAAGTGTCATTAACTCTCAATAGTTTCTTGTATGAATCATCTCAGCACTTGAGAATCCCTCCACCAACCCGACTGAATCCAGGGAAACGTAATAGTAAACGGCCGAAGAGAGCGTTTGGCTTATCAAGTCGAGTCATAACTGAAGGTTGGTCGGTTTGGGTGGTCTGAGTAAAACGAATGGATGCAGAATCTCACCACGAGTTGGGATATTAATTATATTATATACTCAAAGGCGAATATGCCCAGCTTTGTGCATAGTACTCTGGCACAATGTTAAGCTCTGCAACGATACCATTGCAGAGGAAACGTTCAACGAAGGGTTTATTTCCTCGCAGTCAACGCAAGTGCAACGAAGGGTTTATTTCCTCGCAGTCTGAAGACGATTGGACACGGAAACCCCCAGTGGTGTACTGCAAAGATCTTACTACCCTGATTTGGCGGTTAGGTAAACGGTTTTGTTGTGTGCAAGAGACTGTTCTTTGCTGTTTAAGGTGGGAAGTAATTTTTCCTCTCTGATCATTAGTTGCACCTTCAAAGGATAAAAAAAGTAAAATGCGGTCTGAAAGTGTGTCTCTGTGTATGTATCTCTCTATCTAAAGTCAACTTTGCACTGAACCGATTCGACTACCTGGAATTCAACCGACAACATTGTTCATCATCTCTCAACTCCAGTCCATTCACTCCAAATGAAACTTGAAATTAGGTTTGGAAGCTCAAAAACTTGGTCGTCTTACTTAAATTTCAGTTGGTTCGAGAAGCGGATGTTCTTTCCGCGTGACATCACCCGCCTCGTCTGGTAAGATGAATGAAACCATACGCTGGTGAAAGATATTTCTCGCTGGAGGGGCTGGGATCTGATGAAAATCTCGACAAGTTACCGCCGCTTCTTCCCCCGCCGCTCCCTTCCTGTTATCTCATCCCGCGAAGAATCCTTTTAGTTATTTATTCACAGTGATATCCTCTTGAAGTGCAAACTTTTTTTCTACAGGAAAATTTTGACTGAAACTACTCTTTGAAATATGCTCGCTTTGACGAAATTGTGAATGTATTTGACGGCTGGGAGGTTGATTAGAGTTCTTCAAGTCCACATCTACCTTACTAGACCTTTCCTCATGTCGAGCTCCTCAGTGGACATTTTCGCATTAATTCCATAGGCTGGCTTCCGTGTACATCAACGATTCTCCTGTTTCTCATACATTTTTCATCCTCTATGTTCTGAATGAGAAGAGGTTCAAAGGGGTTCTCGATCCAAAACAAAATAATATATATATTAAAGAAAAAAGACGGAAAATTCTGACCGGGATTTGACGAATGCAACTCCAACAAAGCGTCAGTCGAACGAGGGTGAAGATCCTTGAAGACAAAGAGCTCGTAGAACGAATCGAAAAAAGTACGAGCCGAGAGCCGATAAGGATGTCCCAAATTTGCAGCCTTTTATCCCCCCCCCCCCTATCACACACACCAGGGCGTGGTATCCTCGCTCAGGTGGAGCTTCCAGGTGTCTGCAGCCTCTAGGCTAGATGGGTCCTTGTACCAGCTTCGTCGGCTCTCGGTGGAACGTTCCTTTTAGGGCAAGGCTTCAGCTTGTCCAGTCCATGGTTATGCACAACTTTGCAGACAGTCTGTGTGCTCTCAGTGACATGACTGGCAAGAAAACTATCGCGCCAAAATGCTGTAGTACGTTCCATCCATCGACTCAAATGGGATGAGCAGGTTACCCCATACTTCCTCAAGCTTGGATGACTGAAGATTGAAGAGCAGCTGCAAATACATGTTGTTCAGGATTCTCAAATCTGCGTCACCATAGTACCTTGCTGAGAAGTTTGCGTTCCTGGAGGATTGTCACCAGCATCACACTCGAAGGCGTCTCATGCAGATGCCCCTCCACCGAACAACCATTTTCAATAGATCATTCGCATTTACAACAACAATCCTGATTCTTTGAAACTAGATCAAATTGTGAAAACATTTAAAAATACATTCTCAAATTTGCTGATGCAGAAATATAGTGCAAGTGTCTAGCGAATAAGTATGAGATATGAACAACTACATTCGTTTTGTATGTTCACGTTACGTTTGTTTTTTATTGATGTGGAGTTTCAGTCATTTGATGTACATAACTGCCATAAGTGTATAAATCGGTCAATGCATCCAGGGACAGTGGAAGAGAGGGCCCTATGGCTCTACCTGCTCCTGGTTAATTAAATAAACAAATTAATCAATTAATCTCTCTCTCTCGCAAGAGAGTCAGGCCTGTAAAAATGTAGCAAAATTAGGAAGAAACGGGAAGCGAAAAATAACTCGAACCGGGGTTAAGGCAGAGAACTTCAATGAAGGTAGAAAGGCGACGAAAGAACTCAGCGTAATGCCTGGAAAAACTGTAGTTTTTTCTTGGTGTAGTTGAACGTTGGGGCTACGGCGAAAAGGTAGCAGATAGGCTCGAAAACTGTGACCGTTGATTCAGGAGTGTGGTGCTTCTTGGTTCGACCCACTTTACTCGCGGACTATTCATAAATAGCGTAGTGGGCTTGGTCGCTAATTGGCAGACTTCAGCATCGTCAATGCTCTAGCTGGATCATACCTAATTACCCTCTCGTTTGATCATTTTGATCTCCCAGGACGCCTAATTATCTTATATATTCATTTTCATTCTAGATAAGTAGGTGTTAGTTTACATTTGTCTTTGATAGGGGTTTCAAATCCCCATTGTCTCTCTTACATTCGTGAAGAATAATGTGAAACGACGAGAGGCTCCGTGGAACGATCGTCCAATGCCATAAGTCAAATGGATTGGTAGAGTCACGTTACTCACAATTTTCTATTTGTAACTGAGGCTTGTTGTGGTTACAAACACGTAGATCTTACCTCAGAAGAAGAAAGTAATGACGAGAAAAAGGGAAGTAATGCGGTTTGGTCTTCTTCCTGCTGGCGTGGGGGGGGATTAAGCTCGTAAAGCTCCTAAGAATAGAACGACCATAAAACGTAACCGTCTTTATCGCCACGATGTGAGATGCCAGATGCCTCTTCGCTCAACTGGCGACCATGTGCCGACTAACCCCTTGCTCTTCAGAAGATGGTCATTTTTCGGAAGCGTTCTCGAGTGGCAAGAGCTGTCGCTATAAGGCGCAGCGTCTGGTGGAAGCATATGGCACAGCTTTTTATGTATGATCTATCGCACGTTCGTGTAACAACTTCGCCATAGTTTGGGGCTAGGGCCTGTCAATTGGTGTCAATAGCCCGATGCAAAGAGCTACAGAAAACGACAACCGGATGAAAAGAGTTACCGGAATACCACAACAGGTGTCTCTGCGTAGTGTCCAAATGCTGATATGGAGGGGAGTATTCAATTCCCACAGTTGAGTACTAATAGCGAGTGGGTTGAATCTTTACAAATATTAAGAAGACGGTTCCGACCAGAATGTAATCATATTGCTTCGAAGGATACGATCACTGATCTAAGTATTGCCCCAGGGTAGTTGAAAGGCAACTATTACGTAGAGCCGTCTTCTTCATAAACAGTATCAAATTCTTTTTAATTGCTCATATTAGCTTTGTAATGCCTCATATCACGATGTTTTATTGTAGGTGAATTTTGTCACGTAAACTCGTTATTTCGGTTTATGAACGTGTGCTTAGAAACCGTTACATTGGGAAATTGGTCCTTAATTGGAATCCTACGCCATTTTCTATGCGATTTATCTCGTTGTCCACCGCCGAACACAGTTAGAAAAACGTCTCTCTCTCTCTCTCTCTCTCTCTCTCTCTCTCTCTGTCTCTCTCTCTCTCTCTCTCTCTCGCGCGCGCGCTCTCTCTCTCTTTCTCTTCTCATTCACTTCGTTCCTCAACCTCCCGCTTCCACCTTGTGTGCAACCCCTTTTGGCTTTCCTCAATTTTTGCTCTTTCTTCGCTATCCCCAATCCCCCGCCCCCAGTTTCATACAACTGGAGTTCGCTATACGAAAACTGCTGTTTCGTCAAGAGCAGCTGGTCAACTTGGGATGTGAATTCGGCATCGACGAATTGAGATTAAAAACCCAGTCAATTTTTACGATAATTTTAATCCGATAATTTAGAAGTTTTGCTGCGCTGTATCTCAGCATCGGCCACCTTTTTATTCGTTTAACGTTAGTTTATACGATTTCTTACCAGTAGTAATAGCTTCCATTGACAGTACTAGAATTGTGATCTATTGAAAGGTAAAAACCAACCTCTTTACTTCATAGAGTCCATTCTATTCCTGACACGTGCTTTTAATAGAGACCCAAGCATGCCTCTGAGAGCCTTTCACACAAAACGTGCTTCGTCGACTCCATTCATTGATGCGTACCTATAGGTGCCTTTATTGGCATGTTGGTTCTCAGTGGCAAGTGTTTCGTAAACATCCCGTATAATCCTCATGTCCTTCCTCCTCATCTCTTATACATTTCCAAATGAGGCGAGCGTATAGCAATGACTGGCTGTGTCCCGTTATTTCTCGTCAATAATCAGCCGTACACACATCTTCCTCTTTACATTGGGAAGCTCACGGAAATGGTTGTGCACGTCGTTTTCTAGCTAGTCCTCATGAAGAATTAAGGCGCTTCCACGCAAAAAACATACTAGACACTGGAAAAACCATTGACCGAAGCCTAAATGAAGTCAAGTCGAGCTTCAATCATGTTTTAGTTCCTGCAGCTTCTTTCAGAGGTTTTTCATCACATAAACCCACTTGAATCGCAACGAAGTTAGCGGACAGGAAATATCTTCATAAACGGGCGAGCCGTCCTCTTCCATCGAAAATTACGTATGTAAAACCAAAGAAAAGGCATTTTTGTTAAAGAAGAGAATTCATTCATATTTAGAAGCCTGTGAGCGACAAGGACTGCTTTTCTACGAGCTTCCGTTTTGAGAATCAACAGCGAGACGTGACGGAAGTAGGGCGAGGGCTTGATGACTATGCGCGATGGTGTCAAAGGTGACGCGTTTATCTGCTCCGCTAAGTTAATTGAGTTTCTAGAGAGCAGAACAGCTACACGCTTTCATGTACTAGAATACGCTCAATGCACTAGCCACCGACTTGGCTTCAAAAACCTCAGGTTAGATGTTTCGATGCGATGGACGGCACATCAGGACAAAGAAAGCCAGCGTTTGCACATTAACTTACCATGAAATTGTAATCTTCGAAATGGGGGACGTCCTTGGCTATCAAAGGGAACTGGATATTCCTACTCACCTGAAGCGCAGATTTAGGCAGGTAGGATGACAATGATACAGTAGCAAGCAGCACTAATTCGTGGTACATAGAACCGTTGCGTAGTAGCGTTAGGTCCCTGAAACCTCCGGAACCTTCACAGTGGTGATGAGGGAGAACGCGAGCCGAGAAAGAGCCCAGCGGGTACAGGGAGTGCCAGAGCTGCCTAAATTGGAATGCTTACCAATGCATCATACACAAGCTCACGTCTCGAGGTACGTGAGACACACAAAAATACGTTCGTCGAGTTCGTTAAGAA
Source organism: Pachypeltis micranthus (assembly GCA_020466155.1). NCBI lineage: Eukaryota > Metazoa > Arthropoda > Insecta > Hemiptera > Miridae > Pachypeltis > Pachypeltis micranthus. The sequence goes on from CM035768.1 coordinate 43,670,970, forward strand.
GATGACCGATTGCAGAAAGAAAACACGGACGGTTGTTATGTGCAGCAAATCACCTCTGGTGGACTTTGAAGCACAGCCAAGAGCCTCAATTCCGTTCGTTTTCTGCTCCATTGAATATGTGACGGAGGATCGTTATAAATCCGCTTTTAGGGCGTCCCTCTATATTTTTGTTTCATAGCTCTATGGTAAGAGCTAATTTGGAAGCTCAATCAAATCGTTAGTTTTCCAAAAAAATACGCAAAACGTTTTGATACGTTTTGTTCTCTCACTCCCCTTTCCCATCGATTGAAATGACGAACAAAACTTTAAAGGACCAGCTCAATCGGTTGAGCCGTTCTTCTGCAAATTGAACTACAAGCCTGTTTCCTAATCAAAATGACTGTTCCTGAACCCTCTTGAGAGGGTTGTATCTGTGGCATGACGGTTGTTGTTTCGTTATGATGCAAGAGCCTGGTCACTCGCTGAGCATCTACCCAATCCATACCTGTAGAGGTACAGGAGGTTGTCATTCGGCCAGTCTCAGGGTGGAGAAATGTTGCCCATGTGCCTCGGCACACAGCATCCTGTACCACCTGGGAGGAGTTGTTAATCTGTCTTCCCCCTCACATCCAATACCTGCCTGACAAGGTTCAAAGGGGCAGATCAGCTGGGGTCAGGTTTTATCATCATGACGTTCTTCTCAAACTGGGTGAAACGGTTATAAGCTTGCTTAGTAGCGGTCAGGTAGGTAGGTTTGGCCACTCTTCCAACTACCGTCGCTCACTGTTGCAGAAACTATATTGGAGCAGCACATGGTTTCTTGTTTTCTTCGCACTCGTCACCATGTCCCGTTGGGGACTGGCTCGTTTAGTGGTCTGGCTCAACCCACTTTCTCCTATGGTGTTCATGAATGTACAAAAAAACCTTTTATCTAATGCCCACTCATCAAGCGCGGCAAGTTTTCGTTCAAGTGTGAGGTCTACACAGAGTTCACTTTGGCGGAAGCTACCCTTTCACTGTCTACTTGCCCAGCATGCAATCAATGGCCAAGTCAATGGTTAACTGGCCAGGGATCACTTGGAGTTCTTCAGCAGATGCTGGTACGCGACGATTGTGTCACGGTAATACACACCTCAAGTGGCCTAATTTCTCGTAGGAATGCTCGTGGCTATTTAATTTTCGCTTTAAGAAGATTAGCTGGGTTTTTTCCTCAGCCACCCACAGCTTGGCGTGCTCGCCTCACTGGGCGATAGTTCGGAGCAGTTGATGGGAAGACCTTCGAAGAAGGCGTTCTACAGTGCTGGTCCGAGGACCGATCACTTTTCAATAGGGACCCCATTTCTACAACCCCACACACACATACACCGATCATGCGCCGAAATTAGGTTTTTGGAATGCTGTAGACCTCAATACGTCAAGATCTGATGATAATCCAACTTTTTTTTGTGGCACGACGGCAATATTTTCAGTAATTTCAATAATTCAAGCAAATGATTAAAGTTAACGGACCTGTTAGGTGGGTCCGTGTTGCCTGGCTGGTGAGATACTGGGGGCGAGCGTAGCGTGTGGGCGTTCAGAAGGGCCAGATGATGATGTCATTACACCGAAAGCGCTCGCCCAGCCAGAGAAGACGGACCCACCTAGCAGGTACGTTAACTTTAATGGCTGTACTTTCCTTTCCCTCAGGGTAGCGGAAAAAAAATTTGTAGGAAATGCGTATCACGTCAACTGCACCTTACGTATAGTAACGCGTAAACGTGCAACTGGCACTTTGTTGGACAGCAACAACACCTAATGCGGCCGCACTACGAAGTTTTACGAAAAATCTGAAATTGTAAATGCGAAGTATGTTTTGCTTCATATGTGAGGACTCAATTTTGTTTTATTTCAGTTTCCACTTTTTTGCAGAACTATTGACAAGAATTTTGTCACGTACAAGTCATTAGAGAACTTCAGGTAAAAATTGAAATTGACGGAATGATTCCGATGCCACGAAAACGCGTAGTATTCTTCACACAGGTAAAGACTAAATTGGAAGTCATTCAGTCGATGCTCAGTACGAGGATGTGGCCGGGTCTGAGGTGGATGGAATGATTGAGGACGGAATGGAGCGCCGAGAAACGTAAGAGTAGGCTTTCAGAATGACGAAGGCGCTGTGCGTGTTTGCAGAGGTTGTGCTGGCGAGGAGCGTAATTGTATCGACCCATCGCTTGGGAGATGCGTTGACTGGGTGCGTCAGCAAGTGTCCTCAGTGGCTGATCGTGGCTGGCTCTCTTATTCGTCCTTCCCCCTGCCAATTCCTTCATCGCAGAAGCTAGTATGAAGTAGTCTGGACACACTCACCCTGTCTTCGTAGTCATTGAGAGATTGAAATGGAAAAGTTCCAACGCAGGCAGTCTACACTTCAGAGTGGCTGGACATGAAAGAGGTGACTGGCACTTCCCATCTTTTGTGTGATGCGACTGCTTACAATGGTGAGGTGTACAAGAGACTAGGTCAGCGGCTGCATTCAAAGCCACGTTAAAAAGAACTTGACAACCTACGATACGACAGCCTCCCTCACTGCCTAACACTCCACTCATCACGTCCAATGCTCACCAAGCCGATGGGCCAACCCCTCTTTGTCGAAGTCAAACAACCTAATGAGACTGAGGATTAACTGAGTTACTTCCTTACTCACCCGCAGGTTGACAGTTTGGAGCAGTGGATGGGTTTTCGCCTTGATTCGGTGGATTGACTGTAGACAGGTTTTCCACATAGGCGTATGGCCCGAACTCAGTATCCATGAGGCTCCTGAGAAGACCCTACAAAAAGGCGTTCCAAAGTGCTGGTTCAAGGAGCGAGCACTATGGTCGTCCCTCCTCTACCGTTTTCCGAATTTGGACATGTCTGCAGTCGACCATAACAGTTCAGCCCAGCCACACTGGTCTGGTGCTATACGCACAGGAAGACATAGTGCGGAAGCCATGGAAACGCCAGAACAAGAACCAGCCCTCCTTGCGAGACTCAGGTGAGGATTTTCATAACCTTTAAGTCTACTCAAGTGCTCATCGAGCGTCAGAATCTCACTCCTCATGAGAGACAAGCAATCTGAGACCTCTATAAGGCCTTTAGGTGGGGCCAATCATGTGGGGGCTGCTGATCTACGTCTGCAATGGGAAAGCCTGATGGAGTCTGGTCACGTTTTGTTAGGTATTGTGTTCGACCCATCACAAGCTGCCTATACTCCGGCTTTCTGGGCCAGGCTTTAATGGCTGCTACTGTATTGAAGGGGAATCGCTCTGCCAGGTGTTTATTGACGTGGCATGCCCCCTCCCTTGCAACCTGCACCTCCTCAACCGAAATGACGTTAATCATCTGCACCTTTGGACTAGGTGCTACCGACGGATGTGGGGCTTTAGGTTTTCGATATTGCTGAGTGCTCAGAGTACCCTAAGTGGGTGTCACTCATCACTGTGGAAGGGTATGAGGAAGAAGAGGAAGGAGGTCAAAGTCCTTGTCAGGGCAACTCCGTGCGCCCATTTAAAAACCCTGGGTGCCAATGGGCTGCCGATTGCAATGAGGCCTAGTTTTACTGTCACCTATAGCGAAGGAAGGGCTTAGATGGGAGCGGGGAACCCATTGGCAAATGTTCCTCCCCCATTCGCCAGAGCATCAGTTAGCTCTGGAGGAGATCTGACAGCAATCTGGCAATTACCTAGAAAACCCCACGTAGCCGTTGGGACCATTGTCTATTGTTGTTCAAACCATCTCTTCATCCCTAGCTCATTTCACAGCTCTACCTGGACACTTTTTGGCCGCTTCACTTTTCATTCACGCTCTGTTCTTCCAACAAGTACCTTGCACTCCTCCGCTCTTATTTTTTCTTCGTAGTTCAACTTGCCCTCAAGTTGTAGTTTGTGCTCTGTATGTTCTCCTTCTTCAGTCAACTATCGTTCTAACCTAGTGACCGTGCAATCATAACTATCGTGTTAAACAAGTGTATCAATACAGTCCTATATCTTGTTCAGTTCGTGTGTATATTTCTCTCTGTTTCTCGTGCACCCAACAGCGTCCTTTCCAAATTTCATTGCTGATTCCGTACACTCGTGGAGAATTTAATGTTATTTGTAAACGAAATGTCTAATGTCTAAGAAACGGACTTACTGGCAGAGTACCGCGTGAGCGGGGGAGGAGGGGGAGGGAAGAGACTGAGAGATTGGTTTATTGAAAGCTTTTATTTACCAATCAGGGATGATTAAGACCACTCTCTTCCACCATCTCTGAACAATTTCACAAGTATTTACATTAATGGCATTCATTTACAAATTAATTTAAAATCATTTTCTCTTATATGCAGTTCTTCAATATTCCTTTAAAACTATCCGCTTTTTTACTCATGTCAAACATATCGATGTGATGTATAATTTGGATGCGTGCACCACAAGTGATCTTTGTACCTAAGCACCACTCAGCAAATCGTGAGAGATCGCTGCGAGTTCTGACTGTTTCATCAATTTCGTCGACATCGTAGGTCAGGTGGAACTGTAGGTGATCCGCATAGGCGGCATATTCTTCCCCCTTTGAGAAAGTCTGTGGTAAACTGGTCACATATAGTATGCGGCATGCTGCAGACAGAACAGTGGTGTGCCTACTTCCGCGTCTTTCCGAGCTGACAAGCAGCCATGACAGGCTCGTAAATATGACTCGAAACACGTTAGCGCACTTCCTGTGATCAAAGGGTCCTAGCACGTATGAGTCCTTTCCCAACATCCGTGAACGTCTTTCAAGAAAATGGGTTGAGCTAGACCACTGAACGAGCCGGTTCCTCACTGGACATGGTGACTTCAATGCGCGGCTCCACTTCTTTTCTCTCAAAGACTTTCCGTCAAGCGCGTCTTGTGCCTCCAGTGTGGAGGAAACAAGAAACCACGTGCTGCTCTACTGTAGTTTCTACAACAGTTAGCGACGGTTTTTGGGAGGGCAAACGAACTTAGCAGCATTGACTGCTACAAAGCAAGCCTATAACCCTTTTGACGAGTTCAATAAGAAGGTGATGGCTATGAAACGTGATCGTAGTTGATCTGTCCTTTTGAAACTTGCCACCCAAGTTAATAGTTGGACCAGGTGAGAAAGCAGGTTAAGAACTCCTCTCAGACGGTACGAGATTCGTCAGGTGGTCACACATGGGCAACAGCTCTCTACCGGTAGACTGACTAACGACCAAGTACCTGCCGAACCTCCGCAGGATGCTGCAGGGGCCGGCCTCTTGCATATTAGCGAAACTGCAACTTCCATGACTGGATATAACCCTCGTCGAGGGTTTAGGAACAGTCATCAAATAAGGAAGCAGACCTGTCGGATTCATTTCTGACGAGTATGCGTGTCCTGAATGTGGTGCATGGAGGGATGAATGACAGAGTTATTTGAAGCCATCAAAGCAGCCTATCTTCCCCCAAAATTCGGATACATAACTTCAGAGGTGAGTGATATTTCAAGTTATTTTTGTGATTGGCAATGTTTCGCGCAAACTCCATTGTTTATATTTTTCCTGTGACTTTCGCGCGCGCGGTTAACATTCACTGTTACGAAACAACTTGGCTCAACTCTTACCGCTACTGTTAAGCTAACCAGTATCAGTGATGCTAGTGAACGTTCCGAATCGCGAACCGAAGTTCCACACAAATGTATCCGCGGCCCTTGTTCCGGGATTTTACCGCGTTTTTCCAACATGGCGATATGACGTCTCACTTTTTTAATAAAACTGCTCAACCAATAAATTTTACACGATCAACCTTGTTTTCGACGATTGTTCGCAACAGAATTTCAATTCCTACATCTGAAGTCGTCGGAACTCTCTCCTATTCATCTGAGGATATGAGGAGGAGATGAGGATAACCTAACATATTAGATTATCATCATAGTGGGAAAGCCACTGCAATAACTGTGCACTTGCAACAGCATTATGGTATTATTATTCCAAAATATACGTAAATTATTAACAATAATAGAAGAGAATACGCTATGGAGCACGATAATGGCGGACAAATATCAGGATATGATAAAGAAAGATAAGAGCTAACCGTACCTAACCGCCCAATGTTTAGGGGTTAGCGCTTGATCAGAGCATAGATCACCCAATTTGGTGAAACCCGTTTCTGTGGCGGGAGGCGGTTAGGCACTGTTAATCGAGTCTAAATGGGATCAACGCAGCAGGTGAAAACAGCACTTAACGTGATCCAACTGATCACAGCTAAATAAGTAAATCAAAGCTAGCCATTTTCGTGCCTGCCACGCTAGCCGAGATCACTGTGGGATGCGGTTAGGATAGCCGTGATTATGCAGCGATTAAGCCATATTGAGAAGGCAGTGGACTAATGAGGTTGCAGTAAAGTAAGGAAATTGAACGTCCATTCGACATCCCGTCCTGTAAACAAGTGTCGTGTAAACAGTCGCTTAACCGTGTATCCTTTAGATGCCCAATGCTCAACAATCCGGAACTGACCAAATTATTGTTTCTAATTATTGTCAGACACCAAAGTGGCCGCATCAACCTCTGCCGAAACTGAAACTGGTGATGAGCGTGAAGAGAAAATACGCGTACTCCAACTGCAAGAGTTGCAGGATATAATCAAATAGGTACGGGAGACTGCTTTGTGCGTATAGGAAAAATCGGAAGCAGTACAAGAAAATGATTTATTATGATTATTATTATTCGAAAATATTCGTAAATTATTCACAATAATAGAAGAGAATACTCGGCAAAGCACGGTAATGGCGGACAAATATTAGGATATGATAAAGAAAGATAAGAGTTAACCGGACCTGACTGCCCCACTTTTTGGGGTTAACGTTTGATCAGGCTAACCACAATCTGGTGAAGCCCGGGTTAGGTGCTGTTAATCGACTCTAAACGGGATCAACGCAGTTGGTGAAAACGACTCTAAACATTGGGCGGTTAAGTCCAGTTTGCTCTTATCTTTCTATATCGCTTTTACACACACATTAGTGTATTAAACAACTATTATTAAACACGATAATTCTCCCTTCCCTGTTGAAGTTCCTTGCTTGTAAAAGTTGTAACCTCACAATTTCAGTTTTTATTATTTCTTGCTCAGTTCTCATTTTCTTGTACCACTTCCGATTTTTCCTATACGCACAAAGCATTCTCCCGTACTTATTTGATTATTTCCTGCAGCTCTTGCAGTTGGAGTACGTATTTTCTTTTGTGACGTACTTGGGGAATTCTTTTACAAAATACCCGCGTACAGAACACGAGCGAAAGTCGTGTCTGGGCCCAAAAGAAACGAACAAATTAAATACACTCAATTATACTCACTTGATGAAAATAAAAAAAATAATGCCTCTCGAGAAAGAACTGGGAAATGAAATTATAAACCAAATATTGAAACATTGAATTTAATCAGGAAAAAATAGAAATGAAATGAACTCCTTTTAGAATGAAACAATAACCCATGCTCGGATTGTAGTAAATGACAATGAAGGGACAATGGGGAAAATGAAACACCAAGCTCTGATCGCTTACCTTACTTCATACAATATAAAGGGAATTTAAACGCTGGCTTAAAAAAGGGGAAGATTCGTCAGCGATGTCGGTAGCCGTTATGTCTAAAAATGCGGCTCCTACGCTAATATAAACAGTGGCAAACTGCACAGATGGTGGCAACACTGTTGTTGCAGTCCACCGCAAACCATTACACACTGCACGCTCTTCACCAGTTTCGTCTTTGGCAGAGGTTAATGTGGCCACTTTGGTGTCTGACAATTATTAGAAAGAATAATTTGGTCGAATCTGGATTGTAGAGGGTTGGGTATCTACGTGATGTACAGTTACGGGGCCGTTGACGTTTACACGACACTTGTTCACGGGAAGGGATGTCGAACAGACGTCCAATTTCCTTACTTTACTGCAACCTCATTAGTCCGCTGCCTTCTCGATACGGCTTAATCGCAGCGTAATCGCTGGGACGAGGAAAGTTGTGCGATGCCTCCGCTGATGAGACTCCTCGGGGTCGTTTCCCCCCAAGTTGACACCCCCGCAGAGGCGGTCGGGTCGGGGCCCGGAGGTTCGTTCGGTTGCGGTACCTGAGAAACCCGCGGCCCGGGGCCGTCACTGCGCTCGGCGGGTGGTGGGGGGTCGCCGTGAGCGAGTAGTCGCGGCGGTTTGGTGGGAGGCGGCCGGCGGAACGCGGGACGACCGAGCAGTCGAACCGAATGCGTGTCACTCGAGCGGTTCAACTCGGACGTCGTCGCCCCTTCAACAACAACTCGCTAACTCTCGTTTTGCCGCCGCTCTCGACGAGCTCGCGCTCCCGAGCAGCCGCCTCCTCACGATTCCCGACTTCGACTTGTTCGGCGCGATGTACGCGTACGCGGGGGCCAACCCCGTCGCGCCGCCCCAGTACCACCAGACGGCCCCCGCGCCGATTTACATTTCCCCGCCGCCGCCGCCGCAACCGTCGACGACGCAACCCAAAAGAAGACGGTAAGTCAGTCATTTAATTGTCAAACGTCCCCCGACCTGTTGTTCCCCGCGCACGTCATTAGTACACAGCACGATCCAAATCGGTATTAGCGTTTTTTGGGAAAATTTTGAACTCGCTCTGGAAAACGCATTTACGTTACGATTTGGCTGCTACCCCAATCGAACAGAAATTTGTAAACACGTACAATACCATGTCCATAGCAACACACAACATTCCACAACCTCCCCGTAAATTCGACGACGTGGTACATTTACGAGCACTATATCAACGTCGTTCAACGCATTTCTACTGGAACATTTATGTAGGTACTAGCGAGCCGTTTTTCAGACCGACAATTCATTATTCGACAAATCTCATTTTCCGAGCTATAGTGGCCGATTATTCTGGAAAAACACTATCCTTGACACATTTGGGGTTTTATCTTTGTTCATTGGTCTGTCAGAGGAACATTTATTGGGAACAATAAAATAGATATTCACTGGTTGTGACTTTGGTGTAAATCGTTGAAGCCGTTTAGCCAAAAAGAGAAAAAATAAACATTTTTGGTTCATAGGCCTATATATCCGTTCACTGAATTTTCTTGGAGTTAATTATGGGAAAGAAATGTTTGATACAACCTGGTCGAAATTGTTATTGCGAAATAACCGAGAGAAAAATGCGAAGTTTTGGTACTACCCCCTGCCCCCTCCTCGTTATCAATGAAAATCGTCCATAACCTTATTTTCTCGTCTTCGAAAAATAACGAACAAAACTAACCAAGTAACATCTGTTCAGCCGTTGTTTCGCAAATTGAAATACAGACACACACACATGGACAACGAGCTGTAATTAGGTTTTTTGGATTCAGTGTGGGACTCAAAACGTAAAGATATGAAGAAATTCAACCCCCCCCCCCCCTTAATATTTGGGGTGGCGCAAAGTAAAAGCGTAACGAGAGCTCCTTCAAAGTTCCGACAAAAATATTGAACCGAATAAACGAAGGGCGTTCTACAATTGGGAGTTTCGGCATCGTAACGTTTTCATTCGACGAAAACGTACTGCGTATCGCTGTAAGGCATCACCTCAAGTTACCCCACAGTCGTAGGGCGGAGGATAATTTCTTCTACAGAGGGGCAGATATAAAAATGCCGAATCGAAGAGGAAGGAATTTATATAAATGCTCCTAGTGAACCGATCATCTTGAATGTTCGAGCTAATTATTTTGTTTTCGGTATCTAACTAGATTGTCAACGACTGAAAATCACCGGTGGCATACACGGTTAGATTTAAAAGATAGAACCGGTACAGGTTACAGATGGGGTGGAGGTTATGCCCCACCCCAGAGCATCGAATTTGTAGAAACATCTCCGGTTCGACTCATTACAAGCAATTAGCAAGGCCAGTTTGGGTCCTGCGCTACCGTGACACAATCCTCACGTACAAGGCCATCTACCTAGGCGTGATTAGTTACTTCCCCGTTGTCTGGGGTAGCAAACTGATCAACCGCCACGAAAGTACTGGTCCAATCCCAGGGAACTGTGCTCCTGTGGAAACAAGAAACCACGTAATGCTCCAATGTAGTTTTTACAACCGTGAGCGACAGTTGTTGGAAGGGCAGCCAAACCTTTTGCCGAAAAAATGTGGTCATAGTAGAAAACCAGAATAAGAACTCTTCTCAAAGGGTGCAGGATTTCCCAGGGGTCATACCTCTGCGTGGTTACACACGGGCAACAGCTCTCTACCGAGAGATCGGTTAAATGACAACCTGCTGGACCTCCACAGATTGGGACGCTGAGCGAGTGACAGGCTCTTGCATGATAGTGAAACCGCAACTTCCACGACAGTCGACTGATCCGAGGGTTCAGGAACAGTCAGGTTGATAAGGAAAAACCCATGTCTGTCCCTTTCTCGCTGCAATCATGCGCCAGTGCTAAGTAAAAACGAAACCACGCTCGTGCAATGACCAACCAGCTTGATTGCTAGTAAGCGAGCTTAAGACCGTTTCGCTCAATTGGCAAGTAAATAGATCAGATGAGAGACCACATAGCTCCGTGCTGTGACACACGGGCAACAGGTAGGCGCTGAGCGAGTGCCCAGGTTCATGCACAAAACTGCGACCTGTGATTTTGATAAGGAAACCAACCCGCGAAAACATTCTTACCTTTCATCAAATCAATTACTGTTATGTGAAACAAATTACGCTTCAGAATTAGCTCCGTGTTTGAACCAAATGAAAAGAAATTAAATTAGGTTTTGGTTAAACAATAAAAAGTTACGACTCGACTTCAACATGTCGAGAGGAGGAGTACATTTAGCAATAGTGATCAATGAACGTCTTTGGCAGTTCACTTTTGAAATTAACTGGTCTTCAAAAGACGAAAAAAAATTACGTTTACGTTCATTTTATTCATTCGTCAACATGCTAAGTCTACAATGCGATGATTTTCTTTTAGATATATTCGTGTTAATGATATGTTTAGATATTGGCAGGTACTGTACGTAGAAAAATGCTTCTTCAGACTATTCACGATGACTTCGTTCTCGTATACCCGAAAGAGAACTATGAGCAGTATGCGTTATGTATGTACTGCCGTGCTATGAGCCAGTCAAAACATAGTAGGGAGTAGAATTTATGATACTCGGGGTTTCATAACGGAATAGCGTCCAGGTTTTCGGGTTTTCAATTCAGTTGCCGGATAATAGAAATCCTGATGGAATCGTTGAATAGGGAGTAAGAATTGATCGATTCCTGCTGCAAATACAGTTTATCATTCCACAGTTCAGTAACATCGTGTTAATAACCAATCTGCCTGCTTACAAATTTATTTATTTGTAACGTACATACGAGTAGAGGGGACAAAATGGTTTGACGTTGTTCAGTGTACGCCTCTTCATTTATGAAAAATTTCGAAAAAATTCAAAAGGTGTGGCGCATACAGGCAGGAATTCACGCCACGGAAAGACCCACTCAAGTACGTGTTTGAAAAGACGCGTGGCGCAAAATGATCAAGTAGCTTTGAAGGCACTGAGCGCCAATTTAACCAGCTCCAGAACGGTCCTGAACAGCAAAAAGGGATTTAGTGTGTTAGTTGCACTGCACATGGTCAGTGGTTACCCAGGGCCAAAAACTTGAAAATGAACTACAGCGAGCCATAAAACGGGTAGAACGAAGCGAAGGGTAGGGCCACCAAGTCAAAATATGAGCTGTACAATACCAAAATCCGAATACTAATTCTGTTAACTTCAACTTTGGCTTGCATTGGAGAAAGTGGGGAGGAGAGGAGCACACCTAGGCTAACGGGCAAACGATACGCTGATAAAAGGCCATGTTTCGCCCAAAAGGGGCAAAATGGCACCAAGGAAATTTTTGAAGAGTTTTTCAGAGAAGCAGCCCAAAACCGGACTCACCAATCGTGGCTCGCATTGGTCGTGAGTATCCAAACACTTTTAAAGTAATTCAACATAGATAGATTCCAGGCTTGTCTCTGTAAACTAAACAGTCACACGAATTCTAGGGGAACTGTCGATGATGGAACATGAAAGTTGCGCATTGGGGCAGTACGAGGGCCAACGAACCATTGGGAGAAGTGATATTTGCGGGGATTGGTGCTCCGGAACCTTCAACGCCTTCACTGAAGAGCTAACGAGTGAGGTTATGGCATTCATAAAAGAGCCGGGGCTCCCCAAGGTCCGGTAAGTCCTGATACGTCGAACAATAAAGAAGGATCGGAAATGGCATTCAATTTGCAACTTTATGGTAAAAAAGGGTTTTCTCACAATCCAAACTTTGGACACAGCCCTATGATTAAAGATCGTGTTTTGGAATCGTAGGGTTGGAACAGTAGGGCACTTGAATAGCCGGGAGAGTGAGCTGGACGGAGGAAATGAGGATTGGAGTGCCGAGTAAGAGAGTAAGTTGGTACGCACGTTTGGTTCATAAGCAAATAACACATAGGATTGTAAACTAATCAAAGAAAGGACGTACGGACTGGTACGTCCAATCAATATTGCGCTGTACACACGAGGCGACGGATGGGAACGTTGTTTGTGTTACCAACTGAGCTTGGGTGCCACGGTAAAATGTAAGCCGGTTCTTCTATCTATTAGAGCGCATCATTTGCGATTTCTGCAATCCACTGAAATGTATAACAAAACTTTCACGGTACTGTGGACATCGTTTTGTTCACGTAAATGTTTAATGGATTGACAACGAATGATCCTTCAGGGGATGTTTAGGAAAGCAAGCGATTTGACCGTGTCGCTGGACCCCTTGGGGAGTCGACTTTCCTGCTTCTACTGGGCTGCCCAGTGATTCAATATCGCCGTATTTCCTCAGGGTATTGCTAGTTCCGACTAACTTTCAAGTGCTGCTCGTCTCCCCAAGGAAAGCGAAAAAGCCATTCCTGCATTAGTGAATTCATTCCGTCATTTCGCCCGATAGAGCTAATTGAGGCGCGTGTGGCTCTATTTTTTTCTGGAGCGAGATTTAATTTTGTAACCGCTGCGCACTAAATCACGGCTTGATGTGAGTCTTTTATCGTATAGTACGACGTATAATACTTTCGGAGTGGGGCGAGCGTTGTAATTATTTTGTGATTCGCCGCAAAGTGTGAGTTATTCGAGAGTGAAGTGTTAGTTTTCCGTGGTTCGGCTTGAAAATTGGATGTTCGACAGCGGGCGTTGTGTATTCACCATGATTCAGGTCTGTTTTCTTATCAATATGCGTTTCTGAACCCTGATGAGAGAGCCGTGTCAGTCACCAGTCGTGGAGGTAGGGGTCTCGCTATCATGCAACAGCCCGGCCATCCACTCAGCATCCACCAAACCCAGATTCGTATGTAAGGCAGGTTGCCATTTTGTCAGTCTCCAGGTGGGGAGCTGTTGCCCTTGTGTTAGCACCATTTGCCCTCTGGGGAATCCAGTACCCTCTGAGAGGAGTTCCTTATGTGGTTTCCCGTCTGGTCTAACTATTTACTTAGGTCGCAAGTTCCTCCCCTCATAACCTCCTTTGCTAATTGGGCAATACGGTTATAAGCTTGCACACTAGCAACCAACGCTGGTAGGTTTGGCTGCTCTTCCAACTACAGCACAGTGGTTTCTTGTTTCCTTCGCATCGGAAGCGTAAGAGACGCAGGGTGGTGAGTCTTTGACAGGAAAGAAGTGCACGCATTGAAGTCGTCGTGTCACGTAAGGAACTAGCTCGTCCAGGGGTCTAGCCCAACCCACTTTCTAATAAGACGTACTGGAATGTGTGGAAAAAACATGTATGTGTCACATCTCTTTGATAAGGATTCCCGTCTCGCTCGCCATTTATCTAATGCCTACGCACGTAGCGTGGCAAGTTTTCTTTCTATAAGAAAGTCTTTCTGAAGTGCAGCTCCTTATTCACTCTCAACGATATACGAAATGCACGAAACACGTGAAATAATAAAGAACGCAAACAAAAACAAACAACTAGTAACCAGACAGGGCCAAAAACCATGAATTCGAAACGCGCGAATACAAGACAGTAGTACAGGTTTTCGACTCGTCGGAGTCAACGGTCCCCAATGGACATGCAGACTCTCTCTATTGACCTTGTCAGAAACAACATCGTAAGGAATTTCCTCACGCATTGCAGCCATGTGCCCGTCTAATCTGGCATTGCCAGAACAGCGCAAACACCTTATGTTGTTGTTTTTTTTGCGCTCGGAAGATGACTTTGAAACGTCAAAAATCTGAAGAGGGGAACAACAGAACTAAAGTTAACGTACCTGTTAAGTGAGTCCGTCTCCTCTGGCTGGTGAGTTACTGGGGGCAAGCGCTTTCGATGTCAAGACATAATCACAGTGGAGTACTGACTTAACGGCCGGACGATGATGTCTTTACATCGAAAGCGCTTGCCCCCAGTAACTCACCAGCCAGAGGAGACGGACTCACCTAACAAGTACGTTAACTTTAGTAATTTTCCTACTGGCGGACATAACCCAATTGCTTTAATAACAACAGAACTAGTACAAATAGTTTCGATGAACATCGGTGCACCAAGTCAGTACGAGAGAGTACGTCAAGTTTAGCCATCTTGTCTCTCGACAATTCGCTTCGCGTGGTAATTCCCCGATAGTTCCCGATATCTCTTCTAACGGCATAGTTTTGTTCTTCCTAGAAGGTTACACTTTCGTCGCATTACTTTCCAAGATCACAAACCAAGTTTGATCGCTAGTACCATGACACCAGACGCAACCATTCTCGAATAATCCGCCCACCAAAGATCCACCAAAAGATCTGCCAATAAAGATCTAATTTAAAAATCTCTCGTCCATCCAGTTCACGCCCCTCCATTCGTACGAAACTCAACTTCATACGAAGATTTGTTTTTGAATCCATGTCCGACGACCAGGCAACACTGCTTGAAGAAATCAACACGTTCAAGCCACACAAACTGCCAGAGGATTCGCCCCATTCCTCTCTGCACGTCTGAAACGCCCTCGGCAGGTTGCGCAATTCATCCACACAGTTGAACCAGGTTAACAAAATTCAGTGTGTCAGTTCACTTTCTCTTTTCAATAAGGAATATTCCTTTTGCAATGGTATTACGCCAATAAAGTTCTTTATTTAACAAGGGGGGGGGGGCTGAAAGATGACGAGTGAGACTGAAGTGAGATAACTATAAGAGCTTGGAATGTTGTTCGGTAATGGAAGAAGGTTTACTCAAAATGAGCTTTGACCTGGGAAACCCCAAATTGAAACTATTTGGTGGCTGGGAGTGAAGCTCGAGGACTAAGAAATATTATTCATGAAAGGACATCTGGTTTCCCAGTGGCACAAGTGAACACTCCACTCCATTTCCCCGTGTTGCAAATCGAACGGAAGAGCATACCAAATTGCAGCTCATACTTGACAGTATCGAGACCAAAGGGGCAGCCACCTCAACCGCCGCTTGGCTAAAGCGTGAAGTGTGAACACTTGCAGAGCAAATTGAAGTCACTCTCGTGAGGTCATTTTGTCCATTGTATTCTGTTTGCAACTCAGAAAAGGATTTCTCCAGGAAAATGCAGCTTAACGTCATCTTAAAATTGAAGTTCCCGCGTGTGTGCGGCAGTTGAATCACTGCAGACAGCCAGTGCCCCATTTTCGCTCAACAGACACCCGCTTCCTAATGAGTAACATTTATCATCCTCCTCGCGCCAATTGTGGTAGATATTCGCCGAGTTGTAACCGAATTAGGCTTCGAATGCGATGGAATGTGATTCACACTGCAAATACGAACAAAAAAATCCGAGATTAGCTGCTGCAGGAGAAATTCCCTCCGTCTGTTTGTCTTCAATCCGGAGATTTTCGTAACTATTTCTGGAGCTCTCATTTGTTCGACACTGCTAGTATCGGTTTTATCAGAGCTCCCCTCGCTGTCCTGACTTGGTCACAAGATGTCATTTTATCCGCCCGCTCGTTTTTCGACTCTGTTTTCTTCTTTTTTTTTGTAATTGAAATGGTCGTTACACAACGTCCCATTCCGAGACAACACATTTTCGTTTCCGCTGATTGCTGATAGTTGACTATGAATGAGCTACTGAGGAACGTCGAGTCTCATTGAGAACCAAAAAAAGAGGCTGTAATGAGACGTAGTACGGTAAATAAAGCCGAATGTCCACTGTCACAGGGAGTCTGCCCTGTTTGTGTCAAGCGGAAGGGAGGGTTTGAAAGACTTGAGAACCAGAACTACTATCACCCACCTGTCAAGCAGTAGAAAGCCCCAAACATGAAGGACCGCCCAGGAAATAGTTTCAGAAGTTGGCGCACAAGTGACGAGACACAAAAACGCGACCGTTTAATTTCTACGAACTTGAGCTTTTAACGCTTCTTTCAGTACTTGGCGCTCTGTACGCTCTTAAAATTGTTTTGAGCTTTGACAATTCAGCAGGGCTTTTTCAAATTCTACGCAGAAAAATGTACATCTCATCAGTACGTTTCCAAACTGTCCAAATCGCGATATTTCCTGAACTTTTCGATTTATCTATGCGCGGATTGTGGGATTCAGTCGATTTTGATAAACAAATAATACGTACACTCGACGTTTTTAGGGCACTCTCAATATTTGTTGAGTTTCCTGCATTTTCGAAATCAAATGTGAGCTTCCCGGCGAGTCGATTTCGTTGGAATAACTGTTTCACTATTTTTTGCGTCAATTTTGAACACACCGAATCAGTTCTACTGATGTTTCTCGAGCGTAACGACGGATAGATGTGTACATATTAAAAAACGTTAACATATCGAATTCGTTAAAGAACGTCGTAGGGTTTAAGTATAAGCATTCATAAAAAATTCTTTCTTAAAACTTTGAGACACGATCGGAATATTGCTCACAATAAACCAGTAAAACCAATAAAGTTGATGAATTTTTTTTGTGAGCAAATGGGCCCGAACGAGGTGTTGTGAGGAACTCGAAGGTATCTTCGCTGAACCACTTCCAGGGGCAAGCTCGTCGTCGTGTCGTGGAGAGAGCAAGTCCCAGGATGTGGAGCGAGAGAGAGAGAGAGAGAGAGGGAGAGAGAGAGGGAGAGCACTGGGGGGGAACGTACGAAGATTAATTTATTAAGAGGCCTTCGGCAATGCGGACGCGACGCGTGACGTAAACGAATAATAGTGATTAGAGGGAGGCATCTCTCATGTTAATAGTGGATTAGGAGCCTGGCGGTTGTTTGGGTGAGATGTGTGTTGACACAGCACCTGAGTTGGTCCTGGGCTTAGATAATGAGCGAAGGTGCTTCTCCACGTACACTCTAATCCAATAATCCGGCGGAAGCTCCCTTCATTTACCTCAAACGAGCTCTCGACTATCGTTTCCAGAACATGAGGGCCCCCGCGGAATTGGAGACACTCGTCGAGAATCGATCTCCGGCCCCGATTCCCTCAACCGTAAACGGCTCTTTAGGTTCCGAAGCGACCAGCGCGGTTTTTACAGGAATTTTCTGGAACCCGGTGAGAATCGATGGAGAACTCAAGGTCCAGGATCCAGGGAGATTTTAGGGGAGCGGTAGAGACATCAGTAGTAGTTTTTGGCCATACTGCGCAGCCGAATGAACGCATGAAATGAAAGATGCCACCTTCGCACATGTTCACACGATTGTCCTGAATTCAACGATACGCAACATGTAGCCACAGTACCTTCGTTCCACGCATTTCAATCCAAATGCGTATCCTGAAAGAACTACGTAGGTCCTAGTTATCTCAATGTACCAATTAAATGTATCTAACGCCTCTTTGCTTAATGGTTCGTTGATATGTACTTCCGTACAACAGGTGGTTAGGGAAGTAGGTGGAGAACATAAGTCTAGATCGATGTTAATGAAACTCACTCCATCAGTTTGATCAATTCCAGCGCGGCATGTAGTTTCGGAAACTTGGCGGCGTCCTTAAAACGTCTGGTGTGACGCAATCTTTATCACGCTACTCAATAGAATTTAACGTTCCCGACAGGTCGTTTTCGTTATCAAAATGACTGTTCCTTAACATTCACAAGAGAGTTAGATTAGTCGGAAGTCCGGAAGCCCGGTTACTAAATCAGCATCTACCGAATGCAGACCTGTCTCGAGGTGGAGAGTCGTTGCTCATGCGTCAGAACTCCTCCCAGACGGTACGGTCTCCCTCAGGTGGTCACCTCCGCGCGGTAACACATGGGCAATACCTGCCGTATCTCCACAGGTCTGAGTTCGGTAGACGCTGCAGGGGCCAGACTCTTGCGTATTAGCGAAACCGCAACTTCCCTCGTCGAGGGTTAGGAACAGTCATCAAATAAGGAAACGGACCTGTTGCTCGTGTGTCACCGCACGGAGGTGTGACAGCGGAGAATCCGTACGACATGAGAGGGGTTCTTAACCTGGTTTCCCACTTGATCTAACAATTTACTTGGGTCGCAAGTTTCAAAGGACGTTTCTATTTTACCGACGACCTCAACGCCGTTCATCCGCAACAGGGGATCCGTGAAATATTCCGTTTAAGTGGAGTATTACAGAGTACTACAAAACTGAAAGAGGTGCTGCTAACCAGAAAGAGCGTCGGAAAGATGGTCGAGTTATATCAGTCGAAAGTGGTGTAGGTTTCACTAGCATGGGACAGCATGGGCACTCGCTCAGCGTTTACCAAACCCAGAACTGGGTTTGCGTACCATCTGGAATCAGTTCTTTGTGGTCACTTGGGTGGCAAGTTTTGAGTGGACAGATCAACTGGGACCACGTTTCTTTGCTATGACCTTCGCAAACTGTTTAACATGGTTATAGGCTTCCTTAGTACTAGTAGTAGTCAATACTGTTAGGTTTGGCTGCTCTTCCAGCACCTCCTTCCACATTCGCTGGGTTCCCTCGCTCACTACAGTTAGCGGCTCTTGGCTTCTTGTTTTCACTGCACTGAAGGCGCAAAACGTGGGAGATGGAGAAGTCTTTGAGAAGTGGAGTCGCACATTGACGTCCCCATGCCCTGCGCGAAACTGGCTCATCCAGTGGTTCGACTCGTTTTCTCCTAAGATGATAAGATGTTAGGCCATCGCTTTGACGAAGGTTCCCTACTCAATTACCTTTTATCTAATACCCATTCATCTAGCGTAGCAAGGTCATTAGGGAGTTCCGCCTGTGGTGGGGGAAACTCCCTTTCCACTGGCCAATGATGACTTGCTGTGCTTCAGTGGATACTGTATTGGTGATCCGCTACAAGTATGATTGTGGTCCAAGACCTGAGGCTGTTGTATTGCCCAGCCCTGTGGCCTTTACCTCTCCCCTGCCACACTCTAAAAATTCTTCGGGAACTCCCAGCGAAACACGATCCCTACAAACCCAAACCTTGGCTTCTCGGCCAATGACACCCTGCCCAAAGGCGCCGGACTAGCAGAAGCCCCAGTGGTACCATTCTAGTTGGCTGTAGCTTGAGCAGCCTAAGGACCTGAATGGGTGGCAGGCCCCAGTGCCGGTATTGCCTTGTGACCCGCTAAAGTGCAGCTCAGCTGTGAGTTTGCTACTTCAGACAACGGGACAGTAGCGAATCACAGGCGTTGTACAAGAGCCCTTCAAGCGGCCTTCCTAATTGTTCGTAGTGAGGGACTAATCTGGTTTCCCACTTGATCTAACCATTGGGGGGTGTGCATCTTCACAAACTGGGGCCAAACGGCTTGCTCAACGGCAATCAAAGCTGAAAGATTTGGCTGCCCTTCCAACAATCGTCGCTCACAGTTGTACTAACTACGCAGAAGCAGCTCATGGTTTCTTGTTTCCTCTTCACTGAAGATGCAGGATGGAGTAAACTTTCTCGACACTATTCTGAACACAAACTGGTAGCGTTTAATGTTCCGAAATTTATTGGGTTACTGCTATTTACGACCTTCATTGAGTGGTACTGGTAATTGTGGGACTGTCAAAATCATTCTTTTTTTAAAGGTTAGAGTTTATAGTTCGTGCATACAGTTAGTCAAAGAAAGGATTTCTGAGATAGCGCATCAAAACTGTAATCAAGCTGTTCTTGAGAGAAAAATATTTTATGGGCTGCTCTAGGTTAAATATCGAATTTGAGCTAATAGGCACCGCGGCCAAACGATCTATTGTGCCAGTCCTAATGTCTCACAGATCATTTCCCAGCCTCCTAAGGAATGCCAGGTAATTCCTGCAAGAGTCTTTTTTGATATCCACCCTGGGAGAAGTAGTGCAAAATACCAGAAGTCGCTCCCTCTCAGGTGTCCAGCACTGGGCCAGAACATGGTAGGGAGGCTCCTCATCCGTGACACACCACCTACATTGAGGGGTGCCGACTATGCCCGTAACATACATGTGTTTGTTCAACCTGCAGTTCATTATGCATTCTGGCATATTCTCCAATGATACCCTTACGCCCAGGAATCCAATACACATTAACTCTATTCGTGTTTGGTAAGGAGTTAAGCCACATCATGCTCTCTCGCACCTGTAAGTAGTTCATCAGCGCCTTACAAGACTTTTGACTATCAGTTGCTACGGCCTCTCTTATCCATTATGATTGCCCTAGCGATGATATCAGATTTCTCTGATTGAAAAACAGTTGGAGTGAGCCCTAGGGCTATGCGCGTCCCACTCCTCCCAGAGCCACTTATCCACACCCCCAAACCTGTGCCGTCCTGTTTTCGATCCATCTGTATAGATGTTGATGCCATTAGGAGGCCGAAACTGACGGTTCTCGTTGTTCCATGGGCCTCCCACTGGTCGCCCATTGTATTTCCTATCGAACTCGTACATGATGGTCCATGACCATGCTGAGCTCCGTGGAGGTCTCCAAGTTCCTGAATATAGTCAGGTGTCCATTTGTCACTGGTAGCCTAGTGAGTCTGTACGCCACCTTTATCGCCTCTGCCTTGACATAAATGCCCAGGGGTCGAACATTCTCTCCATGGTGCTGGTAGGTGTGGTCTTCATCATCCCTGCTATTAGTAAGGACCAGTTGGCCGTACTTTGGTCAATTCGCGACCTCAAACACGTCCCATTTCTCAATGTGATGTTTTTCTTTCTTCAGCTTAACGAAGTAGAAAGAAAAATTACGTAATCGGCTGAAAAAAAAGTTCCGAGTTCTTTTCAGATCTTTACGTATTAGATGTGTGACCGAAAAACACTATCTGGGAAAACGGTTTGTATGAATGTGCCTCTGTAAACCCCATTAAGTAAAAAAGCTGAACCAAATAAGCTCAAACTTGATATGTCGCCAAAATAGGGGTATGAGCAAAATCCGCCCAAAACGAAATATAGTTATTAAAGAAATTGGGTTGTGTCCGCCAGTAGGCAAATACTAAAGTTAACGTACCTGTTAGGTGAGTCCGTCTCCTCTGGCTTGTGAGTTACTGTGGGCAAGCGCTTTCGATGTAAAGACATCATCATCAATTTCTTTAATACCTAACACAGCCAGTCCGGCTAAGGTACTACTAACAAGACTGACCAACAAGACCTCTCCCCGCCCCTTCCCCAACGGTCCATCACTCCTTTCACTTTTCTCTTTGTATATAAAGACCACGACCAACTGACTGACTCCAGTACTGACTAAACGAAATATAGTTGTCATAGTGATCATAATAACAAATATTTCTGTTTCTCGAAAAGAGCTCTATCGATTTTGATAAAATTTCTTGTATAAACGGCTCCCAATGAGACGAAAATACCATAAAATTCCCATGTGTGGATAAATGAGGAAAGCAGCACAATAAATTAAACATTTCGACAAACGCCGGTTTTAGCGCAGTTTTCTCCTTATACTACCCTTTCTACTTATGAGCGGAATTCAAGTGTTACTAGGATCTACAAAAAAAAATGCAGATGGTAGTACAATCAAGTACTTGTACGATGATCCTCTAATAATGCTCATAAGTTATGTAGGGGCCACTCCAGAAATTCCGGAAAGGCAACCACCGCCATTTCACTCACTCCAGTTATCTGGATAACTGTGTGATTATCATCCTTTTAAAACAAATCGTGTTTACAACCTCATTAATTCCGTGAGTCAATGGTCGGGACACGAGTACGAATACGAGTAAATTCCGGAACTGTAAGTGCTGCCGTTTTCCGATGTTTTACCGAATTCAAACGAACTGAGTGAAAACGTAAATTGAGTTAGCGTAAAAAGCGAACAAAAGTGAATTGACGTAGTCTGACGTGTATTTATTTTTATCCTTTGGAACGTTGAAATATGAAAGAAACGTTGGAAATATTTGTCCGCGCGATATTCGGCCGTCGAACGACTTTAAGTTGGCGCAAAGATCCGTTTTTGAGAAAGAAAGACGCGTGGGAGCGGAGCGCGAACCTCCTGTTGAGAGAAGCACCGCCCGCATCATGTCGTCCTGTGAGGAGGCATAGTCAGAAGAGATTTGCAACGGCGACATCCATTTCAACACGATTCGAAATCGGCGACTGCAGTATAATAATGTCAGCAGAACTTATTGAGTTACCAAGTACGAGATACATATTCGAAATATGTGAATACATGGGATCTAGGGGGGGGGGGGCTGAATCAAGTCGGCTCTAATCTAGCCTGCAGATCACTGTGGGATGCAAGAAAAAGGTATCACAAAAATGCACACACATCTTAGCGACCAAAACACCAAATGTGAAACAGGTCGAACCGTTTTGATCAAAATTGTTGTTTAGACAGATCCTGATGTGATACTAGCGCCCTGCTAACACTTTCATTCGTGGGAAAATGACGAGACCAGAACAATGAATTATGAAGTACTGCAATCGATCCATAAGTGCATTACGTTAACATCTTTCGATGATACTCAACACACAAGAGTATGTTGGTTCAACTCAATTTTACGTAGAGGCAAATGGAAAACAAAATGTAGACGCTTTCAACCAAAATACAGTCAGTTTTTCGTGCGAATTCGAAAACATACATTTAACGTTCATAAAACCTCGTTTTTCGACGATCTGTCAAACATCGAACGCAGATTAGCATTTACAATGAAAAATATGAACTTTCACGAGAATGCTTTTGAAGGCTTGTTTACGGGGCTCAAAAGGGCTCCAGAGGAACATTTATGGGAAATGATACGTAGACCGTGGTGTATTTGCAGAAAGTGGAAACCCCCCGTTGAGAATAAAAGTTAGCTACTGAGCAGCAAAAGTTTAACCATATTCGTTGACTCCATTGATCATAAAAAACTAACCCCCCCCCCTCCACCTCACTTGTGAAAAAAAAACAAACACTGCTACCCGTCCTTTTCCAATCGACTAATCAATTACGAGCTCTGTTTTGAATTCCCGTATAAAAATGAGATAAAAATTGTGTTTTACAATTAGTATAAAAGACCTTCAAAATACTCTCCCTCAGACACACTTCTGCCATTGCCGTTTCCACTGTTGGAATGCTCCTTGAAAGTCCTCAGTTTGAAGGCTTCTCAGCTGCCTTGCCGTTGCTGCTTCGATAGCCTCAGCGTTCTCCAATTACCGCTTCCGAAGTACCAATTTTATTTTCGGGAATAAAAAGAAATCGCATGGTGCCAAATGAAGTGAATTGGTAGAATCAAGACTTGGTTCAAAACGCCACCACCCTCATCGGCTTCCAACCAGTCTTTACAGCTAGGCACTTTTATGTCATTTTACGATAAATCCGACTACAGGCGCGCACACACAAATTCAGGTTGTCAGTTCTCTAGTCTCTAGCACTTGTGACTTGCCCCTCATGCCCACAACACTCAAACCATCAAGCCTTCGCCCGCGTCCAGCTTCCCATGCTCACGCTCCCCCTCATGAGCTCAACCCCCCCTAACCCGTCCACGCAAATAACTCAACTCAAGCTCTCAAGCTGCATTCTGCTGCCACGGCAAAGGGGGTAGGGTCAACACTGTCAAACCGTAGTCGGAAATGTCTTCGTACCCGACGGTTATTTGCTTAGCATATCGTTTCAATTTACATTGGGTTTCGTTGTGTATGCAATAAAAATGTATACTGCTCCCCCCCCTCCCCATGTCATCAAGATGCCCTCAAACTATTCAAATCTCGAGTCGATATCTAAGGATATCCGTCGTGCTCACCCGGTGGATCGATTCCTTCGGAGTTGAACGAAAAAAAGATGATGATGTGCCGCATTCATTTTCTCCCCGATACTTGACTTGGAAGATGTGCTTTATCTTGCCGTCAGTATCAGTTAATGTGCGGAAATAACGAGAGCGAACGACTTGACAAGATTTTCTATCGTTCGTCAACTTGAATTCCTCTGCACCGCTGATTAACACGTCGAACGAAACCGAAACGTGGACGGGAATCTCTAGAAAAGTTACAATTCTTAATACGAAGTGTATAATTGAGATGAGCTCAATAAGTAAATCTGGGAATGAAACTATATTTTGGTGGAGTCGACGTGGCGCGCATGTCTTTATGAATTTAATGAAGTCCGCTCGGCCCAATCTTAAAAAAAGTCGATAAGCGTTAGTCCTCTCTTCAAATCGATGTTATGGTTTTAGCCCCGCGACTACGTTCAAAAGAGAAAGATGAGCGAGGAATGAGAGAGGTTTTGAAGTCGTAAGTTGCTCCATGGCTCTGGTGCACTGACAAGCAACACAAAAAGACATAGCGCGTCGCTTAGCAATAACATTAGCTTTATTGGCACAGGTTTTCACTCAAAGGTGCACCCCACAGGACCTTAAACTTTCCTGTATTGTTGACGCTGAATTCGATTTTGAAAATTGAATGGTACCTGAAGCGCGTCGGAAACTCGAACATGATA
The DNA here is from genome assembly GCA_020466155.1 of Pachypeltis micranthus. Lineage (NCBI taxonomy): Eukaryota > Metazoa > Arthropoda > Insecta > Hemiptera > Miridae > Pachypeltis > Pachypeltis micranthus. Next base: position 43,695,617 of record CM035768.1, read on the forward strand.
AGTGTTTATTAATTTATTTTATTTTTTGTCCTATAAGTTCATTAAATATAATATTCCTTATTGACACATGTATCATGAGTTTTATATATTAATATTTACAACTAGCGGCCACAGTTTTCAAGTGGACCGACAGTATTGTACTTACAGTGGTCTTTGTGTGTCATTGAGATGTCCTAGGGTCGGCAGTCTGTCGAGAATGTGCTGTGGGCGATGTAGTCCTGGGGTAGTAGGACCTTCTGCCACCAGATGGTTGGAGCGGATGAGGTAGTTGTCCAATAATTGTGTCATGGCACGATCAAGTAGTTCCTCGGGGGTGTGTAACTTGAAATCGGCATAGAGTGTTGCGTTCCTCACTGGTTTTGGGTGCTTGCAATGCGTTGAAATTGGGACTACGAGTACGTACCCCAAACGGGTAGTGCGTGTGCCCAGAAATTAAAGTCATTGTCGTTTGACACAATCGAGGATGAGAGCAGTGACGGCAGTTGCTTGGACGGGATTTTGAGACGGCTTATCCATCGAAATACACCTCTGGTTCAACAAAGCGCCGTTTGTAGGTGAATGTGATGATTGAAGTTGTGGAGGCGTTGATTTGTCTGAAGGCATAGACTACCAAGAGAACGCATCCTCGGCTTCGTGCAAGGGTTCGTCGTTGTGATTACTTTGCATGATAGAATTACGCGTAAGTTTCAACTTCCGACTGTACGCACAAAATGACCAATTGTCGAGTTTTGAAGGTGATTTTGTAATGAATCTCGGCGGTTGACTCTTCTGGGAGTTGCGCTGAAACTAGTTTCCGTTAAATATCGTGCAACCAAACGCTATATTAAGTTCTTTTGATGTTCTGTACGACAATCAAACGGCACGTGCCAACGGTCCTTTAGTGCTCAGTCTCGGTCATCATTCGAGAGTACGCACATCGTTATGTAGTCTTGCACGTCTAACTGCAAACGTTTTGTTGGGGCGTTTCATCGATTTTACAACTTAACATGAACTTTAACGAGTTTCGGCCATTTTATTGTCGAATGAACGTTGACGGATGCATTTGCCTCGAGACGCGGACGCGGACGAGGAAGTTCCTTTGATGTTTTGTTGGTGTCATTAGGCGATCGAGTTAACTGCGTCTCAGTTTATTGTCGTTGTTCATGTTGACGTTGAAACATCACGTATTGTTTGCCGCCGGCCCTTCGAGTATCTGCTTTGTTATCGTATTTAGACTCTTCTGAACGTGCCTCCGTTCACTGCGTCTTCCACGCGATTTCTTTTCGAGAAACAATTTACATCAGAAACGCAAAACAACGTTTTATGGTCGTACCTTTTTTTTTAATTGAAAAGCATCACGAAAAAAATTTATATAAATGCTTTTATCGTTTTTGAGATCCGTGACAAGAAACAAATCTGATGGGCAACGGGAGGGAATTTCTAGCCCGTTTGTTTTCTCTATTTTTTGAGAACTACTGACTGTGCGCTACGTTATTCATGTTTTCAGCCGTTAAAAAACCTATGTCTGGCTGAACGTGAGTCGACAAGAGAGTGGGAGAGCGGGACCTAGATGATGGATACTCATTCGATCAACTCCAAACATCGCACACTATTTGAAAATGTTTCTCTTTGCGGTTGAGAACTCTCTTTTTCTTTACATTGAGCGAACATCCCTAGTTTTCATTCGATTTCCTAGTTGGTTTTACAAGACTTCCCGACCACTAGCGCCCCACTATTTCTCTTATTTTTATTGGATTTTCCAACTATTTTTGCTTAGTTGAACATTTTCTTTCTTCGTCAGATTGTCTTTGACTAATTCCGATATCAGACGCGTTTTAAAGTTATTGCCCAGTGTGGGGGGCATAACCGGTTAAAAATTCTCAACAGAGCGATGATCAAATTTATCTAACGCCTAGCGACTCAAGCAATCAGCTACTTATTCTGCTTGTTTAACAGGGAGGCCAACTTTCTACTCAACTAACTGTTCTTTATTTTTATTGCTTTTGAGCCAAAAAAGCGTTCATTTGAGACCTGAAGTGGGCGAGCCACATCCTTGTGCCTCTGTGCAGAGTGGCTTGTCACAGAGTCAAGCTCTTGGGGCGGCAACCAGCGCGCAGAGCCATGTAAAGACATAGCTCGCACCTTCGGCCAACGTGCCTATAGGCCTCCGCAGGCCTGGTACGTTGCCCCATTTGGTAGGATATTCTTTCGAGGTCGTTGAATGGGTAATGGCTGGCGACCAGTATTTCGTCGGCTATATCTCCTTCTATTTTCATCATGTGAGATGGAGCCTTGGGGTGTGATATCTTTGATACCACACTAAAACGCCCGAATGCTATTGATTTTCGTCGCAGTTTGCATATAACAGCGCATGCAATGGCATAGCTCTCGGCTTTGTAGAGCTTCGGCTCTACAAACTGAAACCTCCAATTACCTCATCCGTGGAGTCATAGAAGGCGCAACCTGATTTATCGTTTTGTACCGATCCACCGGTGTAGATGATGTTACTATTTGGCTACTTGGTACGAAAATATTCCCGTACGGGAAGTTGGATTCCTTGCGTTGTTGTATTAGTAGAAACTGGGAAGGTTCTCTGTGTGAACAGATCCAAACAACTCAACGTTGATATAAAATTGTCGTCCTCGTGACGATGAGAAGAGCCACGCAATTTTGACAAATTTATAGCAGTATTTTTCTTCATAATCGCGCTCATATCGCGCCAAAATTCTCGAATGCATCATGTCGAAAGTTAAATACACGATAGTGTAACCCAGTAATGGTTATGAAATAATTAACCCCACTGTTGACTAACTTTTCACTTTCCTTAGCTCTGGGCAGTAGAAAAAAATGTTACGTAAGCGGCTGAGAAAAAAAACACATTTTTTCCACATCGTGAAATGTCAACGGCTACAGAGTCCGAAAACTCCCATTTGGGAAAATGTTCTATGTGTGGGGGTTCGTGAACGCGATTAAGAGACAGCCCAAAAATGGTTCCAACAATTTTGATTATTTTGTATGGACCGCAAAAAATAACGCAACGCCACGAAATTTTCATGAAGGAGCGAGATCATGAATTATCGAAAATGCGGCGGAAAATCGATTGTAGTTCAGCTTCTTCCTTACAAATCCGGCTGAAATACTAGAATAATTGGGGCGGTGGTCCGATAAACTACCTATACGACGAGCGTTTAATAACGCTCACGAGATAGCGAATAAACTGCCGGTTTTCATCTCCCACAGTGTTTATTGGATGATTCCAAAACACGATCTTTCTATAAAGAAAATCGTGTTGACAGCCATGGGTTTCCCTGTGTATGGTTGCGGCACGATTAGGAACGACTCAAATAAACCGTGGAACTTTAAGCGCTACCACTTTCTACGTACAACGTAGTTACATTTTACCAAGTTCGGATGAACGAAGTGAAAAATACATTAGGGTTTTAGATGAAGTCACGAAAATCGCTGAATGTGCGTGGGAATGGATCGCACCAGATATTTTCCCTGTGATTTTTACGGGGGGTAAATTCCACGACCTGCTCTATCTTCGTTCAATGCATTTCTATGGAAACATTTGCGGGAAACAGGAGGTGGGTACAAGTAAGTTCGATCGAAATCGTTGGAGCAGTTTTTGAACAGTAAATTAATATTCGAGAAATCTCGTTTCCAGAGATACCGTGGTTTATATTTCCGTCCAACAGATACTGAAATAATTCCCAATGAGAAAATATGGTCGTAGGTTGCTAGAGGACACTCGGTAAGATTGATCAAATTCAATGAAGCAATTACTGTGGAAATCATGGTTTGGTCGTTTCAGTCTCTGGTCAGTGGACTGTCAGAGGAACATTTATCGAGAACAATATATTGGTATTCACTATTTGAAAACATCTTGTGAGTTTGGTGAAAATCATTGAAGCCATTTTGCCAAAAAGTGAAAAAAAAAAACACTTTTGGTTCATTATGCGATATTCCTAGCCTGTGCTTGTTTGCGCGTTTGTGGGCCTGAGGAAAGTTGTGCGATGCGTTTAAAATTACGCTGGCCTAGTTCTCGTCTACGGAGAGCTTGATGTTCTCCTGCGAGGATGTTGACGTACAGACTATCACAAGAGGAGCGCGGCGCTCGACAGAAAACTCTTGACAAGGCCGAACCAAAACTCGGAATTCCAAAACAAGCCGGGAAAAAAGGGATTCGCGGCAGAACCCGACGGAATATCGACCAAACGACTGGGAATCTGCTCTGCGCGGGGCCTTGAAATTGTTTATTTTCGAGTCAGCGAAATTACCCTAAGCGACGACTGCTCTTCATTGTATTCGCCAGAATTTCCTATTTCATTATAAGGCGACCCAAGTTGCAAGCTGCATCCCAACTTTCGAAGCTCTAACTGTCAGCGACGCTATTTTGTTTCCGAAAGCTCTTCTAATGCGAGCACTACGCAACTTCCTTCAAGCACTACGCAAGTTCTACAAGCCGTTAAACGAATTTCTAGTTGAATTATCTCTATATTTAGCGAATTATCTCGCGACGCAAAAGTGACTACTATGAGCTCACGGCGTTAACTGAGGGAGTGCTTTTGAGGTCTCAAGGCAGGCTGTTGGTGCGAGGCAGAAGTTGTTAAAAACGTAATGAATTGAATAAATAAATAATAATAATAAATGACGTGCAACTTCTGTCCGAGTGCTGTGCTTAAACTGTGTATTAGCGAACTCCACTTAGCTACTGAAACAATAGTGATTAAAAAATAATGATCGAAAAAAAATCCCGCCTTCAAAATATTCAACCAACGTGATTAATGCGATCGCGACATTGAAAATGTAATGAATGGAATTGAAATCGTCTGGTATCGGCGAATTGAGAGGTCAACGTGAAATATCTGGCGAGACAAATAAAATTTGATTGCTCCCGCGAGTATACAGGCGCTCTACCTGCGTTCAACGTTCAAATGTAAGTTAACGACTATCCAAAAATACCCCGTAAGTTAAATCACTCTTGAGCAAAGTTCAGAAAGCCTCACTTTCTGCTGTGTTTTGGTTCGTATCTTCATTCCGTAGAAATTTTGATAAAAAGAAATAAAATAAAGGTATGGATGAGTCGAAGACGCTTTGCAGGTCGGAGTCAATCTCAATACTAAGGTAAATTTAAATAGTACAGGAACATTTTTTTTGTTGTGCATTTTGGATTGCATCTCTATTCAACTGTTGGTAATAATTGTGAGAATAAGTAAGTCACGTTTGCTTGAAATGCAGTTGGGGTTCCATCTAATTTTGAACGTGAATTTCGCATAGATAAGTGCTTACAGGAAAATTGTACCAGTACGACATTAGGAAAGCCCGATTGCGTTCGGGATCTAAGTGTTTACTTTGACCAACACATGAAAAGCAAATAAGCAAGGTGACACGGCAGCTGCGGAAGAATTAGTGTTTGTTTGGACGTTTAAGGTTGCTGCTCTGACGGACTAGTGAAAGTTGTGTACTTTGCACTTGTCCAATCGGTTTAATAGTACTGTCTCCCTTGTTGGGATGGACCATACCTCAACCACACTTAATCACCGCCCTGAAGGCCGTAGTGAGAATAATCTCCAGGAAAACTTCTCGAGGGCACACGATGCCTCGTTTTTAAAAAAACCCTGCAAATTATTACACAACAGTTTATTATTCGGGTAAATAGCTTGACCTAGCAGTAATGCTCCGAGACCCATCCCGTTCGATTCAGCATCGAAAAATATCAAAATGGAACCCAAAAAAAGGTCTGAATCGTAATATTAAAATAAACAAAAAAAACGAAAGTATCTAGAAAAAACTGAATTTTAATATGAAAACATGCACGCTAAATACTAATATCAAAATGTAACCAAAAATCTATGAAAAAAAAACAAAATGAGAATGAAACGAAAGAATCTAAAAAAATTGAATCGTATTAAAACCAAAAAAATGAAACGCACGAACTATTAAATAAATAAACCAAAAATAAGCGAATAATGAAAAGTTCAATCGAAGATAACAGATATTTAGCTAACGGAAATAGTTGAGACGGAGCGAAACAGTCATTTGTGGAGGGGAAGACGAGAACAAGGCAATCGGGCAATAAAGAGACAAATCGAAGTGCCAAAGGTTATATACGAAACACGAGCGCTTCCTAGAGGAAGCAAAAAAAAAAAAAAAACCGGCGCCCGCCTGTAATCGTCTGATGATTTTGCCCCGTCGGGTCGGGGAAATTGGGCGAACCCGTTGCGAGTCGAGTCGAAAGGGGAGGTGAGTGGGGGCAGCGTTGCCAGTCCAGCAGGTGAGCGGATTCGTTGAGACAGGCGGGAGGGAGGGAGTACAAACGACGAAACGTTGACTTCCGCTGTAGTTCCCCCGTTGTACTGCGTTTCGTTAATTTTTTTAACCGTTTTTTGCCCATAACAATCATGGGCTTCGTCTGATCAGATTGCCGAGATGGTGGGCACAACTAGATACCGAATTGGATTTTTGTGCAAAAGAACGAATTTTTTGGACCACGTTAAAGGCACAAAACGGCCCGGACGGCGGATGGCGGACAACGGATGGACATTGCAAATTTGGAATTTCCATGTCTTGAAACGTAAAGTATCAAATTTTGAGGGGGGGGGGGGGTTTAAAAAGGTTTCGTGACCGAAAACATAGGGTTATTATTCAGAATGAATAATGAACCAAAATCGAAATTTGGCTTTTGTGAAGCACTATTTAAAATGTCACCATCCTGCTCACGACTCCACTAACAAAACATCACACTGAGTCTAGTTCAGTTGAGATGATCAATGGTTTTCAAGTCGTTTATCTGTTCGGCTTCGAACAATTTTTAAAAAGTTAGCAATAAATTGAAATGGCATTACCTGGGGCAGCTAGAGTCGGAATAATTTATTCTTTTTGTTTTGTACTGAGGAGTATATGTATGTGTTACGTAGATAGGTTGGCAAATGGGAGTATAGGAGCAGGGTTGCTCATTGTCAGGGGTTGCCCAGTCTTAGACAGGCAAAATTCTTCATCCGGCTCTCCAGAGGGAGGCCCAAGGAGGTGCTTGCACTGGGGAGGAAGGATATAAGGACCGTATGTGGCCTGTTTACTGGTCATTGTCCGCTGAGGTACGCCCTGTCGTGCGCTTGGGAGGACCTTTCTTCAGCCAGAAGAGGTGGCGAAGGCAGAACTTGCGGATGTCCTCCGCTTTGTGTGGGGGTGGTGTATAGCTGACATCGTACCAAGTGAGCCCAGTGCCCTGAGGCCTGGGGGTGGGGCATAGGGACCATGAGCTGAGGCTCATGGACACCCTTACTATAGGTCTGGTTGTGGCCGCAGCATCCACTTTTCCAAAAAAATGTATGTGCATTCTGTTTTAGAGAGTATCAAGACAAGAGACGAATTATTTTTAGAGAGAATTATTGTTGAAAGGATGAAATATTTTCTAGATCCATTACTTTCCTCAATTTTTCAAATCTTCGAGGTACCCGTGCTTGCATTCAGCGTTTCCGTTATGACTGGCTCTGCTTGCGGTGAAGGAGTCAGGAAGGCTGCTCATCCCCTGCCTCGGGCAATTGACTGTACAAGGGATTAAGTTCTAGTATTATGGCAGGCCATCAGATTGCCTGTATCTGATTCTCATTATGCGGCACTTTTGTATATTATTTTTGGAAAAAAAATGAACAAAAATCGGGTCAGGCCCACCAGTATAGTCAAAGTCATCGCTGAACTTGGCTGGTGGTGTGCTGTAGGTATAATTACAACATGTCAGGGCTTGCGTCAAAACTCAGGTTATCGATAAAGTCAATTTTTTTTCATTCAAAATTCAATGCAGTGTGAGAAATGCGACACCAAGAGAGTTGGATAGTCGTCCTGTCGAAAACTGCGAATATTTATGTCGATTGAGAAGCGTTAGTGCCTTTATGATCTCAACACAGTTAAGAGAGGGACGAAAAGAAGGGGCCGCACGGCTCTGAATTGGCTACTAAGCGAAAATTAAATCCCCGACAGCTACAGGCGTTGGGTTACAAAGAGACGTATCAGTCATATTTTTGACGTAGGCAGCTTCAAGAGGTGGCGGAGAACGGTGGAGGTCATCGGCCGATTGGTCACCAGATTCGTCGCGGGGTACCAGCGGTCTCTAAGGCACCTGCAGGTCGCTACTCGGAGACATCTCAGTTCAGAGCAGCCTAGAGTCAGCAGGTCGGGACAGTCTGAATCCGCGACTTGGGAGTCGAGAGAACGTGCTCCGGTCGCCAAGTTGCGTTGAGGCGCTTCGTCAATGACTCGAGTCAGCGAATCCCTCAGAACAGTCGCTTGTTGACTTTACCGATTAAATGTCAGAAAAAAGTTCGGCGAGTCTCAACTACTCGGCTTTCTCAACTCTGAGAGGTGTTGTAATATTCGCGATTTGAGAATCTACTCAATGATTTTCTGTTGGTGTTTGGTTTGGAGCTCCACGCGAACTTGGAGGCCTCGTTCCACCTGTCTGGACTCTGACGCATCTCCTTTACATTGTCAGATCCTACATTTAAAACGCTGTATGAGACGTCATCGTTACTCTTCCGAATGACAACTTTTGAAAATTTTGTTCAATTGGCCTGTCCCACGATTATGATATTTTGGCACTCAAAATCGTGTGTTTGAAAACAAACGCTTTTTAGAAAATTCGTTTCACTTTTCAAGCCGCGGTCAGTTCAAGTCAACATCAGAAATGGAAGCCGAGATGAACGAGACGACCAATGAGAAGCGAAAGATTCGCCAGCTTGGAAATTTCCAATGCAAATAATCATGAACGCTCTCGAACTCGGGGAAATTATTTCTGGGGATTATAAAATACCTGTGAACGAGCGAGGAAGAAATGAAACGGAAGTTCAAACTCAAGCGAGATTTAGTCAAGAATGCATGTCAATTACGGGATATATAAACGCAAGGAGGTCATTGTGTCGTCCGTAGGTTAGCAAGTGATGCTTCATCTCATGAACTGCGAGATTTCAAAACACGTGTACGACCAGTTAGTGTCAATCTACGAGCAGAGGTTCTCGAATATAGATACTGTCCGCTAGACGACATGGCCACTAATTCTCTCTGTACCAGTTGCTCAACAGTGCTCAGGAGTAGGAGCAGCACAATAAACTCTGGAACTAAGCATTACCGCTTTCTTCCACCGTGCAGTGATGTTTTACCAAGTTCGAATGAATAGTAAATTGAATTAGAGTAAAAGTCGAGAACCCAACTTGGCGAGCGTAGAGCTGAGTGAAGTAGTGTGATGCGGCTGCTTCACCCATGGGGGAACACCGAAGGTGTCGCGAAGGCATGGCCCAGTGGAACCTACCTACGCTGTATTCTACCAAATGGCCATAAAAGGGGAAAGCTAGTTAGATTAGTGGCTAAAGCTACATAACCCGCTGAATGTAACTGGGACTGAGGAAAGGTGCGTGATTTTCGAAGATTTAGTGTACCCTATATGCTCAACATTTACGTACAGTATTCGTCCTGGAAAGTTAGAAATTGTGAAGAAGTGTATAGGGCTGTGTGCCATGTAGTTATCTGAAACAGAACATGCACACATCCAAAATTGGGACTCACGATAGGTGATTACTTCTGATGGATCACATAATGCCCTGGCCATGCCAGAACCCCTTGGTCGTCACTACAGTCGGAGGTAGAAGGTATTCGTCGATAATGACACAACTGACGCGGAAGAACTGAGATCGTTAGCAGACGAGGGAAGTGAACGTGTGATTGCCTCCCATTACTGCACAACGTTATCAACACAATGTTTGGAAAATCAAGTTGCCCCCTTGATTCGCAAAAAGTTGAAAGTAACAGCTCAGAAACGGATTTTTACGCGCTCGGCTTATGAAAAATAGTTTGCAAGTTCGCCGCTATGCGCGCAACGGAACATGCACTGATCCGAACTCGGAAAGGTTCGATTCGGACAAGCCCTCAGGATGTATCGGACAGTGGATGAGCTGAAGTGGTTTCCACGTTCGCTGCTACACTTGTGACAATGTGTGTTGTCGGATTACACTTGTACAAATCCGAGTGCGACACAACTTTCCGTTGCGCACCTAGTCGAGCGCGTAAAAATCAGTTTCTGAGCTGTTACTGTCATCTTTTTGTGGAACGTGTTTGTCGATTTCTCAAAAATTGTATTGATAACGTTGTACATGTGTGAGAGGCAATCACACGCTCACTTCCCTCGTTTGCTAACGATCTCAGCTCTTCCGCGTCAAATGTATCGTACATTATCGTCACACATTTCTGGTATGGCAGGACATAGTGCGGTATGTTAGAAGTACGCTAAACAAAAAAAAACAAACAAGTGAACGGGCGTAGATATAAGAAAAGGTGTGCAGTGCGGCGCATCTGATATTTTTTCTTGATGGCACTGGGAAAACCGACATTGCGGCCACAACTAGATTTATTGTGTGGGCGTACACGAGCCCCCTCATCTCCTCACAGCTCCTATGGACAAAACGTTCCCACCGTTCTCGCTCAAAACGCAAGAGGTACATCTCTGCAATCTCCACCGGCAGCTGAGGAACCTCAAGCACTCTGAGGCGCACAGTACATGCTCCACCTCGCAGAATCTACAATTCTATACCTCTGACTTACCAATCTTGGCCAAGTGGTACCTTAGTGGACCTGTGAACAGGCAACGTGCCATCCGTATACTATTTCTCTCTCCAGACTGATGATCTCTCTTGTTCGCTCCCTGAAGAGTCTGATAAACAGCCTTGACTGCCTTTGGCCGGACACATCTCGCCAATAGGCAGCCTAGCTCTTCTGTGCCTGCAAGTGGCTCTTGGTGGTCCTTACTAAGGGCTCAGGTCCCATCGAGAGATCCAGCCTGAAGTGCAGCCTGACTGTCCAACATAATGTATATTCTTTCCCACTTCAAGATCCTACGCAAGAAGTGTTGCAGGTACACTGCGAAGAGCTCTGCTTGGAAAACTGTGTGGGTACCCAGGTTGTACCCAGTGGTATCGCTGTCTGAATCCAAGAGAAAGACCAACCCCTTCCCGTCTGGATCACCTGGTGAGTCCATAGTGATTTGTATGGGCCATTTCAAGTGAGCTTAGTTGGAGGTTCTCAGTTTTTTTGGTTTACTATTCATTCTGAATAAAATTGGTTTATTATTCATTCTGAATAATAACCCTATGTTTACAGCCACAAAAAATTTTTACAACCCCCCCCCCCCTCTCTAATTTTGATACTTTACGTTTCAAGACATGGAGATTCCAAATTTGCAATGTCCGTCCGCCGTCCCATCGTTTTGTGCCTTTAAAGTGGTATAAAAAATTAGTAGTTTCGCACAATAAACCCATTTGGTATCTAGTTGTGCCCACCATCTCGGCAATCCGATCGGACGAAGCCCATGGTTGTTATGGACAAAAAATGGTTAAAAAAATTAACGAAACGCAGTATAACGCGGGAACTACAGCGGAAGTCAACGTTTTGTCGTTAGTACTCCCTCCCTCTCTCCCTCCCGTCATATCAAACTCAATCACCCACCCGCTCGACTCGCAACGCTCTTTCGACTCTTTTTGCTGTAATTATTACAGTAATTATTAGAGTCTACTAATTGAAAGAACTCGCGGAAACTACAGCGGATGTCAACGTTTTGTCGTTAGTACTCCCTCCCTCCCTACCGTCTCATCAAAACCACCCGCTTGCTCGACTCGTAACGTTGTGCCAATTGCCAAGGGTTCCCTGGAAGTCCCCGTCCCAATTTCCCAACTCTTTTTGCCCGACAGGGCGAAGGAAGGTTAGAGCCGATGAGGCCGGAACTTCCTCCGCACACCCCTTCATCGCATCATAAATGCCTACAGACGTTTACGGGCGCCTGGTGCCGGGGGAATATTTACTTTCCGTAGTTCCATTGTAGCCAGGTCATGTTTCGTATGGTTTACTAGTATTCCATGCTGAATTGAATGGGATGGGTCTCGGAGCAGTAATACTAGGTCAAGCTGTTCATGAGAATAATAAACCATTGTGTAATAATTTGCAGGGTTCTTGCTACTGAAAGATGATTATTCCCTTTTTAAGGAAGGCTTACTTCTTTAGGTATAGACATAAAGTCCAGAAATTCCGCCAGGGGATATATTTTCCTTTTGGGTAATGGCGCTATTTCGTGGCGCTGGTGAATATGTTGCAGCCTCTGTATGCAGTGTGCAAGTCTACAATTCTATATAGACGACATGAGTACAATCCGAAAAATCAAGAAACGAATTTCATACACATCGATGTTTGGTATCACTGTTTAAGGGAAAAATTCGAGGGGGGGTTCGTTCAAGACGCCACACATTTCTAGCAAGATTGTGTTCAATTGGCCACTCCTGCGATCATGATATTTTGGCACTCAAAATCGTGCGTTCAGAAACAACTGCTTTTCAGATAATTTGTATTTTCGGTCTCGACATATTCGTTCGCCGAGTTCTCGTTATTCTGGATGAATACGCGTCTTACTGTTTGTGTGGTTCGCGTCGTGTTCCTCATTGACTTAGCAGCGCCTCACAAGCATATTATTTTCCTATCGTTGCTTGTGATGCCATTCCAGGGAGCGACATGATAAGGGAAAGCAACAATTTTGTGATGTCATAATAATTGAGGTTTGCGGTTGGTCAATCGTGTCTCAAATGTGACATTGACGGATGAATCATCTTAACATAGGGCTGCTTACGTGTTGGCTTTCTGGTCCTAGCGGGTTGGTGCAACTAAGAATGCCAAACTCTAACGGAATTAATTGTTTCGCTCGAACGGGAAAGCTTGAAAAACGATCTTCTGCATGGCCATTGCTTTGCAGGGAATGTGGGAAGGGTGGTGATTGGGCGACGGTCCACATTTTCGAGAATTGCTTGAATTCGCATGATGCGAAATGAGGTCATTTGTCGGTCATCACACGGATAGGCAACCCGGTGTTCGCAAATATTCTCCCGAGAGTAGCGATGACGATGACTCTCTCAGCACATGGATCCAAATTGGCATACGATCGGCCATCCTGACAGTCTTTCAGCATATATCATGTGTGTTTCCTCCTGTAGAGAATAAATCGATAGACACTTCACAGAAGGCTTTTTGGGGCGATTTGGCAAAGGTTCCAAAGCAAGTGGTTCTATTTCGAAATATGGCATGTTTTTCTAGCATTGATGGCAAGTATCCATCATATTTTTGATGTCATTTGCCATTTTTGTCGTTTGGTTTACTCTATACCTTGATGAGACGTATGAAGTTGATGTAATTAGGCTTTTCTCACTGCTTTGGGGATTACACGCTGGCAGCTTTTTAATACAAGGTTACCATCTGTGGTCAAATCACTCCTTACACTCCAAAAAGGGGAAAGCTGATTCAGTAGGTTGTCAGAGAGCAGGAATAGCGACCCCCCCCCACCCCTGGCACAGTCCCATACATTAATTATTCGCTGGTCACTGAATAAAGGTGGAACACAATAAATACCAGATCACCGAGCATTATCAATTTCTACATAGAACGTCAAGTTTTACTGACTGAGTGACAAACGGATTGGCTTAGTCGGTAAAATGGTTAAACGCGTTGAATGTACGTGGGACAGAAGAAAGTTCCGTAATACGTCGCACCAGGTATTTTGTTTTAGATCGCTCCCGAGACCTCCGTAACTACCAATTATTTTAAAACGGCGCTTAATGTACTTCTCGTAATAAGATGAGTTGAACAATAAAGTCGCTATCTTCTTCATTTTGTTTCGTGAGGCAGTTCAACCAGAGAAACTAAATTGACGCTTTTATTATTTACTAATTTATACGTACTTTTCGTCCTTCATTTCATTGTTTTTTTTTGTTTTTTTTTTCGCCGTCATCGCGCGCAGCTGCGACTAGAAAGCGGAAAACGTAGGAGAGAACCTAGTTTCTTTGTGTCCGATACCTGCGCACGGTACGGGCTCAGGACATCGCGGGGCGCGTAGTCCCTCTCCCCTTAACCCGACTTACCATCACAATGGAGATTTCTAGAGAGCCGAAAAATGCTTGTTATAGAAAGAAAAAGAAAAAAAAAGAGTGGAGGTGTTTGGGAGGAAGTGTGATTTACAAGCCCTTCGCCCTGAAGACCTCTCAGGTAAGGGATGTGGAACGGGCTGAGTGACGAGGAAATTCTTCTCCGCCTTCAACTGGCTTCCAACCTGACCCGACCGCAAGGTGGGAATTCTAGAAAAACGTTTCAAGTAGGTGAGGTTTGCTCGTTCCATTCATTTTGGGAGTCGCTTGACGAACGTGTGGCGCATCCTGATTCTAAACCCGTTCATAGGTTCCGGAACTCACGCAACGTCTTCCACGTGAAATGATGTCCAAAGTCGGTACGATCGAATTAAAACGTCATTGCACGAAACGGTGTCGGTTACTAATTCGATATATGGTTTCAGCTTTTCAGTAGTTCTTAAACTCGTGCATAATGGCCTTGAGGATTTAGAGTGACGAAATATTTTCCTGTGTTCCACCAATTCGATTGCCGGAGAATCGTTAATTGAGAATTAAGCGTGAAATACCTTGCGAGGCGCATCACACAACCTTCCTCGCCCCTCGTGCATTCAGTGCTTCTACAACTAATTCAGTCTGTTGTCTCGCAGTTTATGTGAACCTGTTAGATCGTGGCGTACGTGCTTCGCGTTCCGGAATTCATTGGATGCCCAATACTTATGCTACATGGTGTTTTGAATAACTAGCGTGTAAATAATTCATGGGGCTGTCAACACGGGGTTTACAAATCGAAAAAAAGGTACTTCTCCTTCAGGCGAGCGCATGTGTCCACACGCTACCGTGGGCTTTTCACGTTGGTACTCGTCGTTGATACTTGTGTATTATCTCGTGTTCTATCTAGTAGTTTATTTCATACTGACGACTCAACATGCACAGAAAGTTTATATGCAAAAAGAAAACAAAAGCCTGCTCAGTTGGGGAAACCTGAGTTACACACTAACCAATGACAGGACAGAATTTACGTGGAGAAATACACGACAGGAGGAGTCCATTTTCGACGACGTATTACGCGTGATAGCGCAATTATACCCCGGCTGCATAGCTTGATGATCTGATGTTTATCATATTCCGTTTGATTGCATAGCATTACGCATTATAAACTACTGGACAGAGCCGTCTAGTCTCATTTCACTTCCCCGAACACTTTACTCACGAGATGAGACACAACTACCAACATGAAAAGCCCACGGGAGTGTGTGGAAACATGCGCACGTCTAACGAATGTGGGGGGTCCAGCACGCAGCTAAGGGAGAAGTATAAAAACAAATCCTCATTCAGCACGTGGTCTGAAGACGGACAAACAGCTTGATCGATCAAACAGATTTTTTTTTTAAATCGTTCTTCGTAATTTTTTGCAGGCCCGAAAATGAGGTTATGAGCGATTCCCATTGTTTGACAGGCCGACTTAGCTGGATCTTTGACCTTCAAAATGTCCGCACTAGCCCTAACAGAAAGTCATTATTTCCCCAAACACCTTCCTCCTCAAGACCTTTTGTTACCTATGAAAAGTCCACCTCTTCAGTTATTTCCAATTGACTAGGGATTTTTCCTGTCCTGGACTTTCCCGTCTATCTTTTCCCACCCCTAAATTTTAGATTCCTCTCCTCGACAGACAGCTTCTTTCAAGTCAGTCATCCTTCAGCTTTCGAGATACAGTAGTCTCTCAGTTCGCGCTACTCCCAACTCAACGCTATCTCTCTCTCTCTCTCTCTCTCTCTCCCTGCCCTCTCTCTCCATACTTAGTATCACACAACCAGTTTCCCGTGTATTGAGAGTCCCTTGTGCAAGTATCGCTATTCTGTCAAGTGTGATACAGTCGCCATTCACGTTCACCACTTAATTTATTTCTCAATGTCCAGCTCTCCCATTCGTGCCCCCAACGCCCATAAATGGGAAGGATCGGGGGGATGAAAATGCACATCTTCACATTTTTCCCGGAAACGACTTCAACAATTTTGTTTAAACTTTAAAAATATTTCCCAGTACTCAATACCTAACCTTAACCCTCGGCATACAAATGGTCGATGTTTGTGTATTATTTTTCGTAGTTATCAATGTAGCCGCCCGTTGAACAGAGATGACAACCAAAATGTGCCAAACTCCGCGTTAGTTAACGTTTCCAAGTTTTCTACAGCAAATGCGAGTCTGAATTTGGTCAATTTGACGGATTTGGATTAATCTGTACTCACTGGACGTTTCTAGCGACGATTTCCGTAACTATCCGATAAGAAGAAATGTTAGCCGAGATACATCGGAAAATGAGATTTGCTGAACAATAAATGTCAACTTATCGGTTTTAACCAACTAACGGAGTACTCTCACGGAACTATTATCCTGCGTAAACGTTTTAAAATGATTGGATCGAAGCCTATATGCGAAATCATAACGGAACGCTGTGTGTTGTTACACACCAAACGTTTTCCCTTCATTTACCCACATTACTCGAGAACTTGTTGAGGTTGTTGGTTTGATTCTTATGAACCTGCAAGAGTTGCTGCTGCCGATACTTGCGACCTATCAGATTTGAAAGTCGGTTCAATTATTCAGTAAAAATGGTCAACGCGTGGTACGTAGCAACCCACGTTATCTCGCAACCCCCGTAAATTCGATGACCTGCCGTATATACGGGCGCTGTATTTTCGTTTAACGCATTTCTACGGAAACATTCATGGAGTACGAAATGCGGGGATAGGTTGCTAGAAGGCACTCTGCATGATCGACCAAAGCCAGTGAAGCAGTTTCTAGAAATTACGAAAATGATCCCAAAAAGGTTAAACATTTTTATCTGTTCAATGGACTGCCAGAGAAACATATATTGAGAACAATATATGGGTATTAACTGTTTGATAATATTCTGTGAGCCTTTATGTTAAAAAGCACAAAAAACCTATTTCTACTTCATAGGCAAGGGCTTCATAATTCTTAGAGGAACGCGATAGTAAGAGGCCTTTCTATCACCTGACCTTACACGACGCCGTGGCACTTTGCCTATTGCTCTGGATATCATTGTTGTGCTCATTTTAATTAGACCATGTGGGAAAGCGCATGAAGAACTCCTCCCAAATAGGTCGGATACTCTCCAAGGGGGGACTGGCTGAACGACAACCTGCCGCATCTCCACAGGCCTGGGATCGGTGGATGCTGAGCGAGTGCCCGTGCTCTCGCGTGGTACCGAAAAGGCAACTTTATGAGGGTTAGCACACAGTCATTTTGATAACGTACGTGTCCGTGTGCTGAACACTCGCGATCCTTCGGAGGAGTGGAGCCTGCTAAAAGAGGAGCGTACTGATTAGCAGCTCAAAATGAACTAATTACTGCCGGGTCAGACAGTTTCCTGAATTCACTGATCGCAGCTACAACTCTGATCGACCTGCCTGTATCCTTCAAATTAATATGAAAATTATCGAATGGGGTAGGTATGACGATGACTAACAGAGAATTTGCACTTGAAGTAGCGAAATCGTGTCTAACTGCCTCTCAATTCTATTTCTGTGAAGCAATATTTTCCAAAGCGAAGAGCGAAGGCATTCTGTTCAGACCCGTGGTACCAGCATAATAACTTATCGAGACAGGCCCGTTAGCTGTTGTTGAGGACCCTTCAACGACAAACAAACAAACCATAGCTGAGGCCGTCGTTGGAGTCGACGCTTTTGTTACCGCGACGTTCCACCCGGTCCCACCGACTCCTCAGGAGATCGTCCCATCGATTTAGAGACGTCACAGGGCTGCGACTGTTAACATCCTCCCGACATCTTCGAGACATTCTGGTTTGATTTGGGCGTCACTCGACACGCACGAAACTAACGTTGATTTCTCGCGTACCGCTCGAAATCCCACATTTTCTTCTGCAGGAGCGAATGTTGACGTCGCACGGCAAGTCCATTTTCTCGGGATTATCGCGTCGTTCCTGTACGATAAATCATCGATTGAGATTATTTGTGTATGAAATCTGACGTCATTTGCTGGCAAACTGGTTCAGATTGTCATTAAATATGATTTTAAAAAAAAACTCAATTGGGCAAAATAGGAACAGAGATGAAAAGCCGTGCATCCGTTTTGGAGAAATCCCATTATTTTGTTTATGGCAGAGAAGTCGAAGTACGTATCATAAAGGCTGTTTATCAGACTCCAGGGAGTGAACAAGATTGATTCTCAATCTGGAGAGACAGTATACAGATGGTATGTCGCCTGTTTACAGCTCACTGTCCACTAAGGTACTGCCTGACCAAGATTGGTAAGTCAGAGGTACAGGGCCTGCAGATTCTGCGAGGTGGAGCTGGAGTCAGCAAAGCATGCACTGCGTACACGTGAGGGGCTGGCTGCGCACCGCCTTAGAATGCTTGGGGTTCATCAGCTGCGGCCTGAGAAGGTTGCAGGGATAGACCTCAAGGTTGTCTTGCGTTTTTGGTTTGTTATTCATTCTGAATAATAACCCTATATTTTCGGTCACGAAAACTTTTTTACAACCCCCCCTTAAAATTTGATACTTTACGTTTCAAGACATGAGGATTCCAAATCTGCAATGTCCGTCCGCCGTCCCCCGTCCGGGCCATGCCTTTTGTGCCTTTAACGTGGTCTATAAAATTCGTTCTTTCGCACAAAAATCCCATTTGGTATCTAGTTGTGCCCGCCATCTCGACAATCCGATCGGACGAAGCACATGGTTGTTATGGACAAAAATGGTTAACAAAATTAAGGAAACGCAGTATAATTGCAAATAAGCCGTGTTTCGTATCATTTTCAAGGTATTTTTACATCCTGGGTCGAATGGAATGAGTATCAGACGTGTACAACTGCGTATAGGGAAATTACAATAATTATTAAAGTCAACTAATTGCAAGAACTCGCGGGAACTACAGCGGAAGTCAACGTTTCTTCGTTAGCACTCCCTCCCTCCCGTCTCATTAAAACCACCCGCACGCTCGACTCGCGACATCGTGTCAGTTGCCGAGGGTTCGCTGGAAGTCCCCGTCCCAGTTTCCCCGACTCTTTTTGCCCGACGGAGCAGAGGGTGGTTAGGGCCACTTCCTCTGCACACCACTACATCGGATCATAAATGCCTACAGACGTTTACAGGTGCTTTTCGAAGAACGATAGTGAGGACAATTGATAGCACCGTTCAGCAGTCAATTCAAGCTGTGTCCAAATTTCTTGGAAGCCACACTTCCAGAGGTAGGAGTCGCGATAGTTGCTGTACAGTTCCTGTCGGGGATGCGGCTTGCTAGCATCTGGCTCACCTACACGTGCCATTCTGTCCCATCTCCGACAAGCCTACTGCTGGGTGATAGCAAACACGTGGCATTTTCGGCCAGGAAAATTTGTTAATACTTTACCTTTCAAGGCATGGGGATTCCAAATCTACCGCCCAGGCCATATTTTGCCTTCAATAACTTTTAAAAATTCCGTTCTTTCGCACTTTAACTTCATTTGGAACTAATTATTCCTGGCTACTCGGCAATCCGATCGGACGATGCCCATGGTTGTGTTTGGTATCGTTTCCTAGGTATTTTGATGCTAGGCCAAAGCAAATGAGTCTCAAAGGCGTAGGACTGCTTCAGAATGGGAAATAATTAAATCGCAGTTAATATAGTGAGGTAAGTTCTACTACTTACGGGAACACGCGGGACAATATGGCGAAACGTATCGTTTTTTTGCTCTCCACTCACCCGTCTGTTCGACTCGTCACGTCGTACCAATTGCCTAGAGAGAGAAAGAGAGACAGCAGGGAGTCAGCCGAAACTGAAGGAACAATGGCATGTGCTGTGGCCACATTGTGCCTATTTTCCAGCTCTCTGGAACAGACTCGTTGGGAAGCTAGCACCAGTGTTTTCAGTTGTATCGCTGATATCCAGTGGCTCACCCCCCCTGGGTTTGGAGGAGGAGGGATGCCTGGTTGGGGATCAAACCACAGTGTGCTGGTTCTATCCCCGCCTGGCATGGACAGCCTCACGCCCCAACGCCCTTGACCACCACGACAAGCCAGTTCCTTAATATACGTTGGTTACTTCAATGGACTGCTTCCTGTTTCCCCTTCTAAGCTCCTTCAGCCTGCTGACCATCAGACGTTAGTAGACCTTACAGGCGGGAAGCTGCCAATAGATTGTTCTGCCCACACAAGCGTCTAGCAATATGCTGCCCACTCCATATGCTTTGTACGAAAGGATAGCATCAAAGTCTGGTTTTCTTAGTTGCCTCCTTCACAGTACTATGACGGGGAACGGAGTAGGCAAATATGAGCACAGATTTCCCCGTTCGTACCCCACCTTCGTTCCCACCTCTAATCACGCGTGAGAAGCACTGACGAAGCAACGTACCTGCGATCTAGATCTTCATGCCCAATACCCATGAAAAGCCGCTATAAGAAACATACCTGCGGTGCGTTACACGAAAAGAGGCCATATTGTTACTGCGGCCATGCCCTTCCTGACTTCTTGACTTTGATGATTTCTTTTCTAACTACGATTCGATTATAGGACGTTGAGGGCCCTGATAAAAACCAATTTCATAAATTTGCTCCCATTAGCTATGTGCTAAAGTGGAAAGCACATAATTATATTGCAGGGCGACTACTGCAACTTACTTGTTAAAACTGTGGCATTTGTAACACCTTTACCTTTTGTTTCAGGTCAGATGAGGAAGATCCTAGTGGGAATAAGTACTCGCGAAATGAAGAGGATAATTTGCAGGACAAAGAACGCTTTGCCAGGTATGAATAGTTTGACTATTGATTTCAATTTCTTGGCCACGGGCTACAATTTGGCGTGCCTGATACAACAGAGCTTTGAAGCGGTTTCTCCGACCTTTGGTACTTTGGACTGACAAATAGCAGGTACAGGTCAAAGATTTCAAGTGGCGTTCTTTCAGTGGTCAACCAATGGAAGCCCAATACTACTATGGTTCAGCTCAGACTTAACCATAAAATTCAATTCAATGATGCCCCAAGGGTTGAGGGAACATTTATGATGGAGATACCATTACTGGGTGTCACGCTGATCTTGCTGGTCTGGTTGCCGCAGATATTGGCACTGATGATGTGATGACTGTCCACTACATGTTCAGTAGAAGACTCCTCAACACTAACACCTAGGAGATTAAGTAGGTTGAAGCTGTTCACAATGATGTGGGTGGTACTCATCAACCCCCTCCTCAGGGATGACTACACAGCTGTGGATTATGTCGACGACATAGCGGTAGTAGTCAGAGCAGCAAAGCTCCTCATTCAATCTGGGCTGGTGCAATGACAGTTGCTTTCAACTAGCAGCATCCAAAACCAAAACGGTGCGAATGCGCTGAGGGCCTACCAATCTGTACATTGGAAGTCTCATTGGATACCGCTGTCCCACTACTTCCTACAGCAATTCATCTGGGCGTGGGTCCACAAGGTTCTACAGCGCTTGGCTCGCCTTCAGGGTTATTGTTGAGTCACCTGGGGGGCGTCACCACTCACTCACTACCTGCATTACCAGGCATTTTTCTTGTCCATAATGCAATAAGCAGCAGCGAGCTGACGAACGCCACCTCAGGATAGACGGAAGATGCGCACAGTGTAGCGCAACATTCTCGTAACGTCCTGCAATCTTGTTGACATATGGAACAACCTCCCTTGGGGTCTAATGCTAGACCTTGCTGCCACGCGCTCACACATAAAAAAAGGGGGCCTGGTAAAATACAAAGGGCCACTACGCCCTCTCATCCCACTGCTTAAGGCAGATTCTCTCATGCAGAAACTATAACTTGCTCACAACTGGGTTCCGGTACAATGGCAGGCA
This sequence comes from Pachypeltis micranthus, assembly GCA_020466155.1. Taxonomy (NCBI): domain Eukaryota; kingdom Metazoa; phylum Arthropoda; class Insecta; order Hemiptera; family Miridae; genus Pachypeltis; species Pachypeltis micranthus. Next base: position 43,717,347 of record CM035768.1, read on the forward strand.
GATGTGGAACACGGGTGTAACGGTGCGTTACTTACACTCCATCTTGCCCTCCTGCAGAGGAATGCATGTGGATGGAGTGCTGGCGCCCCACCTTTCTGGGCATGAACCTCTCCTTGGAACAGCCTAGCTTGAAAAAAAAAAAAAGAAAAAACGAATACTTGACTTAGTTTTTAACTTTTTCCGACGTATGGCTGCCTCTGCAATACTGGAGCAATCCAACGCCTACCCAAGGCAAGGCCTGACAATACTGGAAAATGCGCTTGTTCTGCGGACATCGTGGTGGTCCTGGAGCCCCTGGAGAGAAGTTAACCCATCCCTAACTTCGTTTTTACACTACGGGGTCTGAGGGAGGTGGAGGCCACCCCGTCGGAACTCCCCTGGATGCAGAATTGTAACTTTCAGATTGCGAAATGGAGCACGTCCCCTGGCTCTTGTTTTGGTGCTCATTTCCAATTCCGAAGAGCTCTTTGATTCATTCAGATGCCCTAGCTTCTTCCTATCTACCTTGTGAAAGTATTGGACATAGGAGGCAACTAGGTGGGTAAGGAGATAGGTTATTGTATGTTACTGGATTACTTGATGATAAGACAACCGTCAGAACTTTGAGTGAAAAAACTAAAGTGAATCATTATTATTGCATGATTATTAATGTAATGGCGTTTAATAAAATAGCGTAATTCCTTGAGACTGCAACCTCAGCATGGGAACTCACCAGTCAACATGCCATGCATTGGGTAGCTGAAGGAAACACGAAAACACACTCCATCCTAGCTCGACATGCGACATTGTGCTCACTTCTCTGGTCAGATGAGTGATTAATGTAGATTGGTTGTTCGCAGTTCCGCGGTTTCTTTGCTCTAGTCGCATTCAGTGATGTCTCCCACTCATGCATTGAGTTAGGTCCTACTTCGTTGTTCAGGCGGAGATCTACGGTGTAATTGTTGAACCTATCGGGCTGCTCGGGACGGAGCTGTGAAACCAACTACATGATGACCCATACGTAACCCTTCCTGTGAGGCACTCGAAAACTGCTGCCCAACGTCAAATGTGACGTAGCGCGCGAAGAGCGGCTTAAGTGTCTAGCCATCTCTGACGAAGGATTTACAGGATTGACGTGAATCATTGGGAATCAGATTGGTTTAGAGATGAACTCGTCCACTGTTCCAATCAAACTGCTGACCCTCTGCGGTGCTCCAGCATCGTTAGACAAGGAGATACTGTGAGAGTGTGTGTTGAGGGGAGAAGGTTACTTGTTGGAACTCGCTCTGAATACTTTATTTCAGGCTATTTGTCTTAGATTATACTTCGGGTATCTTACATGCTTACATACGAAGCGCCCCGCTGTAATCCATTTGTATTAATTGAACCAGTCCAATTTCTCCTCATCATCGTGCACTGATTCTTAGAGTTTGGCATCGTCGCCTTTTAGAAATTAAATCCAAAGGAAAAGGAACAACCGAACGCTTAAATAGAACTTCATTAAACACGAACCCGTTTGAGACCACATTACGTGCCGCGTCCCTCCGTTGTCATTCTATTGTTCCCTCGCTCGAGTCTCCTTTTTCCCCAAACATCTCGGAGTTCGATTTCTGTGGACAATCATCTGTTATGTTTCTACGGCACTCGCCCGCTACAACTGTAAACACAATACAACAACGGTAGATACCAACCGAATGCTACCTGGAATCATCCCGCTCTTCAACCGCCAGCCATTGGTTACTTCGCTTCTGACAAGCACGACGAAAAGATGGGCGTTTGCAGTTGGCAAGTTCTTCTCGTCCGAAATCCAAAAATATCGGCTGCGATGCGGTATAATTGCAACTTTCGATGATATTCTTTCTTGATCTTCGTTCTAAAGAAACGTTTGTCAAAAACAAACTGTCGGCTCGTAGTAAAAGCTCTTGAATTCAGTATTAAAAATATATGCTGCGACGTATCAGAAATTTTCGTCAGCCCTACATGCATTCAGACGCTCTACCAACTAATCCAGTCTGTTTTCTTCCGGTTTACATCAACATGGCTGAATTTGTCGATCAGTGCAGAAAAAGGCGTCGGTTCTGAAATTGCTCCTACCTACGTCACGATCCTTAACGAGTGAATAAATTATTTATAGGGCTATCAACGTGAGTTTCTTTCAAGTACGGGTTCATTTTCGAGGGATCACAGGGAAAACACTAAAAAATATGTGGTAGCGTACCTGTTACATATACGGGCGCTATATCTTCGTTCAACGCATTTCTACAGAAACATTTATGGGAAAAAAGAGGGAAATCGGGCATTACTTTATTTTAGCGTTAAAAAAAAACAACAAACAAAACAAAGCAGAACCAGCTCAATTGGTCTAGCCGTTGTCCCTCAAATCACGATTTCAATGTTTCCCGTCCCCTTTGGGTAGCGGACAATAAACATCTGAAAAGCATGCATTTTTGTGGTTGCACCCAATTTTTTATTACCATTACGATATTACTTTCCGCTACCCGAAGGGAAGGAAAGTATAGTAATCGGCCCAAAAAAAAAATTGGGGTTTTCTTCAGATCTTTACGTTTCAGACCCTACTGAGTCTAAAAAACCTAATTTCGGCGCGTGGTCCGTGTGTGTGTGTGTGTGTGTGTGTGTGTGTGTATGTGTGTGTGTGTGTGTATGTGTGTGTAGGTGTGTGTATGTGTGTGTGTGTGTGTGTGTGTGTGTTCACCCTGCAGTCGGGGGTCCAGAATACCGCTGACGTATTCCCCTGCGTGTCGTATGAGCCGACTAAAAGGGAAAGCCGGGTGGGCCCAGCGAAAGACAACCTCACCTCTACGAGGTCCCCGCAGGATTACATCCAACGGGGCTTAACTGTGGCTGGGCGTGACAGTGTACTCTGTCGCCACACTGTGCTCACCCTGCAGGTGGGGGTCCAGGAATTCCACTGCGATTTCTGCGTGTTGTCTGCATAAGCCCAGACTAAAGGGACACAACTTACACTTCATTCACATACATGACACACTGGGAACCCCTACCTTTAGCTGGGATCGCAGTACACACCCCATGGGAAGGGGGGACAGAATTCTCCTGCCCGTATCCTCTGCGTGGTCGTTAAATCCGGCCTTAAAGGGCTTAAAGCTCACGACACTGACACACACAACATATTCCAGATACAAAATACACTGCAACGGCGTGGCAGAACATATTGACTTAAAAACACTCATAATGAGCGAAAGACAGTCCTGGAGGTAGCTCACTAACACCTTGACCGATCCCCTATCTAGGTGCGGCCTTCGGAATGAGGAGGGGCAAAAACCAGGTTCGAGCGTGCCTGGGGCGGCTGATAGCGTGTGTCCCGCTCACCACGTCACCAGTGGCGAGGGGCTGACTCTGAGCAGCAGCTTGCCGAAAAATCCCTCATGCGTCTTAGTCCCGGTGGGGTGGCCGGACTGGCAGCCGCGGCGCAGCTGTGGGGGCCTCTTGACCCTCAACGGACCAGCGAAAGGGGCTAGAATCAATATGCCTGAGGGGGAGCTTCCAGGACACCGCCTCTCGAGCACCTCTCGCTCATACCACTAACACACACAACAAATGAACTCACAAGGATACACTACACCAGTCTGCTTCTTTAATCTCCCCCCCCCCCCTCAAAATTAGTAAAAAACATGACTAAGTCAAATAACACAATTGCAGGTAATAAAAACGCCACCTGCGCCTTCTTCCTCGGCTCGCCAAGCTCGACCCTCCCTCTTCGGACGATGAGCAATCTACTTGTCGTCCAAACAAACAAGGGCGGAAAGAACCGGGCAAACCGCGTTCATCTCCCCTTCTCCCCTAGTAGCCCGGGCAACCCGGCTACTACAAGCACACGACACGCCGTTGACCCTAATCTGTCGGACATGGAGCAAATTTGCGCATATGTCCAAATCATCCACAGCCAGATGGCACGGATGAGGGTCAACGCGTCAGGACCTATCGCGGGACCTCATCACTAGTTGCCTCTTCGAAATTTCGAAGCCTGGCTATAAAAGCTAATGCCCCCAACGACATCGCCCTCACTCCCCCCTGCGGAAACTGTGGCGGCTGTCGTGAGGAAGAGCTGCGTAGGGCAATTGCCCAGCAGCCAGTGCCACCAGCCCCCAAACTCAAGGACCTTCAATGAGCCAGGGTAGTACCTCAGGCCTCATATCACGGCAGTAGCCGCTACTGCGCCCTCCTCCCCCTCATGGAGCTGAGGCGGAATGGCAGTCTGCCGGGGCCAGGAAGCGCGGGGGGAAGTAGCAGGCCCCAACTACAGCAGGCTGAGGGCAGCGCCCGCCTACGCCTCTGCCCCAAAAACAAGGGCAAAGTAAAAATAAAAACAAAATAAAAGCCTCCACCGCTACAAACTCCCTCCTAAAAACCCACGACAAAACGTGGTAGTGGTTAGGCATACATGTAAGGAAGGAGAGGCTGGTCCTCCAACCCTGATACAATGGAAGCACTGATGCGGTGTCCCTGCTACGGACTCCAAGCTCTAAGCGTCCGAGTGCTGACATCCGCGCATCGCAGTAGGAGGTGGCGCCGTCATTGTGACGGAAACGCCAGAAATGGCCAAGGCGCCACGAGCCACATTTCAACAAAAAGGAGTTGAAGCTCAAGCCGCCAGCCCTGGAGTCGTTTCCCACGCCTGCTATTGTGCGGCGACGCGGACTGATCTTAAAAAGAGGACTTGGCCCAACAAGTTGCTGAGCACAACCCTGCGTTAGTAGCTTGCAGCCGCAGGATGTCAGGCCCTCTTCACCAAACAGCTGGAAGGCAGAAGGATTGGGTGATTGAGGTATCACCCAGCCTATACAAAACCAGAGGGGCAAGGCACCTCCAAATAGCCTGGCAGCGGTGCGCCATACGAAAGTACCAAGCCCCCACTCAGTGCTACAAATGCCAGCGCTTATGGCCACCTGGCAGTGGCCTGTACAAGACCTGTTGTGTGCGCCTGGTGCCTTGCCACATCTGAGTAGGGAATGCAAGCGTGATGCCCCTCTCAAGTGTGCCAATTGGCGCTGAACGCAAAAATCCAACAGGTCTCACACACTCTACGAGACGCACGCTGTACCATTCGTCCAGCGGCCCGTTTGATTGCCACGTTCTCCAGAGAGTCACCCAGTAGATTGGTGTAGATAGGTCAAAAACAGTTCGAATCCTTCAGCACAACACAAATAAGAGTTGCCCAGTTATGGCTGAGTTGCTGCAAATGCACTCTCAAGAAACGCTGCAGTGTCCTCTGCCATACAGGAACCATACATAGGATCCAAAACCCTTGGTCTGGGATCGCAGCGCAGTGGTGACTGAGCAAGAACGGAGCCAAGGCAGCAGTAGCCTGCACCGACCCGGCCCATTGACATGCTCGCACTCACCCACCTGAACAGCCAGCACTTGGCCGCTGTGCTCATACGAGCCGGTGGCTTTGAGCTGGTTGTAATATCATTTTACAGACAATTTGGCGCACCAGTTGCCAACAGCCTTGAACCACTCGGCGGGCTCTAGCAGGCCTATCAGGACGACCTCGCGTGGTCTGTGCTGATGCAAACGCCAGATCACCATTGTGGGATCCCCAACCCTGGACAGGCCGGGCGAGGCGTATATAGAGCTGCTCACCAGGTACAACTTGGTTGTTGCCAACGACCCCATGACTGAGGCGACCTATGATGGTCCAGGAGGAAGGTCGTGTAGAGACGCGACAGCCGTGTCTCACACCTGCTACTCAAATTGCAAGGTTGGCGAGTCGTACCAGGTGCAACGCAGAGCGATCACATGGTTATTGACTTTGCCATCACGGATGACAACATCCTCTGCAAAGACATGCGTGAAAAGCGATTCCGCACAAAAAATGCTGACTGGCCACAATTCTGTAGGGTACTGGAAGGTGAACTGCAACCTAATAGCGCAAGCATCCACACCTGAAGAGGTGGACAGCAAAGTGGACACATTTACCACAGCACTGCACTCTGCTGGGCTCTCTGTACTTGGCCAACAGAAGCACAGGGCGATCAAAGTCCCATGGTGGACTGAGGAACTTAATCCCCTCAAGCAAAGTGCAAATAGAGCCAGAAGGATGTACCAAAACACTCGTGACCCTGATGCCAGAGCAACACTCCGAACTGCCTTCATCCAAGAGAAGAAGGCCTTCCACCGCGCCATCAAACGCAGCCAAACGGCAAGGCTGGCGAAATTTTGTGGAAGGCGGAGAGCTCTGAGAACCCCTGGGGCAGACACTACAAGTCCTCCATAGGAAAAGCAAACGTAGAGCAAGTCTTAGCTGCGATGCAAAATGAGTCAGGCTGGGCCTGCAGCATCGAAAGCTCACTGGAAACCCTCCTTGAGAAGGCGTTCCCAGATGACCAAGTAGCTCGAGACACTGAAGCCCAGAGGACAGCAAGCGAGCTGATCATGGACCTCCCGAACGAGCCCGACATCCCATTGTGGACAACAGGCGACCTCGGCAGGGCCCTTCTGCGACCTTAAAGCCCAACAAATCCCTCGTCAGACCAGACAAAATAGAAAGCAATATGCTAAGGAAGGCTGAGCGGACAATCTCCAGCGGTCTCCTTAATTTATTTAATGACTGTCTGCAGGTCGGACAGTTCCCCACTCAGTGGAAGTCTGCGCGTGTTGTCACTCTTCAAAAGGAGGCGACGCAATCAGTCGAGACCCGCGATCATGGAGACCACTCAGCCTTCTTTCCATATTAGGCAAAACACTAGAAATCTTGATGTTGCAGTCCCTCGAAGGAGTCTTTGGCCGCAACCTCACAGGCAGGCAACACGGGTGTACCAAAGGAAGGTCCACGCAGGATGTCATTGTCGAGATTCGGCGTGTTTCCTGCTGGCACCGGCCAAGTAAGTGCGTCGTAGCAGTTCTGATTGACATCAGAGGAGCGTTTGACAACCTTTGGTGGCCAGCGCTCCTTAATGAGCTTAAAGATAGGGAATCCGCAACCTGTACTCCACTCGTCAGAAGTTACCTGACAGACAGAACTGCTACGATCGAAAGTAGGCATGCTCCGTCCGGGAGAAAGATTGAGAAGGGGTGCCCACAGGAGGGCTCAGTCCTAGGACCAGCACTCTGGAATGCCTTCTTCGAAGGTCTACTCAGAAACTCATGGAGACTGACTGCGAGCCGTACGCCTATGTGGATGACTTGACTGTGCTGATCTTTGCAGAGTCAGTCCGCCAAATTGAAGAAAAACTCACCATGTGGTCCGGACTGTCAACCAATGGTGCGAGCATGTCAAGATGCAGGTGGCTGAGGAAAAAACCCAGCTAATCCTCTTGAAGGGGAAAGTGAATAATCCACCCACAATACGCTTTGGCGGCCACAGGCTCCTTCTTGAAAAGCACGTCAAGTATTTAGGAGTGAATATAGGTGAGAGGTGGGGTTTCAACCAACACCTCCAGTCCCTTAAAGGCACTACCATTGCAAGGTTTGCCTCACTGCGTGCTATTAGCAAGGCCACTTGGGGTGTGTGTTACCACGACACCATCCTCATGTATAAGGCCATCTATTTAGGTGTGATTGGCTACTGCCCGTTGTCTGGGGTAGCAAACTAACAGTCAATCAAAAGAGAGTATTGGCTCAATCCCAGAGAGCTGCGCCCTGTGGGTCACCAAGGCCTACAAGACTGTATCAACGGAAGCACTCCAGGTGATCACTGGTCAGTTACCAGTTGATTTGGCTGTCGAGTGCATGATTGACAAGTGGAGAGTGAAATGGGAGCTTCCCCGCTTTGGGCTGAACTCCGTGGCGGATCTCACCACAGAACAGAAACTTGCCGCCATCGACTTTAATGGGCTCTAGAGAAATGGCAAGCGAGATGGGAATCCTCGTCAAAAGGACGTGATACGTATGAGTTCTTCCCCAACATCCGTGAACGTCTTTTCTAGAAAATGGGTTGAGCCAGACCACTGGACGAGTTTAGTTCCTCCACGGGACATGGTGACTTCAATGCGCGGCTCCACTTCTTTTCCTGAAAGACTCTCCATTATGCACGTCTTGTGCCTCCAGTACGGAGGAAACAAGAAACCATGTGCTGCTCCACTGTAGTTTCTACAACAGTGAGCGACGGTTGTTGGTAGGGCAACGAACTTAGCTTAGCATTGACTGCTACAAAGGAAGCCCTATGACCATTTTGCAAAGTTCGCAAAGAAGGTGATGGCTAAGAAACGTGGTTATAGTTGATCTGTCCTTTTGAAACTTGCCACCCAAGTAAAAAGTAAGATCAGGTAGGAAACCAGATTATGAAATACTCCCAGATGGTACGGGATTCCTCAGGTGGTCAACCTCCGCGCGGTAACACACGGGCAACAGCTCTCTACGGTGAGACTGGCTAAGACCAAATACCTGCCGTACCTCCACAGGTCTGAGTTCGGTGGATGCTGCAGGGGCCGGCCTCTTGCATATTAGCGAAACCGCAACTTCTATGACTGATATAATCCTCGTCGAGGGTTTAGGTACAGTCACCAAATAAAGAAACAGACCTGTGTGTGTGTGTGTGTGTGTGTGTCTGTAGTTCGATTTGCGGGAGAACGGCTGATCCGATTGAGCTGGTTCTTTTTTTGTTTTGTTCGTTATTTTTTGTAGACACCAAAATAAGGTTATGGACGATTTCGGCCGATGGGAAGGGGGGGGGGCAAAAATGTACCAAAAACTAGGGTGAACGGAGATATGGGCCCCTGAAGCAAAAATAGGTTTTTTACACTTTTTGGCAAAACAGCTTCAGTGATTTTCACCAAACTCACAGGATGTTTTCAAATAGTTAATACCTACATATTGTTCTCAATAAATGTTCCTGTGACGGTTCATTGAACAGAGATAAAAATCAAAATGTGTCGAAAATAACGTTTTTTCTAACATTTCCGTAAATTCCAGGGTAACTTTTTCACCAGATGTGATAAATTCTAATGTAGTGTCTTTTAGTCACCCATACCAACATTTCGTTCTGTATAATTATTTCTGTATATATATGTTGAACGGAGATATAAGCCAAGTTAACACAGAAAAGGAGATTTGTCGAATATTAATTTATCGGTATTCCAATTTTCTCAAAAACGGCTCTAACGATTTCGATCAAACTTTCGGAGTACTCTCAGCTAACTAGTACGTACATTTTGTTCTCCATAAATGTTCCTGTAAAAATGCGTTGAACGAAGATATAGCGCCCGCCTATGTAGGTGGTGTTCGAACTTAAAGGGGTGGCGGAAAGTTGTGTGTTGCTACGCACCAGATATTTTGGAATTGTCGATCTAAATCGTGGCAGCACTTTTGAGATGAGAAGATATGGAGTCACTATTATAACTGTAGTTAGTTTTGTACCGGTTTTTCTCGTAACGTCAGTTTTGGTTTAGGCTGTAAAACTTTAAATGCGTAGCGATATGAGCTTGAGAGTGAGTATATAAGCGGGACACAAGGAGGCTCTGAACTGGTGGCGAGAGTCAGTAGAGCTGTGACTGGCACGAGAGCGGATAGATGCGTGTTCATCGCGAGAACTGAGAGACAAGAGTGTCTGGGAAGAGCTGTGTGTGTTGGAGAAGAGCTAAAAACGAGTAGTGCGAAGTATATTTAGGAAACTTCAAAAAGGAAGGATCCATTGTCACTTCGCAAGTTAAACCGAACTTAAACCTTTTGCCTGGAGGAGAAGCCGACTGAAAAGGCAATCTGGACTTTCCCGTGGCTCACATTGAAAAGGCTCCAGGTCAGAAATAGTCGGACCAAACGCACCTGGGAAAGGCCCAAGGTTAAAATTCCAACTACTTCAGCCTGTCCTGAACACTCAACTTGTTCTGTAGACTAAATATAAATTTTGAGCTGATGTCCAGTGGAGAGAGAGATCCGTTTTCTTTCAATCAGGATTACAAGTGCGTTTCTCAGTACACATTGATTCATATATGTTATGTTTTGCACGTTTACATTCGGGATTTCTCCTTCTTCGTTATCTAAAGACCTGGTGAGGCATTCAGAACACGCGCATTCCGAACAAAACTATTTTTAATTACAACGTTTGGGGTACAACTGTCTTGGAAACTCAAACTAAGCCTACTCTCCCCTCGACGGCACTAAATAGCAGTAGGTTTCAAAACTGAATAACTGCAGATACGGAAACTAAATACGAGAGCATCGTTACGCATGTAACAGACGGACAGAACGTTGACGACTGCTACCTGATTGTGAGGAGCCCTTCGACTGGCTCTCCTCCCTTCCTTTCATTAGTTTACAAGAAGGCCGTGAGGGGTTTACTGAGCAGCTAATGACGACACGGAAGTGTTGTTTGATAACGTGAAATAAAGTTAACAATAAGATGCAGTTTCTGTCGATAGCGGAGTTGGTAACCGGAAACATCATTCCATCACATATATATACGTTTTGACAAGTATAAAAGTCTGGTGGAGAGACCCTGTGAATTTAAAATAATTCGGTGACGCGGTTTCTGCAAATAGTTGTAAAATAGGAGAGCTTTCGGATTATACCTTCATTCACAGTATTTTCACGTATTTCTTTACGGAAAAATAAGGTTTAGTATTGATTAGCGTAATAACCTTATTTTCAGTCTGCTTGATCAAAGTTACAAGTGTGCTGTCCGCACATAGATATACGAAATCAAAGTGGAGTGGAAAGGTTAACGAAATTAAAACGCGAGTGGGATTTTCGGTAGCTGATGCACGAAAACGTTAAAATAGTTTGAGCAGCAATCATTGCGGTAGTTTCGCCAAGGTTAACGTAGTTTTAATGCCAACGTCGGTAGCTTCAAGTGAGCTTGACCCCGATACCTATTCCCCTTAGATTTGGTGCATTGCTTATTCCAAATCATCGAAAACGAAGTGGCACAAGAGTAAAAAGTTGTTTGATCCCTAGCACGACGTGTTTCCGAAACTACCGCGAATCGGAATTGCGCAATCCTGACGGCGTTTTGCGTTTGTCCATCGCGTCAGTGGGAAATGCGCGGTTGAGGTTGAAATGTTGAGATCTGCGCGCGGGCTCTGAGCGTCAGACGTTGCCGCAGCTTCGAATTTCGTCCTCAGATTTTAGCTCAGAGCGAATGAATATTTATTCAAAGTGGTGATTTCACTTTCAAATCGAATATTTAGTACGCGCCAACACGGCTCACACGCTGTTGGGAAGTCAACGAAATGCTCAATCACGCGATACATTCGTCGGTTGCTCTTCTAACTACCTGTAGAAGCAACATACCGGCTACCAATAAAATAAAACGTAAATCTGAAGCTTCTCGGATACCGAATGTCGAAGGCGCAGGGTAAAAAAAATGACGTAATTTAACTCCGTTCTTGGAGTTGATGACGAACCGCCGATGATGAACCAAAGAATCTTCGTGCGGTTTCTCGCTGCTGCCTTCCGCGCCAGATACCAACCTACACCCACCGTCTTTCGCCTTGCTCTTGCTAGGCACAGTACCTCTCGCTTTGCTAGAACCTTTCGCATGTCTCGACTTCAAATAATAATGAGCTTTGGGTCAAGAAAGAAAAATGACACCGCTCAACTTTCTTCACCCCCTCGTACTTTATGCTGTCCCTGGTCAGTGCTTTTCAACACAAAAGTATATGCAAAAAGCGAGAAATATGTGGGTACCAGTTGGTAAAACTACAATTGGAGTTTAATTTTTTTATAAAATCGAAAAAAATAAATAAATAAAAACTATTGATACTTTATGATTGCAATCGTAATTATCATACAATGTTAAGTTGAATATAAAAAATACAATCGAAGTATCTCATAACATGACGTGTTTAGGCTCAATCTTCCGTTCAACAGTAACAATTTGGGTACATGCTATATCAAGCGATTCATGTGAAAATGTTAGACGATATCCCCGTTCAACGAAAAGCCAGGGAATATATTCGCGTGGTACAATAGTTATTCACGTATTGCCCACAATAAACCTAATCAGTCAATGAAATTAAACTTGTTGTGTATTGTCGATTGAGGAGACTTTTTCGTGAGGCTAGTGCTCAATGGTTATGGATTCTGAGCTCATTTTCGCGACGCAGTGTGCCTTTTCAGTAGTGAGAGCCGGTATCCAATGAAAGGGAATGCTCATTACGTGCACCGGAGTCGTTTGAGCGCTTGAAGACATTCCCACGTCAGCCAGGATGTGAAGCGAGTTGGCCTTTAAGGCTGTCCGACCTGTGTCCAGACCTTTATGGCTAGAATGTCTGCTTGATGTCGTGTGGTACTCTCCCAGCAGCTTGGCAAGACTGAAGTTCGCTTCCCCCTCCCCCCCTCGCAATAACAGAACCGTCACTGTTCTCCATAGCAGAGCGTCGTCCACCTGAGTGGCAGCCGAACATTCTTCCGCTCTGCATAACATGGACTGCTGCTTCTTAAATTTTGAACTGTTTCGCAGTTCCTTGGGGGCTTGCCTCTACCCTGGTAGTCAACAGGTTAGTTCAAATTCAAGAAATTTCTGAGGTAGCTCCTGATTATTTTATGACAATTGTCAATCACATCGCACAGCTAGCTTATTGCACTACCATTCTGATTTTTTAAATTTATGTAGTGAGCTGGCCTCGTATGAGCGAGATTTATAATGAAGAGTCTTCACTAAACTCGCTTTTTGTCGGGATTCGTAATTATTTATTGTGTTGCTCTCGTCATTTTTCCAGAGATGAATATATTATAGTAATGTTATACGTAAGATATTGCACTAATTGAGGAGGGGAGCAAGTACAATATTGACCGGGTGCGGCGATTGGAGCGAGGAATTTATTCGCAATAACACTCTGAGACGTTTCACCATCACAAGAGGGAACTGGCGAGACCCTGGTGAGACCACTGCTCAGTTACGACTGACGACACCAATTTTCGAGCGAATCGGAGTGTTTGAGGTGCCTAGTCAGCACTTTAGACGAGCCTGAGATGTAGACAGAGAGAGACTACCGCATTGTCTCTGGAGAGGGATAGAGGCCTGACATCATCATCGGGGGTTCCTAAAAGTCATCAGAGATCTCACCTGTCCAGGTTGTCTAGAGAGCACCGTCACGTTGTTAAGATGCGCAAATATGACAGGACGGATCTTCGTATGACAGCACCCCGAGCTAGTAGAGTAGAGACAGATTATGGATAGAGCTGAGACGAGGTGTGGTGCGAGAAAAGTGCTGTCCGGAGACATTCATCGCAGCATTGCTACCTCCCAGTTGCTTAGTTCTTATCCCAACTTTTTATAGTGTAGTTGACAGAGCGGTGGACATTGCTGTACGTTCACAGGGTGAGGACACTTGTTTGTTGCGTTACATCAAATTTTTTCGTTATATAGCTTTCCTCTCTGCTACTTAGGACTGTGGAACATATGCCACATTGTGTTATCATATTCCGAATGCAATGAAGGAGGTTGTTTGCTGTTCTTAGACAGATGCCTGGGATCATCTCCAGCTCAGGGGACCAGCAGGCGAAAAATAAATTATTTTTCAGAGGTAACAGCAACAGCAAATATTCGGGCGAGTGTCCGAAGAGGACAATTATCCCATTAAATGGGGCCGAGACGGGAATGAGATTATGGAGGGGAGCTCCGCTGCATCCGAACCTTGCAAGTGGAGGTGGATGCGAGAGAAGAAGGTGGTGGTGGTCGGTGACGTGGCGGATGATGGGCCTGCCGAGCGGAGGGGAGGCTAGTGACCCGCTGCAAGAGGAGAAGAGGCCGGAGGTGTATAGCTGTGGCTGTGGGGGTCGAGGGGGTCGTAGATGATGCTGAGGGACGAGGGGGTGAGTGTGTTGTGGATCGTGGGAAAGAGCCCAGTCACGACCAGCACGAACTTCTTCTTCTTCTTCCTCTTCTTACCAATCCATATCTTCGCCCAATCGCTTCACAATTACAAACAAAAATACCTTCGCCCCTTTACAACCTTTATAATACTTTCTCATCTTCTCGGAAGGTGCAACTCCCGCGAGGCCCGTTTTTTTCTTTCGGCCAACGCGAAACGGAACAAGATCCAGTTGACAGAAGGTGCATCTCCATTTGCACAAACCACTAAAAACGAATCACTCGATGGACAAACACACTTTGTGGTTAGTACAGTGGCAAGTACGCTCACCAGAGCTCCAGGTCCTACTTGATTCTGGATTTCTGTTCACTGAGCGCGCGCTGGAACTGCGCAGAGCTGCATCTAACCTCGTTATGGGCAGGATACCTCTTCGACCTCTCAGCTGACTGTCAGCAGCACTACGGCCCTGGGTGCTACGAGTACATAGCTAAACTCCTCACCGAAGGCCCGTGAAGCACGAGAGTGGAAAGAAGTCGAATCGGACCATTGGACGAGTCAGTTACGTCGATGAGCACCGTCGCTCCTCTGATGTGAAAATAATGAGTGACAGTAGCTAGATGAGCCCTCGAACATGTCAGGCTTAACGGATGGTCGTAGACATAGTTTCCATGTGAGGGGGGGAGGGAGGGATGTCGGCTTAGGATGCTAGGATCAATCAAATTCTAACATTGAGAAGAATGAAGAACCAGTTTTCTCACACACGAAGAATGTGTGCCGAATCGCTGGGACATATTTGAATGATTCCAAACATTATTTTAGTGTTTTGTGTAGGTGAATTACTGTCATAGCACCTAACTTATTTTTACTTTCCGCTACCCCAAAGGAAAAGGAAAGTATAGTAATCGTGGAAAAAAAAAAAATTGGGTTTTCTTCAGATCTTTACGTTTTGGGGCCTACTGAGTCCCTAATTTCGGCGCGTGGTTTGTGTGTGTGTGTGTGTGTGTCTGTAGTTCGATTTGCGGGAGAACGGCTGATCCGATTGAGCTGGTTCTTTTCTCATTTGTTCTTGATGTTTTGTACACCCCAAAATAAGGTTATGGGCGATTTTGGCCGATTGGAATGAGGGGGGGACGAAAATGTACCAATAACTAGAGTTTTTCGCATTTTTCTCGAAAACGGCTCAAACGATTTTAATCAAACTTTCAAATTATCTTCTACTAATCAATACCTAACTTTTCTTCTGTATACATATCTCCGTAAAAATACGGTGAACGCAGATATTGGCCTATGAAGCAAAAATAGGTTTTTTACACTTTTTGGCAAAACGGCTTCAACGATTTGCAGCAAACTCCCAGGATGTTTTTGAATAGTTAATACCTACATATTGTTCTCAATAAATGTTCCTCTGAAAGTCCATCGAGCAGAGATAAAAATTGAAATGTGCCGCAAATAACGTTTTTTCGAACGTTTCCGTAAATTCTGGGGTAACTGCTTCACCAAATTTGATCGTTCAGAGTGTCTTTTAGTCACCCATGCCCACATTTCGTCATACATAATTATTTCTGTATATATATGTTGAACGGAGGTATAAGCCAAGCTAACTCAGAAAAGGAGATTTGTCGAATATTAGTTTATCGGTATTCAAATTTGCTCAAAAATGGCTCTAACGATTTCGATAAAACTTACGGAGACCTCTCAGATAACTAGTCCCTACATTTTGTTCTGTTAGATAAATGTTCCTGTAGAAATGCGTTGAACGGAGATATAGCGCCCGATATGTAGCTGGTGTTCGAACTTACGGTGGTTGCGGAAAGTTGTGGGTTGCAACGCACCGCTCGTTATTATAGTAAATGTTTTTCATTATTCAAATAAGCGAATTAATAATTTAGTGTCGCGTTGGAATAACTACTTCGATTTATTTTCGATAATGTTGTATGTACAGTCGCCCCTCGATTTACCGGGCGGGGTTATACCTTAGGTGGTGGTTCTTCTTCAGTGGTTGGTTTTCTAGGTCAGACCGAGGCATACAAAACGGATTTTCGGTGCCGTCAAATGTGTATTACGTAATAACGAAATTCGCGTTTTAAAAAGAAATTTTCTCGTTACCAATATTCTTTCGTCGCTGCGGCTGATAAACGCCTGAAAAACGCTACCTAGAGCATTGTAAATCACCTCACTTTGTAATGCTGTTTGTATACCGATAACGCATAAATAAGCGCGATATTACTCTTTCCCCCACTCCCAAGCGGATATACCGGGTTTCACAAATAACTTACACCCACAACTAGCATCCAGCGCGGTGAATGGTGTGCTTTGTTTTAAAATCTTCGTTGAGTATTATTTTCTCTGTATTCGTAGTCGTGAGTTCAGCAAAGTAGTTTTTCGCTTCAGCCAATTTAACACCAGACGGCTTATTTTTCGATATGTCATCCAAATCTAAGCTTTGTTACTATATATGAAGTTAAGTTTTACCAAGTTCATACAAATTGAGGGAAAAACACATCGAATTATTTGGCTAAAGGGTCAAAAATCGAGCGCGGACGTTGGGCTGAGGAAAGTTATGTGATGAGTTTCATTTCATTTGTCTATGGAACCAGACATGCAGATAGCGCGCCCCTCTCGTGACGTCAGGACGGCAGCAGGACGCTCGTCGCGTCTCTTCAATCTTCTGCCCTCATGCGATAGGACGTTGAAGCGCAGCCGCACTGTTCTGGCGCTTGACGTTGCACTGCTGAGTATATATATGTAGCGTTAACAAATTTACAAGGGCTATGAAACGTTTTGTGCTGCTTCGCACCAGATATTTTAAATTTGAAAAAAAATCAGTTTATTTTTCACTCAGTTCATTTGAACTTGGTAAAACATAACTTCATATATAGTAACAAAGCTTAGATTGGGATGACATATATGAAAAGTGATAGCGCTTACAGTTCCGGAATTTATTGTGTTGCTCCTACTAGTGCCAAGACCATTATTAAGCAATTAGTACGCAGAGAGTTGATGAGATTCAAACACGTTTGTTTTGGGAAAGATAATAATCACTAATTCAGAATTATCGCGTAAAAGCTGAGAGAAATGGTAGTAGGTGAAACAAAAATGGCTGAAATTCCAGAATTTCTGGAGTATGTCTTATATATCTTATGAGCGTTATTAGAGACCCATCGTATCCGCATGATTGAAGAACCACATCAATCTTTCTGAATATCCTAGATAGGCTTGCGCTAAAATGGATTTTTATAGAAATGTTTTGTAATTTATTGTGCTGCTCTCGTAATTTTTCCAAGGATGGAAATTTTATGGTATTGTCGTCACATTAGGATATGTCCACACAAGAAATTTAATTAAAATCGTCGCAGCTGTTTTTGAAATAAAAGATAATTGATGTCGGCTACAGTTACAATTCTGCATTCGGGGATGTCTGGCCGGGTGGCGCCTACCTCCCTCAGACCACGCAGTTTAAAAACGGAAGAAGGGATGGAATTACTACCCTCCAGCGACTCCACGACCACCACGATGTTCGCAGAGCAAGCGCATTTTCCAACATTGTCAGGCCTTGCCCTGGGTAAAAGTTGGATTGCTCCGTTCTACCAACCTTGCTGTGCAGAGGCAGCCACCTGTCGTGTCCCTAACCCATAATGCACCGGCGCAAGGCCACGGGCTGTGCATTCCCGTGTCAAACAATCCAGAATGGTCACAGGCCCGCCCCATCATTCGATGGCACTTACTGCTTTTCCTCATTCCAGGGTGATACAGTTTGGACTTGCTGACCTGCCTGGGGTTTGGAAGGATCTGCCAGTAAGCTGCGACAGAAGCCCCCCCCCCCCAGCCTGTGCCCACTACTTAGGTGCCCATCCGCCGCGCATCCGGATTTCCGTCCCCTGGTGTTGGCTACAGTTAGGTATCACGTTTGAGCTTATCCGCCGTTTTCTCTTAGTCGCGTTCACAGCTGCTTTCCCTCATGAAAGAGTTATATCAGTCAAAGGCACGCATTCAGACATTGAAATACTGATAAAACGAACGTGTATACTTTTTTGGCTGCCAAAGAGGAGCGCGGTATTTAAAAACATCAGGCGCGACTTATCACACGACTTTCCTTGGCCCCGCGTGCATTCAGCGATTTTCTGGCAGTAGCAACTAATCAAATCTGTTTTTCATTTAGTTTATAACAACGTTCAACATGAAAATTGGCGAAGGTCCAGAATCTATTGTGCTGCTACTAATTGTGCCATCATTGAGCAGTCTGTGCACAGGTGATTTGAAAGACGTGGTTTTTTAAAGGATTGCGTTAACGGTGTTGGATTAATCGGATACAAACTTTTAGAAAACGAATGTGTTCAGAATTCGGGAATACCTCACGTACCTCTTTCGTATCTGATGAACGTTATTAAGCTCGCATAGTATAGGTACTTATTTCAATATGGGGAAAAAATCGATAAACCGCGGATTACACGGGCGCTTTATTTTCAACGGACACAGTTATAAGAAACAAAATGTAGGTACTAGTTGATCTTGGTCGAAGTTGAGTCCTATCTTTCTTCAACGCATTTCTACAGTAACATTTATGGGTGAACAAACTGTAGGTACTAGTTAGTTGAGAGTACCCCAAAAATTTGATTGAAATCGTTCGAGCTGCTTTTGAGAAAATTGGAAAAATTATAAATTAATATTCGAGGAATCTCGCTTTCCGAGCTACAGTGACTTATACTTCCGTTCGCCGTATTGTCATGGAGATATTGATGGAGAAGAAACGTTTGGTACTCAGCGGTAGAAGATAATTTTAAAGTTTATTCAAAACCATTACAGCCGTTTTTGACAATAATGCGAGAAATCCTAGTTCTTGATACATTTTGGTCCCCACATTTTTTGTTCAGCTCATTACATACTTTCCTTTTTGCTCCTTCGAGCGAAGGAAAGTGATAAAAATTGTGTTCGTTCAATTTGGTGTTGAATTACTGATTATGCATTCGTGTATACTTGCTGCTAAAGAGCAACACGGTTACCAAAACAAAAGTACGCGAATTGTGGAAAACATATTTTTTCTGGAGATTTCTGCGTGTTGTACGATTTCCATTTTTGTACCACTCTCCCCGCGTGAGGATGTATCCACGAAAAAAAAGAAAAAATCAACCAATCTGAAATGAAATGTGCAAAAAACAAAAAATTTACTTATATCGAACAAAATTCGAGACAACGAAACAATTGAACGACTAAAACCGAACTTCTGGGAGCCTCGAACAGCAAAACGAGCCAAAATGAGAATAGGTTTGTGCTGCGGAAGTGGCATATTGGAGATTTGATTGATAATGTAACATACTGGAACTGATAATGACTTAATAGTCATTTGAGAATTATGCTGGTGTTCAGGAGAGGACAAATGAATGCAGTAGAATTTACGAATCAAAGCTGGAAATGGAGCTGCCTTGTAAGGAATTATTTGAGTAAAATTAGGTTCTTTTCTCATTTTCAGCCGGTATTGAAGACAATAATAAATTACGTTTTTATTTTATTTCACGGTGCGCGAACTAAGTGGCTCATGTTATTCGGCGGACAGCGGGATGTGCAGGTGAAAAACCTGAAACCGCCTCCGCCCACTGCACGCACATGTTTTGATTTATTTTGATCTCGTTCGCACGTTTCGACACTATTTGTGACGAGCTTGGAAATCGCAATTTTACGATTCTCAATATCCATAACAAACTCAAATAATTTAATAAGGATATAAAACTTCACACCGTCTTACCAGCAATCTATGGCATAATGATTTTGTTACATGAATTGGAGGTATGTGTGATTAAAAATAATCAACGTTTGGGCGGGAGAATGGAATTAAATGGGTCCTAGAAACGTCGAAATAACCTAAACCCCGACTCGCAATGTTAAACAATGAAAAAGGGAATGCGCGGCTAAAAACACAATTAACCTCTGAATCGACTCCGAAAGCAACTCACTCTGGTGTAGTATATAATACAGACGGATCAGTGAGAGGTGGCCTAGCAGGTGGAGGAGTTCATGGGCCGGGGATATGAGGAGTGATATCACTACGTGCGCTGGCAACACTTTTCCACATGGACCTCTGCGCAGGGAGCTGAAACATGAACAAGATCTATATTATGAGGTCAAGCTGCAATTAAGCCCCTGGTTTCTCATACTATTTTGCCTGGTTTGGGAATGCCTAAGTGGTCTGAAGACCTCGGCAAAGAAGAACACTTCAACGCTGTGTTGGATGCCAGGTCATAGAGGACTAGGAGGGAATGATGAGGCCAATAAACTGGCCAGAGAAGGATCTGTTCTTCTCCCCGGTGAGACCTGAGCCCATCTTCGAGACCACTGGAAGGAACTTGAATAAGAAGGTTGGCGAGTGGAAAGAGAAGTGCACCGCTGCCGATTGCCAGGATGTGCTTGACAGAAGGCGGTCGAAGTTATGTATCAGACTCTCCAGAGAGTGAACGCGTTCTCAGGACACTCCCCACCAAGGTACCACCTGACCAAGATTGGTAAATCGGAGGTACAGAATTGCAAAGTCTGTGAGCTGGAGCTGGAGCCAGCGGAGCATGTACTATGTACTTGTGTGGGGCTGGCTGTGGTGCCATGAGGGGGGGGGATGACAAAATAAACTCACCTTTTATGAGGGGCTATCGGTATTCCTGTTAATGATTGTTTGGCAGGCCGAATTAGCTGGGTCTTTGACCTTCGGAATATCCACACATTCATTCACATTATTAACAGTACTGACCGGCCCTACGAAAAGTCGTTGTTTCCCCCAAACACCTTTCTATCCTAACCCTTTTGTTTTTACCTGTGGAAGTCCCACTCCTCAGTTATTTCCAATTGACAACGGATTTCCCCCTGCCCTGGACTTTCCCAACTATCTTTTCCCACTCCTCAATTTTAGATTCCTCTTCTCAACAGAGAGCTCCTTCCTAGTTAGTCATCCTTCAGCACTCCTCAGCAACAGTCATGTCCCAGTTGTCTCACATCTCTCTCTCTCTCTCTCACTCTCCCTCCACTTAGTGTTCCATAACCAGTTAATGTGTATCGAGAGTCCCTTGGTTCGCATTTATGCACTCACACTCAAACTGATATCGCTATTCTGTCAAGTGTAATACAGTCCTCACTCACGCTCACCACGTCCATGTATTTCTCAGTTTCAAGTTCCCCCACGAATCACGCGCCCAACACTTGTTATTTTACATACGAATAATTTCTCAGTTTCAAGCTCTACCATTCTTGCGCCCAGCAACGAACAGTTCATCAAATAGTTCTCATTTCATTTCATGCTTTCATGAAAACTTGTTTCTCACTCAACGGTGTTCAGAAATAATCGGGCGTACTACATTGCGAGGCACTGACGCGAATTTTGATTTTATTTCAGCCGAGAAAACCACTGCGAGATCGAAAGGCGGAGAAGGAACAAGATGACGGCTTACATCACAGAACTGTCAGACATGGTGCCAACGTGCAGCGCCTTGGCTAGGAAGCCCGACAAGCTGACTATTCTGCGAATGGCCGTCGCACACATGAAAGCACTTCGAGGTGAGAATTGAAGGAACTCAATCATCATACGAATATTTCGAACGCTGCTACAAAACAATCAGTTAATTTTTCCTTAAGTACAAATGTGAAATTATACCTGAATGCGTACCACTTGCAATTCGTATTGAACAAAAGTAAACATATCGTTGAACAAGATGGAAAATTACGAAGGGCATTTTTAAAAAAAAATAACTTCGACTGTGCCTTGTTTAGGATCAGAACTATGGCCTAAAGTCATATTATGCCAGTCCTAACGTCTCACAGGTCGATGCCTAGCTTCCTAAGGAATGTCAGGTATTCCCTGCAGGAGTCCTCTGTGGTGTCCACTATTGGAGAACTAGTACCAAAGACCAAAAATCGCTTCCTTCAAGTCTCTGGCACTAGGCTAGGACGTGATAGGGAGTGTCTTCTTCTGCACCGCACCAGCTGCAGTGAGGGGTGTCGAATATGCTCAGAACATACGTGTGTTTGTTCATTCTGTAGTGCCCAGTGGTGAACTCAACATCTGCCTCAGGTTCTATCTCTCCATCATCAGAAGGCTACGTCTGACCTTGTGTGTCAGTCCTGAGATGAAGCCTTTGAAGTGCCTCACTCCTACAGTTCCTCCTGACATTCTGGGGCATTCCCCTGGCATATTCTCTCTTGACTAATGACGGAGACGTGGGGAAGTGGCCCTATAGGTGCGGTGGAGGAACTGAGTCTGGCCAGACGGTCCGCCCTCTCACTTCCAGTGGTCCCTATTTGCCCAAGAATCCGGCAGATCTCAATTCTATTAGAGTTTGATAAAGAGTAGAGCCGCATCCTGCACTTCCTCGCCAGGTTTGACGTTGTGCAGTAGTTCGTCAACGCCTTGCGAACTATGTTGATAGTTTTATTGTTTTTGTTTTTTTCATGCATTAGAATGGCCCCTGCGATGATAGCGTGAATCTCTGCTTGAGAAACCGTTTGAGTGGGAGCCAGAGCCACCTATCCACACCCCAGAACCAGTGCCCTCTCCTTCCTTCTGGGTTGCACTTTGTATTTCCTGTCGAACTAGTACCTGGACACTATCGTATCAGTGATCATGCCTTGCTCAGTAACCGTTTCCACATATATTTTTAATAAAAACAGCAATACAGTCTATTTTCACTGACCATAAATGCAGTTCCTTTCAAGATAAATTTTTAAAAGAGCAATTTGGGATATTATATACAGTTTTTGAGGGAGAAGAAAATTTGGTATAAATTCATTTCAAAGACCTCAAAAGATGTACAAAAAATGGAATAAAGCTGGTACTATACCAAGAACAAAAACTGGTATAGTTAACCAAAAAACTCCTTAATTAGTTTTTTAAATATATTCATGGGTAGTTTCTCTTTTTTAAGCGGATAATATGGAAGCAGATTGTATGGAAAAAAAGCCCTTTGTGAAAATATAGTCTCTGCGCCGCCGTGGTTTTCAATTTCAGAGCTTTCAGCATCTTCCAAATATTTTTTGTGGGTAAAAATCAGGGGGGGTCTTGTCAATAAGATTGAAAAGATCCACTATTCCAAACTCACGAATAACAGATCAGTAGGGAAGGTTTTTTCCTTTTTCAATAAAATATTAATTTGTGTCTTTTGCGTAACTAAAACCTGCTGAATCATAGACCTTTAGGCTGATCCCCACAACGGCAATGCATAAACGAGCAGCGACCGGACAACGACATTGTAAAACTGTCTTTTTAATTTGATGTTCATACAGTTTACCCCCATGACAAACTGGAATTAGTTGTCCAAGTTCTAGTTCAGACACTGGTCCATCATGACTCCCAGGTATTTCGTCTGCCTGACTCGTTTTATGGATGAGCATCCACAATCTTCTTCACAGCCGTGCTTTAGATGACAAGTTATGTCCCCTAAATCTGAAATGGATGAGGCGAGCGAGGAAAAACGTCTTAAACTGAGTTGTGATATAATTCAGCATTAAATTCTTCGTTTGATTGAAAATTTATTCAATTCTGTTTTGTTTGCCGCTGTCTCTTTTACACATTCCTACAAACTACCTTTTACTGTAAGTTCCCACGTATATCCAGGTGCCTATTACTATCGTGGTAAGTATGTTACGAGGGGTTTTTGGAAATTTTTGGCTAGCCGATGACTCAGGAAAAAATTATAGCGACCCCGAGCTCCGATCTATTGCCCAACTTTCGTCGGATTATGAACCTTCGTCTCTATCCACTAGACTATGACCACTGGAGTACCTATAATGGGAGTCGGGCAGTACAATTCTGTAAGTCACCTTCGTCGCATCAGTCTTGACAAATATGTCATGGGGAAGAAGCTCAAACATTTTACCCATAGTACTGATAGGCGTGCTTTTTATCACCCCCGCTATTAGTAAGAACCCCAGCTTTTGTGCTTTGACTAGGCTGTTACAGTTCTCTATGAGTGCAGCTCCGTGCTACTGGCTCGACTTGTATGAGGTGATTGGTCTTCTATTCTATTTAAAATCTCGTTTTTAGTTCAATAACCTATCTGGGTAGTTTAATACAGATTATAATGTAATAAGGAACAACCTGTAACGTTCTAGAACTCACTTTTCGTTTCACTGTCTTTTCCCTACAATTCCAGAACAATAAGAAGAACCCTTTCCAAAGAAAAAACGTGCTAACAGTCCACCTTGTTGTTCCATGAAGGCCGTAAGATAAGTAGCGGCTATCCAATAAATTCTTAAATATTAAGTACTACTGGCGTTGTGGCAAATCGTTTTGCGTCTCAGATTCAAGTTCTGTACTGAATGATATGCAAGTTTTCAGCCCAAAATATGAGATATCACGCAACTTTCCTCAGCTCAACTTCAATTCTCTTGTGTTCGGTGGTTATTCTACTAACTCTACGTATTTTTCCCTCAGTTCATTTGAAATATCACTTCATGGCGACGGAAAGAGGTAGCGCTGGCAGATCCGGAATTTATCATGCTACTCGTACTCATGCCGCGATCATTACTGAGCGATTTTTGCACAGAAAATTAATGAGGGTATAAATCCGATATTTGTGAAAAGGATAATAATCACTTTTTCAGAGTTGTCGGGTAAAAACGTATCGGGTGGCGTTCGAAACGGCAGTGGTTGTAATTCCGAAATTTCTGGAGTAGCCTCTGTACATTTAATGTGCGTTACCAAGGACTCAACGTATAGGTACTTGGTTGGAGTACCACCTGAATTTTTCTGAATAACCCAGTAACATTTAGCGGTTAATAAGGAAAAAGTTACAGTAAACTCGATTTTCGTCTAAATGTTTGGTAATTTGTTGTGCTCCTCTCGTCACATTTCCACAGATGGGAATTTCATCGTACTGTCATCTCATCAGGATATGTCTACACAAGAAATTTAATCATAATCGTTTAAGCCGTTTTTGAGAAGAAAAACATTTGGCGTTTTGATCACTATGATAACTATAATTAGTTTTGAGTGGATTATGCTCATACCCTTATTTTGGCGTCTCATTGTGACCTGCGGGCTAGATGTCAAGTTTGAGCTCATTTTGTTCAGCCGTTTTCTTTTCAAATCGCTTACAGACGCGCGTACCATATTCCCAAATTGTGTTTTTCGGACTCAGTCGGGTCTGAAACGTAATGATCTGAAGAGAACTCAAAGTTTTACTTTCAGCCGATTACATAACTACTTCTTAGAGCCAAGAAAAGTAAAAATAAAATGATTTTGAGCAATTTGGACGTTAGACGTTCACAATTCATCAAAAACGATTAAGTGGTGTCGAGGTAAACAGTTTTCTTATATTAATGATGGGAGGAAAGTTGTGAGAGTTGCTACTTCTTTTGAGGCTCTCGTTCTCAGAAGTTGAACAGCGCATCGGGTAAACGTTTATGCTTGATTTACCTGGAGACTTAATTTGTTTATTGTTCAACATAAAATAAACTATTCTTTTAAGCTAAATCGTTAAAATCCGGGACTCATCGGAGGGCCTCACAAAAGGCAGTGTGGGGGGTTCTTGTGACTTTGGTAAGACCATTTATAAATATGAATATACCTCATTGACGTGATGGAACGCTGTTTTTTTCTAAAACTGTTGGTTACACACTGAGCTAAGTACAAGTTGACACCAGTAATAATTGACATTGAAGCTGCTGGGCTATATTCCTGCGGGGACGTACTAGGCGCCTTCTTGGACCAGATGATTGGGGCATTGTAGGTTGTGCATAGTGAATGTGAGCATGATGCGACGTAAAAGGGCCGTAGGAGTTTCCAGTGAGGAGTATTTATAAATGGTCAAGTTGCGAACATACGGAGGTATGCGGATGATGTTCTTATGCAAGGTTGCGTTTTGATGTTGCTCAATACGGCGAAATTGCGTGCCACACACGTGCCCCAGACAGCGATGGCGTGTTCCCATTGGTCGGATAAGTGAAATGTACATAAGTACTTTCTTGTGCAGGGACCGTAATCGATGCAAAAATACAGAAATATGGTCCTCGAACGTAAGATGTCTGATCGGACATTTGGCATGGTGTCACCTAGAAACGCGAGTGGTGATTCTGTGTAACGCCGTTTATATGATTTAAGAGGGTTAATTTACATTTTCCATTTTGTTCCAAGTATTTTATTTTTTGGATTGCAGGAGTCTCGACATAGTAGTTCAGTGTAATTCACGTTTCATAAAATTGAGTTTTGAAATGTGAGAAGCGATTGCAACGATCCGGTGTTTAAAAGATTTGAAGGGAAGTAGTAAACGGACTTGTCCCGTTTTATGTGCGCAACTTGATTGGGTGAAGTCTACCGGGGCTCTGCTGCGAAGTTAGAACAAACAGCGTTGAAGTCAACCCTCGGAGCTCTTCAAGAGACGACGTAGATGTTTAGATTACTGGCAAATATTTGAATCGTCCGTCGCGTGGAGGGAAGTGGCGTACGGTCAAAATAATAACCGGGGAAAAGAATGGGCAGGACACGGCGCAGCCGCCGGAAACGCGAGCGTTGAATTCAAATGCACTCAGACTCAGCCCCTTTGACTCACTGCCAACTCCCTCGTCGAGCTTCCACTTTTTGGCACGGGCGCGCAACTGAGGAATAGTCTTGTTCCTCAAATGAAAAAAAAAACAGAAACGAAACTGGGGAAAAAAAACTGTTGCGAAGCAATCACACGCCGTCACACCTGTGAGCAGAGCCAGAATGTAAAAATATGAACGCTTCACACTTCGATGCAGTTGTCGGGTTGTTAAGTCATTCTTCTAGGAACTTGAGAGTCCTTGGCATGAAGATGGAGCCAGTGCCTTGCCACAATATGCTACACACTAATTGTAACCTGAGCAAACTTTAGTTGGTGAATAGAGTAAGTGGTAGAATAGTTCGATTTTCTGTACGCATGGGTCAATTGTTTGAAGATCCGTGTTTCTGGAATAAACGGGAAAAATGAACTTCGTGCTTTGTCCAAATTCCATGCCTTGAGGACGTTGTCAAGGCAGGCATAGGAGAGACAAACTCACGAGGACTTTTATCGATGAACTGTCTTCTGAACTACTTTGAGGTGGGCCTGGTTGCATATTACACCTGACTGGTTAATTTAATTTGGACCACCATGTGCTCTTGGACTGTCCAAGATTCGGGCTTATCTGATTTCGTAGACGTATTAATTGACTTAAGCATTCAGGAATGAGTGCATAAATTAACGTTCCGTTGCAGTGGGGTGATTTGAAATATTTTTTGAAAGTTGAGAAATCTAATAAATATTCTTTATTGCAGGTACTGGAAACACTAGTTCAGATGGAACATACAAGCCGTCCTTCTTGACTGATCAAGAGTTAAAGCACCTGATTCTGGAGGCTGCGGATGGGTTCCTTTTTGTCGTTGCCTGTGATAATGGTCGAATTATATACGTGTCTGACTCTATCAGTCCAGTGCTCAATCAAACTCAAGTAAGAGCTTCTATCCAAAGTGCGTACCAGCAATACTATTGTTGTTATCTTATGGCTGTAGGAGCCCATTAGTCAGTAAGTGGGAGGGTGACGCGAATGGCGTTATGGAACAGGTTGAACTATTTCTAACCTCTGAGGAATATAGACTCTTGTTGTCCTCATTCATTACTGGCTGAAGGTGAGCAGTTATCATTTAAACGCTACGGATGCGCACTATCCACCCGTACATGCTCCTGACTGCCCTGCGGGCCTACCACACTACGTCGCTTCTCATCCTACAAGCACATGTTGGTATTCCCCCTCTGGATCTCAGGTTCCTGCAGGCCCACATCCAGTGGCGATCCTTGGATGGATACCAGAGAGCACTGGAGTGCCTAACTTCTCCACAACATGTGGCAGGCACAATGGAAGGCAGGTTTACAGGCGCTTACATGCCATCATCCCATCTGAGCGAGATCAGTCGAAGATGGACTGGCAGTGACCGTCCTTCGCAGCCTAAGAATTCCTATCCAGCTATGCACCCTTCAACATGCGCCTCCACTTCTTCAGGTGGTGCACACTCAAGAACTAACTGTGAGGAACTGGGACGGAGGAGGATGCCACGTCTAGTTTCATCTGCCTGCTGTATGTGAGCTTCCGGGTACTCCTGGACAGGGCGATGGCAAGCAGGTTCATTATGTTCGTGCAAGGACGGGTGAACTGCAGACGTGGCCTTGAGGCATGCCCCCTTCCCACCACCACCACCACCACCACTGACAAAGTGGTGGAAGTACAGAGCGAGGCTCCCCCCCCCCCCCACACTCACTATAAAGGTTGTAACCACCCTCTTAGAGTCAGAGAGCATGACTCCCCAGCACTCACAATGAGGCGGCAGGTGTAACATTGCCTTGCTCATTTCACCCATTGGGCATTATCTAAGCATGAATCAATTGCAACCATTGTTGAAGACGTCTTGAAGTTATACTGAAGACTGAAAGAGTTGTCCAAATCTTTTATTACCTCTGCCTTTTACAAAATTATCTGCATTCTAACGCTATTGTAACCTTGACAACAAAACTAAGTCTATATAGTCCTAGATCACTGATAAGATCAGTGAGCTGTGTTGTTGTAACCAATCAATCTGATAAGAATAAAGTTAACATTTGAAGGATTGCTGAATCTCACACAGCTGTAGCTCACATAAGCATTTCCTATTGGTTCAGGAAAAGAAAGTTAGTTGTGTTGTACGAATTGTAGAAGAAAGCCATTGATCGTTTCTTTGTTGTTCAGTTTATGCATAGACCTACGCATGAATAACGATCACTATTTTGGTTGGCGGGCTTGTAGTAAATCACGAACATGTCAAGCTTCATGTGCATCTTTGTACTCATCCTAGGTTGCAGTTGGACGATTTCGTAGTACAGCATAATTGCAGTGCCCAGTTTTCGCCTAGTCCTCGATTTATCATTAAGACAAAATACAAGAATGACTCTTTTTCAAAGATGGCACGATAAAAAGTATTCAAGGAGCAAGTGCTGAACCACTTACATATACCATAAGTTATGTAAACTTTGCGTGAGACATTTAAGTATTAGGGCAGTTAATAATATAGTGTCTCTTGGAAATTTTCTATTGCAAAATTATCAAGAAAGTAATTCATGTGGACCACGTTGTCATTTGTAATGCTTTCCGCAACGCTCTCACTCGGCTATATTGCTAATGATATGTACTCAATCATGTGATGGATCTGCCCTATAGAAATTATGACATTTACAGACAGTCCTAAGTCGATAATTTGTGAAAAAACGAGCAATTGCAGGTAATAACTGGGTTTCAAAAACTAGAGCAAGTGTGTAAGGGTTAAAATCAGTTTCAATTCAGTGCCAGCAAATTGACAAACTTGAGCTCATTTCATTCAAACAGCAGAATTAAGCCAGATGCAATAATCAGCGATACAATGAAATGATAAAACTGAGGACATCAGGGCAACTAGGAATCTGCCATAGAAGATTAATATTAATGTGAGGTTGATTCAACAAAGTTGATTCCCTAGAAAACTGTTACTTGTCTTTCTTGGGGCTGATTTACTAATGCACTTAAATATTTCTAAAAAAAAATCTTTTGCAGAGTGAGTGGTACGGTTTAAGTATTTATGAGCACCTACATCCTGAAGATGTGGAGAAGGTCAGAGAACAACTGTCAACTCAGGAACCTCAGAATTCAGGAAGAATACTTGACTTGAAGACTGGAACAGTTAAAAAGGAAGGTCATCAATGTATGTATTATCCGTTCATAAGAATTTTGCCTATCTATTATAAAGACTTGTTGTTATCCGTTGTGTATTGGGGACAATAGCTATTATGAGTAATAACAGTCATCCATGCCTTTGTGCCTCGTGTCTAGCACTCGTAGCATAGTCAGTGTTGCAAAAGCAGGCATGTCTGAGCAGTGTTCACACCGATATGATGATGTCCCTAGTTTTACAAGGAATCAGACGCACTTGAATTATCTGCAATTTATAATTCCCTAATATTTTGTGGGAGTTTTTCCATAGTTTCCCCTTCACACACCTGGGTGTCTTTTGATCAGAGCTTTCTTTTTAACTCAAAGCCTGACTATAAGGTAGTGGCTCATCAATCTTGTGCTAACTAATAAAACAACCATTTTCAAGCAAAATTCGCTTTTATTCGTCAACATAGTCTCCTTCTAGGGTGATACATTGATCTCAAATGCTTCTCTAATAATTTGACGCCTTTTTTGAAAAATAATTTGTCCTTGGCCACAAAATTCGCCTCAGTTTTGGCAATAACCTCATCATTTGATTTAAATCTCTTTCCCCGGAGCATTCTTTTGAGGTCTGGAGAATACAGTGAATGGAGAAGCAATTCAAGACTTAATTCATGTAGTTTAGCCATCGTGACAATGGATTTGTGACACGGTGCATTGTCTTGGTGAAAGGGCATTTTTTTATTTTTTGCTGTCCACTCAGATGAGTTAGGGGTACCTTGAAGTTTATATCCACTGAGCTTTTATACTGTAACGAAAACTATTTTTTTTAAGCATCAGTGAATAAAAACAAAAGATATATCGTCAACTCATATCAGTCTCTGATTAGCCTCTTCTAAGCACAAACATAAGTGTAACGGTAAATGCTTGGTCTTTGGAGATTTAACAGCACATAAATTATTCTTATACACATGCATGTCTTCGAAAATTAATAATAAATTTGCAGTGATCATTTCCATTTTATGTAGTGTATAAAATATTACTAAACGCAGAGGCAAGGTGTAAGCGATCGATTTGAATAATTTCGGCTTACAACTAAAATATGGCCAACTAATTTTTTCAGCTTCTATGAGACTGTGTATGGGTTCAAGAAGGGGTTTCATCTGCCGAATGAAAGTTGGCAATCATGGGCCCGAGACGCTTGCTACTAATCACCTTAATCGACTCAAACAAAGAAATTCTCTCGGACCATCGCGAGATGGACATAATTATGCAGTCGTTCACTGCACAGGTTACATAAAGAACTGGCCTCCAGCTGGACAGTTTGAAACCCATCCTTTATCAGGTTTGAACTTTTTTGAACTACTTCAGAATTATATGTGAGTTTTTGATGAGTTCCCGTTGTGATCATCAACCACCAGTTGTAAATAGGTGACCATGTAGATGTAACTATTGTGAATTAGATCAAAGATACTGGTAAATGTTGATTGAGTCCACATGCTTACATGTAAGTCTTTTTAGATGTTACCATAGTCTTGAGCCATTCAAATGTTTGCAATGTTGTATGAAGTGGACAAAGTTATATTCTTTAAAGCACAACCTTTCTATTCCCATGATATTACTCTGAAAACTATTACACATCACCTTAATACAATATCCCTCAGAAGACAGAAAATGTTTCCCCATCTCTAATGATACTTGGATCACCCCTAATCGTCCGATAATTGTAGAGGTTGTTTAGTGGACTCTCTAGGGAGCGATCTAGAGAGGTCCTCAGTCTGGAGAGAGACTGAAGCCAGTTGAGTATGCACTGTGTTGTTGTGAGGGGTTGGCTGCAGTGCGCTTCAGAGTGTTTGGGGTGCCTCCACTACAGCTTAATCAGATTGCAAGGATGAACCTCAAGGCTGTCCCTTGTTTTGTGAAAGATTGTTGGATGCATTGGGGATGTTCCATTGCGGAACACTAGCTCAATGGGGACTAAGGTTGGAACTGTGAGAACATGAGGCAGCTCATGTATGCCACACAATAGGCCGTTTCGGGAGCTTTTCTCAGTTACCTCCAGTGTATAGAGGAGCAAAACAAAAAAATCATAATTTGATCTACAAAACTCTCTTCTGCTGTGGCCATTAGCCTCAAAATGGAAGCCAAACATATTATTTGGTGCCCAGTATTGTAACAACTACATCAGTAGTAAGGCCAGAACCAGAACCAGCGTCACCCTTTATCACCACACAATATTTAATAATGATAAGTGAGAATGAAAAAACGTTTTAAAGTTTTATTTAAGTATACGGAACTGTTCAGAAACATTTCCTAAGTGCAGGCCTACTAGGATTATTTTGAAAAATGTTGTATAGCTCGAATACTGGTGGTCATTAAATGAGTACATAAAACTCTGGGTATCAAATTGTTACAATTCCAATCAAGGTTCATGAGTGCCAGGTGGTAGGGTAACCATTACAACTGGCAATGAGGGGAGGATATGATTTTTTAGGCGCATGGATGGAACCCGTTCAAGTAGATGTTGATAAAGGAATATAAAGTTATGCAAATGTTATAGATACACTGTATTGCTCCCTGAGCAGCATAGGTTATATATCTCCACCACTGTGCCACGATGTTGCAACACTGCTGTCCCTGGATTTGGGGAACTGGTCATCAGAACAGTCAGCATCCTCCGCCTTACTACACAACCACCAATAAGTAAACATGGTGGGGGGGGGGGAGGAGCTCATCTACAAGCGAGAGCACAGACTAGAATTCAAACCTCCGCTTTCTTCTTCCTCAGCATTTGAGAAGAGAGAACGCTCATATACGTGTCACTAAAACTCTTGTGTCAATTCAATTAGCTGCAGTGGTCAGTGAGGCAATGGTGGCCTAGTTGGCGAAGTTGTTGGTGATACGCTCTAACCCAAGAAACATGGTGTCAGCCAGTCACACAAGAGATCTTAATAGAACATCATGGTAGGAGGAAGAGGGCCTCCCTTTAATGTCAGCTAGTCTAAAATCGTTTAGCGTCCCACTTTTGATCACAAAAGGCCAGTTAGGGAAGAGTAATCAGTCATGGAAAAGGACAAATACCAGTCAGTAGTCAGCCATTTTCCTTCGGAAAGACACATATTTTTACACAAGCGTATGTAAGATCCAAAGGCCAGTGTGCCAGTATGGAAGAATTAATTCCAAATTTTGTGTACTGGATTGTAAAACCTACTGAACCAACTTTCTACTAGGCTACACCTCAATCATCTTGGTGCTTCTTCTGTAAGGGCAGTCTCTCTTACGTGTTATTTTTCTCAACTTCATCTGCTGTTGTTATTCTTACTCTCATTTTATTTACAGGAATACAAATGGAGCGAAATGTGGAAGATGATGGGTCTCATTGTTGTCTAGTTGCCATTGGCCGCCTCCAAGTAACGTCCACTCCTAATACCACTGATCTCTCTAGCTCCAATAGTAATACAGGTATTGACGACTTCTTTCATGAGCAATGCTCAGATAGAACCATTAAGTTGGTACAGTACGCTAACATCCTAAGTAATTTTTATATTTCTATATCCAATCTAAGCTTCCATGTAGAAGAAACATAAATTATGTTTATTCACAATTTAAATCTTTATAACAATAGAAAACAATATTTTGTTGGTTTTGATGGCTACAATAACTTCTGCTTTGTTGCTTTGCACGTGTAACAAGGCCATAGTGCATGGCTGGGTCTTCATAAGTTGCGGCAGTTTCATAGCTTAATCTGAACACTATTATGTGATCAATATACTGATTGTACATGCGTTTGATAAGATTCAAAGTTTATCTGACATGATTTTCATAAGTGGTTTGTTCGCAATGTTTAAAATGCTGACCAAGAGGCAGTTGATGAAATTTTGCAAAATACGAAAGTTTGCTGTTGCTGTGAGCCCTGTGCAATACCTGTGTATTAGAATTAGAGAGAGGCAGGCTAGTCTTCACCTCGTCATTTCCAAGATAAAAGAAGGGGGTGAACTGAGGTACTACACTCATCAGAATTGATGCTACCTAGAGATTCATTATTATTGTAGTAGGCTGTAATAATCTGATTTTTATAGCTCTTGGCGCTAAGTAAAACTCCATTGGATATTCTAGACCAGAATTTGTATTTGCACAAAGGAAATAATGATAACATATACCTGAAATAACAATAAATAAATAGTGGTATAACAGATATACATATAGTCAGGTGTTAGAGAACTGTTGGTTTCATTTCTGTATGCTGACGAGAGTAGACTTGTGAGAATTACAGAAACGAGTGTACTGTAGCAAGAAACTTGTAATTCAAAGGTGGGGTATCACAACAAGACTCAAGCACTTACGTGTACGAAGAAGAAGTGACTAGAATAGGATATGAGTTAGAGTATTTAGGCACGAACAAGGGGGCTTTGAAGTTGTGAACTGGTTGTATGGTGAAGGAGAGAGGATTCCGAATTAGTTGGTGGAGAGATGTGAAACAAGTGTCTGTCGCAAGAACTGGGAGGTGAATGAGTTTGGGGAGAGCGTGTTGTGGAGAGGAAATAGATTGAGGGGCGGGAACAGGATATTGTGGAAAGTGTAGGAAGGGGAACTCTGTCGTTGCTTGGAAATATCTCACGAGGAGAAAACGGACTTTCTCCAGCTATGAAACAAAGAGGCTTGAAGTCAGGAAGGTGAACAGGGAAGGCCCGAAATAATGAGTCCCGTTTGGGCAAGTGCGGATGTTTCAAGGTCAAAACCCCCAACTGATTCGCCCTGCACCGACACACTCTGAGTAAATCCTGGGGTTGTTTAATTGATAGTTGTTGGGATTGTTTCCGCACGCATCACGGGACACATGCGGGAATCTAAGGACTCTTGAGTAATGTATATGTTGTGGATAGGTCCGCACACCCCGCTGGCTCATAGGCCACATGATTTTGTCTAGGTTGGACTGATTGAGAGGCAAGCAGACTAGGCATGCCACCAACAGAGCGAGGGGGGATCATTGCTTGAAGTACCTTACAGTGACTGACGAAACACCTTACTTCGGCAACTAAATATTCTAAGTGCTCTGACCTGGTTAAGATAAAGTTCAGGCTATGGCCAAGACAACGGCCTAGTGTGAGTGTAAGACTATCTGCGTTTGATAATTGGAATTGCAATCAGTTTGTCCAATTTCTGCTTGATTGTTCCATTTTAACTTCTTTCGTTTAGAAAAGATTTAAAGGAGAGAAACTATTGATACTTGAACCACCTTGATGAAGTTGGCAGTGCCACCCCACACATTACTGCATCCTTTTCAAGTGGTTACCCTTGCGGTGCAAATCTCCTCCAGTCTAACACTTTTGATACCATGGATGGCCTTATGTTCAATGTGCCTTTGCATACTTTAAGCACTGTTGGGATGAGATCTAATCTTTGTGCTGAGGTTAAAAATGTCGCTAATTCTCTTCAGAAGTAGAGATAGTTTATAAATTGAAATCTAATTTCAGGATTTTTTTTTTCAATTTGGTCGCTTCAAACTTATATCAATTGTTACAAATATACTATTATCTTTCAAGTTTTGAATCCTGATTGTTCTCTACTGCTTTGTTTCAGAATTCATATCAAGGCATTCAATGGAAGGTAAATTTACATTCGTCGATCAAAGAGTCATAGCCATTCTAAATTATTCACCCCCTGAGCTATTGGGGAAATGCTGTTTTGATTTTTTTCATCCAGAAGATCAATCTCACATGAAAGAGTCATTTGATCAAGGTATGTAACAGTTTAAATTACAATAGAAAACGACATAGGTGTCCATAGCATTCTTGTTCTGAATTTACAATAAATATCGTTTTTTACACCAGGACCTGAAGTCACAAATACCATTCCATCGTCTTTATATCATAAAACGTTGTATTAAATGTCGGTGAAATGATTTATCTATCATAAATTTGTTAAAATTGATATTTTAAATTGGACGCCGATTGGTGGCCTCCAGGCTCTTGACTCAAGGAAATTCACACTCAGTTAGGCAAATCCTGGAATACCAAAATTTATTGCACTTTTTCTTTTTTTTTTAGCTTACCTACATAAAAAAATGAAGGAAGAGTTAAAATAAAACAAGCAAACCAAAAACCATTTTCAAAAGAACAATCCTTATTTTGTATACACTAAAATTGAATCTTATATGCCAGGAAACATATAACAGGACTTTTTTTTTAGTATAGACTAATATTGAACAGACAAAACTTGCACATGGGAGAATATACCATGAATTGAAGAATTGTTAAGTAATATGCACTAGTCATATTGTAAGCTAAGAAGTACAAATGAAGTGTAAACTTAATAAATACACGTTGGCTTACACACGACACACCTTTGCAATTATTTGGATTATTTTTATAGCTGTAATAAATACATCAAATAATATTTAATTTATTAATAATAATTCATTTATAACCATGAAAATCTCTAAAATATGGATTGAGGCATAAGCTTGGAAGATTGGGACCCTTTTGTTAGCAGGAGGCTAATAAAACTCCCAGGAGGTAAGAGAAAACCCGTGCCAGGGAGCTTTCCTGATAAAGCTAAGGGCCATGACTTAGTTTGGCCAATTCTGTATGGAAGAGTATTAATAAATAATTTTTTAATTACTTTAAATATATTAGAAAACCAAAAAATGCAAGGAAAACTCAATAATTGCTCACCTTATCTGCAGTAAATGCTAAATCCAGTGGCAACTGCTTCTAAACGTGTCTGGAAAGGGTATTGAGAGGTCTTGGATTTTAGGTCTTAAGTCAGGTCTGGAAAATAAGCCCAAGCCAGGTTACAAACAAATATAATACGAAGGGGCCCGCGTTCCATGCCGGGAGAACGCTAATCAGCGGCCCCTCGGGCTGAATGTGTTAAAATAGACAATGGGGTTTGGGTTGGGGTGATACCTAAAGGGATGGGAAACGTACTGTTTTTGTTTTATTTTTCAGTCTAGTCGCACCTGGCAAAGTGGTATTGATATTGTACATTTAATTCATTGATTAATTGTGTCGGCTCAAATAAAACTATTCACTATAGAGAATTGACTTCATTTTTAAGTTAGGAGAAGGTAAATGTGTAATACAGATCCGGTATACGGCTGCCTATCTCACGAAACAATGTTCTAGGTGTGACTAGATGAGCAAATTGAAGTGCTGGGATGATTGTATTGAGCGTGCCTAACAGTCTCTTTTTCAAGGTTAGGACAGGCTTATTGTTTAATGCTATAGGCTGCATAATTAAACAAGCTACTGGGAACATTCTACTTAATTTGTTACGTACAACGACATTTTTATATCCTTGATGCCAATTCATTGCAGTTGCCAAACTCAAGGGACAGGTAATGTCAGTGATGTACCGATTTAGAACGAAAAATCGAGATTGGATATGGTTACGAACTTCTGCATTCGCTTTCCTCAACCCATATACTGACGAGGTGGAGTACATAGTTTGTACAAATACAACTGCCAAGTAAGCTAATTCTCTTTGACCCTAGATAATATAAAATTGTCATCAATAGAGATGATTGGAAATCAGGATTATCACTGTATAAAGTCAAGAAGAAGACACATAGTAACATCATTCAATATGTTATACTATTTATGATTTATAACTACTAAGAAATGGTCCCTTTCTGCAGACAACTGAACAAATATACAATTCAGCTAATTTATAAGGGGTGGTAGTCGAAGAGAGGGAACTATTAAGGTGCAGATGAGCCTTCCTGCTAATGTCACGCTGGTTGGGAGTG
The DNA here is from genome assembly GCA_020466155.1 of Pachypeltis micranthus. NCBI lineage: Eukaryota > Metazoa > Arthropoda > Insecta > Hemiptera > Miridae > Pachypeltis > Pachypeltis micranthus. Next base: position 43,754,433 of record CM035768.1, read on the forward strand.
TTAATTTGTAGAAGGTGAGTGGACAGGGGGTTCTTTTGAACTCACCAGTTCACACTATTCCAGGTGTAAGAGGAAGTACATTCCATTACTGACTAATTCACAAGAAAGGTACTTTAGACTATTTCCTAATAATAAGAGTTGGTGTAGAGAACTCGCTCAGACAAAATTGCAAACGGCCTCACATGAACAGCTCAGTGAGTGAGCCTCATCCCAGGAAGCTCATAGGTTCACATGAGTGTGAACAAACTGCCTTGGGATTGGATGTCACAGTCTGAAAGAATGAATATTGAGGCCGTGAGAGGGTTGTAGTCGAGGAAAAATGTTACAGACCTGGATGAATTCAAAAGCTCATTTGTTAAGAGTGGTTTGGAAATGCTTGTTGAGCCACTGACTCAGGAAACAATTACAGCTATCCCGACTTTCGTCAGAATATGAATCTTTGTCTTGACCAATAGACTACGATCACTTGAGGTGCCTACAATGGGAGTACTGTAATGGCTTAGTACTACAGTATTACATGCCTAGTAATGGCATGTACTGCAAAAAAAGTGGTTGATTGCTTCTGATAACAAAGCAGGTGGTCTTTTGTGTTAAGAGGGTGGTTCGCGCCATGACCAAGATGGGAGACCAAGACTGGAGACTGCGACAAGTGTCTCAGTCTTTTCAGCATCGACTATGAGGCGAAACTGCAACCAAAACTGTGATCCATTTCGTATCATAGTCTGTCGATGAAGTCAGTTGCCTGTTGTGTTGAGTTTGTCCTATGTTTGAAAGTCTAATGGTAAGACAAATAAAGTTACTGTTGGAAGAAGAAGACGACGATTTACTCTTGGTAGATTGCCCGTTAGCGAATTATATTCGACTAGAGGCCAAAAAGGATCATTTTCGCTATTAGTGAAGAATATCTACATATTGCTTGATGACGATATGTTCATGTATATTTGTCTCCATAAAACACAATTTAGTTGTGTTAAATTTACCGAAAAAGACTATGTTAACGAAAGGAAGAATAACGTTGAAAGAAATTGGCGCCAACTCTAAGTTAGTTTGTTTTAACTTTTGTACGATTAGTCTGGTCAAATTCATCGTCAAAAATAATTTCAATTGGTCAAGACGACTCATCAGTAAATTCGTTAAATGTGAAGCTGACAAAGCTGCAGTTATTGGAAAATTATACCACAAACTTGTATAGGGGCGTTCACTCGGTCCTGTGATGTCTTCGAGCTCATATGTAGAGATGACAATAAATATTTTCGCAATCTTTGTCGCCAAACAAACGCAGTCATTTTTCTGCTAAATGCAGGTGCTTTTTGAGCACAACACAAGACACCACTGGTCCAGGGTGGAGACCGCCTTCCTGTCTTCAGTCTCGCGTCTTTCTCTCCTGTCGTGGTCGCTCACGCGAACTGGCAACAATACAAAGTCCTATCAGAGTGACGCTAGCAGTCTCCTGTCTGTCTCTCATCTTGGTCGCGGCACGAACCGCCACCTTTATTCCAAGCTTGAATAACTGTGCAATTCATTTCGTTCGCTATTCTTAATTGCTACACTTTGGCCTTACTATCAGACGCTTAATGATAAATTTTTCTTTAGTTTTGGGCAAAATATAGCTTTTTTTAGAGCTCATATAACACACTCATACGTACTGTTGGCTGGTAGTTAACCATAAGGTTGAATTTTAGGAAACATTGGAACACGTTGAACACTAAATGTTTTGTGTGTTTTCCATTTGAGAATTCTTTGATGAATTCTCATTTTAATTTCATTGTGTGTTGTGTTACATTAGTTGTATACTTTAATTATTTATAAATGTGAGTGAGTAGAGAGTTCTTTACATTGCCCTCTAATTGCGTGACAGAGCTCTTCACGGTGTGCCGGATCCTGAAACAGGACCTCCTGAAAATGTGGCCTACCAAGCTGGAGTGGAATATGCTTTACAGAGATACCCTTCTCAACACCTCCCTCAACCCATGCACAGTAAGTTAATTATCCAACTTTTAGCCACATTCTGGAAGAAGGCACTCACTTTTGTACATTATACTCCAATATTCTCAATAATTGTTATTTCTTCGAAAATCCAGTGTACTTTTGAATGCTTGAAAGATTACATGCCCCGAACTGCTGAGTTGGACGCTGTCATTCTTCGCCCCTACATTTTTAAAACCATAATTCCGAAGCTTTTGTCGTTACCTCATCTTTTTTATGTCAATCAGAGGTTCAAAGAGGTTCTTTTTACTGTTTTTTCTTTCAAGTTTGGTGATAAATCCTCAGTGTACGTACCTCTGAAAGAGTTGATGGATTTTCAAATTGAAAGTCAAATCACGATACTAGAGTTAACGTACCTGTTAGGTGAGTCTGTCTTTGGCTGGTGAGTAACTGGGGGCAAGCGCTTTCGATGTAAAGACATCATCGTCTAGCTACTGGCGGACAATAGCCCAATAGCTCAAATCACGATACTTTTCAAAGAATCTAATTACGTGCACATGTTTTTTCTTCAACGCCCTGAAGCAAATAATGAGAAAACGGGTGGAAGTGGACTACTGGATTAGCCAGTTCCTCATTTGACATTGCGAATCCAGTTCATAGCTTCAATATTTTTCCCTTGAGAGATCTCTATTCTGATTCATTGTTTGCTGGAATGACCATTCATGCACATTTATTTTACCACTTTGTAATGAAACAGTGGCTTGTTGGAAGATCATCTACCACTCTCTCTAAGTGTGGATGAATTTGGTATTCCTGTATGAGTATTTGCTCCTCTTAAGCTACCTCTTATTTAGTGTAGACTATATCGCAGACGCTACATCATTATTAAGATCAATTATGGTTGCCGAGGTACAGTCTCTCACTTCTTTTTGTAATTGGAAAAACGTGGAAGCTTTTCACATTGAGTTGACTGGATAAAAGGAATTTTCTGCCATTCTGACTCCCTAAGGTGGACAGGCAGTATGATTGGACCAAAACATTCCGCCTGTACAAGAGAGAAGCATCTGGTTGTGCAAGAGACATTGGAAGAGACTGGCTGCCACTTAATCCATTTTTCGATGGGTATCACTGGTTGATGGGCTTGAGAGGTCCTTGGAGAACTCAAATGAGGTCAGGTGTAAAAGTGACAGTGACTGAAAGGAGGTGGAACATAGAGCCGTTGTTGTATAGACAGGAGAACTCAGCTGAAAAATTCCTGAGAAGGTTCGAACTCACACGGCAGGCTCATACAGAGTAGGAGAATGTGATAGGCTGTTCTCATTGGGTTGGGCTCTCAAAAATGGGTTGGATGTGGAGGTGGGGTGGGAGTATTGATTCAAGGCACATTCCCATCAAACGAAACCAGGGTAAGGATCTTTTAGTGATGGACATTGTCAAACTGATCCTTGGCTGGCATGCAGATTGGTACGATGAGGAAAATGGAGATGACAGTCAAGTCACTCATGTTGCTGGTAATTCTTGCTAGCAGGTTCCTTGGTTTTATGGAGATGCAGTCACTTGCTATTGTTGTTTCAGGAGGGTGGGTAGTGCCAGAATGAAGATCCGTGAATATCCAGTCAAAGAGACTCTTCTATGCTCATAGAGAGCATAATTGAGCGGAGGCCCTTGATTCTATCATGCAGGGAAACTAGCGAGAAGTCAAGCAGGCTACAGGCTTTGCTGTGAAGCCCACCAAGTAGCCCATTTAAATGGTAGAGTCTGGTGGGTTAGCAGATGCTGCAAGTGGTCATGTGTAGGAAATGCGAAGCTGAGGAGACAGAGGAGCACATACTCTTCTAAGGTCGGCAGAGGTAGTAAGGTTCAATGTTTCTATTTCCTGGGCAAATGATCCCAGTTTGATGTGAGGTGGTTTATATCTGAGGGGACATTAAAGCCTAAACTCATCTGCTAACAAAACGTGTCAATATTACCATCCAGGTAGGTTGGTCAAAGGCAATCTTCTTGGCCAAGGTGGGAATGCAGTTCTTTGTGGATAATTTGGCAAGCTTACTAGTTGTTTAATGTTCAGTTGGATCGCAATGTTCCCCTCGCTAGCTATGAGAGGTTTAGGGATCTAGGCTGGTGCTTGGGTTTAGGTTAGAACATTTTGTCTAAGAAGAACTACAGAAAAAATACTCATAAGCACAGGATGTGGCTCTTTATTTGCTCGTTCTAGCGTAATGAGGAATGAATATGAGAGAAGAGCCAAGGACGTTGGCTAAATAATGAAGCAGAAACCTTGGGAGGCTGGGAGAATGGCCACAGTTGTTGACCACAAAGTTACCAGGTAGTACCCAAGGGCCTTCTTTGAGTTTACTGAGATGATGGATGTTGCTCTTATTTGATGTTTTAGCCAGAGAGGGGAATACTTTAGCAGATATTTGAATCACGATATGTGATTCATGTTGCACTTGTCTATCCTCAATGCATTGGAAGTGGTTCAGGCTACTGCCACACTCCTAAAATCCCTGCAAAATGCCTTGAGAGACGAATGAATTGATGTCCTGAGGCTGTAGGCTCATGTATTTGAGCTTCAGTAAGAATAAGCTGGCCGTGCTCTGCTTAGATCAAATCCTGAAATACCATGTAGAGGTAAATGAAACTTGTCAGTGATTATCACTCTGATGAAATGAACTACAAAATTCAAAGTTACATTATTTCTCAAAGAACGCACACATAATAAATCACCAACCAGCACAATTTAGACTGGGTGCGGTTTAATTGACCAGAAATGGCCATTACTTATTATATTTGTTTTGTTGAATATTTGATTGATTTAATTTTCGCCTCAACTACCTTTACATTGATCATACTTCAGGACTGTTCTTCTAACAAAGTACTGTTTTGTTCAAGGTAATGATACGAGAACTGCTCAAGTCTACAATTATGAGGCGACCCAATCACCTTTAGGATATGTTTCACCTGCTCAACAAGGAATAGCCCGAATACCCAAGTCGACTGGAAGCCCAACACCAACTCAATCTCCATGGACCTTGTGCCAGGTTGAGATAAAATTCTATTTGTTGCCATAATCAAAGGGAACTCACGCATTCCTTTCACTATATAAAATGATGAAATGGAATGAAATTCGGCACTTTAACAGAAATATAGGACTGGGGAATTGTTGTATTGTTACAAAATGGATTGTAAGTTGTTGAAAAATGGTGCACGAATGTTCGAGGGTTAATGAAATTTAGTGAAAATAATTAAGGGCATTGAGTGGAGATTTCTGAAACACCAAGTAGAGAATGGATATTGGTTTATGGAAATGGGTAAATTTCGTTATAAAATTACAATATGTCACTCAGATTGTTTTAAATTTCATCTTGAAATCAGGATCCCAATGGTGATGAATTGGTGTCACAAAAAAAAGTCGCTTGATGGCTTGATTGCGTTCATCAAAAATAACCAAAGCAATTTTACAAATTGTGAATTGCTCTTGCCGAGATAAACTTTTATTTATACAACTTTTCCCCCCTCACTCAAGAATAGCAACTTTATTCTGAAGCAGCTATTCGCAGTGACATGGTTCTCTTATGATAATTTTATTCAATACCAGTTGGATAAAATTGAGACTTGCTGGAGCATTATTGAAGGAAAGTGAACAAATAAGCGTGACTTTGTACTTACTAACATCATCATTGTAAAAATCTTACGGTGAATGCTTCCATCAATCCAAAAAACCTTTTAAACGCCTTCTCTTTTTGTGTATTTCAGCCTGTCAGTGAGGGATACCAATACAGTGAAGTAAGCCCATCGCAGTCACCAACTGGTCCTACGTACACTCAATTAGGGGGAAGCAGAGCGCCCCAATCGTCTTATCACAGTACACCCGGAAATCCTGGTTAGTATAAAGCGTAATGACAGAGTGCTAAAAAATTCCTACTCAAATACAAACATTTATTTGTTTGTGTTGTGTTGCCATTCAAGTACTCTTCTTGCGTTGATATTTCATCTTAAGTTTTGTTCTCTGATGGGGGGCGCACGTGGGTTGATACACACATGACTTGGGGTAAAAACTTCGATTTTAAAGCCAGGCTAAAAAAATTATCTTATGGATCCCATTGTAAGCACCCCAGCGATCGTAGTCTAATGGTCTAAGGCGAAGGCTCATGTTCCGAGGAGAGCTGGGGGTTGTTGTAAATGTGGCCCAAGTCAGCGGCTCCCTATAATTTCCAACCCCCTCGTAACAAACAATGTCAGAAGTCTGGAACTCCAAGAAAAGAAGAGGGCCAGAGAGAAAAACTAGAAAATATTTTTGAAAATTGAAGAGAAAATAATGAGATGAATTTTCAGGACTGAGACTCACTGATGCAGTATTACATTTCAATGAAGAGTGAAGTGTATGAACCTACTACAATGTGAAAGAAAAGTAGGCACTTCTTTGTCGTTTTCTGCTGTTACTCGGCATTGAAGCTTACTTACAGCTCTGCATTCTTCAAATCTTTGATCAGATTTGCTCCAAGATCCATTCATTGAAGTCCTCCGCATCCAGGAGCAGCAGCTAATGGTGACAGGGGAGATATACCAGATTCATATACCAAGGAAACTCGGAGTATAGGATCAGAGCTCAGGATCGATGTAATTGTCTGAGTCAACGGCTCCCCAACATTTCCAAATCCCACACCTGATATCATTATGAGTCAGGCAGTACAGATTTGTACAGTGTTGATAGTTTCTTGTCTCGTAGGTCTGTTAACTAGAACCCTAACACATGATTGATCATAGTACTTTTTTGTCTTAACATTCTACTGTGGCAAAACAGCCTGAATCTCCTTCTTCTTGACCCAAAATTTCCTTTTGACTAAATGACGTTACTAAGCTCATGTCATGTTTGTGAGTGTCGGGGCCTCCCTTTTCAAGAAAGTTGCGCTGCTTGATTGTGTGTGAGGTCCTGAAAAGGGCCGACGAAATATTGTTGTTGTGTGTGTGTGTGTTGGTTGTGTCTGTCGGTTGTGAGTGTGTGAGGTGAAGATCGGATTTCTCGGGCGTCGTTAGGTCGAAGGGCTCGGTTGAGCGGTAGCTCCTCTCGGTGAGGGATCCGGTTGGATCGTCGCTCCTTCAGTCGGAGACGCGAGATGAGGGATTCGGTTGAGTCGGTTTGTTCGGTCGAGCAGCGGGCGAGGGACGAGTTCCCCAGGCGTCGAAGCGTCGTTTGAAGGGCTCGGTTGAGCGTAGCTCCTCTCGGTGAGGGATTCGGTTGAATCGTCGCTCCTTCTTCTTCTAACGCGAGAGGGCCTCATTGTCCCCGCTGGAGCCGCTGAAGGTGGTCGGTTGTCGTCAGAGGATGTGAACGGTGTAAGGGTGGAAGATGGAATGAAGTCAATGTCCGTGCAGGCAGGCCCTTTTATACCTGTTCTTGGAGGGAGTCGCCTTCGCTGATTGGCCACCTGCTATTCCCTCCAGGAGTGATTTGTGGCTAGCGTCCTCTGTCGGAATGAGGCGACTTTTGTTGTGGAGAGTGGCGGCTGGCCGCCACAGTGAGGTTTTTATTTATTCATTTTCGTTCATTATTCATTGTGAACAATACACCTATGAAAAAAAAACTGGAAAATTTTTTTACAAACCCCCCTCAAAATTTGATAATTTACGTTTCAAGACGTCGGGATTCCAAATCTGCAATGTATGTTCCTCGTCCGAGCCGTTTTTTGCCTTAAACGTTGTCTAAAATACCAGTTCTTTCGCACCAAAATGTCATATGATATTCTACTTGTGCCCCCAATCTTATCAAACAAAATTGATATAGGCAAAAAATGTTTCAACAAATCAACAAAAACGGAACTTCGGCAGTTTTTTTGCAAATACGCCATTTTTGGTATCGTTTTCAAGGTACATTTAGATGCTTGGTCCAATGGAACAACTATCAGAGGTGTATGACTTCGTATAGGCGGAAAATAGTGATATCACAGTAATTATAGTGAGCCAAAGTCTACTAATTGGAAGAACTCAAGGGACAATAATTACAGCGAAAGTATTCAATTGATCGTTTATATTCCCTTCCTCCCATCTCATCAAAACCACCAGCCAGCTCAATTTGCAATGTTGTGCCAATTGCCTACAGGCATCTCTAGGAATATAAAGTTACCGTTGTTATGTTGTGGTTAGGTTCTGTTTCATATGGTTTACTGGTATTTTTCGATGCTGAATTGAATGGTATGGGGCTCCAAAGGTGAGACTTTGTCGATTTGTGCAAAAAAATAATATACCAATGTGGAATAATTTGCAACGTTTTCACTAGACTCACGGTAGACTCATTAATTCATTGGATGCTATGATTAACTCGAACAACTAAATAAATATGCTGCATCTGTGAAGGATATGCGTAGCAACATAACACCACAAAAATCCAAAATCTAATACAGAGCCTGTAGAAAATTCAAAATTCGCAATACAAACAGGCATCATGTGATAAGTTATACTGTGGTCAAAAGTCGTACTGGTAATTTACCCAGGGAAGCACTGTGGTTACCTAGGAGCAAGGCAGATTGATTTGACAAAACTTTTGACGAGTCTTGATAATTTGCTAGGCTGTATTCCTGTTTAGAATCTCTGCAATGGAGATTTCAATACAAGTGTGTTGGAAAAAGCCGACTTCTACAATAAAAGTTTTAAGATTATGAATGGTTGGTTTTTTCCACCAACCTTGGAGTCTATCCACACAGTAGCGTCATTGATGGACAGTTTTGGGAGATAAAAAGTGATTCAAAAATTGCTCTTCGGGTAATTGCATCTCGGTCATTGAAACCAGAAGAACGAATAGTGGGTGGAACCCTGATAAATGCCAAAGATGCGTGGTTTAGATCTACACATCAAAAGAACAATTTTGAAAACGTATTATTGACAGATGTATGTAAAGGTAGAAACTAGTGAGCATTCTGAAACCTTTTGCTTCGGAGCCCATATTCCCACTGAATGATTTACTGTGTTTTGTACCACAAACCCAACTATAAGAACCCACCGTTCATGCCCTTAGGTACGAACAACCCCCTGAGGAAACTTTAATTTCACTTACCAACAACTTGTTTCAGGTCTATGGAGTTGGCAAGGGCAACCTCAACCCGACCAGGGTTCAAGCGCTTCAGCTGGGCATTCAGTCGGGCCAGTACCTCAAGCCCAAAATGCACCCGAGCTGTCAGATATGATGATGCAGATGTTGGATCAAGGGGGCACATCTGCTTTTGAAGATTTGAACATGTTCAACGAATGAAAGAAAGTGTGTGGCAATGTGAAAATGCGCAATCAACAAACATTTTGTTGTAAATTGCTATTGTTAGTCAAATGCATATCAGTCATGAACTCTAATAAATTACTCGTGTTTTGTATCAAGTAAACATTTTGTTTTGAACAATATATACTTTTGTAGTTGATTCTGCTATTTAAATGTGATGTTGAGCTACTTGTGTGCCTAATTCAGGTGTTCAGCTTCCAGACTCGCAATAAAGCTTCAAATTTTAAGGAGTCAATATGGTTGTTTAGGTAATGTTTGTTTTGTCTACTAGCATTGGTAATAGAAAATGTTCATAGCTACATTTCTCATCAAAGAATCAAGTACTTGATATCTGCTCAACAAAAAGAGCACTGTTGTGCTCAAGGTGATGCTGCCAGTAAGAAAACATTCTAGGACAAGCAGGTTTTTGGTTATGATACGACAACAGGGCAGAAGGTTTGCTGCCCTATTAAGTGAGGATTCTCTGTAATACTGTACCCTCCCTGCCATACATTGGACAATGATCTTAATCTTTAGTTTGTATGGTTCTAAATCGCCTAATTTAGCAATGGCTAGTGCTACAAGATTCAGCCTAATATTCTGCAATCATTTCACGTTGACTCTGTTTATTTCTTTCCTTCAATCTGGAGCAGTCGCATTTTCACTCTTTTGAGCTGTAATATAATTTTATCACATTGTCGCTGTGTTGACATCTGTTCGAGTATCTTAGGTCTAAGGTAAGTGAGGTATCTCTAGCAACAAATGCGAACCATGGAGGTGATTATAAAACTACCCCTCCTTACCTTCTGTTGAGGAATGAAGTCACTACGCTCCCAGATCACTAGTGAATGGTACTGATTTTGAACAAACTCTGCTTCAACAAGGCTATAAATTCCTGCGACAAACAATCCATGGATTGATGTAAATGTCTATGTGAGATTAGTAATAGGGCTCAAAATATGTGGTTGCATTACAGAACTTGGAGTATAATGTGAACCATCCATCATCTCCCTACTAATCGTTACACCATTGGCACTATATGGTTACAAGCGAACTCAACCTTTCATTTTTGTTAAGATCCAATTTCTGAGGCTGAGGAAATACATGTCATAATTGCATGTAACTACGGCTTCATTGTAGCATCTCTCTTGGCTCTTTAGAGGTGCAGACACTGCCAGAAACTTTATCACATGAATGGCTTTGCCCCTTACTATAGCACTATAGTCGTTTATAACTATAAGAAGATTCATCAGGCTGTAAGCGAGTGACAATGGTTTAGTTATTATGGACCTTTCCATCCCATTTCTGTTGGGTGATGCCTTCATACGAAGTCTTCATATTATTATTTGACGCGCATTTAGTATAGATATATTATAGTTTATTCATTGAGAGGAGAGTGCTACTTGAAGTGAAAATGGGTACGCAGATGTTTAATAGCGTATCCCAGTATAGCCCACATCTTCATTTTTTAGCATGTGATCAGGGGGAAAGCAGTATCCTCTGACACCATCGAAACAACTCCAACTTTATATTTTTGTAGTTGATATTAACATATCCATTGTACACCGCTTCTTCATATTTCTTTTCTTCATGGCTCTTGGAGTTAGGATTTGGAATCGGACCAAAAGTAGGTGATTCTGTGTCACATGTGTGTGGTCCTTATAGTTGCAATGTGTATTTTTGTTACATGCATATCACAAGTCTTGAGGTCCTCAGAGCCGTTGTTTCTTGATCATGTTATTGTAAAAGTAGCTTGTACAATGGCTATCCTATGTACCTTGCCACCTAGGGTGAAATATCCGTGTTTGCAGTTCCCGTCATCCTTAATCTGTCCTACTAAAAACCTCTGGTATGTACGAGGTCCTCCTCGCTTGATGTATGCAGCTATTACCTCGTCCGTGTAATTGTAAATACCAGTACGATGAAACTTCTTACATTTGGCATAATCCGTGTCACCAATGGAAATGTCAATAGGGCTTGCTACTGAAATGATGTGGCTCCACATGCCACATCTCAAAGTAAACAATTCAACATTGGCATGACATTGATGAACATGCATGTCTATTAGTGAGTGTGTTTGAAGAAGTTAAATACAGAATTTCCTGCTCTCAATCACTCAGCATGGGGCTACCGTTACCCCGTTTATCACACAATTGTCTCTATCACGGGGTGTCGGCGATCATATCCCCTCACACCAACCTGCACATGTCACAATCGATAACACAGCGATTCTATTCATGTTAGTACTGTACATTTTCAAAGACAGTGAACTGGGAGTTGAGACTTGCAATGGCAATACAATAAGAATGAAAACTGGGAAAGTTTTATCAGAAAACATTTTGCGCTATAAGCGCTCAGAAGAGAACATCTAGGAACATTAATGTCATGGAAATATAGACTTGCTTTAATACTGAGTGCCTGTATATTTTACCCCATGAAGTTTCACGAAGCGTGGACGGGAACTTTTTAAAAGAAAATTGAGAAACACTGACTTTACTCGTATAAATATCATGCGAAAACAATAAATCATAAAGTAACAATAAGGTGTGTGTAAGTGTTGGGAAAATAATTAATGCATAACAAAAGTTTGGAAGAACGTCTTGCACTGGGTTCACGAGGAAAAGAAGAACTGATTCTGGGGCAAAAGAAAACCAATGATTAGGCATCACAGACCAGAGGTTGGAGAATGGTCGACTTGTGATGTGAATGCGTAGCAACTTCATTCATGGCAAGAAGGGTTTGTTTTGGAATCACCACCCTGGTTCACATTTGTTGCCTTGGATAGCTGGCTTACCCTAGACCTTATGTATTTGAACACCATCCATCAGCCCTTTGCAGTTATGAAGTGGTATGTTTGTCTGAGCAATTTCTATGGATCAGCTGTTTGTTGTGATGCACAAGGATTTCTGCGATTATTGCTTAATGTGTAAAGTATTTTCAAGCAGTTTCCAGTTGTCAATTTACATAGTTCCGATTTAATTTATGGAATATTTATTTTTGTACCGTGTCTTTCACTATTATTGTAATTATTTTACTGTTGCTTTGCTACAGAGTTATTTTCGTTCTCACTTATTGTCGTTTTTCACCTTTCTAGGTTTTAGTTTTCCCCATCCTAAGTCCCCTACTGTATGTAATTATATGCTCATCTCATCAATTTATCACAGTGTAGAGAAGAGTTTAATATTCCAGCTTTTTGACATTTTATTTGGCTGATTTCCTATTCCCTGGGTGTGAACATGGCAACCATACACAAAACATGGGAAAATACGTATTCTGCCTTTACAAGAATGTGGCTAGAATGATGCGCCTCGGTCAGATGAAGTTAGTCAAGACATCAAGACCAGCTCAAGACTATGATGTGGTAGGTATCTTCAACAACTGCCATGTGGTACAAACAGCTACGGCTTGGAGCTTGCTAAAGAGGTATGTTTGGAACACTCTGGATTTCATGAGTTGGGTTAGGTCAAAGTCAACCATACTTGTACCATGATGCTTATGCCAGATAAGAACTGGGAGTAAGCCCAGTCTTCTATTCCTTCCCCTAACTGTATCCTGACTGCCCTCTCAGAGACTAGGTTTCATACATTAGCCATATTATCTTCCCTACTTATTCTGTGCATTGAGTTTTTTACTTTCCGCTACCCGAAGGGAAGGAAAGTATAGTAATCGGCCCAAAAAAAAAAGTTGGGTTTTCTTCAGATCTTTACGTTTCAGACCCTACTGACTCTAAAAAACCTAATTTCGGAGAGAGGTCCGTGTGTATGTCTGTGTGTATGTCTGTGTGTATGTCTGTGTGTATGTCTGTGTGTGTGTGTGTCTGTAGTTCGATTTGCGGGCAGACAGGCTGATCCGATTGAGTTGGTCCTTTTTTGTTTTGTTCGTTATTTTTGTAGACACCAAAATAAGGTTATGGACGATTTCGACCGATGGGAAGGGGGTGGGGACGAAAATGTACCAAAAACTAGGGTTTTTCGCATTTTTCTCGAAAACGGCTCTAACGATTTTGATTAAACTTTCAAATTATCTTCTCCTAATCAATACCTAACTTTTCTTCTCCATACATATCTCCATGAAAATACGGTGAACGGAGGTATGGGCCCCTGAAGCAAAAATAGGGTTTTTACGCTTTTTGGCAAAACGGCTTCAGCGATTTCCACCAAACTCACAGGATGTTTTCAAATAGTTGATACCTACATATTCTTCTCAATAAATGTTCCTGTGACGGTCCATTGAACAGAGATAAAAATCAAAATGTGTCGAAAATAACGTTTTTTCTAACATTTCCGTAAATTCAGGGTAACTTCTTTACCAGATGTGATAAATTCTAATGGAGTGTCTTTTAGTCACCCATACCAACATTTCGTTCTCTATAATTATTTCTGTATATATATGTTGAACGGAGATATAAGCCAAGTTAACACAAAAAAGGAGATTCGTCGAACATTAATTGATCGGTATTCCAATTTTCTCAAAAACGGCTCTAACGATTTCGATCAAACATTCGGAGTACTCTCAGCTAACTAGTCCCTACATTTTGTTCTCCATAAATGTTCCTGTAAAAATGCGTTGAACGAAGATATAGCACCCGCCTATGAAGGTGGTGTTCGAACTTAAAGGGGTGGCGGAAAGTTGTGTGTTGCTACGCACCAGATATTTATGATAGGTTCCTACTAATTAATTTCGTTTTAAGTTTTTTTTTGAACAATTCGAATCTGAGTATCTATGAGTTTAAATTAAGCGTGCGAATAGTAACAAAACCACAACTCATAACCACTTGCTACTACTTTAGTTTATTTAATAGATGTGGCGTCCGTCAATGTACAAATTACGTAGCTTCACTTTAATCACCTTTATACATAGCGGGGGATAAGCATGGCGGAGGTGCAGGAGCTACGGGGGCTGAGCTTATGTAGAAGGTCGAAGATTTTTTGACGATTGTTGGCGGGGACCTATGAGCAGGGGCGACTCATTCTGGTGTTACGGTACAGTGTGGTTGAGTATTGTGTACAGTGGCCAGGATTGTTAAGCTGGCCTTCCTGATCTGCGCGCTACCCTCACCGCCAGTGTGACACAACCACTGTATTCCCACTTCCAGTCACGCTGGCGTGTTCGTTTCTGTCTCCCGTTCCTCTGGTCTCTGGGAGGGCTGATGTGGCGTCAGTCAATTCACTTCCATCATAAAGTTCAGTTTGGCTATTGTTTTATCGTTACCAGGTTACATCAGCTTTTTGTCAAAATTTTAACCCTCTTCGGCTCGCCAGCCAGTAAGTTAGTAGAAAAGTAATCTAAAACAAGTATTAACGTTCATGCAGACGTTTTAGATGTACAATGCGAAATTTAAAGAACGAAACCTGTTTGCAAAATCATCATTTATTATCACATTCACTTACCCTCAATAACAACCAACAATCTCAAATTACTTTCAATTAACATTCATGAAACACCATAAACAAATCTATTGTTTGCCAACCATATAATTTCAATGGTATAATTAACTGAATATCGTTACACTTTGGCGTTCTTTTCAACGTATACAGTGAAGACAACATTGAGTAGAAATGCTGTAATTCGTTCTGTACACTAATTACAATAGCATGATCACTCACATGGTCGTACCAATAATGATTAAGTACTCACTGTGATGAAAACCATTGCAATCACCATCAAGAAATAGCTGTTCCCGAAAGTTCCAACACTTGTTTGTATGGCAGAAGGGCTTTTACCTGCAATAAGGAAGAAACAGTAATCATCGTTGATCATAAATGTACTTTGTCTTTGGAATGTGTGTATTTCAAAGAGGAATGTGATTTTGTTAACCCTCAATGCACAGCAAAGGCGTACACAGTCCGTCGCCAGAGAGATATTGTACAGAAACAAACAGGGTTGATAACCTTTAGTTCCGACCCACCTTTCAATCCTCCTACCCAAATTCCTTTACCCACGTTCAATCGCTCGGTTCGACTTCGAAGGCCTAATGACAGTTCTGTTGTTCGTTGAAGTGAGAAAACTGTGATTAGCATACTCCGAGCGCCAAGCTATGTCGCAAAGTAGGCGAGAAACATTCAGTTTCTTTTTATTTTCAAATAATCTGTGGTTACCTTCAAACAGCTATAATTTTATCAGCTGTTTTCATCGTATGAGCAACCGAGAGGTAAACAAAAATAACAGGATTCATTGTGTTTTTGGAGATGGAAGAGAGAAAGGTGTATTTTTAGTTTACTATTTTGTGAGGATTAGGAGCGACGCCTTTCCCCACAAGCTGTGCATCATGAGGAAGCGCCTAATCATCCCACCAGAGAACTATTCAAGAGTTTTGGAGGAAGGTTTGTATGCACCAGATGTTCACGAGGCTGAAGGCCACCGCACTGACAATGATACGGATTCAGAGATAGAAGGAGAACGAGATCATGCTCGTGAAGAGATAAAAGCGTTTGGTTCAGACATCAAATAACCCAGCGAGAACATTTCTTTACAAAAAAATTTACAAAATAAAACTGTGAAAGGGAAAAAAGAGGAGTGTGGAAAAAGACACCAGTTCAGAGTAAGTTTTCTAGAACACCAAAAACAAATTTATTGAAATGGAAGTATATAAAGTATTTTCCGTAATGTGTTCTACTTGTATTCCACTTGTAATCGTCAAATATTGTGAAAAAGAGGCTGCGCATAAAGTACGCCATCCTGTGCTTGGTGTTACCTCAAACCTGTGCGTTGAGAGTTAACATTATTTTTACGTGCTCACTTGAATGGACATGGACGTGAACAAATGCTACATCAGCGTTGGAGGGGCTGCAATAGTACTTTCCAGCATCTGCTTCTCTAGCTCCTCTTATCACAAGATGACTGGTGCTGACTTCGGCTTTCACGGTTATCACGCTGATACCTCCTCTGTCAGAATCATAATTGACCACAGCTACCTTACCACTCTGAAAAAAAAGAAAGGAAAAAGTTGTTTCCGCCAGTATAGAGCACCCTAGAGTGAAATACAAGAGGAATCGTTGGAAGGGAAGATGATTGTGACTTATCAATGGACCCTAATCTGGATGAGGGCTGTTTTGTGCCGAGAGAATAGGCATGGAACTGCCATACTGACTGACACTCCCTTTGTCACTGCCCCCACACATGGGCCCATTGTATTAACAGAGAAGTGTGAAATGAGAAAAGTGCGTTGTTGCTGATACTTCCAGCGGTTGATGAGAAGTTACTTGAGAAAAAAAAATCCATCTAATGTCTGTGTACCCACTAGAGTAACAAAACTTGAGCAACACACACAGGGAGCCAAGCGTCAGATTTTTCCTTCTTATACTCTGTATACCGGGGCGAACCAAACCCTCCCATTCAGCGGCAGCTCGTCCGGGGCATTTGTGCTGACTAGGCGCCTCAAATGCCCCGATTCGCTTGAGACTTCACTGCCGTTAGTTGAAACCGAGAGGATTCCCTCGTCACTGTGTTGTCCGCGCTTGCATTCGCTCCTACCCAGTTCCCTTTTTGTGGTGGTAAAACTTACCCAAATGTAATTGAGAATACAACTCTGTTCCAATTGCATTCGGCTTGATATCGTACTAACTTTCCGACTCTCTTAGTGTAGTATTACTTTAATATTAATCCCCCCCCCCCAACATCTGTATGCCTGTTCTTTGCTATTATTGCCTACTTGGTGACATCTGCCTCCATTTACCTTTTTGATTCATCAGCAGCTTTCTTTCCTTGTGTGCATTGAGCACTACTTTCACTGAGCTTCTACCATTTCTTTTTATGCTTGCAGTATTGCAGCCCTTCTTCCCTTGCAATCCTTCAGTTTGTCAGGGTAGTGAAGAGATTCCTCAGGTAGTGTTTTTCATATTTGGTGTGGAACTACTCAGGGAAAAACTTGAACTTTTTATCAGTGTGTAGAGACGATAGAAGCTGAACCTGGCCCGGCGTTTTATAGATTCAATGCACACACTTCAAACCACATTCGGGTAAATTGATAATTTGTTACCTTTACAAGAGTAATAAAAACCACTGTCCAGAGGAGGGAGAGACTAATACGTTTCTTGTATCAACAACAGAACTAAAAAAAAAAAACAGGTAATTTGGAGGTCCAAGGATATTATGGAATACTAATCTTCATACCACTAAGTGTCAAAAAGTTCCCTAGTGAAGGCCATTGTGTGTATGTAGCTGAAACTCATTTGAGGCAATATACAGATTCTAACTGCTATGATTCTAATCTGATACTCTTTCTGAGTTTTGAAAATGCTGTTTAAGAAATAACCTCGACTACTGATATTAGTTTCACTGAAGCCCGTCCAGTGATTGCAGAGCTGTGCGCATACAATAGGAAACAAAATAGTGTGTTCAAGTGAGACCGAAATATGAACAGTGTGCTGAAATACAGGAATGCTTCTGAGAGGAGCACGCCCCATCATCATTGAGAACTTCACAGGAGAGGGGTGATGAACGAACCCCAATAATTTGTGTAGACGTATCAGAAATACACAGGTTAGTTTCAAAGGTTTTGAAGATGATCACGAACAGAAAATTGTGCATAACCACGACCACGAACCACAGTTGGAACCATTCACAGTGACGTCTAGAAGTTACATCAATATCAGCTGAGAATTAAAGGACTGTAGAAGGGATTTCACAATTTTGCATGTGTGCACGTACTCTCTTCAGTCCTTCTGAACCTTTAAAGCTCTTGAAAATACCCCTATGCCGATCATTTGGTCTACAATCCATAAATATGGTTCTGAAAAATGCCAACCAAATTGGCTGTAACTAAAAAAAAGTTATGCAGGTGGAAAGCTGATTGATAAATCAGCTGGCAAATAGAAAACCAAAATTGCGTTTGAAGATCTAAAACACGTAAAGCAAGTATAATTTTGATCTCAGAGCACAGAAATATGTCATTAAACCCCTAATCATTGGTATTTTTGGGATGATATAGCTTACCTTGTCATGATGGTACCAAAATATATAGGCGGGTGATTCGGTTGCATAATTGATGGAGCAAGTAAGATTTATAGTGCTTCCATACTCGATATGAACGTCTGAAGTTCCATGAATTACTGCGCAGGGCACTGAAATGTTCAGAAATTGATTTTTGTGAAATCACGCGAGTAAAAAACTAAATTCTCACAAAACTTACAGTGTTGGGAATGAAAGGTATGCAAATGTGTTGAAGATGAGAAAGGTTGATCTTGTTTTGTGATCCACAGAAAAAATGAGCCTTGAGCTCTTGAGGCAAATCTGTTATGGAATATTGAAGCGACAGAGTTGCCTTATACTTGTCAAGAGTTGTTACAAGTTGGGAAAACTGTCTTCCACAAATTTAATTCGACTGAAAAGAATACCCTCAGAGTCCTGGGAGGTTGTAAGAAGCAGATAACATTCTGGTTGGTGCAAAGTGTGGAGCAAGGGAAGCGCTGAGATGATGCCTGACTGAATCAGTAGTTTCTAGTACTCTATACTCCATTCAATGTGGTATAAAACAGCACATGAAGTAAACCACTTTGCCAGCTGATGCTTTGTTTGAGACTGTACTATTTGTCATTGATCAATCATGGGAATAGGATTGACTAATCTTTAATGAATTAACGAGGCTATCTATTTTTGTGTATAAACGTCGAATCATCAAAATGAATAATAAGTATAGCAGACATCCAACTATTCACCTCACCATCAGAAAAGGCATCTACTAGGCATGGAAGTTGAGACGTGAGTCTAAAGCTTCCATCTAGTCAGTGATCCTTTTTTACTTGGCCTGTTGCCTACCAATGAGTCGCCAGGAACTTGCCTAACAAGCAGAACCATAACCATAAGGTTCACTACCAACTGTTAGGACTCATGAGGAACATAAGATCACTTATTACTAAGGCCTTGGGCGTTTCCTTGGTTCCCCACAAAGAGGAGGGCCTGGTTGATAGTTTGTTTTACCTATTAGCAGTTCTTTACCCATGCATTTATTCATGTACTACGATATTATTGGGGGCTGAAATTTACCGGGGGCTAATAAGTAAGCGAATACATCCCTAATGAAATCATAGTAGCTGTTACAGAGAAGTGGAAGGCACCATCAATGATGATATCCCACCAGCTAGTTACACCCCTGGGGACGCTAGAACACTCTGCACTTTCATAACCTTATTGGAGTTGTTAATCACTACTAGTTATGGGGAAGGGGTGATGTGATTTATCATCACATTTACTTCTGTTCCTCTCCCAATTTCTCATTCAATTCCCTCTCTACTCTCAAAGTGTGCAATCATAAAAGCTTGTTCCGATTTGCAGAAACAAATAACCTGACGATCTGTAACTTTACCTGTGGGGCAGAGGACTGTAAAGGGCTTCCTACGTACCTGCGGGATTTGGAAGGAATCAATTTCTGTGGCCACGGATATCCGACCAAAGAGCTACTTCAATAACGTTTTAGAGGCTGGGAGGGCGCGAATCTCGGGAATCGAACAATAAACCGGACACAGGCTCAGAGCATGGCAGTTTCGCATCAAATAGTCAACCTTTTTTAAACCCCAATATTTGGGCCAAAGTGTATGAACACATAGTAAGAGGTAAAAGCATATAATATTGGGCTCATAAGGTAGAACTGCGTCCCAGCTCAACTCAACTTTTGACAGCAAAACAACTCATGTGCCCATTGAAGGAGATTGATCAGTTAAAGTCTGTACACTGTCAGAAGAATTGGTACCTGTCACTTACAGCATTAGCTCTTGCCTTTTTAATGTAATATGAAGTGATATGGCGTGTTAGGAAAGGGGGACGAATGCCGCGTTTAAATTAATTAAATATTAAAAACTAACAGTTCATTTGCATACAGTGCCTTACTATATACGTTGGTCAAGACAAACCATACCAGCTCTGCACTCACCTACAACTGCTAGATGAACGAAGAGGGACATAACTGGGATGGAGCTGACTTGACACTCGTACATCCCAGCATCCCGTTTTTGAACCCACTTGATCTGAAGAGTCCAGTCGTTCGTATCCCGTTTGTGAAGAGACATAAATCTAGAACATTGAGAGGACATTTAAATTATCTCTCGTAAATTGTTACATTGAACTATTAGGAGTAAACACTGTATTGTACGCTTGAGCTCTTAAGAGCTAATCATTTCTTTCTTTTTGAATTCTCAAGCAGACACACATTATGTATAGAAAAACGTTTGTTGAACATATTAGGAACTTTGCTAAGCCCATATTATAAAGTAAACTAAGGGAACTGTTCCAGTTTGGTTTGTTGTGGGGCGGTGTTGTTTCGATCAGTGTCTGATCCTGTCCTCCTCTCCTGCCTAACCTGCCTAACCCCCATCCTTAATTCATTCGTGTTCCAAACGCTGCTCGATCACCTCGTCTTCACCTGTTTTTTTTCTTCCCTTTTTAGAACTGTAATTGTCTGTCGGAAAACTCTAGTGGGTAGGAGGGCAAGACTTACTTGACAAACATTTGAATTTCTTACCTATACCTTTGCGAAAGTATAGAATGAAAAAGAATTGTGTGGCTTCTACAGTACAGGTTTGAAGCACTAATGGGCTTTTAACCGGTTATCCCTGCAATATTCACTCATTCTTGTTCTTCAAAAATCTAGAAGTAAACTGGAAATTTACCTCTGGTCTGATGTGTAGGTGTAGGCTCCCACAGTCAGAATGTGTATGTCCCTGTGCCTCACCCAGGACACCTGTGAATATGAGATCTGTTAGCTATTTGAAATCATCCAAAAATCAATGCACACGCTTATGGATAATCACAATATTGGTTATTTGGCTACTTTTCTTACACCCCCGCTCGTCAATTTCAGCAACTATATAATTTCATCTATGGGATCTTCCAAACTAGAACTGAATGATTTCTGATTGTATTGAAGGACCTACTGAACATTGATTGCATAAAAGTGAAACAACGTGGAAGACTTGAAAAACTAAGGCGATATGGAACTTCATAATCACATCACATTCTCCAATATCTGTCTCTCATATACTACTTGATAGATACTATGTCGTATATGCTACCTACATATATATCGAATGGAATATAAATCTTCTTTGTCTAGAATGTTGAGGAGTGGTACGCCAACACTTCGATTGTTTGGGAGAGGTGTATGTTCAAGAATTCACTCATCACAATTCACACTCACTCAGGTAGCAAGCTGACTAGAATAGTTGGCTGAAAGGCAAAGTGGTACAGTTAAACAGTTTTCTTTCGTTTTACCAGTGCCTGCAGGGTGACCACAAACTCCCATGATATTAGCAGTGGAAGATGCTTTAGTTAAATACCCAATAATGAGGGTTCTGGAGAGAGCATTACAGTCAAGTAGAAGTGGGGGTTCCTGAAGGTGAACTCAAAAACGCTATAGATTCAAGGATGCAGGCCTCTCACAAGCCAAACTTCCAACATGTCCACCTGTTTCTACTCTGTTCGAGAAACAATTGCATCTCTACTCTGAGCGTGCCATTGTTACATGACGACCTTCACCTTTTTTCTCCTTCTCTCTCTTGATGGCACTGGGAAAACCCACACTGGAGCCACAACTGGGTCTATTGTGTTGGCGAACATGAGCCCCCTCATGTCCTCCCAGTTCCACCATCAGCTCCATAGGGCTCCAGGCCCCAATACGCCCCCCCCCTCCACCATTCTCACACAAAACGCAAGACAACCTTGAGGTTCATCCCTGCAACGAATTCAGGCTGCAGTTGATGAACCCCGAGCACTCTGGGCCGCACTGCAGCCAGCCCTTTACACGTACACAGTACCTGCTCCGCTGACTCCAGTTCTACCTCTCAAATCTGCAATTCTGTACCTCTGACTTAGCAATCTTCGTGCGACCTTCACGTTATTCAAAACATCGCTCAGTTCGAGGTGTCCCTTCAGTGTCTTTGTGGTAATAACAAAGATTTATGAAACCACTTTATTCTATACCACACACATCTTTAAAGCATTCCTCCATAGAATACGACTGTCCTGGTGCGAGATGTTAAAATAGAAAGCAGCAAGTTTTGTAGGAAGTTTTCTCCATTGTTTGTCTCTACATTGGAAACGAGCTGGTCACGAAGTTAAGAAATATAACGCAAACTTTAGATATTTAAGAATTCAACTGCATCATGAGCAAAGTTAGCATGCCATTCATCTCCGTAAGTAAAGTTCAGAATATTTGTGTGTCCGTTCCCAAAACGTGCTGTTAGAAATGTTACACAGAAAAAAACTACAACCAATCCAATTACATTTGGAACAACATCGTTCTTGGGTATTGATAACATACGTCTCTTGCGTGCTGCCAAAATTATCAACCCTATCCGATTTTAAGAGATGTATGAAGCACCCAGCTACACCTGGACCTTGTTGGTAACGTCCATGTGCTTGGGAATATCTGATACACCAACTGTCCGGCTTTTCATGCAAGGCTCATCGGACTGAATGACGAGTTTTCATAAAATCCTCTGTCCCTGAGGGGCTTGGGAAGGCAAGATGGAGTTGCTCGTCATGCTGTATTTTCGAGTTCCTTAATTTCGATCGATGAAACCTCCATCGCCGAAACTATGAACTTTTAAAAACTATAGATTTAAAGCTATAATTGAATGTCAACTGGCTTCCACTGAACGTTCAGACGAAAATTCGTCATCAAAAGCTTAGATCAATGATTTTTACGAGATGGCCTTCCTTCAACTCTTATGATGTTGACCTTGTGTTATCACCAGTCTTACTCAGTTCAAATTCGATCCGAAAAATCTCTCTGCATCACCAGCCGTGAATGTTGGGTCGGCCGATAACGAATTCGTGCCGCGTATTGAATGTCGCTTCACTAGCGAAATTGAGGGAAGCACTCAAAGAAAAAAACAAATAAATGAAAAAGAACAAACGAGGAGAGGACGGCCAGACAACTCGGCTCCAGCCAGCGCATCTTGAAGATTCGTGAGAAGGTCGAAAGGCAGGGAAGAGGGTTCTGCCTTGGTTGCTGGCAACTGGATCACATCACCGCATTCAGAATTCGCTGATTAAACAGGCCGAAAAGTGTTAGAAGGGTCGGGAAATCGAAGAGCGTTCGAAAGCGCCGACCTAAGGTTTTCCCTTGTTTCGCTTCTTTTAGGTTTCAGGTCAAGTGAGGTTGAAATAGGATCCTGAAGAACCGCCACTCGCATTTGAGAGGGATAAAAAGAGGCCAGAATCGAAAATGTGTCTTTGAGTCGCTCTCTCTCGCTCTCTCTCTCTCTCTCTCTCTCTCTCTCTCTCTCTCTCTCTCTCTCTCTCTCTCTCTCTCTCTCTCTCTCTCTCTCTCTCTCTCTCTCAACGACGACGATGAAACTAATGTACGTGCTGATAAATCCACAATCAACAATATCCGATTCACCTTCTTTCTTCCTTCCCTTAATACTAATCTCTGATATCTTGGTTGGGGTCAGCCGATTATTACATGTTACGAGAGCAGGGAAGCATGCTTGATTGCTTTAGTTCAACTGACTTTAATTAAAGTGGAAACTTAGGTAAGAAAGGGAATGGAGAAGAGGCTACTCCCGATTGCTTACTATCGATCTCTTTTCCAGAATACAAATCACCTCCTCCTTAAAAGTATTAAAATTAAGAGTGGACACGCACACTTTTCTTTTCTTCCAAAGCTCGCCGTAAATGGGATCTTTTGGGTAGCACTCAAAAAGGAGTAACTAAATAAACAAAATTAAGGAAATGGGGAGGGTGCCCAGACTAGTCTACGGGGGCTGTAGGGATGAAAGGATTGGGATGGGGAAGGGAAGAAAAATAAGAGGATGTCTCCCGATAGAACGACCACTAAATTAGTTACAAACTGAGCAACACGCAGGAGGTAATGCCTCGGAGAACGGTTGCTGACACATCCAGCCGACGCATCTCCTCAGCACTTTTGTTGCACCACACACCATGCCAGCACATAGTCAATGCTGCAACCCTGATATTACCTGCTTCCATTCCACGAGCTTCCGACACCGCCATATCAAGATCCGTCCGGTCGTATTTAGCGACGACCTCCAGCGCAAGATCCCAGCTGCCAGATACCACCTTGACATCCAGGATCACCACAGATCGATGATGAGCAACGACGTCGATGTCCTCAGCCCTTCTCCAGAGGCAACCTGGTTGTGCCACTCTCTCTCCATTTGCCAGCCCTTAGATTACAACGCAGCCGCAAACACCACATGATTTAGCGACTCAAACTGGCTTCCACAGATACCATCCTGGCATCTTGTACACCACGCAAACGGCCTGAAAGTGCCGGTAATCCCTTCCATGGCAGCCCTCTGAGCCCACTTCATCCACACACAAGAGTAGAGTGAGCTATGTCACACCACCGCAGCTGATCATGAACGAATTCGAGGGCAACCACAGCCCGTGAGACATCCCAGCCAGATGCCTGCGAAGCAAGCAGTGATTTACGGCGCAAGAACGGAATAGTGGTAGAGATGAAGCCCCGAGTCCCTCAAATCGAACTGAAGCGTCAAGCGTCAAAACGGTTAATACTATGTGTCTGACAGGCTTAAGAAATTAAAATAAGGAGTTATCAAATGGTTCTTCATAACAAACATAAAGGCAAGTAATAGATTTCAGCTTATGGACTACATGACATCGGCGCTTTGCCATCGATCACGGAATATCGTTCTACTGAACAATGAAAGTGATCTTTAATTAATCAAAAATAGAAGTAAATGAGAACCATATACAAAGATTAATTCTTAAAAACATTTGACTAGCGGCGTCCAGACAAGTTGTGACTGTAAATAAGTGACAGCGGTAGCTTGTGGTAATTTTAGCAACATGTGCTGGAAGTAGTTTGTCTGGTACTGTGATTGCAGTGGCGATAACGGAAACAGTGCAATAAATTGTTGTTTTTGTTGAGTTTGTTCACAACATTTCTTGTGTAGCGTTTGTTTGTGTTCGAAAATACTTTTTCTTACTGAATTGAAAATTCTGTTTCACTCCAACTGGGAAAATTTCTGCAAATAGATTGCCCATCTTTGTCATTGAACGCCATCAAATTAACTTACCGACATGTTCCCGACGTTGTGGACGGAACATGTCAAATAAGCGGATTTGCCTATTTGAGCAGAAACATTCAGCGGTGTTTTCGGGTCAAAATAAGGCTGCGGTTGGTTGCTCCCTCCAGACAATTCGCCTATTCCGTTCCCTTTTAAACGCCCTGAAACAGAAAAGGAATGCGAACCACTTGATAAGAAAATCGATCAACCGAGTTCTGGAATCTTCCGGAATGCAAAACCGCCAAACTCGTTTCTCCGATGGAAACGTAATCGCGAGTTGCCGAAAGCTGAGAGCTTTTCGACTCGTTCTCATTGGTTTTCACTCCACAGCGCAGCTTATCCACTGTGAAATGCCTTCCCTTCCCCCACCTCGAATCTGTCATTCAAATCACAATTTTCTACTGGCATTTCATGTACATATGAGCATGCAGCTCTCGTAATTCCAACGATTATTTCGTTCAAGTTAATATCCTAACAATCTAGCCCCCCCCCTCCCTCTCCTTACGTATCATTTCTATCGTATGGATAGCAACGTCTGTTCATTATGTTGAAATTGTCCTGGTTTCGACGCACTATCTCCACGATATTCGTCTCAAATGGACTTACTACAAGGAGATATGCGATACAGGGACAATCTGGACAGTGTTTGATATGAAGCATAAAAATTGTAACCTCCGAGTCCACTGTATTATTTCAGGTCATGCTCCTTCGTTCCAACCCGCTCAAGCCGTGGCCCCCAGTTCAAGAAGTTATTCGTGTAAACCCCGATGCTTAACACCTCAGCCTCACGAACTTGCCCATTATAGCCTCCAACTCAAAAAATTATATATAGGAGAAATTGTGTTCAAGAGTCATCAATAACTCATGACTCCCTTAATAATGAGCGTGCAAGTTGTATTTTAGATGCCATTAGGATAAACCATGGGCTTTTACACTTATCTGCACTTCTAATAGTTCGCTATAAGTCCCAATGATTCAACGAGAGTCGACACACCGTTCAAATGGAAAATGGCAAATATTTTCACCTGCCTGACCAGGTCTACATGATGGGTATCCCCATCCTTAAAACACCCCAAACTTATTCATTCAACGTCACGGCTAGGGCTGATTCCAAGAATGCGTTCCTGGAACTAAGAACGAGCGCAGTTTCGACGAGAATTCAGTGAAAATTAGTCTCATCCCAAACTCGGCATCTGGGCCGGGTGGAATGACCTCGTCTACGAGTCAGACGTCTCATGAAGTGAAGCTAAATTACTTGGTTCGGAACTACAACAGTGGAATCTCTTGGGGTCAACCGTAAACGCGTCTTCATTTTGAAAGCGGAAGACACAGATACTCCGATTGACACTTCAACAAAAGACGGCAGATCACGAGTATCAGAAAGTATCTGGTGCGTAGCAACACACAACTTTCCGCCATCACCGTGAATTCTGCCATATATAAAGGCGTCGTATCTTGGTTCAACGCATTTCTACGGTAATATTTTTTCAGAACAAAATGTTGGTAGTAGTTAGTTGAAAGCACTTCGCGAGTTTAATCAAAATCGTTGCAACCTTTTTTGAGAAAATTGGAAAAACGGTAAATTTGTATTCGACAAATCTCTTTTTCTGAGCTATCGTGCTTTATATCTCGGTTCAAGAGATGAATAAATAAAAGATGCGTCGTAGCAGTTCTGTTAGACAAACTTTGGTGGCCAGAGTTAATGAGCTTAAGGTAGCGAAATCCCCCGTAACCTGTACTTGCTCGTCAGATGTTACTGGACGGACAGAACTGCTACGATCTAATTGATGCACAACTCCGTCTGGAGAATGATTAAGAAGGTCCCACTGGGCTCGGTCCTTGAAGCAGGACTCTGTCTTCTCAGGAGGCTCAAGGTGACTGACTGCGAGCTGGTACGCCTCTGTGGATGATCTGACTGTGCTGATCTTTGCATCGAGGCTAAAATCCACCATGTGCGAGCATGTCAAAATGCAGGTGGCCGAGGGAAAAACCCAGCTAATCATCTTGGAAGGAAAAGTAAATACCAACACCTCCATTCCCTTAAAGGCACAACCAGTGCAAGGGGACGCTCACTGCGTGCAATTAATAAGGCCACTTAGGGTGTCTGTTATCGTGCTACCATCCTTAGGGTGTGTGTTATAGGGCCATCCATCTAGGCGTGATTGTCTACTGCCTCGTTGTATACGGTAGCCAAACTAACAGTCAATCAAAAGAGAGTATTGGCCCAATCCTGTGGATCACCAAGGCCTATAAGAATGTATCAACAGAAGCACTCCAGGTGATAACTGGTCAGTTACTGGTTGACTTGGACGTTGAGTGCATGGTTGTGGTGGATGGTGCAATGGGAGCTTCCTTAGAGTTGAGTTGTACTCCATGCGGATCTCTCCACTGAATGGAAACTTGTCACCATTGACGAATGGCAATCAAGTTGGGGATCCTCGTCAAAGGGACGTGGCATTCATGAGTTCTTCTCCAACATCCGTGAACGTGTTGAGAGAAAGTGGGTTGAGACCCACGGTGGTTTTTACGGTGGTTGCGGACAGTTGTGTGTTGCTACGTACCAAATATTTATTTCTCGTTTCATTCAAAACAGAATAATGACATGAAATGAGTTAAACACGTTATTTCAGTTCAGTTTTGTGTTTCAAAAACAACCTCCATTCACTTAAAAATGGCGTCTTCTAACATTTCTAGGACTTACGGTTTGAACTCAGCACACCAGGGAATGTATGGGATGTTTTCACGTTGTTGAATGCCATTTTTTCGGATACGTAGAAATATTAAGGTTAAATTAATAAAACATAAAAGTAGTACAGTAGCACATTGATATTGGATGCATAATGTTCAGCAAGAGTAGAAGCTGTTTATGTGACAAGTTGATCCAGAATTGTTTGATTACTTCTCAATTGACGCTCAAATTACAGTCATTGTGTCGTCCCTTTCCCGATGTTCTCGATTTTGGCAGCGCATCATTCGCGAGAAAACTTCATCCTGTTTTTGACTGAAGCGTTCTAAGTGACAAGGTTATTGTGACACGATGTCATACTCATAATTAATAAACTTACCACCGTCTAGCTCCCTCCTTCTAACACCCTGGAAACACGACACTGTTTCTTCACGTTGTAGCAGCCATTGTGACGCTCCCATTACATTTTCACAGGTCCCCAGCGAACAACTACCCAGTTATGGCAGTGAGAGACCTGTGGCAAGAGGCTCATAGGAGCACATCATAAACAAGTGAAGGGCGCAAGGGGTTGTAATAATCCCGGTCTTCGCTTCCAACCTTCCTTCTGCTTTTATACGCCGCAGAATGCGCTCTCGACAAAAATAAATTTGATACCGCGACGCTATGGTCTTCTCTCTATCTGCGACACTATCCAAGAACTTTTTCGCTGCAGCTCAAGCTCAACACGAAATTTCGGAATCAGCGACGAATCGTTAGGTTCCGCCCGCATCACTCAACAACTCATCAATTTTATTCCACTCAACTATACACCTCTGTGCTCCTTCCCCTTCCGCTGGAAACGCGCGAAAATAAACACGACCAGAAAACTACAAAAACCACTCAATGACTACTCTCATTAACGTCCTACGAGGTTCTCGAGTCTTTAACCTAGTTCGACATCTTGCAAATTAATTAAGTCGTCAAATGAACTTGAATGTGTATATGGATTTGCTGTAAAGTGCAGCGCATCTCAATCCGTGGGTAATGCACCAGAATCCATGGAAATATCGGGGGTACTATACTTTACCTTACATGTCTGAACGACGTAACTCACCTGGTTTGGTGGTATATGGTTTTGATCAGTTTCAATTCGTGTAAAAACTGATGAAGAATAAACAACAGCAAACAAAACTACAAGTACATACACTCTGCAAAAATACTTCCCGTCAGACTCTGGCAATTGATTATACAAAAACGCTTATAGTTGATATTTTAGTAAACATTATAATTGTGGCCACTGACATATTTTTTAGTAGGAAAAATTTAATGCTAGGGTGATTGCAGTAACGGCTCACTAGCTGTACGTTTTAATATTTAAAATAACGTTAACATATCATAAAACATTATTTATTACAAGTAATTATTATTTTTTTTAATAATTCCGACTGTCCCTCATTTGGTACGTGCATCGCGGCCCAAAATCCTATCGTACTGGTCCTAATGTCTCACAGGTCCACGCCTAGCTTTCTAAGGGATGCCAGGTATTTCCTGCAATAGTCTTCTTTGATAGTCCAAATCTCTTCATTTGTTCAACAGGAGGCAACGTCTAATCTCCCGCGTGGGTCCAAAGATGGGATTGCCTCACTCTCGCTGCATTCCAGACAGTTTTCATGGCAGATTCGTATGTTCTCATGAGTTTACTAAAGAGTTCAGCCGCATTATGCACTCCCTCACCAGTTTTGATGTTGTGCAGTAGTTCTTCAGCGCCAAGCAAGACACTTGACTATAGTTTTATTGATATATCCTATTTCGTGCATTACGACGGCACCAGCGATGATTGCATGCATCTCTACTTGAAATACCGTCAGAGTGGGACCCAGGGCAATGTACGTCCCACTCCTTCCAGAGCCACTTATCCACAACCCAGAGCCAGTGCCCTCCAGTGCTTTAGACCCATCCGCGTAGATGTTGATACCATTAGAAGACCAACATTGACGACTTTCGCTCTTCCATAGGCTTCCTTCTGGATTGCAAGTAGTATTTCCCGTCGAAATAGTTTAGAAATCTGACGAATTTTAATTTACTCTGCTGACGCTGGTCCAAAAGTGAGAAGTAGCAGACTTCCGTTTTTGTCACTTTTCAACAGTCCAATTGTATGACAAGTTTTAGCCATCAAAATTTTATCCGAATTTGAACGCATTTTGATTGACTCTGCAACTTAATGGCCAAGGACAGGAGCAAGCAAAGTTGTGAATTCGGAAAGTACAAACCAATTCCTCAACTGTAGTACACATTGTAACTATCATCTAATAAGTCAAATTTTGACTTTACTGATGAGCCACCGTTTTCTTAGTCCATACTCCAGAGGGAGCAGAGAACCGGGGTATTGCCAAACATTGAGGGAACTATCAGAAAACACTGAAAATTATTACACAACGGTTTATTATTCTCATGAACAGCTTGACCTAGTATTACTGCTCCGAGACCATTCCATTCGATTCAGCATCGAAAAATACTAGTAAACCGTACAAAACATGACCTGACTACAATGGAACTACAGAAACTAAATATTCCCCGGCGCCAGGCGCCCGTAAACGTCTGTAGGCATTTATGATCCGTTGGGGTGTGCAGAGGAAGTGCCGGCCTCATTGGCTCTAACCTTCCTTCGCCCTGTCGGGCAAAAAGAGTTTGGGAAATTGGGACGGGGACTTCCACCGAACCCTCGGCAATGACGTTGGGAGGCGAGCGGGTGGGTGGTTCTGATGAGACGGAAGGGAGGGAGGGAGTACTAACGACGAAGCATTGACTTCTGCTGTAGTTCCCGCGAGTTCTTTCAATTAGTTGACTCTGATAATTACTGTAATTTCCCTATACGCAGTAGTACACGTCTGACACTCATGCCATTCGACCCAGGATGTAAAAGTACCTTGAAATCGATGCGAAACACAGCTTATTTGCGATTATACTGCGTTTCGTCGCCGGCGGACGGACATTGAAGATTTGGAATCCCATGTCTTGAAACGTAAAGTATCAAATTTTGAGGGGGGGTTGTAAAAAATTGTTCGTGACCGAAAACATTGGGTCATTGGTTATTATTCAGAATGAATAATAAACCAAAAGTAGTAAGCCAACTTTCAACTAATGGGTCCACAGTATGCGCCCTCGGCTCCTAGACTGTACCTTCTCGGGTTTTAGATCCACCTGCGTAGACGTTAATGTCATTTGGAGGTTGAAACCGACGACTTTCGCCGTTCCATAGGCTTCTTCCTTGGTTGCACTTAGTATTTCCTGTCGAACTAGTACTTAGGCACTATCATGTCAGTGATCATGCCGAGCTTTGTAAAGGTTCCTGAATATAGCCAGGTACCCATTATTAGCCCGTGGCACCTTAGCTGTTTCAAGCCTAGTCAGCCTGAAATTCATCTTCATAGGCTCCGCTTCAACAAATATATCAAGAAGGTCAATCATTTTCTCCATAGTACTGGCAAGTGTGGGTTTCAGTAAGCATCCCAGCCTTTGTACTTTGGCTAGGCTGTTACAGTTCCATCCGATGGCCTCATAAAACCAGCAGGGCATTCTAGGCTTCAAGCACCATGTTCTCCCGCAGATTCTTCAATAGTTCACTGGGCTCTTGGACGCCTTCTGGATCGTATATCGTATTCATGAGATCTCAATGAGCAAGTTCCGCTTTCCAAGAACAGGGTAGACGGTCAACCATAGAGCTTCTTCATTATACTCAATTTTGTTGGAACAGGAGAGATTTATCGAGTTCTTCCTTTCAAGTAGTCTCATGTATCAACTCAAAGTATTTTAGTATTTTACTAACCACTTTAAAAGAAAATATCTGGTACGACGCATCACACAATTGTCCTCAGCTCGCTTGGTAGCCAAAGTAATAGCGCCTAATGTTCCAAAATTTATTGAGTAAACCTCGCAGAAGTAATTTGTAATCTTGTCAACATGTCTTTGGGAACCATTTGTTCGGCGCAGGCCAACTTCGTTGGGGTTTTGGCCTACGTATGTCCTCACTTCCCTAACAAGGAGTCATTGTTTCCCCCGAACACCGAGACCACCTGTCGGGGACTCAAGCCCTTTCGTTGGTACCTGTGGGAAAGTCTTTTCAGTTATTTCCACGTGACAACGGCTTTTTCCTTTTCTGTACTTTCCAAAATATCCTTTTCCAACCCCTCAATTTACATTCCTCTCCTCAACATCCAGCTATTCTCAAACTCAGTCATCTAGCAGCTCTAGGGAACGTCAGTCGTCTCCTGGTTCTCCAGAAGACACTCATCTCTCAAGTCTCATGATGGACAATCATTTATCAACTATCGTGCTACTCCCAGCTCTACTGACTCTCACCACCAGTTCACGTATTCAGAGAGAAATGTTATAATAATAATCAAAGCTCTATCGTGGTAAATAAGTGTAACAATACAGTCATATACCTCGTTCAATTCGTATGTCTATTTCCATCTCTTTTTCGTGCATCCAACACCATGTTTGTAGTTCTGGAATGTCGCGAAACACACTTCAATTCCGAAACACCTCCGGTTGCTCTCCAAATTATCAGGTCCAAAATACCAACCTGATTTCTGTGAAAACGGTAGTTTGATGAGCTGAATTCGCGAGGGACGTTTTTATCGGAATATTTGATGACGAGCGCAGTACTGTGCCGCTATCGTCATTTCGCATATCCGTTTAATTTGGAACGGTTCACCCACAACATTCGTCAAAATAGTCGCAGATATGTAGATAATAATTCAATATGAAACATTCTGGTATCGCGAAAACAAGGTTTTGTTAAAGGAAATCTCGCCAGACCTCACAATAAACACGTAATCAACCAACCAATCCTTTACGATGGCTTTCTATCAACGATGCCTGCCTTCAATTTTCATACGACAACTTCCCATTTACTCAGAATCTCATTAACTTCAAAGGGTTTTGCTCTCGCAACTGAACTCGGAATCGCAATTGATCAAGAGGAGGTTTTCCGATTATGAATCGGCTCTCGAGAGAGTTGACAAACATTTTCCGTTCGACGAACAATTTCCTTCCGCTTTAATGTCGTCAATTATTCTTAGCCCTTGACGGCCTCGACTTTATGAATATCTCGTTGCAATTTCCAGCCAGTTTGCTTTGAGTTTGTTAGGCAACTCGCGCTTTTATAATGATGTTCATCGAAGGCGGCCGCTGTGCGCTGGGAAACTTCAGCAAAAGAACGGATGTCAGAAGCCAATCGAACTAATAAATGGATTCCTCGACGAATCCCTCTCAGTTAGACATCTGTTAGATCTAAAGTGGAATTGCTTTACATCCTTCTGCGAAAAATAACGACACAGCGACACTCTTTCGAAGTTGAGAGCAAGTTTTCTGTCATTCATTGGCAGTACAATAAAACGGATGTCTAGAAATGAAGTTGTTTTTTACGTAAAATTACCCCGATCCCATTGCAACGCTACCGACGTGATGACCTGTAAACTCAACTAATTTACTATGCACTAGAATTTGCATTTACCGCGACGAGCCAAACGCCCTCGTTCACCACACAGCCTTCCGAAACGTTTTACTTACAAATCACCTTAAACATCCGAATCGCTCAGTCGTAACTCAGCTTGTAATGGTAAATACGCTTCCCAATTACAAATGAAGTTGGCATTGTTGTGTATGGATACCTTTTGTTAAACATCATCGATAAAGTATCGTTTTGGTTCTCGATTCGGACGGAGTTGCTGAGGTCGACTTGGTTTTTGCCAGTCGTTCGATCGTAGAGCCGCGAAAAACTGCTTTCTTCTAAAGCTCCAATGCTGAACGCAAATATTAGTATTTGCCGAGCGAACGACGTACTTCCCAACATACGAGCTTCAATCAATCTTTCAATCATCCACTCGGTTTCCCTATAACCCCCTCCCCTTATCCTTATCGCTCACCCCTCGCTTCGCCACCTCGATACTCCGTAGTTTGCCCCAGACGATAACGAGTCATCTCTCGTGGCTCCTGAATAAGTCCACGATCTGAACGCCCAATAGCCATTCTAACTTCGTACTCGGTGTACCACCATTTCTGAAAAGTGTTGGACGTCATTTTATCGATTATCCTTCGCAGACAGAGATATCGTTAGACGCAAATTAGAGAGAACAAAATTCAACCGCCCAGCATTTGCAGGATTTTTTTATAAATTTATAATTGTAGCGTGGAAAGAATTTATATGACTATTATTCATTCTGAGTATTTTTTCGGTCAGAAAAATTTGTTTACAACCCCACCGGAAAAATTGACAATTCCAAATTTGCAATATCCGCCGACGTCCGCCATCCGGGCCACATTTTACCTTTAATGTGTTCCAATAAGTCCGTTCGTTCTTTCTTATTAGAAACACGATTTTAGATCGAATGAAGGGCTTCTATACTTTAGGTTTATTGTTATTCCAAATAATACATCTACTTTGTCGGCCAGGAAAAAGTTTTTACCCCCCAAAATTTGACTTTTTAAGAGGATTGCAAACCTGTACATTTTGCCTATTTGTTGACGTGAACTAACAAATCCGTTCTCTCGCACAATCATTCCAGTTGCGATCTAATTATGCCAACATGTTCGGCAATCCGATCGGACGAAACCCATGTTTGTTATGGGCAAAAAATGGATTTAAAAATTAAGCAAAGAGACTTTGGCTTTGACATTTTCTCGTGTTTGGTATCGCTTTGTAGACATTTGTCGGTGCTGAGTCGAATGGCGGTCGCACAGTGCTGTTCTCAGCGATGCAGGGCTTCGTCTAGATGGGCAACAATGAAATCCCTTAACACTTTGATCCCCTGCTTGAAAATTAAGTTTTTCGACGACGGCAGTGACCCAACACATGCAGTAAAAATCTCATTCTGTTCAATTTAATTCATTTTTTGGTGCTCTGACTTCCCCATATTTGGGATAAACACGGCGGCCTATTGTGCCAGTCCTACCAAATGCCAGATATTTACTGCACGAGTCTTCTTTGATATCCACTCTTGGAGAAGTTGTACCGGAAGCCAAAACTCGCTACCCACACTGGGCCAGGGCATGATAGGGAGTGCCACACCACCTGCATCAAGGGGATAAGCCCATAACGTATGGTTAACGTTGGGGCGAAAATTTCTCGATCTGAGGCCCATCACACTGCGCTTTCCGTATTGGCTCTGCTCCTTCGGCTGACAACAGAACGTGGCCTTGAACACTTTGTTCGCGCACACCAAAACAAGCCCCACCGACTTTCCTCCTTCCACCGAGTGCTGTTCTGGATCTCCTGCAATTTCTCAACGTTCGATCCCATTCAATACAACCAAACTTCAACCAAACAAACAAACTTCAAACTTTTTCCGCGCGGTTTTCCCTCTATCATCTCTGCTACTTCCAACTACTTTCCACCAGTAAGATCATTCCCAATTTTTTCTGCACTTCACGCCGCCACGTCGTCAACAACGCATCACCTCATCATGGGCCCCAACGAAAGTCAAATTAATTTATTTATTTCTTTCTTCGAGCTTTCCTAGTATATACATTTCCTCAAGAGAACTCCTCATATTAATCCAAACATATTTACCCTTTTTTAGTTTCAAATTACTTTCCTCATTGTTCTTCTCTCAATCAACTTCCCCTTTTCACGCTTTTTTTTTGTTCTCATTTA
This sequence comes from Pachypeltis micranthus, assembly GCA_020466155.1. Classification (NCBI taxonomy): domain Eukaryota; kingdom Metazoa; phylum Arthropoda; class Insecta; order Hemiptera; family Miridae; genus Pachypeltis; species Pachypeltis micranthus. Next base: position 43,789,919 of record CM035768.1, read on the forward strand.
ATTTATCGGTATTTCTACCGTGGTCCTCCAAACCACCTCACCTTAACAACGTACGTGCGTTTGTTCATTTTGCACTCTGCACGTGATGATCCCCACTATCTGCCTCAGGTACTTTCTCTTCACCATCAGATGGGTAAATCCCATTTTATCGTGAAAACGGCAATACGTCAAAATTTGAACACCTCATCTTTTGAGTCATCGACGTCGTCGAAAAGCTGCGAGGTTTGTTTGATCCGCGAATTGAGAGAACGAAAGTTGAGCGGAATTGAAAACAGAAGTTGATTGCACAAAGGGAACGATGTGGTGCGTAATTAAAACGCGTGGAGATCGAGGATTCATTCCGGCGTTTGAAATACGTGGAGGTTTCCCTTTTGTGAAGGGAACCGCGAACCAACGGACAACTCGAAGTTCGTCTCTTTTGTCTTCCGTCGGAAAATATCGAGTACATAATTCAGCGGTTTTGAAGACAAAAGCTGTCGTCGGATCAGACGAGAGAAATCCCATTCTGTTCGCACCTCGGCATCCTGGTTTTTTTTTTTTTAACACGGTTCACATTCGGAACTAGTTAGTTGTTCTATTGGCCGTGACGCGAAACTGTGCGAGGTTCTTGATGAATAGCGTCGCGACACGTCTTCGAAGATCTTAACTATATTAACTAAGAAACACTATGAGAATTGTTTCTCAACTTCTGCGACCCAATTAAATTATGATGGCGCCGTGTAGCCACCTTGAGCCCGAGCCGTCAAAATCCGGTGAAACGTATGAGGAATATCTGCAGCATTAAAAGCGCGCGAAACTCCCTCCCCTTCCTCACTTAATGAAGCATTTCCAGTCCCGATAAAAATATAAAGCGTTATTCTTTGAAAATATTTTCACTAAAATCCACGTTTCGTAGACCTATTTACGGTTTCTATAGTTTATTGAGAGTCAAGGGTTATCGGAAGCGTGAAATTAAGAGATCGTTTGACCCGCGTACCTTGAAACCAAAAAGCGTTTGTCATAATTGCACAAAACATGCTCGCGTTATTAGTAATTGCTATTCTAATCATTTAAATGTCGTAAACGATTATTATTAAGGTCGGGGCAATTAACTCCGGAATTGGAATGGATTGCTTCTATTTACATTATCGCTGCTTTTAAATATCCAACTCGTGGGTAGTTCAATCCTGGACATCTTTTACTTAAAGTGATCTTCCAGAAATAACTATGAATGCAACAGCAACGCACGCACGTTTGCGGACGACACAGCAATGCTGTCAGTTGGAAAAACCAACATAAGAAAACAAAAGGAAGAAATTCTTCTCATGTTTGGAAAAATGTACTGGATAATGGTACTCCAAATAAGCTTCGACTGAATATTCCTCAAGCCAATTTGGACTTAAAGCCGCGATTACTCGAGACTCAGCGAGTGAACTTGCGACAGTAACTGGCCTCGTGTAAACACCACAGGAGAATTGAGTAGGTTTCAGGCCAGTGCAGTTCCCCCAACCACCAAAACTTTGGGACAACGCACTGGAACGACGTAGTCGACGTTTTTGGGGAAAGTCCAGCCGGCCCAGTCGTCCGTCCAATTGTTTGAACGAATATTTCCCCTTTTTTGTTATCCCGGGTTTATTTCGTATTTATTCACATCCGTTTAGTCGTTGTGGAAATAACGAGGCGAGAAAACGTCGCAACGCGCCACCGAAAAAATGCGGAGAAGAACTCAATGTGAGATTCGAAGAAGCCAACAAGGAAAACTTCTGCGGAAACAGTTCGACCCACCGTACAAAAATAAATTTGCTCGTGAAACTGCGCTCAAGAAAGAAGTTCATCGAAAGTTTGAGGTGACATTCTCATCAGAGTCTCTATGTTCTGTAGAATCTTCTGATCTCAATTCAGTCGACAACTGAGATGAGGCCACCGAAGAATTTCTTCGCCTAAGCCAATGCTTTGTCCACTCTCCTCTACAGGTGAGTTCTTCATGCAGCACTTTGAATGACTCACGAACAAAATTACGGCACAGTTCGCGCAAAACGTTGTTCAATTAATAGCGGTACAGCCTTGAAGACGCCATTCCATCCATTACTTTGGTCTAACTGGCCACGTCTGAACTGGTAATAGTGCCAGTCAACTGAAGCGTCTACTGGCCTCGCGTGATCGAGACTTAAGAAGCCGTTAAGCCAAAAAGCGTATAAAACCTATTTTTGCTTTTTAGGTCTATATCTCCGTTCACCGAATTTTGATATATTTGTAGAGAAAAGTTAGATGCTAACTAGTAGAAGATAATTTTGTGTATGATCTGGATCTCTTAGATCTACATCTTTACCTCGAATAAATCAATTCCGTAATTTGCGTAAAAAACTGAACTGAGCTGGTTTTTACTCGTTGTCAAATCATCTCCAAGACATTGTGGAACAAACAAATAATAATAATAACAACTGGATGGCAGCCACAATTGGAAAGTTTATCAAAATCGCTAGAGTTGTTTTCAAGAAAAATGCGAAATACCCCTAGTTTTTGGTCCCTCATTCCCCTTTTCCATCGACAGCCTTTAACCAATCGCCTTTAATCTTATTTTTGCTCTATCGGTTCAGCCGTTTTTCTGCAAATTGATCTACACGCCTGTTTCCTTATCAAAATGACTGTTCTTGAATCCTCTAGATTGAGGTTATATCAGTCACATGATGAATGTGGTTTCGTTATGATGCAAGAGCCTGGTCACTAGCTCAGCGTCCTCAGAACCCATAGCTGTGGAGGTACAGCCAGTCTCCAGATAGAGACCGCCCATGTGCCACTGCACGAAGTTATGACCCTGGAGAACCCGTCAAATGAAATTAACAATGAAAAATTATTATTGAAAAAATATAGTATAAGTAAAGAAATTGTGGAAATTAAGATGCGTCTTCTTGGCACCAAAATTAATCGAATTTAAATTGAAAAATAAATGAAATAGCCCGCGTTAGAAAAAGAAAAGAAAAGAAACAAACGATAGTTCTTCTGGGAAACAAAGAAACGAAAACAGAATTTCTGACCGTGATGTTGGTGGGTGACGATGCGACGTGATGCGTAGACTGGTCGTCGTTGAGTGAATCGTCCTGGTAGTGGTAAGAAGTAGAGCAGCTCTGAATTGGTAACCACAGATCTGGGTTTTGGGATACTGATGACCCAAAATTGTTGATTGTTAGACAGTGAGCACGTGAGGATACTGCTGACACGACGGCAGAGGCGAACATGAAGAAGCAGCGTTAGGCGGCGAGTTTAGACTTGGGGAGGTGGACGGCGATGCAACCTGCTTATTTTGGCGATGCACAAACAAGTCCAACGTTCGAATATTTCACTTCACTTTTTCCTATTAACATCCCCCTTAAGGTGTAAACAACCACCACATCTATGTACCTGCCTGGCAAGGTTCAAAGGGGCAGACCAGCTGGGGTCAGGTTTTATCGTCATAACCTTCTCCTTAATCTGTGTGAAATGGCTATAAGTTTGATTAGTAGCAGTCAAAGCTGATAGATTGGCCACTCTTCCAACAACCTTCGCTCGCTCATTTTCGCGTTCACAGAAAATAACGAACAACACAAAAAAAGGATCAGCACGAGTGGTCCAGTCACCATCCCGCTAATCGAACTACAGGCGCACATACTCACATACTTTTTTTCCGAAGCTACTCGTAAATTAGGCAGTGTTGCCCAAAAAGGAGAAACAATGTAAATAATAACGAAGGAAACGGGGAGGGCGCCCAGACTACCATACTAGAGATAGAAGGATTGGGACGGGGAAGGAAAGAAGGATAAGAGGATGGTGATACCTTGGAGAAGGCCTGCTGGCTCACCCTATCAACGCACCTCCTTAGCGCTTTTCTCGAACCACAAGTCGCGCCAGGACACAGTCAAAGCTGCAACCCTGATATTACCTCCCTCCTCTCCACAAACTTCCAACTTTGCCTCACAATGGTCCTGTCATATTTGCGCCTCTTGACTCTGCCAAGTTAGCTCAAGATCCCAGCTGCAAGATACTACCTGGACACCCAGGACCTTGCTGACTGGTCGGGACCAACGACGACGGTGTCGGGCCTCAGAAAAACTTTTCCTTAGACAGCCCGGCAGGGCCACTCTCCCTCCACTTCCCAGCTCTCGGATGACAATGCACCAGCAACCTGCTAACAAACCGCGTCATGACACTCTGCACGACCCTCATGAGCACGTGGACACACGCAGACAACCCCTGATGACAAGTTACATTTGGTTGTTCCCAATTTGCGCTCTTAACATAGCTTATCACAGTTGAATAGCTTATTTATGCACTGAAATAACAATTGATTGCATCAAGAAAGAGATACACTCACATTGCGGAAGAACGCAAGTGGAGAAAATTGTGTGACGCCGCCCTTCAGCTAGTTTCCTTCATATTAAATACGTTTTGCCTCGAACGCTGGAGAAAGCCAACTTTGAGGTCCACACTCGCCCTCATCTTTGAATTTGAAATTCTTCTCTAACCCAAAATAACTTCACGACGAGAGTGAATTATCGCTTTGACACCAAAGAAAAGGAAAAAAAAACTCGACATCGGATCTTGAGGTTTTCATGACGCTATTCCACGGGGGAAAAGCTTTCGCGGAGAAGACTAAAAATGCTTTTCAACCGGTAACACTTCGATAGCCCGAAAGCAGCATTTCTCGGCTCAGTTCCCCGGAGAGATGAAGTTAGGTTTCCTATTCGGTTCCCCCAGGTTTAGAACGGAAGATTTTATTTCTCCGGATCTTCAGACGTTTTACGATTCCTCATCTCTGTTCGCTACGAGGTTAGTACGAGCGCTATGCTGTTTGCGCTATGCGTAGGAAGCTTCAGATCGGAGACAATTAAGCTCTACCAATTCAGTAAATTCAGATCTTCAGTTTACCTTCGAGGAGCGCCTCACTAGAACTATATTTTGGCTCCGTTGGCGTGGAAAATTAATCCATTATGAGTTTTCATCGTTCTGCGATGGCGAAAAATAAAGTAGTTCTTCCGTTCAAATATCAAGACTGAAGTTATCTGCACATTCGTACCTCATAATTCGACAGTTCACCGAATTCGTAGGAGCGTATCAAATTCCGAATCTGTCGAAGCCGAATGGCTGGAGAACCGAAAAATATCGAAGTGCAGAAATTCGCCAGGTTTCTCGAAAGTAAAACTAGTTCAGTAGATGAGGACGAAAAAGGCTCAATTAAAATGATGTTCACGGGGGAAGAGAAAACATTGTAACTCAAATTTAGTGGAAATAAACAATCGTTCTAACTCCGTTTATTATTTTTACCCTATTCAAAGATGTGGTCCATTTTCAGCTACGTGCACTTGTCACTTTCGTTGTACCCCTAGCCCAGGTTGATCTTGTTGAAGAGAAACTCCAATACATACGTAAAAAGTTTGAGGGAGAAAACAAGATGTTTTTGTTAATTTTTTTATTCGGTTTTGTACTTTCATATTGTTCTTAGTGTTGAGAATTAGCTTCTACCATCGCGCGAGACTGTGTGTCAATTCATCAATATTTAAAATGTGACAAGGGAGTACAATTGACGAAGGGCAGTGGAGCGAAAAAAGAGGGAAACGTGGAAGAAATGTTTAGAGCACCTCGCTATGCCAACACGTCCAAATATTGCGCACTCTGTTAGCCTACTAAGCCAGTTTAACACTTGCTACTGCTTGGAGCATTGGTCACTGCTATACAGGTGTTACGCTACTTGAAGAATATCAAAGTTTCAAGACTATAAGGAAACCAATTCGTAGGTTCATCGATGCAGATTGGGGAGCTAGATTATACGACAGAAGGTCGTGAATACTACTGGTTTTGTGTTCGTGTTCACCAAACCAAGAATGCGACGAACGAAGCAGAGAACATGGCACTTACTCAATTGACTAAAGAAGCCATTTTATGAAGGCTTTTCCAAAGTGAGAACAACCAATCACATTACGTTGTGGAAACCAAGGAGGAATGAGTCTTGCAAAGAACCCTGTATTCTATGCTCGCACTAAAAACGTTGATATCCGTCATTATTTTGTCAGGGAAGCTTTAGAACCCAACCAGATACGTGTTAAATATTTGGAAACTGCTAATATACCAACCCCAAACGTACTAGTTCTTTTTGTTTAGTTTTGCATTCGATTTGTACTTTCCTATTGTTCACTGTGTTCAATCACTTTGTCAATTTAATAATATTTAAAAATGTGAGCCTTCCTACGACACGAAATAGAGTGAGTGGCACAAAAATCAATGCAAAGATGGTTGGAATGGGGGATCTTGAATTGAGAAATGAATGGACGCGGTGAGCGTGAGTATTTAAACGTGAACAAGGGTGCTCTGAATACACGTGAACTGCGTGGGAAACTGACTGGAGAGTGAGAGAAAGCTGAGAGACTAGTGAATCTTGGAAGAGCTGTGTTGGGGAGAGGAAATAAAGTGATGGGTGGGAAAGGGAAGAGGATATTTCAGAATGTCCAGAAAGGGGAAATCTGTTGTCACTTGGAAATAACTAAAGAGGAGGAAGCAGACTAACCGCAGCTATGAACAAAGGGCTTCTTCAGATGTCAGGAATATCCCGACTCGAAGGTGAGGGTGAAGTTCAGCCTACCTGCGCCGAACATCTGTATTTATATACATAAGTGTGTTTTGTAAACATTTTGTGACTAGCGGTAATGTTACCCGCGAACCATAATCGCTACAAGAAGGGCTTTCCGAATCTGTGTTTGCATTCTAAACAGATGAAATCCACTCCCTAAAATAATTTCTTTATATTAGTTTCAATCTTCGGAACCCTTCACGGCCAATATTTTCTTCAATGCTTTTTAATTGCTGACTGGGGTCTCATGAACCGTATAAGATTTAAATCCCAAAGGACTTTTCATCACGATTCAGATGATTCGCGGGAAAAGTGCGGCCAGCCATCAGCACAAAAGATAAAATTAAGAGAAATGACATTTTACGCAGTTTTGTTAAGAATATAGTGATTCCGGCGATTAAGCCCACATCATGTACTGATCATGGTTTCATCGTCGAGGGGGGAGATTTGTTTCGAAATCGTCCAACCGTATAAGGATTTCAAGATGAACGCGTTCGATGCCGGCACAGTACGTGGAATTCAGCGTTGGTGGTTGAAGAGTCGGCGAACCGGCAATAGGTTTTAGTTAGTTAGTTAGTGTTTTTCCAATTGTACATTTAACAAAAACAAAGAAACATCAATAGGCCGAGTCAATTGCCGAGTTGGCCTGATTTATGCAAAAAAAAAAAAAATTAAATGATAGGTGTATAATTTAGCGTCATTGGATAACAAACGCAATGAAATGGACATAAATAACGCACTTCGATAAGGCAGTAGGTAGCACTAGGACACTGAAGCACCAAAACAAATATATAATGCACGAAATTGTTGAGGACAAACCAGTCTCTGCAATTCAGGTACTCTCACTCGGCATTGTCGAGTCTTCCTCATCCCAGAAACTTCACTCTAAACTATATATAGGACAAACAGCAAGGAAATGGATAACACGTTCCTTTACCCTCATCATATTACACAGTGCACAGTTGTAATTCCTATCCAGCCTGCCTGGCATTGAGTTCAGATTTAATAGTTTTCCTCTGGCCTTGACATAGTTCGTACAACTGTGATCGAGACTAGCGCTCATCAACCCACGCCCGCTTCACCTTGAGAGCCAATTTTTTACCACTTCCGCAATAATTTTCCAAGGTAGCAAAATCCCTGGTTCTCCACATAAATCTGTCCACGCAGTGTCTTTCGCCCACGTCGAGGACGTCCTGCCGTAATTTATACCGATAATGCAGTGAGGGAAATCAACTGGGATTCAATTGTAATGGAAGTCAGTACAAGAGCGATAAAGTGGAGTTTCGTTTCACCTGCAGCTCCATGATGGGGGTAGTTTTTGGGAGAGAATGGTAGCAACGGTGAAGCAATTATTAAGGCTTATTACTGTTACGTATTATGAGTTGGTTACGCTTCTTCGGGACGTTGAAGCAACGATAAATGCAAAGCCTTTAACGTACTTGTATGTGGCAGAACATGAGCCTCGTCCCCTTACCACGGCTCTTTCCATTCAAGGAATCCCTACGTCAGTCGTTTCAGGTCTCGATCAGAATCGTCAAAATTCATTTTAATTGCCGCTTGAAGTATCTTCTGAGATTGCGATAGGAGCTGCGGGACAGATTCCCGAACCAATAGTTGGCCTTATTGATAAACAGAGGAAGGCGATTCCCGCTCGCAATGCAGCCAGAAGATGTTGTGAGAGCCTAACCCGACCTGAGTCGGGTGGCAAAGCTCCGTTTGACAGGCTTGCTGTGCTCTTCAGCGTTTGTTTCCGTTAGAAGTGTCTGCAGACGATGAGGCATGGCTGAGGGAGAAGACAGCGGAAGACAAAGAGGAGTATCGGAAGCTACACCAATTTCAGTGTTACATTTTTTTGACGGGGGGTGAATGTCGAAAATATTATTGTCTCCTTCAGTTGTTCATGAAATCTTGATCTAATAATTCCCAAACGGGACGCAAATTATATTCAGTTGTTCGCCAATACGCGAGGACGAATATGTTTAATATATAATTTCTATTAATTTACGCCACGGCTCGCCTTATTTAAGGTATTCCTGACACCTTATATATCACATAATCTGAGGTACTTTCATCTACGAAGGGACATCGTGGTAACTTCTAGGTATTTGTTTAACGCCCATAGTCACCTCAACTCCCCCCACCCCCACCCCCCGACAGACCCGAAGGAGACCAGACAGCCGCCGAAGTAACCTCATATAGATTTCTCGAGACATTAACGAACTTATTCGATTCACCCGGATTACGCAGCTTGTAGAAAATGGCGTCCCGAGCAAGAGGGGTCAAACGCAGCCTTAAAATCAACGGAAAACGTGTAGAGCGGCGATAGGTACCGGACCTGCTGGTGACTTTCCCCCGCTGGAGATGAGCTGAGAACCAAAGAATTGCCGAGTAAAACAGAGGGGTTTCACTGAATCAATAAAACATAGCCGTCTTAATTAAACCGCGACGCTTCCCACCTTCCGTTGAAATCTGCAAGACGTCTCTTCCCTTCCCTTCAATTTCTTAGCAGAGACCGGATCACGCGATCCCTCGTCCTCCTCATTTCTTATTTTATTCAGATAAAAACAACCCCTTCAGTCATTTCCACAACGTGTCTTCAACCCCCCACCCCCGCCCCTTACCCTTTCAACTACCTCTACCCACCGAAATTCAGACAATTGGCATCAGGAGGTAGCGTCGAATTGGTTCAGACCCAGTTGGAACAATAGGCAGAATATTAGAAGCAGCTTGGGGTTCCTCTTATTTCATCACGAAACGGTATCGCATAAAACCTAGCACGTAAATCTATTGTTTTTTCTGACAACAGAACGTAACCATAACGAACTTTAATCGGGAAAAATGTTGATTTATTTGCATTTCCTTAGTTCTTGAAAGCAGAAAAGAAAGTTGTGTAATCCGCTAAATTCTACATATTGATCGGTGTGTGTGTCTGTGGAAACGACTGAAATAAAATGGCTGAATCAAGTTGATTAACATCTGATATCCACCCTGCTGATTACAGGTTATGAGCGAATAGGGTCCGAAGTTGACCATAGTAATCTCTGTGAACAAACCATCAAAGTTTTTTTGGTGATATTTTCAAAAAAATCTTCTTACTGAGTTCGCAGATCCGGCAGTGTAACTTATGGCAGCGGTGGTACTTGGACAGTTCTAGGTGTGAGCATATTGTGAGAGAGCCAAAGTGGCACTGGAGGAGAACCAAATACCGTATTTCATCTTTCTAACTGGAAAACATTAGTGGTTTTCGATAGTTCTCATGCAACTGGCATCTGTCCACCCGTTCAGGGTCAAACGAAAGCTTGCAGAAAACGCTGAAAATTATTACACAACAGATTATTACTCACTTAATACTATAATTGGGACATATCCTGTTCGACGCAAGCCAAATCAGCCTGGGATTTTTGCCCTCGGAGTTCCCGCACCTGCCCTAACGGGACTCCCCCTTAACCGCAAAGTCATTGTTTCCCCCAACATCTTCGTACCTGCGGAAATTCCACCTCCGTAATGGCAGTGGATTTCCCTGCAGTGGGTTTTCCCTCTCCTCAATTTCAGATTCCTCTCCACAACAGACAGCTCTTCCCAAATTCATTCACCTACGTAGTCTCGTGAAAGTCACTCGTCTCCAGGCACTATTCTCCGCTCTTTTGTACACAAACTCTACTCACTTCATTGCACATAATACAATCTTCCTCACGCTCGCCGAGTTTATTTTATTTCGATCTTAAGCTCTCACCTCTCGTGCGCCCAACATATCCTATTCAATCCGACGTCGAAAAATATTAACAGAAATCCAGAGAATGACAACTCATATGCAAACGACAATGTTAGTAGAGCACTTCCGAGACCCATCCCATTCGATTCAGCCTCAAAAAATAATTGTGACAGGTATGCAACATCGCCAAGCGTCGCTAGGCGATGAAAACGATGCGACGAGTCGAACTGACGGGTGGTGGGAGTGAGGTGGAAGCCAGTGAGAGGAAATGAAGGCAGGCTGGGGAGTAACCATAACTTTCGCTACTTTGTCTGGCGAATTCCTGTAATATTCCAATTCACCTCACTATACGAGTATAGTACGATAAATACGAGTGACTCGTATTTACAGCGATTTCCCCGTTGTCCACCTAGACGCAGTCCTGCACCTCCAAGTCTCAAAATTCCGCTACTCAGTGCCAAAACATACCCAGGGAACGATACCAAACATGGCGTAAATGCAATGAAACTGCAAAAATTTCGTTTTCGGCCATTTTATAAAACCGTTTTTTGCCCATTTTTGCAGGTTGTTGAGCAGGCAGGCCCAGAGGTTGGACGGCGGACGAACGAACCTTCATACCTTGAAACGTAGTGTTAAATTTTGATGGAAGGGTTTCCTCCAATGGGAGACAGTCACATCATGTTCGCATGACAGCCCCACCTTCGCCCTCTTACCATCCTACTAGGTACCACAGGTACCTTCCCTCCCATTGTCCATTTGTACGTAGTCCCCCATCTTTGCTACTGGCAATCTCAATTTTTTCCTCTTCACCTCACCACGTTCACAATGCGTGCTTAACTGTGACTAGTTCTTTACTCCTGTACCGCCGATCCTCTACCAAACTTCTTTATTCTAATTTTGCTTCACACCTGTCTTAAAACACGAAAGCCTGCGGCATGAAGTGGATATTGCGTCAGGTCAGCCCAATTGTCGAGTAACGTCAGCACGTGAAAGCGATAACATTGGTCGTTAGAGTGTCACCTTCGAGGTGAGTGCGGCATTCTGTAAGAGCATTTAAGGGAGTAATGAAGTTGAAGTGGATTCCTCAGTTTTAATGCAGAACTTAAAGATCCTATGAAGACGATTTATTTTTCGAAAATTTTAAAAATAATTTCTGTACTCTTTGCGTTGAATAATAAAACGTGGTGATCAATGTGGTCATGCGAGTGGTGTTTGAGACAATGAAACTGCGCTTCGAGTTTTCGATCAGATTGCCACATTTAAGAAATGAGGAAAAATGCTAGAAGCACATGGATATCCTCGTCTCCTTCTGCCTAAAGTGAAATAATGTGGTACAGGATAGGAATAACAATGTCGTCGTCGAATCACCTCAAAGTCTTTGCGGGTTGCTACCGCAGGCGCAGCCGTTCAAACACAAATGTGAAATAATTGAGTAGGTCCCCTGTTCGAGTTCGAGTTCAAAGTTGAATGTCGACAAGCCGAGAGAAGCCATTGAAATCCCGTTCAAGTTCCGGAGTCTGAAGAGGAAAAGCGGAATCTGACGAAATAGACTTCGTCGGAAATGAACGGAAAGCAGGAAATTAAACGGGGAACAAAGAGCTGTCGTCGTAAAGGCAGCATTTCAGTGGTTCACTGATGAGCCGCGAGAAATAAACTATGAGAGAAGCAAACACTGGAATTGTGGAGCTTGTGTTTGAATTGAGGGATTGAGTGGTTGAGTAATAGAAGGTTTTGGCCAGGTTCGGTACATTCTGCTCTGGTGTGAAGATACAACTGCGCAGCAGAACGTGACGTCCATCTAGTAACAGCCCATTATCGCTAGGAAGGGCGTTGCAATTCACCAGGTATTCCACACCATCGCAGCGCTTACAACAGCCGTAACGCATTAATATTCCAGAAAGTTCAGTTTAATGTAGCTATTAAAAGCTCGAACGCTTTCGGACTCAATCCGTTGTCTTCGTTCAATCTATCGCAATTACTGACAATTTATTAAATTGTCCGTTGACCATACGTACCATGTACCTTGTGGTGGGGGATATCCAGTAATTTTCTCTCATGTGTCTTCAAGCAGTGTATATGTCGCACTGTATACCTCAATTAACATGCCTGTTGGGCGCACGAGAGAGAAAGTTGAAGATCGCAATATAGAAATCCCGTGAGCATGAGGAGGACTGTGCTATGTGAGCAATGAACTGCGTTGAGTTAGGATTGAGCTGAGCTCGTGTAAAAAAGAGCGACACAATAGTAGTTCTTGGAAGGCAAGAACTGGCGTGGGAAACTGTCTTAGAAGGAAAGTGTTAGCTGTTACGGGGACGAGAGTTGATAGCGGATTGAGTTATGGTAGTATGTGTCTCTTGTGGAGAGGAGTCTGAAATTGAGGAGTGGGAAAAAGATGGGAAGGTTTAGACGTAGGGGAAATCCGTCGTCAATGGGAATTAACGTAAAAGGTGGAATTTCCATAGGTAACAATAGGGCTGAGGACCAAGGTGTTCGCGTAAATAATGACTTTACCGTTGGAAGTCCCATTAGAGCAGGTACCCGGTCGATATCGTACTTACTCCATTCCGCACTTTGTGTGACATGACTTATATAACATTGGCGATCAACAAGCGGTCGAACTTTGACAAATTCTTTCAATTCGCGATGCCAGCCACTCAGAACTATTGAAGATCGACGAGTAACTTGAAATTCTTCTTGTGCGATGGGAATTTTTTATTCTGCTCCTTCTCATATTATTTCCTTCTGCAGCGACCCACTTCCTTGGCCGTCATTATATTCGAGCGTTGTCCGTTGTACAAAGCTTTGTTTTCAAACGGTTGCTTCGAGGAAAGCCGCACAGAGTCGAGAAGTCTCTTGTCTACCAGGATCTCGCTCATACCTACACAGAAGAGGTCAATGTTTTCCTCGCATCGCAGCAGAGGAACCCTGACGAGCGCAGCTCTACCAATGTCCCAACCTCTAAAACAGCGGTTTCGAAAAGGTCTGGTGATGACAGTACTCCACCGCCAGATCCACATCCCTGCCCTGTCTGTGCCACGTTGCCTCAAATCCAGCTTGGATGTTCGAAGAACCTACCTGGAAATGTACAATCTGTGTACGAATTTCCTGGCAACTTTGCACACTTTCAAAAGCTGCCGCTCAACGTACTCCTGTAAATATTGTATCGCACGCTTCTCCATTCAACGAGCCAGAACGTCACAGTTATTTCCAAGACTACAACTGATCAGTGCACGGTAGTCAACGCATCTTCGCAACAGACCTGTAACACCTGAGGGCAAGCGTCGTCTGTGAAGGAGGAAAGCTCCGACTCCCCTCCAGTTCGCCATGAGATGAACTGATTCTTTGAACCCTGAATGTCACAGTTGAGTGGAATGAAGACGTACGAGCCACAGAAGATGTGTACGTCAAAGACAAAATTGTGAAGTGCGCGTTTATTTTTTTATCAATTTTATATTTTTTAATTCAATACTTCCATCTCAAAAATGGGCATCTTTCTGGAACGTTAATCAGAACTCTCTTACTTTCTCTCTCTCTCTCTCTCTCTCTCTCTCTCTCTCTCTCTCTCTCTCTCTCTCTCTCTCTCTGCTCAAATTAGGTTTCGTTTTATTGGGTTGACAGCAGCGCTCTGATTGCAGTACACAGTCAGAAACTACAGTGTTCATGAGTACCTGAGGACAGGAACTTCATCAGCAGGGTGATGTACGAGCAGGAACTTCATCATCAGGGTGATGTACGAGGACGAACTGAACTCTTCGAGTTAGCGAGGGGTCGTCTAGGGCATCTGCGCTGATTATGCACCTCGAATGCCCCTATTCACCTTAAACTATGGTGCCAGCAGTCGTAGCGAAGCTCTTGTCTCATTGAAGCGCATGTGCTCCCTGTCGCCCATTCTCGCATTCGCTCCCAGTTCCCTGTTTGTCAACATGTCCGAGTCTAATTGCCGATAAAACTCCCCGTTCCAATTGCACCTGGTCGATATCCTACTTACTCCCCTCCTCCCTTACTGCCTTATCACTCATACAAAAACAGATAACATATGAATGAATTGGTCGATTTTAATGCGCACGTACACTTTTAATACCTGTCAAATTACGATGAACTGAGTGGTATAGTCCGAAGAGAATGTTTGAAAAGTCAGTGGCTTTACACAAATTACAGAAACTCCAAGCTGTAGTGACCAGACCATTATTGAAGTCTAGTATTACGTAATACATTTTTTTTTAAATTAACTTAACGAATGGCTCCAACTTGCAGTGTGTCTTTCACTAGACGATACCTGTATGTTGTTCTCCTGTATTCACTCTTGTACAGTAGTACAATTCATTTGAACTTGGTCAGACAACGCTTTACGGCAGAAGGAAGCGGTAGAGCTTACAGTTCTGGAATTTTAGTGCTGCTCGTTTTTAAACATTCTAGTAACATTTCAGCGGAGTTTAAAAGGAAAAAACCGCGCTAAAAACGCTTTTCGTCGAAAATTTTGATAATTTATTGTGCTGCTCTAGTTATTTTCCCACGAATGGGGATTTTATGGTATAATTGCCTTACTGAGAGCTATCAATATAAAAAATTTAATCAAAATCGTTGGAGCTGTTTTTGAGACAAAAATTTGGTGTTTTGATCAATATGACAACTATAGTTAACTTTCGGTGGATTTTGCTCATACCCTTATTTTGGCGTCCCATGGTAACCTGCGGGCGAGATATCAAGTTTGAGCTGATTTGATACGGTCGTTTTCTCTAAAATCTATTACGTCGAAAATTTCGGTAATTTATTGTGCTACTCTCGTCATTTTCCCATAGATGGAAATTTTATGGTATAGTTGTCATATTGGGAGCTATCAATATATAAACTTTAATCAAAATCGTTAGAGCCGTTTTTGAGAAAAAAAAAATTTGGTGTTTTAATCAATATGATAACTATAGTTAACTTTCGGTGGATTTTGCTCATACCCTTATTTTGGCGTCCCATGGTAACCTGCGGGCGAGATATCAAGTTTGAGCTGATTTGATACGGTAGTTTTCCCTAAAAATCGTTCACAGACACACATACACAAACACACACAGACCATTTTCCCAAATGGTGTTTTTCGGACTCAGGAGGGTCTGAAACGTGAAGATCTGAAGAAAACTCAAAATTCTTTTTTCCGCCGATTACATAACTTTTCTTTCTACTTTGTAGAGCCAAGGAAAGTAAAAACACAATTAACGTTATACTTGAGAAGCCTTGGGTCTTATGAAAGGTCACTGGAAAATTAAGATTGAGCATTAGCCATTAGTCTCTTCAGGGGTTTCTCAAAACCGGCTTACGTTGTTGAACTAACAAAGCAGTTCTTCTCAACTGTCATTCACATTTCGTTCTACATTAACATTAATGTAAAAATATCTATAACGAAAATACTACCTTCGAATAGCGTATAATTGAATTTACAGTCGTGAAATCCAACCCAGCAGATTTGTTTGATTGTGCTGAGTCTCTCGCTCGTATTTCGAGGCGTCGCTCAGACGAGAAGATTTGATTGAACCGCGAAGTCGAAAACCTCAGCGCATCAAATTTTCTCCTTTCCTTTTAAAAAATCGCCTCCCTCTCTCGGGTTCGGTGAAAGGGAGTGCGTATGCCTGCACATACATTAGATCCAAATTAACTCTTAATATATTTTTGGGCGTACACTTTCGGCGGGTTGGTAATATGGAATGAAGGGACTGGAGAACGAACAAGAAGTGAGCTGGTTCGTTCCGTGAGCGGAATTAATTGAGGTGGGCCGTGGGTCCTCTCAAAACCCAGTTAGGGCTCGTATGTAGCTGCACACCTACTATAAATTTGGAGTGTAAAAGTATGAAATACGTATATCATCCGATAAGATCGAAATGCGTCAATACCCAATTTTTGTAGCACAGTGCACCAAGTATTTCACATTGTTTCTCTTCTGAGTTACTCGATGGATCTGCTGAGTTCAGTACACAGCGGGAGATGGTCCGCTCGACCTCCCTGAACTCATTCGTTACCATCAAAAGCCATGTTTGGCATTAAGGTTGCAAGGGCCTTGCCGAGGTCGTCTGTTGTTTACACTGTGATGTCTGGCTCGCTAAAAGGGCCGTCGATGTGATTTCTCCAAGAACCTAGGGCGCTACAGGACTAGTACGTATCTGCGTTTCATTTGCCTTCCGTACCCCCGGGGTTCTCAGACCTCTTTGTTTCCACAAAATTTCGTTTCGTATTTCAGTTTTTTTCGATGGGTTGGTGGATGGCAGTTAAGAGTTTGGCTCAGGTATCAGGGTGGTGATTGTGCTGGTGAATTCTCCTGGCTTTATTTTCAGTCTCTTTGAGAGGATTAGTTTCGTCAGCCCACCCTGTACTTCCGTTGTTCAAGTATAAAGTTCAGCTGAGTGCAGTACACTTCGCGGTCCACCCCTTTGAGTGAGCCAGAGGGTAGGATCAAGTATTGCTATAAAATGTACAACCAGTTGATTCACTTAGCAGCACGTGCTTGGCCAAAAGGTTTACTGCGCTTCTCCGTTCCACCAATGCATCGTAGCTGAGAATCCTCGTGAAAAGAACGTGACGTCTACGAATTTTTCCCCAACATTCGAGAGCGTCTTGGGAGAAACTTGGATACTCGAAGAAACAAAAAATGCTCTGCAGCGTTGTGGCTTTTATAATGCTGAACGGCGATTGTTGGTGCAAGGACAGACTTGCTTTCTTTGAACACAGACGATGACCGAAGAAGATAATGGCTACGAAACTTGGTCACTGCCTCTCAACCCTAACCTGCCTCCGCCCCATAGGGCAAAAAAAAGGGACCAGGGCAGGGACTATTTCCAGCGAATCCTCGACCACGGGGATTGCTCCGCCTTTGTCCTAGCGTCCTACAGAGGCACCCACCTTGCGTGGATCTTAACCCTTGGTGCACCAGCTTTTGCCGTTGGCTGTGCACCCCCTCAGTACCACTTTAGAGAAAATATCCCTTAAGGCTAGAATGTTAGCTAGCCCACCCAGACTCGTGGGTTTAGACTTGCCCCTGTTTGGCGGAGAACCTGTCTGTGGTATGCAAGAGCCGTCCCCCACCCAGCTGTGTCCAGCACCTGGACGGGGGGTCGGGGCCCCACAAGTGCCAGTTTTCTGTCCCCTAGGTAGGGATGTATAACACTCACCCACACTCCCACGAACACCCAGTGAGAATACACTTATCGACAATGTGCCCATGCTCACTTGCACGCTCATTCATTTCTGTGCCGCTATTAAGGAAACTTACTCTCAGTGACCCCACAGTACCACCCCAGGTCTCGGTATATCGGCTCCCGAACAAGCGATTTAGACTCAATTCATGGTAAACCCATTTAGGCACACAATGGTCATAACAAATATTAACTTCAGTAAAGATAATGAGCTGCTGTCGCATTTGAGAAGACAGATGATCGTATAAGTTTGCAGCATTCGAGCAGTCATGAATTAAAATCTAGGAGACTGAATACGCGGCAGAAAACTAGTGCGCTCTTCAACATCAGCTCTGTTTCTTCCCCGTGCCTTCACGTCGTATTATAATTCAGTGGCCGCCTCGGTATTCGCAGACTCCGACCAACTCAACCGCTCGGCCACGTTTTCATTTCGAACATAAAACCGGCGGCATCACCTCCGAAGGCAGTTCTGCGGGCTGCAGCTCGAGTTTCTTCAATTTCTAAACGCGATCTTGAGACCGCACTTCACTTGACGTTACGAGACTTGGAAATAAACGGGCGAGTCTCAGGACTCCCTTTAAAATGCTTGTTGTCCAAGTGAGCGTCTCACGAAGTCGAGTCAAAACGGTTATTTGCTCGGGAAAACGTGATGCGAGGGAAGCAGAAGATTTAGGACCAGTTATTTAACTAACCTGCGTTCATTAACTAATCTCCAGTTTGATGATTAACATGAGCTCAGTTACGCCTTCATCAATTAATAGTGGAGCGGGCGTGTCATCGTAAAATCAGTGTCGTTTAAACATCGAAATTGCTCGCTTAGCTGCAATGTACCGAATTACCACGGTAAGATCCTGATATCTATTCCATAACCCCTAGACACGCTGGTAATCTATCCGCCTCATTCTCCTAGTTTCTATACGATCACTCGTTGGGAATGATCCGACACCAACACTGTACACTCAACTCTTGGAAGAATGCAGCTAATATTTTGAGCAGACATCCAAAGATGGTGACACAAAGAAGGACTTGGCATTAATCCAGCCAATACCACAACGGTTTCGTTCTTTAAACGAAGAAACCTAGAAATAGTACTACTCACCGTGCAACGAGCGAGACTCCAGTTAAGGACAGCGGTGAAATATCTCGAAGTGATATTCATACGTAAGATATGAGTTGCATAAGGCAACTATAGCTCTGTGGTTATGTAGAAGGCTGAGCAGCAAATCATGAGGCATCAGTCCGAAAATGATGGAGTGGCTCTAAAAGGTGACAATAAGACCCCGCGTTGCATGTGCCTCCACTGGGTGGTGGAAGGCGACAGGCTGGCAAGCAGTTCAGGGGAAGCTCCAGCAACTGCAGCGACAGGCTTGTTACACGGGCAATGTGTACTTGCCCCACTACTGCAGCGGAAGTCCTTTTGAATATCTCACTTCTCCAGACACATTCAGAGGACCGCAAGGCAAGGCTTTTGCAGACAGGAAACGTTTCTACCAGGACTAAGGCAAGCCTCCAAGGAACGACTAGGCAGTTCAAACTAGAAGAGGCAGCAGTCCTTGCTACTGACGCCCTGCCAAAGTGGAAGAACTTTCACTTGCCATCCAGCGTTAGCGTCCACTCACTGGAAGGATCGGAGAGAGAGACGTTCTGGACTGAGCTGGGCACCCTACAATGGTATACTGACGGTTCTGTAATGGGGGTCAGAGCTGGACTGAGCATTGCAGGGCCCAATTACAGGCTTGCCAAGCCACTCGGAGAGTACACCACGATATTTCAAGCGGAAATCCTAGCTATAAAGATCTGCGCAGAAAAGATCCTGACTTAAGAACTCAAGGGCAAGCAGATCTACATATACTCGAACAGCAAGGCCGCTGTAAAGGCTATTGCAGCCTACGCCTTTAGGTCCAGGCTGGCATAGGCGTGTCTTGAAGCGCTCAAGCGTCTCGGTGCCCATGATGGCTCTCTCTGATCTGAGTGCTGGCGCATTGGGGCATGAGGGCAACGAAAAGTCGTCTGGTGGTCCGATGGGAGACACAGGAAAGCAGTGCTCATTGGCATCGCCAGCGATCACCTCAACAAGATAGGCATCTCAGAGGCGGTGGCGTGCCGATTGTGTGGCCTCATTGAACCCTAAATCACAGCGGAGTCTGCGGTGAAGGACATACTCGGCTTCCTAAGTGGGGTGGGTATGTACGACGCCTTCTATTAAGAAAGGGATACTGTCACAATAGGCCCGTGCGCAGCCGCAGTGTTAAAAGGACTTTGTCCAGTATGCCCTCCGGAAAAAAAAAAAATACTTTGTGACATCCAACTCCATAAACTGCTCTCTTTACAACACAAAAAGTGAAGATAGGGCCACATACTTAAGTGCAACTTCTGCATTTGTAGAAATCTCAAAATGAATTTTACCCAATCTTAACTTTCTTCTGTACAGCTAACGCGAGAAAAAACGTGTTTTTTGTGCACATTTTGTTTCTTACAGAGATACAGGGGTTCGATGTTTGTCGGACAACGGTACGTAGGTGTTCGCTGGTGTATGTTAGAGAAATATTTAACTGTGGAAGACAAACCAAATGAAGAGCTGCAGTGGTGTTGTCCCCGAGGACGAGCAAGCTACGAAGAATGAACGACTCGCCCCGTTCGGACGAAATTTACGGGGTCTCGAATTCAGAAACTCAGCTGAATGCTCGGGACAAGGCAATATGGCAGAAGCTAAGTAGTAAGAAGAGAAATAACGATTAGACCAATGGTTACGCGAAATTAAACTAATCGATGCATAAAATAAAGGGGACTGTATGTTTGGAAAATAAAGGGAAAAAAAAGAACGAAACTTACCACTCGAGTGCAGAGACTCGGTGAGCGTCGAACTACGAAAAAAAATTAAGGAAGGAAGGGAAAAGAATGAAAGGAGTTTTGCAGTTTTATACTGACGCAAGGGCGACCACGAACTCATTTCAAATTTATCAAATCGGAGGTGTTGGACAGGGCCGAAACGGACACGGGCGCATTTTCGAAGCTACTACTTCCAGGTGGTTTCGAAAGAGCAGGTTAGCCTCCACGAATATTAACAATTAACAGGCAAAGGCCATCTTCCGGATGTCATTGCAAGTAGTCATTAGAAGGGCGAGACGCAAACAAACAGTAATCGAATTACTGAGACAATACGACTCAAAATAAGACGATCCGAAAAAATAAAATACGCAGACTATACACAGGACCAAAAATACACGGAATAACTAACATCTTCCTTAAGGAAAGGTATACAAATTACATTACGTACGAACAACACACTAAGCACCAAACTCTTCACAAAGGCCAAACAGACCCACTCGACCAAAGTGGGAAACAAAATAACTTGTACGTTTAAAAACCCGTGCATAGGACAAACAGGACGGAAAATACTGAGGAGATATTCAGAACAGACTAAATCTCTTAGACGTAAACCTACCAAAACACAGAACTGCGCCATCTTACTACATAAGCAATACGAAAACTGAACATATTAGAAAACATGGAAATCTACAAACAAAAAAACTTCAATGGGCAGATCATAAACGAACAAATCAACATAAAATCACCACATTTGCACCACTTAGAACTTAATACAAACGGAAGAACGAGCAATTTTGAAATTCAAGACCCGCACAATGCCCTTAACGACAACCAATTTCAAGAGTCTTCTCAAAAGAGCCTTCGGGCAATCAACTGTTCATAGTTCGGCTGGAGGCATTTGTCTCTTATATTGACGATCTGAGGCTTCAACAAATTTTGGGTTTTCACTTGAACGCAAGTCAGAAGAGGGAACAGATTGGCCACGCTCTTGAAATTCTTCGAACCCATCGGACGACGTCGTCTTCGAGTCGACAGCCGCAAATCCAAAGGCTATTTGAGAGTGAGGATCTTTCCTAATCGTCCAAAATGACTCCTTGATGTACGTCGGCACCGAGCTGTTCAATCGTTCGATTCACTCGGCTCAAATTGTACGTTCCGGAGGACCACAGAAGATTGTCGAAGTCTTTGAGCCGCGGGTGGACTCTGTCGACGACCCTGGAGCTTAACTCATTAAGCTCAAGTCAAGTATTTAGACACAAAGTCGACGTTCGCGTAACGCGATACGGCGAAGTAAACTCCTAAATGGATCTTTGCCACGACGTCTAGTGGACTCAGGGAGTTCAAACCTTGGGACGCTATGAAATCCACCACGTTCTCAGAAATCCAGGTATTCAGAAATCCTCAAACATTTGATAAAACTGTCGAAAGCAGCGGGGTGTTCCCGTAAGAGCGATTGAATATCGTCCTTAACACGGTTTTGCTATAACATCGAGGAACTTCAAGAAATGACTGACGGACGGTTTTCGAACACAGCGCGTTGTCGAGGATAAAGCTAATTGACGTAAGAGGGCTATATTTAGAGTAGTGATCGCGGAAATATTTACAAAGCACTTATAATCGGAATTCGTGTAACACTGAGAATATATTAACGTTAGACTGCACTTCACGTTGTAGAACACTGCCGAACTTAGTCTGCTTACGTGTTTATGAATAAGACCATAATTATACGAGGTTTGGGCGTTGGGAGAATTTCACAGGGGGGTGGATATGAGAGGAACGGAGAAGCGCACCGGCTCTTGAGTAAAACTCTAGTGGACGTGAAAGGAAAGGAGAAGGGATTTTATAACAAGACAGACAGGGGATGAGCTGTCTCTTGCGGAAAGCTACCTGAAATTGAGGAGAGGAGAAATAAAGAAGGAAAAACCCCCAGATCAGGGAATTCCGCGGAAGTGGAGTTTCCGCAGGTCGAGGGTTTGAGAGGGAACGATAACCTTGTCATTAAGTGTCCGGGAGACAGACAAGGGGAAGTCCGAGGTTGAGAATTGACTCCACCCCTGAGGAATTGCCTTCAGGAGGGGTTTAAGTGGTTTTACAAGACTTTTGCCCGTCAAGTGACAAGGTGGTGTAATTTGAGTCATTTTTAAATCTATTCAACACCGTTCTCCTTTCTCTTTCTATATAAAGACCACGTCTAACTAACTGACTTGACGGCCCGACGATGATATTTTACATCGAAAGCGCTCGCTCACAGCATCTAAATAGCTAGACCCACCAAACAGGTACGTTAACATTAATAACTACAATACTCCTCCCTAGTTTCTCTTCGATTTCACCTACTGGACTACTATTTTTACGATAACAATCTCTAGTGATCCTAAGCTCGTTGTAAATTCGGCCAATGTGAGTCGCCCTCCTCCTCCAACAATCTAATCCTCATATGGTAACGATGTTTTAGTAGCGAAAAGAAATGGCTCACGGGTCTCACACGTGATGCAGAGAACCAATCCCAGCGGAGACGAAGAACGAGAAGCAGTAAAAGTTATGAAACAAAAGTCCTTTCTTTCGCCACCTCATCTTAAACTTGTCTTTCAAGCTTTCCCATGACTTTTTCCTTACTCATTCCCCAGAAAATCGACGGTTTGGAACCCGAATATCCATTGACATCTAACAACTCGCTTATCTTATAACAGCTCTGCGAACGCGCGATATTCTTATTTTCCAGTATTTCCAGCACAAACGCGTTTTGATTGGTCAAAAGAAGAAGTCGTACACTTTTATTTCTCACTCCCCTTCCAAAAGAAAAACGGTCGATTTGACATACACGCGAACCACTGTGACTCACGAGACCTCAAAACATACAGTAACGATGAAAATTCAACTTTTTCCGTTCTTTCACTAAACACTTTCCCTTCGTTTGAGACGGAAAAACGTACGAACACACACATTCATACTCAATCTGATAGAGATGAACTCGAGCGGCACACGCCGTCCACCAGTCAACGTCAAAACGTAGGGGGTTTTGCGGGCAACCCTTCAATAACGTGTCATTCGGCAATGAAATTGCTGAGATAGTCGGACTGGTGGTATGATGCCAAGGCTGGAGGGCTCTGTAACTGATGGAACGTAGAGTAGAAACGTTTGTGTGACGAGGCCGAATTGAGCAGACAATCTCAGCGTTAGGAAAAGCGCATCCGAGTCACGCAATCCTTTTTCCGTCCTTGCGCCGCCATACCGTTTTCCCGATATTGGCCGCCTCTTATCGACTCCGCTTGAAAAGTGTACCGGTGGACAAACGGGGGCTCGGAGGTTGAAACTTGAAGCAACCGAATGGGAGAGAACTGTTTCTCATTGAAAACTTGTTACTATCACTCGCCCTCCCTAAATTCTCCCAGGTGACGATGATTCCACGAAAACAAAAAACCAGTAGGTATGTTGATGTAAAGCGAGTGAACTTTGAGTTTTGACAGTACCTCCGGCTTCTCGCTCACGACATTCGTTGCGCCATGAATGGTGTTGTAAACTCACGTAACCGAGAGTTTTTAACAAACCATTCGAAGCTTCTGTATTCTAAATTGAAATGGAACATCGCCAGCAACAGCACATTTACACATTTTCTAACCATTACGGCAGAACTTCCCAGCCTATCAGAAGAAAAAAAGAAACCTATAAAATGACCACGATTTTCGCACTGCTTTTGCTGCCTACAGAGGAAGAATAATGAAAGACGAGGACGTTTAATACCTGTATGAACATTCTTTAAGCCAAATAAGGAGTTGTTCACAGAGAAGAAGCAAGTGTAGAATTCAGATGGGTACTTCGGGTACAAAAATATCTAGTGCGTAGCAACACCCGTAAATTCGAAGACTTGCTAAGTATACGGGCGCTATATCTTTGTTCAGCGCACTCCTACAGGAACATTTATCGGGAACTAGTTTGCAGAGAGTACGCCAAAAGTTTGATCGAAATCGTTAGAGCCGCTTTTGAAACGAGCGCTGCGTAGCAACACACAACTTCCCGCCACCCCCGTTCGAACACCAGCTACATATGCGGGAGCTACATTTTCATTCAATGCATTTCTACAGAAACATTTTTGGAAAACAAAATGTAGGAACTAGTTAGCTGAGAGTACTCCGTAAATTTGATCGAAATTGTTATAGCTGTTTTTGAGACAATTGGAATACCAATAAATTAACACTCGACAAATCTCCTTTTCTGAGTTAATTCGGCTTATATCTCCGTTCAACATATATATACAGAAATAATTATTGGGACCGTAATGTGGGTATGGGTGACTAAAAGACACTGTAAGATTGATCACATCCGGTGACGTAGTTACTCGGGGAATGACAAAACTGTTCAAATTAACATTATTTACGACACATTTTGATCTTTATCTATGCTCAATGGAATGTAAAAGGAACATTTATTGAAAACAATATATGCGTATCGAGTAATTAAAAACTTTCTGTGGATTTCCTGAAAATCGTTGGAGCTGTTTTTGAGAAAAAAGCGAAAAAACCTTAGTTTTTGGAAAATGTTGGTCTCCGACCGACAAAAATCGCTCATTTTTCGCGTCTACGAAAAATCACGAACAAAAGAAAAAATGCTGCTTCTCTTGATCAGCTTGACGTCCCCTCACTCATCCCATTCGATTCAGCATCGAAAAATACCAGTAAACCATACGTAACATAACCTGACTACAACGGAACGTCGAAAATCACACATGAGGCAGTTAGAGTTCTGCATTCGGGGATGTCCGTGGGAGTTCCAACTGGGAGGCCCCTACCTCCCTCAGACCCCGCAGTTTAAAAACGAAGAAAGGGGTGGGATTACCCTCCAGCTACACCACGATATCCGCAGAGTAAGCGCATTTTTCCAGCATTGTCAGGCCCTGGGTAAGAGTTGGATTGCCTGGAGGCAATTGGAACGACGTGTGGAGTCGGGCTGGCGTATGGGTTTAATGAGACAGGAGGGCGAGTTCCCGCGAGTTCTTTCAATTAGTAGACTTGGGCTCACAATGGTTACTGCAATTTCACAATTTTCAGTCTAGACGCAGTCGTACACCTCTGATAATTGTTCCATTCGACCGAGCATCTGAAAATACCTGGAAAAGGATACCGAACACAGCGTATTCGCGATAAAACTGCCGTAATTCCGTTTTTGTTCATTTTTTTAACCACTTTTCGCCCATAACAACCATGGACTTCGTCCGATTCGTCCGACACAACTAGATACCAAATGGGATTCTCGTACGAAAGAACGGATTTTTTAGACCGCGTTAAAGGCACAAAACGGCCCCGACGTCGGACAGACATTGCACATTTGGAATGCCATGTCTTGGAACGTAAAGTATCAAATTACGAGGGGGAGGGGGGGACACATTTTCCTGACCGAAAACATAGGTTCAGAATGAATAATAGACCAAAAAGAAGGTATTTCACACTTTCCTAAACAACAATATTAAAGATTTTCATTAATTTCACAACATGACTTCTAATAATAAATATTTAACTATTGTTCTCAAACATGTTCGTGAGAATACGCGATGAGTGAAGATTGCAGTATGTCTGAGGATTTCGATATTCCGTTCGCCGAATGCGAAACCCAAAATAAAATGCCAACTTCAATCTCAATTTTAAACAAACAAAAAAAAGGCCTTACTGGAAAAATATGTGATAAAATATCTGGTGCGTTGCAACACGCAATTACGTCAATTCTCTTTCTACATGGCTTTTTCCACTTCCTCAATTCATTTATCACTCAGTTCATTTGAACTTGGTCAAACAACACTTCACAGCAGCAGGAAGCGGCAGCGCTTACAGTTCCGGAATTGGTTGTGCTCCTCGTACTCATCCCAGGACCATTATTGAGCAATTGGTACACAGAGAAATAATAGTAAACACGAATTTTTTGAAGAAGGATACTAATCACTTTTGCACAGTTATTGGGTAAAAAAATTCCAGGAGTGAGCCCCCATGTATCTTATGAGCGTTTTTAAACACTCCAGGTATTGGATTGAACTACAACGCCAAGTTTTTAAAACATTTCAGTGGAGTTTATAAGGAAAAAAACCGCGCTAAAACACATTATCGTCGAAAATATTTATAATTTATTGTGCTGCTCTCGTCATTTTCCTACGAATGGGAATTTTATAGTATAGTTGCTTTATTGAGAGCTATCAACATAACAAATTTAATCAAATCGTTCGAGCCATTTTTGAGAAAAAAATATTTGGTTTTTTCTTTGGCAGCTCACTTGTAATGCCTATGAAGCGAAAAAGAGTTTTATTTCTTCAATTTTTGACAAAATTGCTGTGATGATTAACGCGTGAAAGTTCGTTCAACGAAGAAAAAATTGGATGTTTTTTTTGAATTTTATACAGTATATTCTGTACTTAAGTTGACCAACTTGAAACGGAGTGTCTTCTAGCGACCTGTATCCACATTTTTGAGTCAAAACCATTTAAATAACCATCCGTTGAATCAAGATACGCAAAATATATCAGAAAATGAGATCCTTCCTTTATTTATTCAACATTCTTTAAAACGACTGTAACGAGCTTGATCAAACTCATTTTCAGCTTCCTTGAATCAAATTTGTACATATGGGTAGTCAGGTCGGTTTCTCAGCGCAAGGGCGCTAATTTTGACGACCCTGTCGCTCGAAATCGGTACAAACGGTATTTAGTGGTACATTTCTGTGTTTTGCGTGATGAACGTTGCCGCATCGTTAGTGACGTCTTTTGTACGATTCGTGTAATTACGTTCGTTTTAAATTCATTCATTGAAGTGAACCCGATTAAAACGTTCGTCAAAAGTAAATCTGCGGAGGCTCTACATCGTTTATGAACTCGCAATTATAGGAATCCTGCGGTAATGGTGTGGCGGGGATGGGAATGGTGTGTTTCCTCTCATTTGTATTGCCGATTGACTCTGGCTGATGAACTGCAACTCCCTTCACGGTTCCTCCGCCCTCGTGATTATTACTGCGACTCATGCAAATGGATTGGAGTGGCTGCCCGGAGGAGGAGAGACTCGGCAAGAAGAGCCGCCATTATTAGCCGAGTTGAAAAGAATCTAATGAATAAGCCGAGAGACGGAGTTTCCCGCATCCCGACTCCACAACCCTCAGCTTTTTCTAATAACTCTGATGAAGATGTTCCTTTCATTCGGTTGAGGCCGAGCTCTGGGAGTTTCCCGGTGGAGGTAAAATGTGACGGGAGGAACGCGTGAACGGGGCTCGACGTTTGGGAGTATTTTACACCCAACGCAGTTTTTAAAAAAATGTAAACTCAAATTAGATCGAACGTTCAAAGGATCTGATTCACGGGCTTTGAACATGCAGCGGGTTTCATTAAATCTCTTGCCCGGGAGTTCAATCCAGTTATGAAGCACATCGTTGATATTTAAATGATGCCAATAAAGCCTTTTGTTTTGAGAATTCAAGGTAATTTCCCCGGTTGAGTGAGTTTGAGTGATTCTCGAAAAACTCGATTCCCTGGATGAATCACTCTCACTTTCACCATTCCCCCCATTAATCGTCACGATCTCCTTCGTGTTATGTGAAATGAGCCAAGGAACGGAGGGCAGGCAGTGCTTATTGAAATCCCATTTCCCAATTTTTTACAGTCTGTTCAGCTTTGCAATTTACCATCCGAGGAGCTCATCGCTCTGCTCACCTTGTCTTTACCAATCTTGCAACTCGACTTGCTTCACAACTCAACTCCTCCTTTCCTAGAATCCTTCTCGCACTACCTTAGGCACGAAGTCAAACAGCCGTCACCTACTGCTACCTACAGCTACAGTTCTGGCAGGTTCTGGGGCGTGGTCAGTTGATGAGGACAACGAGGAATCAGAATATTTCATTTTTTGTTTCTCTTACTTCACTTCAATTACTTTCATTGGTTTAAAACGGCAGATCGTTTTGGTGTCTTCACAAACTCCATTATCCACCACTATTCCTTCATTTTGTACTCGGAAGTAGTTGAAACGAACAAAGTTGCGTGGAAACGTGATTCGATTTCGTTAAAGTGAGAATAACCGGGTTATGATAAGTGAATCATTCGATTATTGAGACTTATCGACGAATCATCTTGGAGACTCCGTGATAACTAGTAATTTCGGCCACGCAGGAAGATTCCAATTGATTCGAAAAAACGCGACTGATAATGAACAGAGGCGGGTCGTGACCCCTTCCTCCTTCCACAATTTGAAAACGAAATAAGCTGTAGGACGTTTTCCAAACACCTTGTGCTACCTATCAGGAGCCATTCCCTTGAGTTAAAGTTAAGGTTTTCTTTTTCTTTTTATGTGTATTATTATCAAGTGTTGATGAATCTCTCTTTTTCTCTCTCTCTCCGGTATGTGAGATTCTGGTATGTTTCTTGAACCTCGTTACACATGAAATTGCACTTATTCCTGGAAATATATTTAATTGTTCCCTTCTCAACAAAGTTTATACCGATATGTGGAAACAATTCCTTGTTTTGCCACTAAATAAAATTAAGACACCAAGTGAACCACCGGACTATAGATGTATTAATAATCTATGTGTTCCACAGCGATTTTGTCAACAGATAAAATGATTCAAGAAGAAGGTTTATATGTATAATACATGCATAATAATGTAGAGAAACGCTTATAAATGTAGAGGTATCTAATGCGATGTCGTAAATAAACACATATTTTTACGCTTATATCGCAAAAGCTGGCTGAGCCCCACGACCAAAATAATGTAATACAGTATTGTACACCTCAAGAAGGTCAACGAAAAAGTCCAGGATTGTATGTGCCTACCTCTCAAGGATAACTCGTACACCATTTTTAACCTTTACATTTCACGGGGGAAAATGGCATATTTACGAAGTGATTTTGAGCAAGACAGCATCAATCCTTATCCAATTAGGCACCTTAAATACGTTGTTCATTTAATATAGATCAATATGGCCCTGTACAGCATGTAATTTAAATGAATATTCCTATAAATTGCGCGTCGAAGGCCGCGCTTTGCCCTAATCGGATAATTATCGAAAATTGTAGTTAAGTTAAAACGAGCAACACACAACTCTCCGCCATCCCTTTAAGTTCGAACACCAGCTACATATGCGGGAGCTATATCTTCGTTCAACACATTTCTAAAGAAACTTTTATGGAGAACAAAATGTAGGAACTAGTTAGCTGAGAATACTCTGTAAAGTTGATTGAAATCGTTGAAGCCGTTTTTGAGAAAATTGGTATACCAATAAATTAATATTCGACAAATCTCCTTTTCTGAGTTAACTTGGCTTATATCTCCGTTCGACATATATATACAGAAATAATTATGGCATATGAAATGTGGGTATGGGCGACTTAAAGACATCCTGAACAATTGATGAACTTTGGTGAAGCAGTAACCCCAGAGTTTACGGAAATGTTTGAAAAAACGTTATTTGCGGTACAGTTTTTCTCCCTGCTCAATAGACTTTCAGAGGAACTTTTGTTGAGAACAATATGTAGGAATCAACTATTTGAAAACATCCTGAGAGTTTGGTGAAATCGTTGAAGTCGTTTCGCCAAAAAGCCTCTAGCTCAAAAAGTTTTGACACGATTACTACACTTTCCTTTCCCTTTGAAACCAACGAAACAACTGATAGAATAGAGATTTTTGTTGTTGTTGATAATATTGATTACCTTTTGTTTTTAGTCTGAAGAATAGTAAGTGAAATATTTTCGACTGCAGAACTTGGTAATAATTTGTGCAATTTATTCATAATCATTTGGTTAAGGTGTATTTCTGAATATTCAATTTTTTACAGAAATTATAATCATGTCTGGAAGACGACGTCGTTCGACATAGGTCCCGAACAGTGAACGCCAGAAGAGCAAACCCAAGGTGTACAAAATATGGCCGAAAATGTTTAAATAACGCTGAGCAGTGTCTGAAGACGCCAATGCGTAACGACGTTGGTCAGATACGACGTTCTTCCACACTAATATTATAAAGAGAAAATATTTGTTTGTAATAACTTAACGGCTACTGGACTACTGGAGAACTATCTTTATTTATTCCAGGTTTTTAAAAAAATTTCCACCCGTGCGAAACTTGAATAGGCCACTAGTATTTTAATGATAGCAACTGAAAATAGATATAACATCAAATCTGATATAGTATATGAACATAATGAAATCGTTTGTTCTGCCATAAGAGAAAAATTCGGCATAAAATAACACAGTCCTCAATTAGTATTCGTTCGTTACTGCTTAAACGAAAATGACTTTGCAACTGCCGAGAAAACAAATGGAGCTTCGAGTATGAATTTTGATGTTACTTAAAATATGCCTAATTGTACAGGGTTTAAGCCAGAGAAAGTGAGTCAAACACCATTCTCCAAAAGCAACAAGAAAAACGCTGAAGTTTTGGATATAATACATTCAGACAGTTGGGGGACTCTCAGAATCAATATTGTATCATATTCGTCAATGCTACTCGTTGGCGTGAGGTCGTATTATTAAAGAAGAAATCAGACGCTCTCAAAGCATTCAAAAGTTTTATGGAAACACGAAAGGGGACGAAAATTAAGTGCCCGCAGTCGAACAATGGTAAAAAATATATTTCTAACGAGTTCAACGCTTTCCTAGAAAGCTCTGAAAACGAAGAGAATAACCGTTCCTCGAACCCTGCAACGAAAAGTTGTTGCTGAGAGAATGAACCGAGCCATCTTGAATATGGCGAGAGGCTTTCTTATTAATTCTGATTTGCCAAAAGTATTTTGAACTGCAGGTTTGTGGTTTACATTCGTCACCGATGTCCTTCCGTTGCGCTGCACTCTTCGAATATGGTTAGGAAAACCACCTGTAGTAGCCCAGTTAAGAGCATTTGGACCAAATGGGGGGGAGGGAGGAGGCCCCATTTCCTTTGTTATTATTTATTCAGTTTTACTTTCCGCTACCCCAAAGGGACAGGAAAGAATAGTAATCGTGTAGAAAAAAAAATTTGGGTTTTCTTCAGATCTTTACGTTTTGAGTCCTAATGAGTCCAAAAAACCTAATTTCGACGCGTGGTGTGTGTGTGTCTGTAGTTCGATTTGCGGGAGAACGGCTGATCCGATTGAGCTGGTTCCTTTTTTGTTTTGTTCGTTATTATTTTTAGACGCCGAAATAAGGTTATGGGCGATTTTGGCCGATGGAAAGGGAGGGGAACAAAAATGTACCGAAAACTAGGGGGTTTCGCCTTTTTTTCGAAAACGTTTCTTTTCCATACATATCTCCATGAAAATACGGTGAAGCAAAAATAGGGTTTTGTACGCTTTTTTCGCAAAACGGCTTAAACGATTAAAACATTCCAGATGTTTTCGAATAGTTAATACTTATATATTGTCTTGAATAAATGTTTCTCTGACAGTCCATTGAACAGAGATAAAGCCCAAAATGTGTCAAGGATCACTGGATTTGATCAATTTTACGGAGTGCATTTTGGCAGCTTATGCCCACGTTTTGATCCCCGTGGTTATTTCTGTATCTGTCTGTTGAACGGACATATGAGTCAAGTGGGAAAACGAGATTTGTCGAATATTAATTAATCTTTCTTTCTCAAAAACGGATTTAACAATTTCCATCAAACTCAAGGAGTACTCTAAACTAACTAGAACCTACATTTTGTTTTCCATAAATGTTCCTGTAGAAATGCGTTGAACGAAGATATAGCGTATAGGTCGTTGAATTTACGGGGGTTGCGGAAAGTTGCGCGTCACGCAACAGATATTTTTTCAAGCAATGATTTAAATATTTCCCTTACCCTTTGGGGGCAGCGGAAGGTCAACGATATGATCGACTCAGGGAAGTGACCGTCAGTTTTCGATATATAGCGAAATAAAATGGATTGAAGGAGAACAGGAATAATAAAAAAATGGGAAACCAGTATTTTTTTTTTTACAGGCGTGCTACCCGGATGAGCGAATGTACCTTCGTAGAATTAGAACGTACGCAATACACAAATCATCCTAGATACAGAAAACCCTCATAACTGCATTTATAATTTGTGAGCAATTGACCAGCTGACGAAAAATGTAATAAAATAAATAAATATAACATACTCCTCCACCATTAAACACTTTTTGGTCCAGTCCAAGACCTTGAGGTTTAGTAGGGATTCGAAGCCGCACTGCAAGGTTAACGCCACTCACGAGGGGATTCAACAGGAAGAGTGAGCACAGGGAAACCCCTATTAAAATAGTTTCATCGACGCTTTTTTTTCGTACCGGATGTCGAATCGCACGGAACAACAGTTTCTTGGTTTCAATCCTGTTTTGATTTTCTCAGGTTAACGTAACACTAAAATTGTGTTGTGTTGATATAAATACAATCTCAAACGCACATTTCCTCCGATTTATTGTCTCGAAATTCGATTTTCCGACGGGGTGAGGAACTAAGGATTTGGCGAAAGGCCGTTAGGAACATTTTCAGCCGATGGGATCATTTCCCTTTCGACTAACTTAGGGCCGAGGGAACTGAAAATTGAATCACAGCAGGTCTCCGTTTTCTTCCAACTCCATTCAAGCTTCCGCAACACGTTGATGTGAATCGCTTCCTTATGGAGTGCTCAAACTCCGCTTCACAATTGGGAATCGGCAACTCTCGACGAGAGAAGCAGTCTTAACGAAAATCTGATTTCTTCTGTTTCTCTTACCCTCGGTTCAGCTTCTCATCAAACGGCTGGAAAATAAGTTTTCCAAACACCTGCCCAAAGATGAGGAAACGCTTTAGATAACTGCGCTCTCAAGTTAACGAAACTGTCTGAGAGCAAATGAGAAGAGAGAATTTCCACGTGTCCTGAAGTAAATAAACTTCTGTATGATCTAGAGGTTGTTGGTTTGATGAGTGAAACTAAACGAGAAACTGTTTTTCACAGCATCAAGTGAGTTATACTCTTCGAAAGAAAACGTCGACTCAACAACACGAATTAGAGTTTAATTCAAAGCTGAAACCTGCAACAAAAGGACTTTAGCAATGAAGGACTTATCGTTCAATTAGAATCAGCTTGACATCATTCGTCCACAGTCAACTAGAACTCAGTTTTTGTTAGAAACTTGTCACATAGTTAACAACTTGACTGAATCAACTCCATATTAAGGTGAGATCTGACGCGAAGCATCACGCCACATTCCACATTCTGCCAAATGGTGGATTGCATGGGATAGTTGAATACTTTTGCTGACATGTAAACGCTAAATATACCTATGTTACGAGGCCTGTGTCAACAAGTTGCAAATTTCCACGAGCTAGGTATGTTCGAGGTGGTAAAATTGCAGCGTACGGGCCGTAACGTCAGAAGACTTGACAATAACAGTACAGTGGTACCTCGACACGAGTGTTTTGAGGTACGCGTTGGCGAACGAGCGATATTTTGCTTTGAGACCTACCACCCAACAGTACTCCTATCAGGCAGGCCACGGATCAGCAGGTGATTTCTAGTTTTAAGATTTTGTACACCAAACACATTTTTCTGCGCTGCTTTTGAGGTGATGGAGAATACAAACCTTACTCTTCGAGAAATCTGGAAGGACCACTTTAACATTGTAATATGCCTGAGAATTATTGATCAGGCCTGGCTGGGTGTTACTTATAGGTACTCCAGTGGTCGTAGTCTAGTGGGTAGTGACGAAGGTTCATAATCCGACGAAAGTTGGGCAATAGATCAGAGCTCATGATCGCTGTAATTTTTGCCCGAGTAAGCAGCTCGCCAAACATTTCCAAAAACCCCTCGTAACATTACAACGAGAACCTCTGCACGGAAGAAGCTGTGGCCTGAGGCTGTAGCTGAAAGAGCCTTCGAAGAGCCAGCCGTAGAAGAGATTATTTCTCTGGGAAAATCCATGGGTGGATGAGAGAGATGTGAACAAACTCGTCTGTGGGACAGTATCAGGAGCTGACAACCAAGGAGTTAGATGATCTAAATTCGCAGTAGTGGTGGTTCAACGAAACATGCCTAATTCATTTCCGCAACATCCTGAAAGAGAGGAGGAGGAAACAAACCTCCTTGAACAGTTTTTTTAAACGATCTGCAGGTAAAAATGAGTAAAGCGTGATGAAAAAAACGAAAACCATGCACTTTTCTTATTCAAATGCACTTAACAAAAACAACTGAGGTGGTGTTTTGGGAGCTGGAACGGATGAATGACATTTCAAGTAATTCAATCAATTAATTTAATTAATTAAAATTGCTTTGAGATACGAGCGATTTGACATACGAGCAAGTTTACCTAACGAATTAAACTCGCATGTCGAGGTATCACTGTACCGGTAACAGTTGAGGCCTTTTGACTGACTCGCGAAATGGAGTAAATAACTTGAAGTGAAAGTGAATAGAAAGCGTTCGAGTGAACTTGACGTAATTCGAAATTATATGAGAAGTAAGGTAAATGCAATGTCGGCAAGAAAACGAAAATGAAAATACGAGCACCTTGTACTACGCCCCTACTCATCACTTGTCAGGAACCGAACCGACATCCACACACAAATCTACAACTCCGTAAGCCTTGTACGCTCAATCGATAAATTAAACCCGCTGAAATGTGCCCGTCCATCGAAATATCGCAACAAGAAAATATCTGGTGCGTTGCAACGCACAACTTTCCTTAGCTCTACAACAATTCACTTTGTACATGGCTAATTCTATTTAATCAATTCATTTATCACTCAGTTAATTTGAACTTGGTCAAATAACGCTTTACAGCAGCAGGAAGCGGTGGCTTACAGTTCCAGATTTTATTGTGCGGCTCGTACTCATTGCAGGGCCAATATTGAGCAATCGGCACACATATAATTAGTGAGGCTGTAAACTTAATTTTTTGAAGAAGGATAGTAATTACTTTTGCAGAGTTATTGGGTAAATATCTGGTGCGTTGCAACACACAACTTTCCTTAGCTCTACGTCGTCACTTTCTAATATTCCAGCGGAGTTTATAAGGAAAAAACCGCGCTAAAAACGCTTTTCGTCGAAAATTTTGATAATTTATTGTGCTGCTCTCGTCATTTTCCCACAAATGGGAATTTTATGGGATAGTTGGCTTATCGAGAGCAAAAATATTTGGTGTTTTGATCACTATGATAACTATAGTCAACTTTCGGTGGATTTTGTTCAAACCCTTATTTTGGCGTCCCATTGTAACCTGCGGGCGAGATATCAAGTTTGAGCTGATTTGGTACGGTGGTTTTCTTTAAAAATCGTTCACAGACACACATACACACACACAGACTGACAGACACACACACAGAACATTTTCCCAAATAGTGTTTTTCGGACTCAGGTGGGGTCTGAAACGTAAAGATCTGAAGAGAACTCAAACTTTTTTGTCAGCCGATTACATAACTTTCCTTTCTACTTTGTGGAGCCAAGGAAAGTAAAAACGCGAATAGGGCAGGGGGGAAAGAACTAAAGATCGAGTTGGTTTGGCAACAAAACTGGACCTCGAGAACAAACGAGTTGACGGCCATTCGAGGAGTAGGGATGAACTGTTTGACTCCAAAGTTCATCAGTCAGTCCAGTGATTCAATTATATTTTGAAACGGCGGCAGGTAAAAGTTGTAAATAGCAGCTTTCTACAAATGGCGTCAAGGTCTGCACGGACACTGCATTCTGCCTCATTCCTAATCGAAATAAAGAGAATGATTCAATTTTATGAGAAAAAAGTATAAGGTGTTTCCGTCAGTATGATAACTATAGTTAGTTTTGGACCAGTTTCGCTCATACCCTCATTTCAGCATCCCATGATTATCTGCAGACTAAATATCGATTTGACAAACCTTTTTCTCTAAATCGAGTTCATAGGCACCCAGACAATCCAGGTGCAGGCAATGTAGCACCGTCCGGTGACCTCGTCGACAAAAGGGGAATAACAAGAAAATACCCTTTCTTGCCACAGTAGCTCCTCGTAATCTGGGAAAGTCTGGCGAGGCCGAGTCACTACGGTTGATAGACGAATTCAACACACACTGCCAATACTCGTCTGCCGAAATACGCGGGGTAACCTCTCCCTTACAGCCTGTCCCTCATCTGCTGCCGCGAGGCACATCTCCTCAGAAGCGTACCTGTACACTGAGCGTTTGATATTAATCCTCGATGTGATGCTTCTGCGAGATGTGGGCTCTTAAGATTATGGTGTGCCAAGAAGCAATTGGTAGAAAGGTATGAGAAAAAACCCTGCAAATTATCACACAATGGTTTATTATTCTCATGAACAGCTTGACCTAGTATTATTGCTCCCCCATCCCATTCGATTCAGCATCGAATACTAGTAAGCCATACGAAACATGTCCTGACTACAATGGAACTACGGAAACAAAACGTCTGATGATTTTGCCCTGTCGGGTCGGGGAAATTGGAACGGGGGCGCTTCGAGCGAACCCGTTGCGAGGCGAAAGGGGACTAGTTGGGCAGGCAGGCAGCGTTGCGAGGCAAGGACATTTTTTATTGAGACGGGAGGGAGGGAGGGACTTCAAACGACGAAACGTTGACGTCCACTGTAGTTCCCGCGTTGTACTGCGTTTCGTTAATTTGTTTAACCATTTTTTGCCCATTACAACCACGGGCTTCGTCCGATCGGATTGCCGAGATGGCGGGCTCAACTAGATACCAAATCGGATTTTTGTGCAAAAGAACGAATTTTTTAGACCACGTTAAAGGCACAAAACTAGGTCCGGACGGCGGACGGGGGACGGCGGATGGACATTGCAAATTCGGAATCTCCATGTCTTGAAACGTAAAGTATCAAGTTTTGAGGGGGGGTTGTAAATAATTTTTCGTGACCGAAAACATCATCCGAATAATAAACCAAAGGAGGAAGAGGCTCTTTAAAAACAGATAATCGTTGTGTCATCCTGCTCGTAGCTAAGGGAGGGTTGATCTGAGGTCCGAGAGAGAACCCATTGACAAGCCTCCCCCGTCATCCTCCGACCTCGCTCGTCAGTCACTGCAGTGAGGAGCCTTCACATCCTACCAATTGGCCCATTTCATATAGTTTTACGTCTCTCTGATGCGTTATCATTGACCAACACAAGGTTTATTTTTGGGGAGGACTGCCTAGTTTGACCAAGATGCTCTTAAAGCCACGGCTATACTTCTTTAGCTCATAACCCCCACGCTATTTGCTATTTTCACTCAGGAAACCTGAAAAGAACTGATGAAAACGAAAAAAACACGAATGGTATTAAAGCAATAGGGTAAACTGAAATAGGAATCGGTCGAATTTTTTTTTGGACATAAACTTCGTGCACCTTCTTTTCAGTAACGTAGTATCAGTTACGCAGGCCATGATCACTGTGAAGACACTCACTTCCGCTCGCTGGTTGAACTACTATGAAGGCCATCAAGTTCTTTTTTTTTTTTTGGAGATGATTGGAGGACATTTCTCATCTTGTTACGGAACTGATCGCCTGACTGTAGTCGAGTGGACAAGGAGTGAGAAGTTCGGCTCGTTTAGTCGAATGAAGAGCGGTCCTCCGTGTTGCCTATCGAGCTAATTATTTCATTCGTCCAGGGACGCGTTGGAGTTGTTCGGTCATTTCGCCTCACCCGCTCCTTGTCACCCCACCCCCATCGCCTTCACTACACATCATATCCCATCACCCACCCCGTAGGGTTTATACAAACAAAACCATCGACGTATCGTCATGAATATTGACGACGAAATTCAGCTAGAACGCAACCCTTGCGAACGTTTTTGCCCTCGAGGACACTCGATGGTGGAGAATGGCTCGTCACGACTGGCAGCAAATTTCCGCAAGATGCAAGTCGATCGAAGGCCGCCTTCCAGAGGGGTTGTACGACTGTACCTTAACCAGAACACCTTCCATCAGCCCACGATCCCGTCAAAATGTTATACATATTAGTTCAAGTTCGTTACCATCATGTCTGTGATGTATGTGTTTAATGCTTGAGCGACCGCATGAACTGCTTGGTAGTTTGCTAGGAGTCACTTGGCTCACATGCCGAATCGAATGGGATGGGCATTGGAGGTGTGCGACAGCGTGTAGCTGCACGAACTTGTACGAGATAATAAACTATCGTCGAATAATAATTTGCAGCATTTTAGGCTGAGGGTCGTGAAAAAGCAGTCTCACAATCAAATACTTCTGGCCACTTATATACCTGAGGGCGTCCGGCTGAGCTGCCACTGGAAGGAACTGAGAAAATGACAAGTTATCAAAAATATTGACAAAAACCGACTTTCTCTCAGTTTTGTGCGTACACATTCAGAAATTGTGTTGTTCGTGCAATGAAGTACGTACACGATGAGAGTTCAGTAAAGAATACTACTGGCAGCACATTGTCTAGTGGGCCTCAACACGTTTCTCCAATCATTCAATATTGTCGATTACACATTGCCATTAACATTTCTAAAAGAATAATACTTACACTAATCATCCACTTATCGTTGACTAGGTTTAGTATTTCATACACATCTTCATCACCAGTAATAAATATATCTTACCGCTGGTTATGTTAAATGTTTGAACAATTCATTATAATAATCAAATAATGTCATCAACTCAATAACATTGGTTTTTTCCAACTCGTGTATTTCTTACTTGCGTTTTATCCACTCCCCAGCAGATCTCAAGCCAAGTGAACTTGATGTCAGAGTAGTTTCTCTCAATGAACCAACTACTGGTAAACTTCTAGTTTGAGTCTTGTACACAGGTCTGCTTGGGATGAGGCATTATAGAGCGAACTGGCTGTCCCTTTTCCAGTATTCTAATTTCCAGCCAGTGGCCCAGCCTCCTTCATTGAAATCTATTCTGACCCTCCACATCCGTTATGTTACATTACTGCTGTGGGTGCCGACGTCCACCTTTTTATGTGATTTTTTACCGTAATTTTAATTTTCTGCACTCAGCTCCCGACCAATTAGGGAAGAAGGAGGGCTCAGTTGTGGCTGCTGCCGAATGGGAGGAGCGCATGTTTGGGGAACGCCCAGTGGCAGGCCACAGTCAAAACCGAACTATATTTTATTTATTGTCTTCGACATAGTCACGAAAATTTTCACCGTTCAGTTGGGGCCGGAAAACAAAATTCAATTGGTAGGACATCATAGTTTTAATGGAAATGAGCCCACTTAAAATTTTCTGGGACACATAGCCGAAAGTTAGGGTCTTAGAATCCTGAATGAGCCTGAGTGGATGCCAAACGCTCGATTATCTGAGAAAAATAATTCTCCGCCACCATGTTGATGTCATACAATTTTGATAAAAATTCAATAATTGAAATATTGTCATTCTCTTTCAAACGAGATATGGTGGACACTTGATCCTCTATATGCCGAGGGATCGAACAAAAATAGTCCTTGGAGTTGATCACGTTTATATGTTGCGTGCAGGCATCTTGCAAACCCCCTTAAGTCCCATCCGCAACTTGAAAAGGGGGGTTGGGCCTTCCCTGCGCCTAAAATCGGCGTTTGATCCTCCAGGGAAGTGAGACGATCAGCCATGTGGCGATGAGCGCCAACCAAGGACTCAAATTCTTTTCTCAAAACTCAGATCGATTCGAAATGATCATCGGACAACTTAGCCAGAAGTGCCTCAAATTTCGTTTCTAACGAGTTCGTTTGAGATTGGAAGGCCAACAAATTAGTCGAAAACTGCTTCAAATCATAGCCAACAGCACCGGGCAAACCCATGCTGCCTGTGCAGAAATTTCCGACGACTTTATCGAAACTTTGCATGGACAGGTCTGTTTCCTTATTTGATGACCTTACCCAAACCCCCGACGAGGGTTATATCAATCATGGAAATTGCGGTTTCGCTAATATGCAAGAGGCCGGCCCCTGCAGCATCCACCGAACTCAGACCTGTGGAGGTATTTGGTCGTTAGCCAGTCTCCCGGAAGAGAGCTGTTGCCCGTGTGTCACTGCGGGGAGGTGACAACCTGAGGAATCCCTTACCATCTGGGAGGAGTTCTTAATCTGGTTTCCTACCTGATCTTACTATTTACTTGGGTGGCAAGTTTCAAAAGGACAGATCAACTATGACCACGTTTTTTAGCCATCACCTTCTTCGCGAACTTTGCAAAATGGCTATAGGCTTGCTTTGTAGCAGTCAAAGCTGCTAAGTTCGTTTGCCCTCCCAACAACCGTCGCTCACTGTTGTAGAAAGTATAACGAATCAGCACGTGGTTTCTTGTTTCCTCCACTCTGGAGGCGAAAGACGTGCATGAGGGAGAGTCTTTCAGAGAAAAGAAGTGGAGCCGTGCATTGAAGTCACCATGTCCCGTGAGGAACTGGCTCGTCCAGTGGTCTGGCTCAACACATTTTCTTGAAAGACGTGCACGGATGTTGGGGAAGAACTCATACGTATCACGTCCCTCTGACGAGGATTCCCATCTCGCTTGTCATTTCTCTAGTGCTCATTCGTCGATAGTGGCAAGTTTCTGTTCTGTGGTGAGATCCACATGGAGTTCAGCCCAAAGTGGGGGAAGCTCCCATTTCACTCTCCACTTGTCAACCATGCACTCAACGGCCAAATCAACTGGTAACTGACCAGTGATCACCTGGAGTGCTTCTGTTGATACAGTCTTGTAGGCCTTGGTGATCCACAGGAGCGCAGTTCTCTGGGATTGGGCCAATACTCTCTTTTGATTGACTGTTAGTTTGCTACCCCAGATAACGGGGCTGTAGCCAATCACCCCTAGATTCATGGCCTTATACATGAGGATAATGTCATGGCAACACACACCCCAAGTGGCCTTTGGGCACACAGTGAGGTAAACCTTGCAATGGTAGTGCCTGTAAGGGACTGGAGGCGTTGGTTGAAACCCCACCTCTCACTAAACCCACTATATTCACTCCTAAATACTTGAAGTGCTTTTCAAGAAGGAGCCTGTGGCCCTACTTCAGCCACAGTTTCCCTCAAAAGGGCTGCTGGTTGTGGTGTCGTGCTATTCTTGGTCTGGTCGCCCATCATTGTAGTGGTGCAGTCTGTCTGAGGCATAGCCCCTTTTGCTGGTTCGCAAAAGGAAGCCTCACATGAGCCCCAGCTGCCACTCACTGGGATTAAGACTCCTGAGGAATCTTTCAATCTTCTGCTTAGCCTCAGCCCTCTCCCATACAGACGCTTTCAGTCGCCCCAGGAATACTCAAACATTGGGCTCAGGAGCTGCACCTATATAGGGAATCACTTATAAGTGTTGGTGAGCTACCCCAAGACATTCTTTCGCTCATTGTGACTGTATTTGAGTCAACGTGTTCTGCACTGCTCACAATCAGCGCAGCGTTGTGTCTGGAAAATGCTATAAATATCAGTATTGTGTACAGCTTAGCGTAAGTGCCCTCATGAGGCTGCAAAGAACACGACTGGTGGATTCTGGCCCCCATCAGGTACTACAGCATATTGTGTACGTGAGGAGAAATGTACAATATGTCTCCCAACTAGTCGGACTTGAATAGACACACAGTAAATATTGGAGTGAAATTCTATAACCCTCAACTGCATGGTGGTTCTGAACCAACGCCCCCGTTTCTTTGAATGTGGACTGCATCGACTACAATCACTGAGGGTGAGGGTCCCTTCAATATTAGTCTAACACCCCTGGCATTAACTGTTACCAAACACCACTGATGCCTAGAGGATATACGTAGGTCTATGAGGCAAATGAAGGTTTTCTTTTACTTCTTATAAAGGCTACAAAGATTTTCATCCAACTCGAAGGATGTCTTCAACTTGTCAATACCTATTCATTGCGCTCCACAAAGGAGCCGTTTATTTCATCATAAGGGTTTTGTATTCGTAAATTGGTTTCAATTTTTACTCAACTGTCAGTAGAGAGAGAGCAAAGCAAGTTTCTTTCCTTTATTTTTAACCATCCTAACTTCAATCGGAATACAAACCTTATCGCCGCATTCTGTGCTTTCTGTATTTTTGCCATGTCCTCACTTCTCATATCGCAGTAGGCTGTCGTCGCGTGATCGATGGATGGAAAAACTAAGGGCTACACGAGCTGATTGCGAACATTGGTCGGGAAATCGATCGCAGTGCGTCTCCATCGGTACAAGCTTATAAATATTGCGTTACGAACTTTCGTCACCTGCGATTCCTAAGACAAGTTGTTC
This sequence comes from Pachypeltis micranthus, assembly GCA_020466155.1. Lineage (NCBI taxonomy): Eukaryota > Metazoa > Arthropoda > Insecta > Hemiptera > Miridae > Pachypeltis > Pachypeltis micranthus. The sequence goes on from CM035768.1 coordinate 43,832,290, forward strand.
CGCAATTTTATCCCTAAGTTTAGGCCTTCTTCAAGGTTTTTTTGTTTCTCACTATCCATTAAAATACCTGGTATGCCGTGACAATCCACTTTGCCCAGCAACTTGTCGTATCCGAGAAGCACCACTTTCGTCTTTTTTTGTTGTTGATTTGCATGTCATGTTTCTTCGTGCATACACTCAACTGATCTAGGTCCTGATTTAATACTGCGACTGTTCCCAGGATATCATGCACGTTACAGGATCCGTTGACCTGGAGGTCATCCGCATATATTTCATTATTCGTTCCTAAGGAGAAGGTTATTTTAAGCGAATCGTGGTAGATGGTGAAAAATTTCGCAGAGAGCACCCAGCCTTTGAGGGGGGGGGGGGTACATGTAATGGCGATTTTCCAAGTCGATCTTTCTTCATCCTGCCGCTTAACACACTGCCTCCTTCCTGCGAGGTAATACTTGAACCAGCAAATCGTTGCATCGCTGACACCCTTTGATCTCAGTGTGACGATCAAGACCTCTTCTCTACAAGTCAAACGCGGACGAAAAATCAACCGCGACTAGCAAGGTGACCTCCTTCTCGTCCATCCCCTTCCGCGCCTCATCCAGCATGCTCAACTAAGTGGTTTCCGTACTGTGTCCAACTCTGTATGCCGACTGTCCCGAATCTGTCCCACCACGCTTCTCCAATCCTGAGAGAGAGAGAGAGAGAGGGATATTTTATTTAACCACTTGGGGAAATTAGGGCCATGAGGCCCTCTCCTCCATTCCCCAGGATACAGATTTCACAATCATACTCTATAATTTGCATTTACAACCAATATTAAATATTCAAAAACATGATACCCTTTCATTATAACTCCACGAAAAAATTAGCTTTTTATATTTGCTTCTTTTGTTGCGACCCGGAGACCTCAACTCGTTATCCAAGTGCTTGTGGAGAAAGTGCAATATGTACAGAAGGCTTCTAGTGGTCAGAACCAGTCGAGAATTGGGATTGACTTTGTGACCCTGAAGTACAAATCTCGTAGGGTAAACTGACCTTGCGCTAGACTCAAGCAGAGTAGAATGCTTATGAAAAAAAAAGCAGGAGGTTCCTTGCGGAGAACTGCTTGAGAAGATTGGCAGAAGGATTATCTGCGTGACTTACGGGCCATAATTTTCAAAATGGCGTTCTGGACCATTCAAATTGTATCAAAGTGAGACCACAGTGCCCCTCCCCAACAATGTCGTATTGCAGCACGTACTGTACAAGGGAATGATGGACGGTTTTTAAAGTTTTACCGTCCAGCTTGCGTAATATTATAGAAAATGCGGGTGTATTTACCAAGGTTCCGAACCACAGTGTACATGCGAAACCTACGAAGATACAATGTATGTCGTCGTTTTACAGATTTGTCGGAAATGTCGACGTGAAAACATGAAAAATTGATTAATTGCGATGAGCATTCGGCATTTGCTGATCATTTGACAACAAGCGTCAGTAACCATCGGTTGAATAAAGATATAGAATGGGATTTCCCGATCATTAAACGATCTTTTTTGAATTTTTCTCAAAAGCGATTCAAACGATTAAACGTATGGCGTAGTTACAGCTAATGAATTCATTTCAAAACTTCTAATAAAAATCTTGTTGACAGTCCCTTGTAATGGGAATGCGCTGATTACTCGATAAAAGTCGTGCCGTATTAGGGGCAGCTCAATAAATTTCAGGACTTTAAGCAGCTCAATAAATTTCAGGACGTCAAGCTCATAAAACCAATGAAAAGCATTTAATTCGCATCTGAGGAAATTTGTGTGCCAGATATTTTCTAATGCGCCCGACCTGTACCCGCTCGTGACCCGGTACATATTGCCATGTACGTGCTTCCCTCCCTTCCACCTTCCCCACCCATCTGGCCAACGTTGGGCCGGAGGCACTTACAGACATTGCCGCTCGAGATCTAGACTCTAAAAAGGGTGATTGCAGGCGAGAAAAATCCCGCTAGACATCAACGATTTGCCTGTTGACATTCCGTAGGTGATCTAGTTCAGCGTGTGTAGTTTAAAAATACGCTAATTAGGAATGTTACAAACAAAAGCCACAATTATTTCCACGATCGTCAGGTAGCGAGCTCATAATCCGCAGTGTTGCTGTTACAAAGCAGTGCAGAGCTGGGAATGAGTTCCGGATGAATTGCTGGTTTTTAATAAAAAATTGAAGTGCTTATATATATATACAAAATATATACCGAATGAAATATTTGGAGCGTAGCAACACCCAACTTTCCACTACCCCCGTAAGCTCGAACACCAGCTACGTATGCGGGCGCTGTATCTTCGTTCAAAGCATTTCTACAGGAACATTTATACAGAACAAAATGTAGGTACTAGTTAGTTGAGAGTTCTTCGTAAGTTTGATTGAAATCGTTAAAGCCGTTTTTGAGAATATTGGAATACCAATAAATTAATATGAGACAAATCTCCTTTTCTGAGTCAACTTGGTGTATACCGTCAACAGGTAACTACAGAAATAATTATACAGAACGAAATGTGGGTATGGGTTGCTAGAAGACTCTCTGTAAGATTGATCAAATCTGGTGAAGCAGTTACCCCGGAATGTACGGAAATGTTCAAAAAACCATTATTTTCGACACATTTTGATTTTTATCTCTGTTCAATAGACTGTCAGATTTATTGAGAACAATATATAGGTATTAACTACTCTAAAACATCCTGTGACTTTGGTAAAAATCGTTGATGCCGTGTTTTCATGGACATATGTATGGATGAGATACGTTTTGTACTAACTGGAAAAAGATAATTTGAAAGTTTAATCAAAATCGTTAGAGCCGTTCTCGAGAAAAATGCGAAAAACCCTAGTGGTTGGAATATTTTCGTCCACCACCCCCCTTTTCCCATCGACCGAAATCGCCCATAACCTTATTTTGGTGTCTACAAAAAATAACGAAAAAACAAACCAGCTCAATCGGTTCAGCCGTTCTCCCGCAAATCGAACTACAGACACGCACACACGGACCACGCGTCGAAATTAGGTTTTTTAAATTCATTGGACCTCAAAACGTAAAGATCATGAAGAAAGCCCACTGGTTTTGTTTTACACTATTACAATCTTTTCCCTTTGGGTAGCGGAAAGTAAAAAAAAAACCTGAATTTAATTTTTTTAAACACTTTCAGCGTGTAGAAGATGAGGAGCGCCTTAATCAGAAAAGGACGCAATTTTGAAGACCAAAAAGGCCTAATTTCTCGGTGACATCACGATGACTTTCATCCCCTCATCCACAACTCATATCATAACAGCTTTGTGTCTCTTATCTCTTCTTCCTCTCTCACCCCCTCCCCCTCCTCCCCGCGCACTCAAAGGAAGCACTTCATTCTCGTCGACCTGATAACCTGATCTTGCTCTTGGGGGTTCGACATTGCTGGGTAGGGGAGTTTCAAAACTGTACTAAACGGTGATGATACAAAAACAAGTTGACTGTTGGTGTGGAGGTAACGACAGATTTGGATGGGTAAGGTTGTGGGAGGGGGGGGGAGGGGCTGGATGTGGCGCTACGTCTCCCTCCCCTCGCGGATCCCAGCGCTGTTTACACTCTGCAATTGCACCGTCGAAAGCGAATATTCGACAAATTTAGCGACACGCGGATTTTTATTTCTGTCCATTCGTCACGTTTTCCTTGGATTTTGAATTATCTTACCTGAGAGGAAGGAAAAGATGAGGAGGGCGGGCAAGAAGTTGTTCATGTTACATAGCGAATAGACGAGCCAGTGCTCTGCCTTTGCCGCTGGACCAACGACTGAACCTTCTGCACCGCCCTCGCCGTTCCGCCGCCTCCGCCAGCTAACACCGCCTCCTTATCGTAGTAACCGGCGTCATCTGAGCGCAGCATCTCGGTAGCTAACGCCCTTCACCCCGGCGCTCCGCTCCCGGGTTGAGGTTCCCGGCGGCTATAACGCGCGCGGTGTTATTATTGCCTTCCAGTGGAACACACGTCGGATCACTAAGAAGGGAAATTCGTGAACTTCCCACTTCACGAGAGGGAAGAGCCTATGAAATTCCATGAAAACGCTGCAAATTATTACACAACGGTTTTGTTTGGTTTGACTTATTGCTTGAATGATTTTATTTGTGGACTGTAATTGTAGTATGATCTTAAAGGGTTTCGAAATCAGAAGCAGTTTATTTCTAAATTGGCACATAGGAAGTAGTATTGACTCACCAAACTGGCGTCTGCGCTGCCTCGTTCCCTGGGCCCAGGGTGAAGTCGTATTTCCGCGAGCAACAATCGTCGCACGAATACTGTCGTCCACAACGACGTGTGTGGAGACTATTGATGCGAAAACCACAAAAAAACTAAAATCTGGTTATGTCCTTTTTGTAAAGGGGAGCAAAACAGGCATCCTGGAATGCACTTCGGCAGCAGGTACATTTGAAATGAAAAGAAAGAAAAAATTCGCCAGAGCGCGCCAGTGGCAATCACTCTTCCAGCGCCATTTGGATCAACACAATTGTCGTTGCCAATACAATATTTAGAATTATACAGGTTTATTATTCTCTTGAACAGCTTGACGGAGTCTGGCAGCTCCGAGGCCCGTCCCATTCGATTCAGCATCGAAAAATACCTATATATACCACACGAAACATGACCTGACTACAACTGAACGACGAAAACTAAATATTTCAGGCGCCTGTAGGCAATTGGCACGACGTGGCGAGTCGATCGGGCGGGTGGTTTTAATCAGACGGAGGGAAGGAATACAAACGATGAAACTATTACTTTCGTTGTAGTGTCCCGTGAGTTCTTTCCATTAGTAGACTTTGGCTCACTATATTTACAGTGATTTCACTATTGACGCATTGTAGACCTCTAGAAACTGTTTCTTCCTATCCAGTATCTAAAAATACCTTGAAAACGACACCAAACACGGTGTATTTACGCTAAAACTGCCAAAATTGCGTATTTGTTAATTTTTTTAACGGTTTTTTGCCCGTAACCACCATGTGCGAGAGAACGAATTTGCACGGACATTGCAGATTTAGAATCCCGATGTTTTCAAACGTTAAGTATCAAATTTGAGGGGGGGGGGGTGAAAAAAATTATGCTGACCGAAAACATAGGGTTATTATTCAGAATCAATAATAAACCAATACCAACGAATTGGTTAAACGCCAGATTTGAAGCTACACATTTGCAACGCTATTGAATTCTAGACTACATGATGAATTCATCTGGTTTCGGATCAACGCACTCCACTAAAGCAGGTTCGTTTAGCAGAGATTGACAGCAGCAGATGTTGAAGCAATGCTACCTACGCATTCATCAGCTGATTTCGTACAACCTTGCAGAATAGCTGATTTGAGAAAAAGGGATTATCCGCGCAGCAGGTTTTGATACTTCATATCTCTCATGCAGCTTCTTTCTCTTCTGTAGACTTGCACTGGGCTGATTTGAGTACGACAGAGCTCTCAACGCTGCTGATTTTGAGCGATAGATTTGATTTCCTTTTTCTGCAGAACAACTTGCCTTGTGGAACAGTCAGTACTATAACGCAAATTTTTGTCTACTTTCAACCCACGAGCTTCTGACTCCACCGCACTCAGATTCTGTCGTGTCATGTTATCTCAGGAGCTTATTGGACTTCTGAAGCAATTCGGAGTACTACGATCTTGTCATGCTTCAGTCCTTTTCCAGTGGCATCCGAGTAATGTCACTCTCTCCCCACTCCAGCCTTTGGGTAATGACGTACCAGCACGACCGGACGAAATGTTTTAATTGTTAATGCGGAAGAAAGCGAATGACAATAACTGGCGCGCGCACAGTACACAACATCCCTCAGCCCCTCGTGCCCCCTGTAGTTTTTATCTCTCTACATATTAACACAAACTATATTTTACTCAGTTAATGTGAACTCTGTGGAACGTACTCTACACAATCTGGTAATGCCTGAAGTTCCGGAATTTACGAAATTTACTGTTTAGCTCCCACTCATCGCTCGGCCTTTATTGAATAATCCGTAAGTCCGGGTTCTCCTTTCTGAACTTACATTGGAAGGACGATGGCAAGTGTTAGGTTAAATTACGGAACTGAATATGTCCCTTGTTATTTTATAACTATCATAAAAGTGTGATGGTCTCTCATTGGACTGGAACTCTAGATTTTTGACAGGGTGAGTGTCATATAAGTCAGATTAATTCGGAAACAAGCTCGCTCAAATTGATCTTCACCGAATATTCGTTAATTTATTGGGCTATTCCTGTCATTTTCTCAAAGACGAAACGACGTCAAAATTAGTGTAACAAACTTCACTTTAACTGTGAAAGAAAAACTTTTTTTTACGCGGTAATAACAAGAAAGGGAGCTCATGAAAGAAAAAGAATGAAAATTGACCACCCTGAAGTTGGAAAGAAAATTATAAAGTGTATCGCCAACGAAATAAATATAAAGTGAGCAGTTCATTAAGTTTCCTAACGTAATGGGAAGTTTACTTGTTTTAGGAAAAAGTTTCTCGAGAGCCGAACACCCGAAGAACAGTAGGAAGGGAGGGTGGTGCTCGCTCTTAGAGGGACAATACATTAATGCGCTCCCTGTCAGTATGTCCGCAGGTGCCAGAGACTTAAAGTCAGAGATTCATCTTGACTGATACTTAATCAACCTCCATACAGCACCTCTACGTACCTTCGTACGAACAACATGAGCACTTTCGAAACGTTTTGCGATTATTTGTGCCAGCTCCTTATTATGGGATAGCAACGTAATGCTAGGCAGTGGGTTCAACCTGTAATATCCAATATTTGCTTTTTATGCCGTTCTAGTACTCGTAACTCGTGGAAAGAACCATTAATGTGTAGTTGAGAATAGTGTGAGTCAATTCCGAGATTTTATAATATTTACAACTAACGTCAAAAATGAAAAGCATGAGATGTGACTGGAATAGGGAGCAGAATGAGTGGGATCTCTGAATTTGGAGAATGCTTGGGAATGAGAGTAACACTCGTTGACTGTTTTCTTATACATCTGCACAAAATTAGTGCCTTGTGGCTCTCTCACCAGTTTTCACGGACTTATTTGTTTCCACACCTTCGATCCCTGCGATTTCCTTTCATCGTTCTGACCACACGTGTTTGGACCAGGGTGGACTTGAAAGAAGAAGGCGGGTTTTACCGTAGCACGAAATTTGTAATTTGATGAGTTGGGAGATTACAACAAGCCTCGAACACTCACGTGTACAAAGACGAAGTGACTAGAATAGGGTATGAGTTGGAGTATACAAAGGCGCCAACAACGGGCTGTGTGAACTGGTTGTACAGGGAAGAAGAGACGAATACGAATTAGTAGCCGGAGAGACGTGAAACGAGTGTCTATCGCGAGAACTGGGGGACGAATGAGTATTTGGGCAGAGCTGCGTGTTGTGGAGAGGAAGTGAATTGAGGAGTGGGAAGAGGATATTTTGGAAAGTCCAGAAAGAGGAAGTCCGTTGTCGCTTGGAAATATCTGAAGGGGAGGCGAACTTTCCCGCAGCTACGACCAAACGGCTTGCGGTGTCGAAAATAGGTGGACTCGTAGGCCTGAAACAAGGACTTGCAGTTAGGGGCAAGTGCAGAAGTTCTGAGCTCAAAATGCCAACTAAATCGGCCTACGCTGAACAACACGTGTCGGCCGCAGCGATATCGTGCTGTCATAATTGCGGCTCAGTTTTCTTCAACTTTGCAAAACCCCTCTTGTCGAGCTGGCTCAAGGATAGCGAAGTAAGTTTGATCGGCGTATTCGTACAACGCTAATCATTTTTTATTTTGTAGTACCTATAGTTCATTTTCGTTGTTGAAATTAGCTATTAATCGGCCGAGGTAGGCGTTATTTTGTTGCGTTTAGATTCGCTCAGACCAACCACACCTCACGTGTGATTCACCGGGCTACCAACTCATTCTCGGCGGCGTTTTCAGTTAAAATTCTCCTGCTTCTCTCCGTAGTCAATTCCAGTTTAGCCTTGACACACTCGAGAACTATGTCGCATCCCTCTCACCTGCTCGCCTCATAACAAAACAAAATCCATGTTTGAATTGAACGAAATAATATCTGGTTAAAAGAGTCGTAAAACGTTCCGCAACTTCAGTAAATAATAGGCTGTCTATGGAAACGTGTTTTGTGAAACGAAATCCGAAAAAGGATCATCTTATCATCCCCTTTTATAGAATGTCCACGAAAACAAAAGCAAGGATAAAAGATACCTTGTAAGTTCGAAGAAAATCGTCACTGCCGCATTCGACGCAATTGAAACTGATTTCCGGTACGTTGTGGTCCCCGTGTCACCCTTCCAATTCTCGTCATCTATCAACTCATGTTCGAGGTTCTACAAAAGAGCGAGCAGAATTCGTTCGTCCGTTCCCCTATTAAAATGAAATATCTGGTGAGTATCAACTCACAACTATCCGCAACCCCCGTAATATCGACGACGACGAACCCACACAATTTTTGTTTGTATCTTCGTTCTTCTGCCGAAACGTTTATGGAGATCGATATGTTGGTATTAGTTTGTTTGGAGTACTCCGTACGTTTGATCAAAATTATTAGAATGGTTTTTGAGAAAATTAGAGATACGATAAATTAGTATACGACAAATCTCGTTTCCGTTTAACAGACGGATACAGAAATAGTTCTGTAGAAATATTGGTATAGGTTGCTCAATGTAAGACTTAGTCCATTTCGCTGAATCTTCGTGGAGATATTTATGGACAAGAGAAGATAAGTACTGATAGAATAAACACGTTGGGGAGCCATTTTAGAGAAAAATGCGACAACTTCAGATTTTTGTATATTTTGTCCCCCTCCCTCCCTTTTTCCATGAATGAAAATCGGTCATAATCTTATCATCGCGTCGTCAAAAAATAACTAACAAAACATAAGAGAACCGGCTCAATGGCCAGCCACACAAACACACACGCGCTGAAATGAGGTTTTTGTGGATTCAGTAGGTCCCAAAATGTAAACGTGGTGTTTTTTACAATATCTCATTACTTCCTCTGGGAGCCAAAAGTAAAAATAATGGATTTTCTCGATTCTGAAGCCCAACCACGATGCTCTACTTACCGTTTGCGTTGCACAAAGTAAATAAGCCATACTTAGTGAGAAATAAAACCCAATCGCTCGATGTCTAACGCAACTTTCCCAAAACCTACGTACAGCGTGCATACGCGTATAGCTCTCCCAACTAATCGAACTCGGTTAAACTTTGCTCAACGTCGCACGTAAGAGTGTTGGGCTGCTTCTACTAAAGCCTGGGACATTACTGAGAGACAAACGTTAAGGTAATTTATTTTATTTTATTTTTATTTTTTAAATCGTGTTTACAGTTCTCGAATTCTACTTCTACTACGAAAGAAGCGATGGTAGTTTGAATTTCGGAATTTTTGAGGATGTTCGTGAAACCTTCTGATATTTTTCTTTTTTTTAAGAACGCCGCCGTTGTACAAGTGAGATTTTGAACTGCTTATGGAGTACACGATGTAGGTACTAGTTAGCATCTTATAGAAAACGAGAAAAACAATAAATCGTTCGGCAAATATCGTTTTCCGTATCTTGGCCGTTCAACGAGTAGAAAACTGTGGGTCTTAGTTAGTTGACCTAATTCTGATAAGCGTTAACAGTGGACGTTTCGATGTGGAATACGTCAAAAAATATCTGGTTTAACGCATCACAATACTCTCCTTGGCCTAACGCGCATGCAACGCTGCTCGTGACTCTAAAAACTAATCAAGTTTTTCTTTCTACACGACAGCAGGTGGTTCTGGAATTTATTGTGCTCCTACTTGTGCCACCACCTTTATTGAGCAATCAGTTCACTGGTGATTTAAAAGGTGCGTGATTTTCTGAAATTTGTGGAGTAGCTCCGAGATACCTTATAAGCATGATCGCTCATCGTATAGGTACTTGATTGGACTACCACGTCAATTTTTCTGGAGATCCTAGTAATATTTGCGTGGAGTTTATGAGGATCGATTTTCGTCGAAATGTTTGGTAATTTATTGTGCAGCTCTCGTCATTTACCCACGAATGACGATTTCACGATATTTCCGTGTTATTTGGAACTGTATATACCAACAAAAAAATCTTTAGTGCCGTTTTTGAGAAAAAATGTTGCATTTTGATTACTATAACTATAGGTAGTTTTGAGAAGATTTTTTCAGTACCCTTATTTTGGCGTCCTTTGCTAACCTGCGAGGTAGATATCAAGTCTGAGCTAATTCGCTTCAGCCGTTATCTATCAATCACACACACTGACAGACCGTTTCCCCGAATAGGGTTATTCGGACTCAGTAATATCTGCAACGTAAAGATGTGAAGTAGAACCAGGGTGTTATCTCCGGTTGTCACGGACAAACGTTCGTGGAGAATAATATGTAGGCACTGGCAAGTTGAAGGCGCTGTGAGGTCGCTGAAAGTCGTCCTAGTCGTTTTTCTAAAAATCGAAGAAAAAAAACAAAAACAATTTTTCGTAGGAAAGTTAAGTTCGAATTCGTAAAAGATAATTTGAAGGTATAATAAAAAAAAATCAGAAAGCGAATAAACCTTGTTTTCCGTACATTTTGTCCGCTACCTCATTCCCATCAATGGAATTTGCTAAAGGCCTTACATTAGTGCCTTGAACAAATCCAAAAAAGAACTAGCGCGACCGTTATCCCGACAAACATAACAGGGGTTTCCGATTCTGCAGTTTCCAAAATGTAAACGACTGTGAAAAACAACGTTTTTTGCGCTATTACGGCGCGCTTTGGGTAGTGTAATGTGAAAAACTACGCTAAAATTAGATTTTCGACGGAACGTCTTATAATTTTATTTTGCTGCTCTGGTGATTTTGACATGGATGAACGTTTTTACGTTATCGTTTTGTAATTTGGGCCTTTTCAAGCGGAAGATTGAGTAAGAATTGTTGTATCTGCTGCCTCGACCGCAATGATAACTAATAATAATAGTTCGGGACCTATTTTGCGTTTGCCCGTATTTTGGAGCCCTGTGTGTTTCAACAGTTCTCTCTCATTCGCATGTACAGGTATACTCACAGTAGGAAGCGCGTGTTTGCGAAATGAGGAAGATTTTGATGGTAACTTTGGCTTGTGGTCGGGGGGGGGGGGGGTGACTTAATCGATACCGACCCTTCTCCTTCTGGTCCTTCCCTTGTCTTCCAGTCCCCAAATGTACACCCTTCATTTCGTCTTCGCCCGTCGGAGCTCAATTGAGATACTTCGGTTGACTTGGGCACGTCATTCAAATTTTGTGGGAGCGCACATTATTCGCGCCGGTTGTTTACGTTACGAGGACAATGACGCCATAGTGAGTAACGAACGACATGAGCGCTTATTTCAGTAAAAAATAATACGAAAACAACCTGTTGGCATTGGAACGAAGCGAAAAATACGTTCTGAGCTTCCATGAATAGATTGTCTGGTAGTATGACTCAATAGATGATCAGTGTATGTTGCCTGAATGTCGCGAATTTCGGTTCATTTTTCGTTCTTATACGAAAACTATCTGATATACGCGCAGGTTGGCCGCTCACATCATACACGCTTACCGAAACAATATTGAAAAATGTTCAATCTAAAATAAACGTTCTGTTGATAGAGTTAAATAAAAATTTGTAAAACTGGCTGTGACGTTCAGAAATCGTTGTTATGTGTGAACTGACGTAAACTGTAAGACGAAGTGGTTAGTAAATCAGTCAACCCTGCGATATCTGCAGTTTTAGAGAGAGAGAGATTGATTGAAGGTTTTTATTTTACTATCAGGGTAAGTGAGGGCCTTAGGGCCCTCTCTTCCACCTACCCTGAAACAATGTACACGTTTGTCCTCTTGAGTACTTCAATTTATAACTAGTAAGAATTCCTGTGTAAAAACAAAATAATTTCTCTTCCTTATACTACTTTAGGTACTTTTCCAATAACATTGTTTTAAAATTGTTCACGAAAACATCAACATTCAAATGGAGGTCAAACATTCCGAGGTTCTCATTGTATAATTTTGATGCTCGAGTCGAGAAGCTTCTTCCAAACAAATTCGTTCGATGTGATGGGATAAGGAGAACTTTATTTCTGCCACGCGTAATCCGGGAATCGAGGGAGAAATCAAGTTAACATTTTGAAGGATGTAAGGTGGACGGTGGTGGTTGAAAGTTTTGAAGATCAGAGTCGCCATCCGGAGTCTCTTTGATCTTAAGCCAGCCTAGCCGGGAGTAATGGGGCGTCACATGCTCATCTAGGCGGAGTCTTAGAGCGAAACAGTGCTGCATTTTCAGCCCTCTGCAGCTTGTCCATTTGGGCCATTAAAGTCAAAAATTGCCGCGCTGCAGCATAGTCAAAAAATCAAAAAATGGCAAAACGAGGCTCTGTACAAGTTGCAGCCGAGAGAGAGAGAGAGAGAGAGAGAGAGAGAGAGAGAGAGAGAGAATCTGATCTGAGAAAATGAAGCACCTAGAAGTTGAGTAAACGTTGAGGTTCTTTCATACGTTATTGTTTACATTACTCACTCAATCATTAATTTATTAATTTCCTGGTTTTTAATCAATACGTGTATTTATCATATCTCTCTTCGCTTTCCTAACAAGGTTCTTCCTCTCTGACTATTTATTAAATGTTCCTTAGCTCTACAGAGTAAGAAGGAAAGTTATGGACGGAAAAAAACTTAACGGGAGCCGTAGGCAAAACCTCACCACGTGCTTTGCACAATCACCCAATGTTACAAGCATGCCAAGATGCAGGTGGCCGAGGAAACAACCCAGCTAATCCTCTTGAAAGGAAAATTAAACAGCCAAACCCCAATACGCTTTAGCGGCCACAGGCTCCTTCTTGAAAAGCACGTCAAGTATTTAGGAGTGAATATAGGTGAGAGGTGGGGCTTCAAACAACAGGTTCTCTTAAGGCCTATCCTAGGCCTTTAATCCCTTAAAGGTACTACCATTGCGATCACCAAGGCCTATAAGACTCTATCGATGGAAGGACTCCAGGTTATCAGTGTTTAGATATCGGTTGACTTGGCTGTCGAGTGCATGGTTGAAAAGTGGAGAGTGAAACGGGAGCTTCCCCCACTTTGAGCTGAACTTCGTTCAGATCTCACCGCAGAAGAGAAACATGCTGCCATCGACGAATGGAGGTTAGAGAAATGGCAAGTGAGATGGTAATCCTCGTTAAAGGGGCGTGACACGTCTGAGTTCTTCCCCAACATCCGTCTTTAAAGAAAATGGGTTGAGCCAGACCACTGGACGAGCCAGTTCCTCATGGGAAATGGAGAATTCAATGCGTGGCTCCGCCTCTTTTCACACTCTCCATAATGCACATCTTGCACCTCCAATACAAAGGAAACAAGAAACCACACGCAGCTCCCCTGTAGTTTCCACCACAGTGAGCAGCAGTTGTTGGTTGGGCAGATGAACTTATCAGCATTGACTGCTACAAAGCAAGCCTATAACCGTTTCGCCGAGTTCACGAAGAAGGGGATGGCCTAGAAACTTGGTTACAGTTGATCTGCCCCTTTGAAACTTGCCACCCAAGTGGGAACCCACATGAAGAACTCCCAGATGGTACGGGATTCCTTAGTGCGGTAACTTAGGGGCAACAGGTACCTCTGCAGCTCTAATAAGGAAACAGACCTGAGTAGGTATTTGTGGGGTCACTAGAACCAAATAATGCGTCTCACGTGTCTAGTAATTTCCTGTACTAGTGTGTGCCCATACACAGCAGACCTTGTGCGCAGTAATTGCTGTTTTTATTGCCTGTCGAGCCAGTGTATTATTCCTCCTTTGTGAGGAACGTACCGCTCAGCTGTTCCTTGAGAGGAGCTAGTTCAGTAACGTCAATCCGTTTGTAGTTCGGGAGCTGTATGTCCTTAAGTTCACTGTTATACCGGGCTGCGTGCATCTACGGTCACACAGTAGGGAACAGCCGAGTGACTGGTGGGAGAAGTCTGACCTTATCAAATGTCTTCAACATTATCTGTTATCAACTGTCAAAGTTATCACTTAGCGTTGTTATCACATCACTTATCCAGGATTCGTTGATCGGCTGACATACGTGCGATGATTCACCCTCGTTAAACCCTTCACCTCCCCCTGATGCCTTCGAGCGCTCCCCTGGACATGGACGGAGCCGAAGAAATATCCGTCATGGACGTTTACGATATTGTCACCGATTTTGCCAAAGAATTCCGGCCGATCATTGAAATGTATGGCGCCGACCCTTTGGACAACATCATGAGCAAAGTTGTGACTATTTTGGAGCATTTGGAAACGCAAACGGTCAAAATCGGCCACCTCCACAGCATGATTCACGAGAGAGACGCGATCATCGCTAAATTGGAAAGGGACAAAGCTGACAAAGCCGCCGACCGACTCAGATTTGAGAAGGTGAGTTCTTATTGATCCCTTGACTGCATTTGATTTGATATCAAGAGCTCATGATCATACCGTCAGAGCCTCGTATGATCTGGCGACAACATTCAGGACACACTATTTGAAGATGTTGCGGTTGAGTCTATCTCCAGCTAATCGATAACATATGGCCAAGCGAAGATAGCTGGTAGGAAGGCCTGACTATACTGTCAGAATAGGTCTGACTGACGTTCATTCGCCAATATTTGATGTACAAATTAGGTTTTGTAACTTTGGAGTTTGTGTGGCACTTCAGTTATAACCCCACTGACTTCTTAATTATGCATGTACAGTGAGGGCTATGTTCTTGCTGTGGCTCTATTACATATTGGTATTTGAATGGAGTGAATGGAACTTATCGAAGGAATGGGAATTATTATGCACTGATTGATTAAATCCAGGTAGATTAATTCGTCTCGGACAGGGGTCTGTGGACTAGTGGCTAGAGTTTTTGTTAGTTTCTCAGTGATATTGTGAACGTTTTGAGGAGGCTTCGGAATTGCTCAAAAAGGAATCCCATAATTCATTACAGTCTTCCCAATGTCGAACCAAATTTTTTGAAGTATGACTCAAGGGCCTAAAGTGATCTTAAACATCAAAATTGTCTGAATGTTGAAATCACTAGTTTCTGTGGTCGGTTGTGGATCTGGATAGCTGCCTTCCAGTTCCAATCTCCCACCAAAGGCGAGGAAAACGTCTTCAGTAAGCCTGTCAGCTTGGTCTTGCAACTCTTCCCAAACATGTAGAGAGAGCTGCCTACAGGCGGTTTGAATGTTGGAATTGGGTCTTGTCAGGTGGGGAAGAAAGAAGCCGCACCACCTGATATTGGATGAAGTGTGTGCGAAGGGGCCCACTCTGCATGTCAGGGACTTGATACAGACAAAGTGTAAGTCCATGGAAGACCCAGATGGGATGGGGGTGGTCCCTCTCTTGAGGCCGGGGCTATGGTATATTATATAGACAGGTGCAGGAGTCCGGATCCGGACAGCGATACCATTGTGTGTGCGAGCTACAATTTTCCAAGCAGAGCTCTTTGCAGTGACAGTTAGGGGCCTGAAGTGAAAAAGAATATACATTATATCAGCCTTCACTTACGGCCCTGGCATTCTATACCATCGCGTCGGGGTTGGTTTGAGAATACTTGACTGGTCTGACGACCTTGACAAAGGAAAACCCATTAACACTGTGATGGGTGCCAGGTCATACAGGAATAGAAGGGAATGAAGAGGCCAGCAGATTGACGAGGAAAGGATCTGCGATTCTCCCGGTGGGACCTGAGCCCTTCGCAGGGACCACCAAGAGCCACTTGATCAAGGAGGTTGGTGTGGTAGGAGAAGTGCAGGGCTGCCTATTAGTGGGATGTGCCTGGCCAAAGGCAGTCAAGGCTGCTTATCAGACTCTCCAGGGAGCGAACAAGAGAGATCCTCAGTCTGGAGAGAGATACTGTATGGATGGTATGTGGCCCATTTACAGATCATTGTTTACTAAGGTACAACCTGGCTGTGTTTGGTAAGTCAGAGGCACAGAATTGCAGATTCTGTGAGACAGAGTCTGAGTCAGCATAGCATGTACTGTGTACTTGTTAGGGGCTGGCTGCAGTGCCCCTTCGAGTGCTTGCGGATCTTCAGCCACAGCCAAAGGTATTGTGCGAGAATGGTCGGGAGGTATTGGGGATGCTGCATCAGAGAACATCAGCTCCACAGGAAGGTCACCCACACAATAGCCCCAGTGATGGCTGCAGTGGGAGTTTTCTCACTGCCAACAAGCAAAATAAAAAAAAGCCTGTCAGCTTTCCAACATCTTCTCAAAAAATTATTTGAAGGTAGAAAATTCCTACGAAATCGACGATTTTCAATTGGCAGTACTTAAAATCCTTTACACGTTAACAACTATGTTCAATACAGCCTAAGTATGATCCTATATGTCAAAAATGGTTAAACACTTAAGTTAACGTACCTGTTAGGTGAGTCCGTCTCCTCTGGCTTGTGAGTGAGAGTCAGAGGAGACGGACTCACCTAACAGGTACGTTAACTTAAGTAATATGCCTACTGGCGGACATAACCCAATTTCTTTAATGGTTAAACAGTTTGGCGTTTGCATAGTAGGAACAGTTCTCAATATGTGTTCGTTGTAGTGTACACACAGTATTTTATTATTATTGCTTTTTTAGGAATTGGAACAAATTGAGGAGCACTGGAGGGAAGAGTCCAAGGAATTGGTGTCTGTTGTTAATAAGCTGCAGGATGAGAACAAAAAGCTGTCAAAATCATTGGCCGCTAAACAGGACACACCTACGGGAGGAGCTGGTATGTTGGAGGTTATGCCAATTTCTATAGGTCTTGGCACTATACAAGTATTAGTGCTTTTCAAGTATCATTAATGTATTTGTGTTTTTGTAACTCCATATTTTTACTTACCTTGGCTCTACAAAGTAGAAAGGAAAGTTATGTAGTTCTTTCCATCCATGACCAAAATGATAACCAACTGTAGTCATCATAGTGCTCAAAACACCAATTTTGTTTTCTCAAAAACTGCTCTAATGATTTTGATTAAATTATATGTATGAACAGTTGCAAATAACACAACAATACCATTAAATGTCCACCCTTTCGAAAATGATGAAAGCAGCGCAATAAATTACGAAACTTTTTGACGAAACTCAATTTAAGTGCAGTTTTTTTCTTATTAACTCCGCTCAAATGTTACTAAAAAGATTGAGGTGGTAGTCTGATCAAGTACCCATGCGATAATTATTTGATAACGTTCATAAGATAGAGAAGATACTCCAGAAATTCCAGAATTTCAACCTCCGCTGTTTTACTTACTACTATTTCTCACAGTTTTGGTAAAATAATCGCTCTCTAAAAACTGTGTTTGGAGTTTCATTAATTCTCTGTGTACTGATTGCTCAACAATGGTATTAGCATCAGTAGGAACATCACAATAAATTCTAGAACTATAAGCGCTATCACTTTCTACCTCCCTGAAGTTATGTTTTACCAAATTCAAATGAACTGAGTGAAAAATGAATTGAATTAGTAGTAAAAACAATGTAACCCAATGAACCTGATATTTTCGTTTGACGTTGACGAGAAAATTTCTGTCGCAAATTTGGTGATAGAAGTGTGTATTTTTGAATACCCCGCAAAGGTCACTATGTCTGCTAATATTGTTATTGTTGAGCATAACTATTTCATGAATCACGTTTCATTGGTACTAAAGAGGAAGAGTTTGTGGCTGAGTCATGTTGTTCGACCTATGGAGCAAATCCGTATGTGGTATATTTTCTAAGTAACAACAGTCTTCCTGTTGATAGACTTCTTGCTGCTTTACTTCCACCCCACCCTCCCATGGTTGAGGTAATGCATGTTCATTCCTTCATCATTGGGAACACAGTTATTTCCCGCTGTTGTCCATCAGAAGAGGAACACACTCTTTTGGGTACTCAGCATTTTGTTCGTACTAGCGGCGTATTGTCAGTGCTCATTGCATATCAAGTTATTTTAAATTGCATAGTGCTTTGAACTTCTTGATACTCACATGTTTTTCCCATGTATATTTGTCTGGCGAGCCATTCAATGGAAACAAAAACCAAAATGTCGAAAAAAAGTTATTTATCAAATATTTACGAATTTTGCACCATAAGACAACGCCAGTTGACGTTGATAAGACTGATGGAGTTTCTTCCACCAGTACATATGCATAGTTTCCTCTCCACAACTTTTTCTCTGGCCATATGATGAATAGAGATAGGCTTTTTCAATTATGTATTTTGATGATGAACAAACGTGAGCTATTCGAAAGAAAATACAAACTGGTGAGTATAGAGCACCGAAATTATGCTGAAGTAAAGCCCTTCTAGTTAGAAGTTTAATTGTCGAGCTTGTCTCTCTATAC
This sequence comes from Pachypeltis micranthus, assembly GCA_020466155.1. NCBI lineage: Eukaryota > Metazoa > Arthropoda > Insecta > Hemiptera > Miridae > Pachypeltis > Pachypeltis micranthus. Next base: position 43,850,592 of record CM035768.1, read on the forward strand.
ACTCTGCTGAATGCCCATATTTGGGTTTGGTTTCCAGCCCAAGCTTCGAGTCCAGAATTGGATATTGCTGTGTTACAAAGATCAAGGGCATCTGTAGACAAGTTGAGAGATCAACTTAAACAAAGAGAGAAGGAGTTGAATGTGAAGTCTACTGAGAACGATAATGTAAGTGTTAACCGGCCCTTTTGAGATTCAAATTAACTTCCATGTATTGTTCGGATTGAATATATTTTATGAGTAGCATTGATCCCATTTCCTTCTTGCTACTGACCCATCAATTTATGTGCATATGCGACAACTGTTTTTGAAATTTCGTTGTGAACTTTCGGTTGTTAGTGGTGTTTCTCATTATTCTCTTTAGGTCTGATTCAAGCCTTGTAGTTGAGTTCCTGGGAATCATGTGTTTAATTGCGAGTAAGTTTTCTTAATGGTTAAGATACGTGGTAATATGCCTTTCTTACCATGTAGTGTACTGTAAGTGGAAGCTTTTGACGTGAACAAATTATCATTAGTCATCTCATTTTGGAACTGAGTGGGTCATTTACTATTTCCAATGGAATACAACTCTGTAGGACTCTTTAGTGTATATACAGACCTGCTCTTCTATTTGAAGGTTATTATTACTATATTGAATGCTGGGAAAATGTTATTTTGCCCATTCAATTTAAACTTATATTATCTTCTTTAAAAAATCGATGAATACATACTCCTAATCTGTAGTAAACTATTCAAAAAAATCATTTTTGCTACAATTATATATTGGAGGAGTCGGAAAAATTTAGAAAAGGCCATTCTGCTCTCACATGTATAATTCGTTGCTTTTCAAGGTGTTGTTGTACTTTAACCATTTATCGATCATTTTTACATAAATAATTGTATCGAGCGGGCTCAGATTTTGTTTTATTGCTCATCTGCCGTGGAGTTCTGAGATTTGTCCCCAACTATTTTAATAATATCAGGGGTTCATCATCCCTGTCATACATCAATTTACTGTCTGGGTGCCTGGTAACGTCATCATTGTATATAAGTAGAAAAATCACCTATGTTTCATTAACCTGGCCTTAATAATTTTCTGGAATATGAACCAACATCCCCAACACAATTCAAGATGTTGATACATAAATGACATCGTTTAGGAAGGATATATGGCCAGCGGGATACTGACCAATTGCCACCAGCATTGGTTGTGATGAGTATGTCCGTAGGCTTCATTACAATCGATGTATTAGTCTTGTTCTTAGGCAATGCCATGTTCAGCTCACATCCAGAAAAATCTTCAAACGTGCTAATTATGTTTTCCATCTAAACCTTTAATTATCCAGTAAGTTACGTAAATCAGGTACTTCTTCTTACTATAAAAAATACTCCAAAGGGTAAGTTGCAATCTGAGTTGACTGATTGTGTAATATCTATCCCTGTTTTTCGATATGAAACTGTTTATTATTTAAGTCAGAGCCATGGGGGGTTTCTTCTAATTTTCTTCTTGTATAACACACAGGAGGCTAAACATTTGATTTTTAATAACCATCACCGGATATTACTGAACTCCGTTTGAGGAGGTTATTGTTTGGTTTAATTGCAGGTATGATTGGTTAGGCGTGAGGGAAGCTAATGGTTAAACCTCTAGGTTCAACGCCTGAAATGTAGGGCTGGAGGACCAAGGCTGCTGCCTGAATTAGCAAATGAATGAATAAGAAAATGAAATAGAAAATAAATGAAAGTCAAAGGCTAGGAAAAGGAAAATAAGGAAATATAAATTATTCGGAAATAAAGTATAGCTTCTATTACAATGAATTGAATGAAAATGAAATTGAATGGAACAAATTAATTAGAGCTCATGAATAAAAATAAGATATCTCGTTGGGGCCCTTGAAGATCGGAGTTTGCTTACCGGAAACGGAGGTACGTCGGAAGGTGCACACGATCGCGGAAAGAATGGAATAGGTGAGATGAGATTGAGCGAAACGGGGTGAGAAGGTAGTGGGGCGATGTGTGGTTTGAACTTGTTAAAGTGGAAGTTGCTATTGTGATGGGGTTTGATGAGCTTTGAGGAGAATTGTTTGGGTTGCTATTGTCGCCCCGAATCGATCGGGCCCTTAACAAAAGGGGCCCAGTTAAGGGGGCCAAACGCAGGAAATTTTTTGCTTACTATTTTGACCAATGATTGCTAGTTTCTTTTAAATTATTCTGTTGTTTTTTACGATTAAGTTTATATTGTGGATTGGAAATTGTTGAAATTGCGATTCCCAAGCGTATAGTTATATAGTAATTCATTAAAGGAGGGGAAAAGAACATGCTCAAGGAAGGAGCACATGCACATGCCTCAAGCACCATCAGAACTCATAACATTCAGACAATGGCACTGAGCGGAAAGCTCGAGTTTATGTCCTTCTGTTGTTTATTTTCCCTCCTTCCAGTTGTTTTCTGTAATTAGATTAATTATCTCAGCCCAAGACCAGTCACAAAATACGAACCTAAAATTATATATATATATATATAGTTGAACTAAATTCAGCCACTCTTATTACACATCCTAAATGGATGTTTCAGTGAAGGACTTCTGCCATCTAAGGCACACCCGAGATAGGAGGTCAGCTGCCTAACTGTCACCACCACTCAAAATTGGCATGCGGAGGTAATAGACAGAATTGTTTCTGGTTGGAAGATGCTCAAAATTGAGACAGAATTCCGATCGACTTCCTGAGAAATTCATGATGAGAATTGAAGACCAGAAAAATACTGAGGTTACACCATATAGGTTAAAATTAGGAGAAATATATACATAGTTTACTTGCAGAATGATGTTGCGGAAGTGAGGATTTGGATAGTAGATTAAGAAGGACAAAGAGAAGGAAAGGTTTTACACCGAATGGAGGAAGGAAAATTTACTTACTGTCTTTCACCTAATTGTTTGGCTGGAAATTGCTACTTTAAACAAATAAAGAGCTTTTGGGGCTCTTAAAAAGAATATGATCTTTCTTCTACATACATCCATCAATTTGAGGGTTATTAAACGCGATTTCGAACTTTTCCACACATCGACTAGCAGCTCACAACAGCACCGTATTGTTATATTACTTACCAATTAATTGTTACTTCGTTTCAGCTTATTGATCAAGTAGATCGTCTTACATGCGCAAACAAAGAGTTGAGAAAAAAAGTGAGAACAAGTCAGAGCCAAATTAGAGGTCTCATTGACGAAAGAGCTGACTTTTTAACTCAACTTCAAGATCAAAACTATGAACTCAACATCCTTAGGCATCGTCTTGGAATGGCTGAAAAGGAAAACGAAGATTTAACTCAATGTCAGGTAAGTTAACATTTAAATGAGTGATTTATGTCGTTGATGTATTAATAAGGCTCTATGGGCCAGTTAATCAATCTCGTTTGCTGTCCTGAATGAAGGTTGAAAAGTCAAATTTTCGAATAACTCTCAATGACTTGTTCATCAATTCACTTTCATGGTTGGCTAGCTCAAGGTATTCGTCATCGGTGTTTGATACTCCTGCTATTTCCTTTCACCAACTATCATTGACCGACGGCTGCAAATTCAAAATTTCAAGTGAAGCATTGTTAAATGTGCCCTTACTCTAACAGAAAATTCTACTGTGAGTGGGAGAATTTTAATTCGGAGTAACTTTCAAAACCTTTGGTTTGTGGTTTTTGCCAGTGGCTGAAATAGAAAATTGATTTTTGTCATAATTATCTTTTGTGATGTCATGTACCCATCCATCAAAAAGTGTTGTCCATGAAAAGTGATTGTTCTCAATAAACGTTGGTGGAGAATGTATAATCATGGAACAATAATGTATTGCCACTATATGTAGTGGAAGAACGAGTATCAACGAACTACAAATTAATCATTAATATAATCTCATCAGTCAATTAGTAACATGAATGTGAATTATTTGAAAGTGAGTAGAGAGATTAAGGGTTACACAGGTGGAGTATGCATGACAGAGTGCGTATTTCTTTGGGCTGACAGAGCACTTTTTGTGATCATTCAGCGGCCAATTGCAAGGGAAGAAAAGAATTTTCCATTTAATGCGACTTAAAAATGTGGTTACCCCGTTAAACCCCATTTTGAACCTCCAAGTAAATGTAAAATTACGGCCAGTTTTTGCCTCTCTTTGACCTCACAGTGACTATAGATGTGGAGGCATTCACAAGGCTCTCTTGCACTGTAGGGGGAAGAGACCTGGCTAAACAATAAAAAATCTATTGTATCTTCTGGCTGCTGTGGCAGTTTTCTCGTAAATGGCTGTAACGATTTTGATGAATCTTTCAAATTATCTTCTGGTAATCAGTACCTCACTTTTGTGCTTCATAAATATCACTATGAAAATTTGATAAACGACAATGAATACCTATGAAGCAAAAATAGTTTTTGTCACTTTTCGGCACACACACAACCAATTGACAATGAACAATTTTTGATAAACACACATCATGTCTTTAACTAGTCAATTCCTGCCTTGTATATATTGTGCATTTTTGTTTCTCTGACAGTCCATTGAACAGAAATAACAACCAAAACGTGTCAAAAATCGTGTTTGTTAACGATTTTCAGACTTAATTGCACAACCAAATTCGATCAACATGATGGACTGCCTCGTAACTTTCTACAACCCATCCATATCCACCCTTTTAACGGGGGTAGATGAAATTTCCTGAACATTACATTTTAATTTTACTGGATTTCTCAAAAATGTTTCCAATGACTACGATGAAATTTAGAGGGTAACTAGTACCTATATTTTGTTCTGTATAAGCGTTTCCGTAGACATGCGTCGAACCAAGGTGCATCGTTTGCAAATATAACAGAACACAAAATTGTATTGCCTTGATTGAAGTCCGACAAGTTTTTTTAACATTAGCTAAATATCTGGACTTATGTTTTACGTGCATAACTTGAAATATTAGCAGCAGCAGAATGCGAAAGTTTAGTTTCAAATTTTTTTCATGATGGGCAGTTGGGAAAAGGAAATAACAGTCTCAAAGAGCCTAATTCTGACCATCTCCCGAAGTACAGCACTAATGAGTTAAAGCAACTTCTCAAAGAAAGAAACGACCTCAAAACCAGAGTCTCTCAATTGGAAGAAGAATTGGCCTCACGTTACCCCAAGGAGGAAGATATGTAAGTACTAATTATGTATTTGTGAATTAACGTGGCAATCTAGTTTACAATTATCAATACGTGTCATTAGCAACTTTGATTTGACACTCTAATTTTGATACTAACTAAACATAGTAATAAAATTAAACAGCATTCGATTGGGCAGCCAAACAAGTTGAATTACGAAGTAATTCCTTTGGCTACGTTGTATTTTTTTTATAAAGGGGCAGTCCAAATGCAAGCCAAATGAACCAAAGCCCACACAACCGTACAGTCTAGAGATGTGCGCCTTTTAATCTTTCAATGATGGTCAAAGATCATCTATCCTATCGCAAACCAACGTGTAGGATCTGCATCATTCACGTACGAGTTTCTGTAAGATGTGAAACTTTGGCAAGAAGTGGTGGAACTTTATTTTTACTCAAAAATTGTAAAAATGGGTAGAAATCTCTCTTCCGTCTGTTCCTCTATCCTGAAATGGAGTACCGCTCACCATAAGATCGTTTCACACACTCTTCTTGCTTGGTCCAAGATAACTATAGTTAACGTACCTGTTAGGTGAGTCCGTCTCCTCTGGCTTGTGAGTTAGTTAGAGGAGACGGACTCACCTAACAGGTACGTTAACTTTAGTATTTGCCTACTGGCGGACACAACCCAATTTCTTTAATACCAAGATAACTATGGTCGTTAGAGACTGATGTCACCCAAACCACTGACACTGTAGTCTAGATAACAAAGCTCAGAAAATTGAGCCGTGGTTTGCATTCTTTGGATCTCACCTTGCTATAACCGCATTTAATTGTGAATGCGGTTAGACAAGCCATGATTTAAGCCATATCGAGAAGGCAGTGGACTAATGAGGTTACAGTAAAGTAAGGTAATTTGGTATCTGTTCATCATCTCAGTGGTCCCATGTTGTAAGGAATTGTTATGTAATATGGCTCTGTAACCATACCACCCTCTGTGTAAATTAGCCCAGGATAATGCTTAGGTTCAACGGGGAAAATCAAAATAATTCAAAATTGGTATTGTAGTCATTCTCCACCACAAATTTTGTTGTGTGCGTACCTAAAAATCGAAAATTGCACCGCGCACTGAGCGATGACCCCTCTATCTCACTAATAAATAAATGGAAAGTAAGTTGCAATATCCAATGCAATAACCAATGATCAAACTACTTTGGGCAAGAGTCAAGGGAAAGCTCGAACAGACAAACTATACACATTTTGTTGATCAGGAAGACATGACTGTTAACACATATGCCTTAACATAATAACATCTTAATTATATAAATAAGGTTATGTAAGTACTTGATGCAGTGTGCAGGCAAGGGCATCTCAAAGAGATTGGCAAGTCCTTCACATTTGTATGAGCGTCTTCTCGATTGGTCGTCACACCAATCTGAAGCAAACCATATAGGAAGATCAATTACAAAATTTGCAAATAAAGAACAATTTATTTTGATGGGGAGCGTAATATTTTTTCCCTCTCTGGTGAGTACTTAATATAGCTCGATAGCTTGGAGGTTTACCTGTCTGTGTCGTATTTCAAACGCCCTTCTATTTTTCCTTGTACACTCATGACAATTTCTTTCAACCACAGGTACTCCATTGAGAAATTCGTCTAAATTATTGAAGTCGTCAGACCTCTTTGACGCTCTGGATGAGCAATAAAAATAATTATCATCGTCTTTGAAAGCCAATTGCAATAAGTGCGACAATCCTTGTAGAAAGGATCGTAATAAACGAAAGTGTAGTCAATAGCAACACAAAAAACAGTTAATCGCTTTGATACCAATATCCAATTTACTGAACATCATCGAGTAGGACCAGATAGTTTGCATTAACGAGAATAACACATTAAGAATAGCATTAATATTTTCTTCGCCACTCTGGGTATTGTTAAGCTGGTTTAGGACTGTTCCACCCTAACTGACAGAGATGTGCTAATGAAACCCAGCGTCTGTCATCGATCTTCTACTTTTTTACAGCCCTACAGGAACCTGATTTTTATCCTCCGATCTTCGGTTCTTGGCTATTCATACACACACGTACAGGAATATGTAGTGCAATCATTGTATGCCCTTCCACTAGACCTCACCACTAGTCTCAGTCAGTGCCTCACTCCTGTGTTCATCCTAGTTTTCCTTGAAGGCCTGACTAATCGCTGTGTCTTCAGTATATAAATGGTAACAAATAACAAATATAATACAAATTGGACCTTCCTTATCTGATTCGTGTTTTCGGGCGAATGGAGTCATCGTTGTTTTCATAAGGGAAAAAGCACTCAAATGCAACTCAAGATGAATGAAATATCAGCTTTGAAATCAGTACAAAATTGAGGCTTGTGATTTGTGAAGCAGTTATAGTGTGTTTAGTAAGTTTCTTGTTATCTTTTCCACTGCATTTAAACAATTAAAGTTAATCCTCGACAGAGCACCAGTTGCAGAACCAAATGATGATGATTCTCAAGATGATGAGGAAGGTCCCGTTCAAGGCCCTCTTCCCTATGAGCCCAGTGATGCTCCCTGGAGAAGATCAGAATCTGGTATTCGAAAATTGTAAGTAACCATTTGAAAGAATTCGGTATCCGTCCTGTGTAATGTATGACCGGTAGCTGTATTTACCTCACACAGTTCTCACTCCTAGTCTATGGATATGAGAAAAAAAGTGGTAAGTACTTTACAATGGGTTTCCAAGGGTTCTCAAACTAGTGAATTTATTTTACTTATGAACTTAGATTTAAAAAAAGTTAATGAAATCGAAAAATAGAGCTAATTTTGAACACGTTTTGACCAAAATCAACAACTTTATCTCCCTTTGATCAAAATGAATTAGCGTAGGAAATGATAAATTTGGTAATAGGAAACTAAACGTGGTGAAAGGTCGTCGAGGTGTATCAAGATGACAGGCAGAACTTCGGAAAAAGTCGGACTTGTAGCAGTGTGTATGTTGCTCATCACTGGTAGGCAGGAGTTAGGGTATCAGGATCCTTCCTTGCATGGTAGGTGCTTGACTCAGCTGAGGCCAACGCTTGCTTTAATATTGTAATGGTATTTGCTTGAAATGAGCTACAATATGCGAATTACTATGCTATTTATTATCTAAAATGTTGGGGGAGGCAGAAATAGTTACAGGATTGACACATAAAAGGAGAACTCACAACAGTACTCTAATCATTAAGAAAGTGTACAGTTTGCTACAAACCTATCTGAAAAAAGTGAGAAATAATTGTATGTGTGTGTATATGTGTTTATATACTCTTTGTTACAGATTTCGCAAATTCTTCAATGAATCTAACATGACATTTCTTGGAACTAGTCCAAAGAAGAACGCCTCATCTGCGTCTCCTTTAAAGCGGCCTACAAAGAGTAATTTACAGTCTACTCAGTCAAATGCTCGCCTGTAAAGGTGACATTTCCAGGTTATACCATTTTGTTATTGTTCCCTATTAATATAACATATGTAGACTGCTTATCTTTTTACGCTCCTGAGGTTTAGTTTTTTATTTATTTAATTTTTGCTGCTTGAGCTTGAAGGTAAGGGAGCACGATTGTGGCGTGGTTTTTAGAATGGAGAAACAGGCTGGGCAGAAGAGAGCCAATAAGTGAGTGTGTATGTGTGTTTGTGCAGAGAGGGGGGGAGATACAATTTTAAAGCTGATTTCCATTTGTTAACCACAAATGGGTAAGGTAAGGCTCAGTAACTGTAACAGGAAACAGACCTGTGTGGTTAACAAATCATAACTTTTATACTTTTTGTTTTACTGTCAATATGGAGTTTTGACTCAATCGTTTTTGTTTGAACTTAGTCTAGTTGCATACAACTCGAATAGGATCATACTGTCATCAACCATAAAATATGTCAGTAACGTTTGGTCAAATGATTTTGTTTGGTGAATCGTTTTGAAAGTGTGAGTAAATAGTCTTTTTGGGGCAAGGGGGCTGTAAAGGTCGTAATGTGAAACCCTGTTATGAAAAAAGTGTGATTCGAGTTGGAGATTGTTATCTAGTACTATTTTGGGGTGAAGGATAGAGAACTGGCATAGAACTCAGAAGTATTTCAAGGGATTTGGTGAATGGAATGAAATAAACTTTGATAACTTCCCATAAAAATATCACTTGGGAAATGTGAAATGAGTATCCTTTGTTACTTAATGTGTATAAGCGTAGTTGATCTCTAAGATCACGGGAAAAGTCTGTCAGTTTGCCCTTGAGGAGAACTAACTTCTTCTCACTGACCGGCACAGGATACGCTTGAGCATTGAAGAGAGAGAGAGGTGAATTGTAATGGTGTTTATCAGGATAATAACCACAAGGGTGGTAGATACTCATTGGAATGAGCACAAGAGACCCTGGCCCTGAACTGAGATGCGACGGAGTTGTGATTTGAACATTGTTTCAGGCAGTGAGAGGTGAAGGATAGGAATATAAATTTATTTTAGAGTGATAGACACTAAGAGGGTGGGTGGGAGACGTTAGTCTTAAATATTATCAATAAATGTCTACTCGAGCAGGAGAATACACAACAGTCCACGACAGGGCCCAACAGTTCGTTTGATACTGATTCATTAGCTGCTGCCTGAATATTTGTGTCAGGTCCTTAATTATGATGGGGCATTTTAAAATACAAGACTTACAGAATGAAACCTAGCTACAGATTTGCTTTCACGGCCCCTTGAATGTTGTTACTAGTGATTATTGGTGACATTTGAATGAGACAATTAGATGCCTGAAACCTTTGTTTGTTGGATTTTAAGGGTGTTAAGTGGGGGGGATTCAGAATGGAAAGACTATTAATAATTTTATTGTGAGAATTACACGCAGTACAATAACAACGCAAAATCATCTACAAAACCAATCAGTAAATGTATGATACAATCATTTACTAACAGAATATTAGTGCTCAACAGCTTATTAGGTATCCTTCAGTTCTAACAATGCTTAACGTTCCATTCTAAAACAGTAGGTGGGTAAAGAACTGACAAATGCCTCATCTGCCCTCACTATGTTGAAACAAAATGCTGCTTATTTTACCCATTTCACATCCTTCATAGCTCACAGGGAGAAATAGAGCCATCGTAAATGGGTATTGGTTTTGATGATCCTGCCCGGAGAGCTGATTGTTCTATATAGTAAATACACATTGTGGCTACCCTCCCCTTTCTCAAGATAACACTGGTTTATACAAAGACGTGCATCTGCCATACTTTTCCAATTATGAATGCAGATTGTTGCACCAACGAACCATAGCTGTCGTCTTACAGCGTATTACAATAATATTAGGCCCTAAAGAAATTGGGTTATATCCGCCAGTAGGCAAATTACTAAAGTTAACGTACCTGTTAGGTGAGTCCGTCTTCTCTGGCTTGTGAGTTACTGTGGGCAAGCGCTTCCGATGTAAAGACATCATCGTCTGGCCGTTAAGTCAGTACTCAGGAGGAGGAGTACTGACTTAACGGCCAGACGATGATGTCTTTACATCGAAAGCGCTTGCCCACAGTAACTCACAAGCCAGAGGAGACGGACTCACCTAACAGGTACGTTAACTTTAATACTAGGCCCCCCCCCTCCCCACACTATACCAAAATATAGTGTTCTTACATCATTCAAGAAGAAGAAGAGTATTTATTTGTTTAAAATCAGAACTTCTCATCCTTTTGTTTGTCATTTACTGGAAAATAATGCCTATGATCACTGTTAGTACTTTTGCGTCGTGGAGTAAGTTAAAGCTTGCACTTAAATTTCATGCATTTTCATGGTTAAGGCATTTTAAGTAGCTACATTTTATTTACCTCCATTCTTTTAATCTAATGAGGATGAACTGGATGTATAGACTACATAATCAATGAGGCAATAAGGTGTACACTCACGTACACTGAAAATGAATGTTTTCCCTCGCACTTTTCTCTTCGGGTGTGTGTTCTCATTGCGTATGAAACAGGGCTCCCCAAATAACCAACCACAGCTCCCTTTGCCTTACTGATCTTCAAGTTACCTTTTATTTCACGAAAATCCATTTTTTATCGTGGCTTCGCATGAACTGAAGCTGTGTGTTCTTAATTAGCATTTAAACGTTCCTTTTCATGAACTAAGTCTGCAGTCTGCATTTTCTTCTAATGTTTCATCTGTAATATATATGTGCGCAGATGATGAATATAATGGCTAATATTTGTTATACCAACAGCAAGTGATATTTTCCAGACTTGGTCAACACTGTAGACCAGTAGTATTGTGAGAGCTTCTAGTAAGGTGTAATGGACCACAGTAGAATGATCCTCATTGTGGATTGTTAGATGACTGTCATGTGGCCTAGTATCAACCTTGCCTTTCAATCTGATGATCAAAGTTTAAGGTGATATATTTTTAAAGTATGTATTTACCAGTAATTCATTAATGATTTTATCAATTAGTCGTTTGTCTCAAAGGTGCTTATACAATATTAATGTATTGAGATATTTTGAGGTGATTGAAGCTTCTATGTTAAACATGAATATTAAAAAAAAAGAAAGGCTATCATTTAAAATTAATTGATTTATTTTACACAATATTATTGTTGTCGTTTTATTTATTTAACATTTTAATTGCATTCACACATGATCTTCCTTGATAGTGAGACTGCTAGAAAGATGTTTTAAGTGTAAAAGAATGAAATTATTGGTACAGTAAATTTATCTTCTTGTGAAAAGTAGTTGTTAGGCATTATGTAAGAGTTTCAAAAGATATCAATTTACTTAGATTTTATTGACTCTCATGATGTATAATCATTATATCAAACTCAGTGGTGAGTTGTCTTCAAAATGTGTATATTTCATGCTGCTTCTTGTTTTTGCTCCAATGAACAAACAACAACAAAAATAGCAGAAAACTTCACTCAACTCATTCAACTACTAGTTAACCCTCAAACGCCTTGATATTGCAACAACCCTTGAAATATATTCAAGATAACCACTTAACCTGTAGTGAATGGTCACACACAACCTAACCACGTGTTGTAGTGGCCAAGATGACCACTCCAACTATAATAAAACAACACAGAGATGGCTAGAGAAAGTTCGTTTTAATGTGGAATGAAACTAACAACAAAGAACAACATTTAACTTCAACGTCAGGTTGGTAATTATCACATTACACATCGGAAACTCGTTCCTTCAGCCCCCCCCCCCCCACCGAAGAATTATATCTCAAAACAGGTGGTATAATGAAAAACCCTACGCAAAAAATCAAAGACAAATGTGTGAAAGAACAGAAAACCACTCATATTAGATCCTAAAACGATTCAAACCTCTTAAATGCTTATCACAAGATATAACATACTCAGTGTATCCACTGTGGACTTACAAAAATTGAATCCCTTACTAGTAGTATCTCAGATAGATGTATTTGGATCTCTGATTAGTAACGTCATTTATCCAAGTGTATCAGTGAGTTCCTGAGCTTCACGAATAAATTAGACAAATGAATTCATACATCATCAGTTTTACAAAGTTTAACACAACAGTCACTACACCCGGTCGACAACTTGTAGCCCTTTGCAAATCATCGCACAGAATGGCCAAGTTATGAACTTCATATGCAATTCAGTTGTCGTTACACTACCAACAGAGAATATCACTGACTGTAGCTCAGAACGTGCGAGAATCAATAGGTTTATGAAGTACAGTTGGCAACTTTCCTAACCAATTGTCTACATACGTATAGTTCACAAGACGAGTAACGGACCTTTAGCACGAAATGAAGGTGATGAAAGTTGTCGGAACATTGTTAGTCCAAGCTTCCCACCTGGATAGGAATGATATTTAAACAGGAGTTATATACAACTTTTAATGAAAGTTACTACTATAAAAGATCTACTTTCTTCATTTACCAGCCAAGAGCACACCATTTCATGTTACTTGAATTTACTCGCTGCTTTGTTCTCAATTTCATAAAAATGTGTGCATGAACGAACAGGATGAGGAATCATCCTAATCAGTGAGGGTCACCTAACCAATTGTCTGATTGAGTTGAGGTTTGATATTGTATACATCCATTTTTTGGAAATTTGAAATTAGGCAAAGGAGTAGAGCTAGACTTTTAGCAAGTTGACGAAGAAGTGCACAAGAGTTACTGTAGATACCATAGGATGAAGTTAACCTAACATAGCTACACAAAGCCAGTCAGTTGAACCCTTGATGTCAACAATAGCATATATGAATAATGGTATAGTCGTTCACTTTTTTTTCTTGTGAGCATGTTTGAGGCTCAGCTTAATAATGCTCACCTAAAAACTGATTGCATGCACAAATGTGCAGAAATAGTTCTCAGTGCATTTGGTTATCTGAATATTTTATCACTGCAGTTTTGTTCACAAGTTTCATACAGCGATGTAAATAACACAAATCAATATAGACTCCATCCTCTATCACGAAGACAAGAGATTCCTTAGGCACAGTACTACAAACTTAATTGCATGTCTCAGAAGTGTTTTCTAAGAATGCTGATGGCATGATTACCATTTCTCATTTTATAGCTAGCCTGTTACCCCAATTTAGGAAGAGCCAGCTATTAATTCACAATCACTTTTCCCTAAGGAGAAATTTAGGCATCCACATTAATCGCATACATCGTGTACAGCGTTGCTAATGCTTTTTCCTAAATATCAAGTTTCCTGTGACTTAATTTTTACTTAACTGTGAGTTTTATAACTGTCTCTTCTCACTAGCAACTCGTTTCCATTGTGGGGAACAGCACTGAATTGCATAAAACTGGTTAAATAGTGTTGTTCTACATTATTTAAATCGTAAACAGGATTACTTGGATGATTATTGTATATTTTATGAAGGGTTCCTATGCAAATAAAATTTGAACACCCATTTTGTGTTCATGGATTTCTCAAAAGATTCGCGTGCTCCACATTACTTTGTTACTGTAATATTTCGCAGATTAGAAGATAATCCACACGTTAGATGTCCCATCATTTAACTCCTAGTCATCTTCATTTTAGCAAATGAGGAACACTTAAAAAGTGGGATTCTCGGAAAAGTCAGTATTGGCTTTCAGGTAAGTTTCTTCTTAGTATGTCGTTCGAGCATGTTGTATTTTGTTGGGATCATAACTGCCAAGTAAGCGCAAGATCCAGGCTGCCAGATACTACCTGGACATCCAGGATCACAGCAGACTAGTCGGCACCAACGGTGACGATATCAGGCCTCAGTACTTCTTCAGAGACATCCCGGTAGTGCGGCTCTCTCTCCATTCCTCATCCCTTATGATCCCCCCCCCCCGCCCCTCAACGACCTACTTATCCACACACCAGAGCCTGTGTACGTGTTGATACCATTGGAAGGTAGAAACTGACGACTTTTGCTGTTCCTACTAGTTGCACATTATATTTCCTAATAAACTCATACATGGGCACTATCATGTGTGCAGCAGTTGAGTTATCTTACCTTGAGCCCCACAGATGTGAAATTGAAGGCCTATAACAGCGCTTTAATCTTACCCGAAGGAGAGGTCACAGTAAGAGCGAAGTGTGAGGACAACGAATTTGAGTGCTAGTTTCGGGGGTTTACCCCCAATCGTCTAATACTGTTCTCATTACCAAAATACAGAACACCCAGTTATCCGGAATTCTTGTTTCAACGTTGAAAAGAACTCCATTTGTTCGTCCCCATTTCGTTTGATGGACAAATAGAGTAATCAGCTGTACTTTGTACGAACTCCAAAGATATGAGAAATACAGCAAACCAAGTTTCGTCTTAGAAGGAACTTTTTCAAAAGTTCGTTCATTACGGATTTTTTAGACCACATTAAAGGCAAAATGTGGCATGGGCGGACACAATTTTTGGTGTAGGAGAGTTCGTCACAACTGGATGGCAAAATTACAAGTCGTCCATGGCAAAATAACTAGAGAAGCTCTACTTAACCACTTCCATAGCGCACCATCGAGTTGACAGAAGGGCGAACAAACTTCGCTGTAATTGACATTTGGTTGGTGGAAAAAACGCAGGTGTATGCTCCAGAATGAATGATAAACCAAACTGTCCAGTTCGTTCTCAAAGTTTGTCGCGGTGATTCCTTGATAAGTTGTTTGAGAGATGTTTATTGGAGTCTTCATGTTTTGCCAATCTTTTCATAATTGTATTCATTTGATTAATCAAATGTGGGACCAGGTTGTTGGGACAGAACAGTTCGAATGATCATGTTTACTCAAGCTTTGCCATTGAGAACAATATATAGGTATTAACTATTTCAAACGCCCTGTGAGTTTGGTGAAACTCGTCTAAGCCGTTTTTTTTACTTCATAAGACTATATCCATATTTTCATGGGACTACGTGTGGAGAAGAAATGTTTGGTACTAACTATTAGAAGATAATTTGAAAGGTTAATCAAAGTCTCTATTGAAAACCCCTAGTTTTTGGTACATTTTCATCCCCCACACCACCACAATCTCCTATAACCTTATTAAGGTGTCTACAAAAAATAACGAACAAAACAAAAAAAGAACTAGCTCTATCGATTCAGCCGTTCTCTCACAAATCGAACTACAGAATCGCTTTTTTACTTTCCTTGCTCTACGAAGTAGAAAGGAAAGTTATGTAATCGGCTGAAAACAAAATTTTGAGTTCTTTTCAGATCTTTACTTTTCAGACCCCCCTGAGTCCGAAAAACATTATTTGGGAAGATGGTCTGTGAACGATTTTTAGAGAAAACTACCGTACCAAATCAGCTCAAACTTTATATCTCGCCCGCAGGTCACCATGGAACGTCAAAATAAGGGTATGGACAAAATCCACTGAAAGTTAACTATAGTTATCATAGTGATTAAAACACCAAATATTTTTTTTCTCAAAAACGGCTCTAACGATTTTGATTAAAGTTTATATATTGATATAGCTCCCAATATGACAACTATACCATAAAATTCCCATTTGTGGGAAAATGACGAGAGCAGCACATGAAATTACCAACACTTTCGACGAAATCGATTTTAGCGCAGTTTTTAGAGAAAACCACCGTACCAAATCAGCTGAAACTTGATGTCTAGCCTACAGGTTACCATGGGACGCAATAATGAGGGTATGGGCAAAATCCACCGAAAGTTAATTATAGTCATCATAGTGATCAAAACACCAAATTTTTTTCTCAAAGACGGCTCTAACGATTTTAATTACATTTTTTATATTGATAGCTCTGAATCAGGCAATGATACTATAAAATTCTCATTCGTGGGAAAATGACGAGAGCAGTACAATAAATTATCAAAATTTTCGACCAAAAGCGTTTTTCGCGCAGTTTTTTCCTTATAAACTCCGCTGGAATTCTTGTAGAATGTTAAAAAAAAATTTGTATTGTAGTCCAATCCAATACCTAAAGGGTGAGTGTTTAAAAACGCTCATGAGATACATGGGGCTCACTCCAGAAATTCCTGAATTTCAACTACTGTCGTTGCGCTTACTACCAGTTCTAACAGTTATTTCCAATAACTCTGAAAAAGTGATTACTATCCTTTTTTTAAAAAATCGCGTTTACAGCCTCATTAATTATCTGTGTACCAATTGCTCAATAATGGTCCTGCAATGAGTACGAGCAGCACAATAAATTCCGGAACTGTAAGCGCTACTGCTTTCTGCTGCCGTAAAGCGTTGTTTGACCAAGTTCAAATTAACTGAGAGATAAATGAATTGATTAAATAGAATTAGCGATGTACAAAGTGAATTGACGTAGAGCTAAGGAAAGTTGTGTGTTGCAACGCACCAGATATTTTTTCTAAAGCTCACCGTAAATGGGACGGTGGCACCCAAAAAAGGTGAAACTAAATAAGGGAGGGCGCCCAGACCACCCTACACCGGCTCTAGGGATAGAAGGATTGGGATCGGGAAGGAGACTCAAACTGGTCACCACTGGCACAACATTACGGCCTTTTGTACACCTCATCGCTGTAGGCACTGATGCCACACAAACGACGTGAAAGTGCCGGTAATCCTTCCCATGAATGCTCTGTGAAGCCCACTCCCCCTATGCAGAAGAGTAGGATGAGTCAGGACATTGCCTGAGTTATCATCCGTCAACTGAACCATGCAGAGTAGTCGCAAACTCTGAAGGCTTACTGGACTTCGGGGCAGATGGAGTCGCCATGTCCCATCACCGCAGCTGATCCTGGACGAATCCAATACCAGTCACAGCGCGTGCGAAACGGCGCAAGAACGGAATAGAGATAGAGAGAGAAGGGACCCGTAGGTCAGCTTCTGAGCAAGTACGCCCAAAGGAGGCGCAGCATTGGCAACTTTCCGAAGATAATTACCAAGGTCCACACAGCTTCTGGCTGAGGTAGTTGCACCAAGAAACACGATTCCAAGATACCACACACACGCTCGGACAACGTGCCGAAATTAGGTTTTTTGGATTCATTAGGCCTCAAAACGTAAAAATCTGAAGAAAATGCAACTTTTTTTTGACACGATTACAATACTTTTCTTTCCCTTTGGGTAGCGGAAATTAAAAATGAGCCGCTTGCTCGCGCTCTTGCGAGACCAATGCGAAACTCCGGAAACGAAATGTCTGTCAGGTGCGAATCATACTTCTAAGGAAATTTCGAGGAATCAACCGTCTCCTAACGAGCCTACGCATCCATAAGCTGAGAAGCTGAGGATCTTTTTCCCCTCAAACGTTCGCAATAGACACTTCCCGAAAATCCCGATCGAGAATAGCATGTCGCAAACAAGCCGATATTTTGGACTCACGAAATGTCAGGTACGGCGAAGTTTTTTTTTTTTCTCTTCTGTCGGGTAACTGGAATGTCTGTATACATTTCCACAGAATCGCGCCTGGAGAACAAATGTAGCGACTAATTGCGTAGTAGAGGTGCTCTCGTCATTTTGCTATGGATGTCAATTTTATCCTGCCATCCGGTTGTCACGAACTGTCACTCCTAGCCAAAGTATTTGAGCGACTGATCTACACAGAAAACAAGCTTCCACCACAACATTTTGGCTTCGTCCAACACACTCTTGCCCCCTCCAACTTCAAAGACTGACTTCCTTTATTAAAAACACTTTCCACGATAAAAAGCGTCCGATATCTAGGTGTAATGTTAAACACAACTTTAACTTTCTCACCTCATGTCTCCCAACTTCTGACGAAAATTCGAATCCGGTCCAAGCAACTACAACAATTTCTATCATCCTCGAGTGCGTCAAATGACAATAAATTCTTCGAGTTAACTCGGTATAGATTTCCGTTCAACAGACATATACAGAAATAATTACAGAGATCACCATTTGGCTATGGGTGGCTGAAAGACACTGATGAAATCCTGTGACGCAGTTACATAGGAAATTACGAAAATGTTTCAGAAAACCAGTTTCGACACATTTGCATTTTTGTCTCTGCTCAATGCACTTTCAGAGGAACATTTATTGAGAACAATATATTGATATTAACTATTTGATAACGACCTATGAGTTTGGTGAAAATCGTTGTAACCGTTTTGCTAAAGAGCGTGTAAAACCTCCGTTTGCTACACAGGCTTATACCTCCGTCTACCGTATTTTCATGGAGATATTTATGGAGAAGAAAAGTTAGGTACTAACTGGGGAAAAAATAATCTGAAAGTTTAATCAAAATCGTTATAGCCGTTTCCGAGAAAAAAGCTAAGCCCCCTCCCCCCCGTAGTTTCGCGTCTATAAATAAAGTCACAAACAAAACAAAAAAATAACCAGCTCAATCGGTTAAGCCGTTCCCCCACAAATTGAACTGCAGCCACACTTATTGAAGAGATTAATGATATCGACGGTCTTGTTCAATCATTGCAACCTGTGTGGGTTTAGGGGGATAAAAATCTCCAAGGTTATAAACGCGACGATGGCTACACGTTCGAAAGCCTAATTGATTTCAACGTTCCTTTATAGCGATGTCAATCTAACGCTACTGTCGAACCGACAATTTATAAAATTGTGGCGACGTTTCGTATGAGTCTAGTGTGGACTTGTATTGTTACCATCAGCCTCTGTACTAAAAACTTTCGTCGCCAGTCCCAGGATATGTGCGCTTACTCCATAAAATGTGTACATGCGAAAAATTCTAGATCTGATGATGAAATTCTAGTGATGCAATGATGTTATGCATACTTTGGAAAATATATAGTTTTTGTTGTTTTTCCTCTATCGTGATTACAAATTTCTCGACACTCGCTAGGACGTTGGGAGGAAGTATGAAGTAGTTGGTGAGGAAGAGAAGGGGGTGTCACGAAGACCTTACGAGGTCCTAATGATAGGAAGAGTTCAATTGCGCCCTTAAAATCTTCCCCTCTTACTACTCTTTTACAATTTTCCGCGCTTGCGATCAATTCATTTTGAAATGTTTTCCGCAACCTCATTTCGGAGCGTTTATTCTATGGGTTCAGTCTATTGAGGAACGCAGTGAGAGCACGTCAGTTGTCGTTCTTTATTCGGTTTCCGTCTGCGACTGATTTACCACGCGGTACAGAGCGGAAGGATCAGGAGACATCTGTCCATCCGGAGCCAATGTAGTTGGAAGGACGTGTACCTTTCTTTTCCGCCTGCGCTCCAGATGTTTATTCCTAAAAATGAACGTCCCCGTTAAGACTCGTGCGACCAGAGCCCTCGCCCTCAATATGACGCTCAGTAGAATCAATCAACCACGTGGTCCGTACTGTGAATCCAACGTCATTGCGATTTTTGCAGAATAGGAAATAACTGTCGCTCAAGTTTTAAGGCCGTAGAACTGACTTGGGAAAAGGAGCTGCTCAACATTAGTTATATTCATGTCACATTGGTCGTTACAAGAAATTTGCGTCTGGTGGAATATAACACATATTTTTTCGTCCCATTTTATAGTACGGCGTAGAAGCGCATTCTTCGTCAAAAGACGTATTGTAGGGAGCAAAAAGTACGCATTTGTTGACTGAACCGTGTGAGTTTAATCAAAGTCATTCAAGCAGTTTCTGGGAAACGAAAAAAAAAATGCGGAGAGGAGAAGGCATTGAAAATCTAAGGTAAAACCTATTCAATCGTAATCCACCTTCAAACTTCCACATTGAAACATCACATAATCCCAACTCTAATTCTTTCGCGTTGTGTCGCCTTCGCAACCTCGCAAACCCACGGTAATTGAACCTCACCCTTCCATTTCAACTGCCCACCAAAACGACCCAAATCTGTCCAACACACATAACTATTTCTGTTTGGATTAGCGACTCATGGCAAAATAATTACCAATATAGACAGGAATTAACTGGGACATTGACTTCCAAAATGTTTACACTAGCCCTAATGGAAAGTCATTGTTTCCCCGAACACCTTCTTCTTCAAGCCCTTTTGTTACCTACGGAAAGTCCACTCTCCAGTTATTTCCGATTTACAACGGAGTTCCCCTTTCTTCTGGACTTTCCCAAATTTCCTTTTCCCTCCTCTCAATTTACTTGCCTCTCCACAACAGATAGCTTCTCCCAAACTCAATCACCTTCAAGTTCTCCCGAAAGTCATTCGTCTCCCAGTTCTCCCAACGATTCATCTCTCAGCTCGCATTACTCACAACTCAATTCTCACTCTCTCTCCACTTAGTATCTCACAACCCGTTCGCACGTATTGAGAGTCCCTTGTTCGCATTTATATACTCATACTCACACAAATATGGCTATTGTTTCAAGTGTAATACAGTCCTCACTTTCATTTATTTCTCAGAACAAGCTCCCAAACATTCGTGCGCCCAACAGACAGTTTAGGTTTACCATCCATTATGGATAATACATCTGTGTTTTCGGGCAGGGAAATTTGATACGTTTTGAGGCATCGGGATTCCAAATCAGCAAAGTCTGTCTGCTGTCCGACAGCGGGTTTTTACGTTTCCCGAACACTAGTGGTAGTTAAGTTGGTCTTATTTACCTAGTCACTAATTGGTCTTATTTACCTGAAGGCTAAATAAACACCTAGCGTTGGTGGGCCGATTTAGAGTCAGGAGACCATAAAAGCAGCAATCAAAGAATTGGGAGGCCATGTTTTCGAATTTTAACGGCAGGCCTTAAGCGGAATTCATCGTGAGGTCCTGGGGGCTGGACGAAAAATGGTTTAACAAATTAACGTAAACGAAATTTGGGCAGTTTGATCGCAATTACGTCGTGTTTGGTATCGTGTTCTAAGTATTTATCGATGCTGTGTCGAATGGAACGAATCTCAGAGATGCATTACTGAGTCTAGATTGGAATCAGTGAAATCACAGTAATTATAGTGAGACAGAGTCTACGAATTGAAAGGAGAAGCAATAGGGCGAAAGTTATGGTCTCTTCTCGGGCTGCTCTCATTTCTCAAACTGCCTACCGTCTCACTCCAACCGCCTGACAGCTCGACTAGGGGCTCCTAGAGTATGTCAGTTTTCGTCGTTCCCTTGTAATCAGATCACGTTTGGTATGGTTTACTGGTGTTTTTCGATGCTGAATTGAAAGGGATGAATCTTGGAGGTGTGAGACTACGTCAACCTGTGCAGCAATTTGCAGCGTTTTTGGTTCTTATCCCTTGACCTTGTCGGACCCCCCATATTCTTTAGACGCACGCATGCTTTTCGCGTTGATACTTGTGTCTCATCTAGTCAGTAAAGTATCCAGGGAAGTGAGTGGAATGAGACTAGATGGTTCTATTTAGTAGTTTATAATGTATACCGCTAAGTATGAAGGAATAAACTGCTAGATAGAACCCGAAATAAGACACAAGTATCAACGTGAAAAGCCAACAGGAGCGTGTGGAAACATGCGTATGTCTTTACGAAATGGGGGAACCAGTACTTTCAGGATAGCATAGCACTCTGCAATATAAATTGACGATCTATTCCACCGACCGAGTTTCTGGGTTTCGTGACTTGTCGAGTCGTAGAAAGCACATCCCGCCAGGCGTGTCAATGATAGGTCAGCTGTAGGTCTGGAAGGGGGAGCAAGTATGAACGTTCTTGTAAATTGGGCCATGAATGAATGGTAGCCGAAAGAGATAATTTAATAAAGCACTCTGGGACTGAATATGCAAATCGTGTCCTGGAATGGGAAATCCATTAAATTGTCAGTAAAATATAAGTTGATTTGGTGCCAATAAACCAGTGTGAGTGTGTTAGAAACTCACTTTTCTTTCACTTTTTACTTTCCTTAGCTCTGCGAAGTAGGAAGGAACGTTATGTAGTCGGCTAATATTAGTTTTTGAGTTTTCTTCAGATCTTTACGTTTCGAGGGTTTCTGAGCCCGAAAAACAATATTAAGTAAAGTAGTCTGCGTGTGAATGTGTGGCTGTGAACACGATCGAGAGAATACGACCGAGCCACACCGACTCAAACTTAATATTTAGCCCGCAGGTTAACGTGGGTCACCAAAATAAGGGGTTGAACAAAATCGGCTAAAAGCTCTCGTTGATCAAAACACCAAATATTCCTTCCAATAACGGCTGTAACAATTTTGATCAAAATTATTTTATAGACAACTCCAGCTAAAGAGGAACTATCGTGGAATTCTCATTTGTGGGAAAATGACGAGAGCACCACAATAAATTCGTGAAGCTTAAGCACCACCAGCTGCTATATAGAAGGATGATTTATTTAGTTCATACAAATTGAATGAAAACCAGATTTTATTAGTTACTCGATTTACAAAAACCGCTCAATGCACGTGGGAATGAGGTAAGCTGTGTCAAGAGTCGCACCAGCTTCGTTTCGTTCGATTGTTTCATCTGATTGGCGTACAAGGTTGGAAAATTTCAATATTCAGTATTATTCAACAACTTCCAACGCCAACGGCGAGAAAAATCTTTTTTGGTTGGGTAGTTGTTATGTCAGCACCCATATTAGTCATTCATATTCATCCCTGGAAAACAAAGTGAAAGACCGAAATACACTAAAATAAAATCCTATTCTCACAACTCCCGACCAACCACGTAAGTGAAAATTTAGGCGATAGATAACCTGAAATTACAATGTTTTATTGTAGACCTATTTTGATTATTTTATTCTCGTTCTATTTAGTTTACCTAACATAAGTTGCATACGAATCATGGTATGGAGAGGGGGACGTATATTACGATATTTTATTAGTTTTTGAGGTTTTCGCGTAATAAATCATGTTTCTGCGGTGATGCAGTTGTAATGAATACAAACTTGAATTGAACACAAATAAATTATTTGGCGGTTCAATCGTTTGTCTCTAAATTTGGTGATTGGGATGATACCTACAATATGTAATGACGTACACCAGCAAATGGTATTCATTTAGAATTGTTTCTTGGTGTAACCTCAATAACATCGAAAGGACAATAAGCCCCCCAAAGTTTTTGTAGTGCCTATGAGAATTCCTTGAGTATAACGACATCGTTATTTGGGAGAAAACGAAATGTTTAGGGTAAAATCACATTATGATGAACACTCAATTAAACAGCGGGCGGTAAAATTAAGGGCGGTAAATGCAAAATCTAAACCGCAGCAGACAAAATTGTAATCGGGAGGAACGATTTACAGCTCATATATGAAGAGTACGAGGCTGCAAATCCTCGGATTTTCGTCGAACGCTCTCTCATAAAAGCTAATGAAAAGGCGACAGAGTAGACTTATTCCAAAATTACTCCTGGAAACTAAAATAACTCGAAAAAATTGTTAGCTGCGGAATTGTTGTGCTGGGCCGCCTGAGTGACGTGACCAGGAGCAGTGATCAACAAACCGCAGAGCTTGCACAACGAAAATGTTTGAAGGAACTAGAAAGTATGAAAAAAAAAACTCAAAAATTATCTCTTATACGGGTCAATGCAAGTCACCTAAGACCTGATTGACCTCAAAACTAATAGTCATCAAATTGGGTTAGTTTCAAGAGTCGGAAAATTCGCTGGATGCACGTGGAGCTGAGAAAGGTTGTGCGATGCGTAGCGCCATACACTTTTTTGTAAACGCGTGTACACCGGAATAATATTGGGCTGAACTTAGCTACATATTCATAATCGTAAATTTGACCATTTGCCCTGAAGTCAGGGATTGTCGCAGCGGTTGAAACAAAACATAACAACATAACAAAACATATTTAGAATCAGGAGAGGAATCATGTTCAAAATTGGCCACCTACGACTTTGACCATTTGACCCGAAAACATGAATGGTGCAAAACATGAACACGAAACATATTTAGAATCACGAGTGGAATTTCTAGATTGCCACCTAATAAAAGTTTTGACCGTTTGCTCTGAATTACTCTCCTGATTCTAAATAGGTTGTGTATTGTTTTGGACCATCCAGGACATCAGGGCCAAACGGCCAAAAAGTTGATTAGGTGGTCAATTGTGAATTAGGCAAACTTTTGGAAATCTGAAAAACACTCATCTAGACATTCCTCTCCTGATATGTTGAATTAGTTGCCAGTAGTTCGAAGTTTAATTGTTCCCAAGATGAAATGATGTGACGAGTGTGAAAAGTAATCTCTACCGCAATTTCGAACAACATTTCTCAATGTTCTATGTTAGTACTGGCAGATCACATCGTGACCGAACGATACATTGAAAGTTTGCGTCATTATCCAAATCATGCAAGAGCGCCAGTACGTCCCTACTCAATCTCAGCCCAATGCTGCCACACTGACCTGGTTGTATCTCGATATACGAACGATCACGTCTGTTGGGTGCCCAAAAGGGGAGCTGAGGATCGCTATAAACTGAAACTCGGTGAGTGTGAGGAGGACTGTATTATACGTACGAGCCTGGAGTACAAATGGGCGACACAAGGGCAGTACTCAGAACGCGTGAACTGGCACGGACAACCGTATGAGAGAGTGAGAAGTTATTGGGGCAAGAATGGGGAAAACCTGGGAAAGGGGGTTGTTAGAACCAACTGACCGCAGCTGAGGGATTCCTGCAGGTGAGGGGCAGGTATTGAAATAGTTGGAGACGATTGGGCGGTTGGAGACAGTGACGTGGGGAAGTCCAAGGTCAAAAACTCTAACCACTTCGACGCTTTGCTCTCGAGACTGACGGCATCGTGGCATCCGATCACTTTGACACGTATGTTCTGCCAAACGTCGAGACTGGATGGAAATTACGGTTATCACCGTGTCTTCAGCTTGTAGACACCTAGGACAACTTTGTCAATCGCTAGAGGGAAGACCGACGTTGGACCGCCGAATTACCAGCTTTGGTTAATGTGAGGCAAGAGAGCAAATGCCAATGAATGACGTGTGACACTCCTTTCCAGCTCTTTCTGCAGGTTGTCTTTAGTGCTACTACAGCAGAGTCGGTTGGAACATCCATCGTTTTACGATTAGTCACCCTACAGTTGGAGGTTGAGATCTCTGCTGATGTATCCTTCGCGCATCCGCATGAGCTGGACTTATAGGAACATGATGTACACTAATCCCCGCACACGAGCACAACGGGAAGCGAAATAGGCATCCTCGTCAAAGAGACGTCACACGTCCAAATTTTTCTCGGATATCATAGTAGAAAATAGGTGGAGCCAGACCATTGGACAAGCCAGTCCCTCATGGGAACGATTTTAGAGGAGGCAAGAAACCATAAGTGCATACAACAGCGAGTGACGGCTGTTTGATGAGGAATCAAGACTTCCAGCTTTGACTGCTACCAAGCAAACTTATAGCCATTTCCCTGAGTCACAATTGGTCTCAACCTTAGAACTTGTCACACAAGTAAACAGTTAAATCAAAGGGGAAGCCAGACTAAGCTTCAAAGTGCGGTACAGGATTCCCCAGCGTCATACCTCCTCGTGGTTATGTGTGTAACTCTGACTGTTTCATATTTGGGATGTGTACCACGGCCTAGAGTCCTATTGTGCCCCTCTTAATACCTCACAGGTCCATGGAAAGGTCTAAGGAATGCCAGGTATTTCCTGCAAGCCTTATTTGATGTCTTCCATTGGAGAAGTCGTACTAAAGACCACAAATATCTCCCTTTCAAGACTATGACACTGGCCCAGGACATGATAAGAAGTTTTCTCATTTGTGCTACACCACCTTAGGGGGTGTCGACTATGTCGACTTTTTTCATTCGGCAGAGTGAAATAGGAGCTTCCCTCACTTAGGGCTGAACTCTATGTGGATCTCACTACAGAATCGGAACTTGCCGCCATCAAAACGAGTGGGCGGTGGAGAAATGGCAAGCGAGATGGGAATCTTCGTGACACGTGGCACGTATCAGTTCTTCCCCAACATCCGTGGAAGTCTTGAGAGAAGGTGGGTTGAGCCAGTTTCCTCACGGGACAAGGCGATTTCAATTTTCGGCTCCACTTCTTTTCTCTCAAGGACTCTTCATCATGCACGTCTTGCACCTCCAGTAGAGAGGAAACAAGAAACCATGTGCTGCCCCACTGCAGTTCCTGCAGTTCCGCATCAACCTCATTCCTAAGCACAACGCCTAATCCAGGCAGCAGGCATCTGATGAGTCAGTTAACTTATTTTCAAACATTTTTGAGAAGCGTGACATAACTTTTAAAGTTTCTTCCGACCCCTCAGTTTGTTTTCACACCCTAGCATTCATATGCACACCAACCGGACTGACATACTCGACGAGCGTGAGGGGAAGAATGTGTGCTTGAGGGTCTGGGACAGCAGCCTCTTAGCTAAATAAAACTGCTACTTGCCTGATACTCTGCTATTTATAATAGCCTCCTGTCTGGACGATGACAGATTCTCAGTTAAATAAGGGCATTGAATCCACTGTGTTGGGTTCCAGGTCGTACAGGAATAGAAGGTAACGAGAAAAGGAAAGAGGAACTGGCGAGAAAAGAATCTGCGCTTCCCCCGGAGAGACCTGAGCCTCCCGTAAGGACCACCTATAGTCACTTGATAAGTGGAGGAGAATTGCAGGGCTGCCTATTGACAGGATGTGTTTATCAAACTCCCCAGGGAGCAAACAAGAAAGATCCTCAGTGTAAAGACCGAAAGTATACGGATGGTATGTGGCTAGTTCACAGGCCACTGTCCTCTAAGGTACCACCTGGCCAAGTTTGGTAAGTTAGAGGTCGAAGTTGCAGATTCTGGGAGGCGAAGCATGTACTGTGTAAAAGCGAGGAGCTGGCTGCAGTGCGCCTCAGAGTGCTTGGGTCCTCTCCGCTGTGGCCGGAAGAAGTTGCAGGGATAGACCTCAAGATTGTCTTGAGTTGTGAACGAGAATGGTGGGGACGTCGCCTCAGGTAATACCAGGTCCCGTGGAGCTAGGAATGGAACTGGGAGGACAGATCTGTTTCCTTATTTGATGGCTGTTCCTAAACCCTCGATGAGGGTTATATCAGTCAGGAATTGGGAGGACATGAGATGGCTCATGTACGCTCACACGATAGAACAGTGGTGGTTCCCCAGTTTCATTAGGTTAGGGGTGGAAAAAATATTAAAGTTTACGTATCTGTTAGGTGAGTCCGTCTCCTCTGGCTGGTGTGTTGCTGGTGGCAAGCGCTTTCGATGTAAAGACATCATCGTCTGGCCGTTAAGTCAGTACTGGAGTCAGTCAGTTGGTCGTGGTCTTTATATATGAAAGGCAGGTAAAACGGGATGATGGAGGGTCGGGGAGAGGAGGTCATGTACCTCAGGGGAAAAACCCCTAAGGTGAATGGAACGTCTTGACATGACCTCCTCTCCCCGACCCTCCATCATCCCGTTTTACCTGCCTTTCATATATAAAGACCACGACCAACTGACTGACTCCAGTACTGACTTAACGGCCAGACGATGATGTCTTTACATCGAAAGCGCTTGCCACCAGCAACACACCAGCCAGAGGAGACGGACTCACCTAACAGATACGTAAACTTTAATAATTTGCCTTCTGGCGGACATAACCCTATTGCTTTAATACCTGGAAAAAATATCTCTGAAGACTGCAACTACGTGCAAACATCCCCTACTATTCACACGGTCGCTATTATTGGAATGCGTGGCGAAGATCTAGTTGCTTTTGTGGCTTTCTTGTAAAGCTAAATATAGCGAGGGTGACTTACGAGGCTTGTTTTATATTAGATTTAACGTGTACGTAGTTTTACTTGTGGGACGTTTACCAACAACCCAGTTATATTTTCAGATTGTATTTTCTATATTCTGTGTATCGTTACAAATTTGATCGTTACTCGTTTTCAATTCCGCAGTTTGATTAAAATGGACCACCACAGTATGAAATCCACTGCACACCTGTCAAGTCGTATACATAGTCCAAGCTCAACTAGTAACTTACCAACGTAGAACGAAGTGCAAAAGTACTAAGCGTATACCCTTTCATTTGTGCAACTTGTCGAGCAGAGGTGATTTCGTCTTTATCTTCAGAAGCTCTTTGTGGGACATTTCGAAAACAGATCATTTGTTAAGTTCGTTGATCCGGGAGGAAATCGAGTCTATGCCTTCGTAAAACGAAGTAAAAGGAAATCCAATCTTCGTTCAATTCATTCCTTCGGCCGCTTTGTGGTGGCACAGCGACTTATTAGGTTTTGAGAGAGGTTGACGAGATAAAACCTAGGGAACGCATCAGTGTTTCCCTACAGAAAAACTTCTACCATTGATTTGCGTTTGTGGTGCTGGACGTGATGAGATATCGACTGCAAGGAAAGACAAAAAAAATTCACTGCGTTGACTCATTTGCTCGTTTCGTTCAAGATTTAAAACCAGTAGAAGCTTTCGATATTGAGAGGACAAATTCACAACGTAGCTGCCTTCACGAATAGTCTAGCGGGAATAACGGAAAGAAGTCTTGAGAGGCGCTACTAATTTCAAGAAGCCAGTCCAGAACAAATAACACCACAAAACCCGATGGCGTAGTTTTACCAGAAATTGAAAACTCAACGCGTCTGAACTGGCGTTGGGCCAAGGTAAATGAAACGCTTTCAGATGGCGACTGAGATTAACGACCAAGCGAATCGCCAGACGAGGTGGCAAGGTTGAGTAACATGCAGCATCAGATCCAACAGAAGGCACAGCAGTTAGGTACTTGCTGTACCGGTGGGGAGACAGTCGCGCCTTGGCCTCTTTTGTGTTCCATATCTACCCATCAGCACTTCAGTGGCCTTACCATTCAAATGCTTATCCTTCCTCGTTCAGTTTATTCCAGTCATCCCTCATATTTATCTATTTGTTGACTGCAATGACGCTTTCGCCTTGACAGTGACAACGGCTTCCAGCGTGACTGGGAACAGGAGGCTCCCCTGCTCTCCTGGTATCGGTCATACCTCTTGGTCTTGGTAGGTTTTTGGTTGGCTGAGACGGAGATTCTGATACTTTTATTTTTGTTTCTCACTAAGGCAGGGGTAGAGGTAAGACACACAGTTCATCGGGCTAGGTACTTTGCTCCCTCTTCTTGTATCTTGGAGTGTTCCCATCATCGCCTGATCCAAGCGGGTTTTGCAGAGCCTGTGCTCTATGTCCAGGCCCTATCTAAAAAAAAAAAAAAAAATAAATTAACAAACTTAACACACACAACACAACACATTTATAAACACTGACATACACTCAAAATAAATTACATGCCCAACCCAGGGGACGTTCTTGGATATTCCTCCTCCCGTTCCCTACCTACCTACTATTATGTACTAGGATGGGAAGTTGAAAGGATAACCCCGGTGAAAAAAGGTAACAAGTATCAGGAGATAAAATTCCCTCAATGCTTTTCGCTGAATTAAAAAGACAGAAGAGAGCAGTTTTAGCATTTAAAGGATGGTCGAGTCTTCAATAAGAGTTTCTTCGGAATTTCTGTATTACCATGCCCACTTTGACCGTACTGGGTACTCCTACTCTAGTTTATTGAAAGTATATAGTAACTTCTTCCAAGCATGGAGAATGTCTTATTGTTTGTTGTGAGGAAGTAAGTATGGATCCATAAATTCAGTTTGGTGCAATACGCTATGAGGTCCGTGGGGAGCTCTCGAGCTATTTGTACCTTTCTTCTTAACTGTCGAAATGTATGTCCTTTTTTTGGGTTTAGAATGGAAAGTTGTTCGTTGAACGGAAAGTTCATTGATCAACCGCTTCTTTGTCGAGCGTATAGCGGAGGGTTATGTTAGGGTTCTTGTAGTCAATCGTTTTCCCATCGGAACCCCCTCCATCCCTCCCTGCACAATCCAACCCTTCTCTTTGAGATCAAGCTTGTCTCACAAGCATCAAGCTCCATCAATTAACGCTCCACAGATAAACATTGTGTTCTTGCGAGAGAGGAAAAACGCAACAAATGCAACTTCAGATGGGACTCGTCAATGGGAGCGCCGCGCTGGTTTTCCGACTGTGCACAACGTTTCTCCGTCGCAACACTCCTAGGAATACCGTTCACAAACCCGATTGATTGCTCAAAAACGAAAGCGGTAAATAAGACTAGACCAGGCTGATGAAGGCCTGAAGCGAGACTGGCTACTCCCAACTTATGCTTCAATGCCTCACTTAGAGAGTGCAAGGTGTTGCGTGGACAAAGTTGTTGCTGCGGTTGTGTTTGGGATCATCACATGTGAGCGTGACAACATTAAAGTCCTGTGAAAAATGAAGTTGAGCTGATTTTGAACACTTTCCCTTGCTATAATCAATGGAACAGGAGCAATCTGAATCAGACGAATAGGGTCGGGTTTAGGCTAGAAGAGAGGAACCGCTCTAGCGTTCCTTCAGTTCGTTCGTTTTCAGTGATCGATTCACGATCACATTGTGTGTCTGCTTACCTGCTTCTTCTCCGTGACGTATTAATGTGCCGTATGCATTTATGAATTTACGGTGTGTTCGGCTGCAACAATGATTCTGCTCAAAAATATCCTATCGTCGTTCTTCGGATCCTACAAATAATCAACCCCTTCATCTTCTTTAGGTTTTTAAAATAAACCTTAAACATTTTAAAATAACCACGCACATGATGGTTTGCTCTTACTGTTTTGAGGAAGGCGGCTTTGTTCACGCAACGAAAAGCATTCAAAGTCAAAGTTACTTCCTTCGCCCGAGAAAATACGTTGGCGTTTGAAAATATCAGGTACGACGCATAATTAATCACGTTCTACCACCTAAGAGTTATGTTTAACCAAGTTCAAATCAATTGAATTAGTAGCAAAAGTCATGAAATCCATTGAATTTATGTAGAGGTAAGGAAAGTTGTGTGATGGAAGGAATGGATTCATTTTTATTTACTCTTTACTTTTACTTTATCTATTCTATTCGTAGCGTGACTGAGGCGTGATTTAGCGTTCGTGCAGTTCTGCGTAGCACGGCTCAATTTCGTCGTATACAGTCAGTTACCTGATCAAAATGACTGTCATTGAACATTCGTTAGAGAGTTGTAGCAATCTTTCTTCGCACGTACTCGTAAAACGCACGAGGGCCTAAACCAGGAAAGAGTGGCTCAACGGGGGAAGAAAATACATGAACTCACACGCCCAGCGAGTCATGATCATTCATTCAACTTCTCCCTCCCTCCTTACGCCAACTGACTATCTTTACTTCCTCATCCATTAAGAACATTATACTTTCCCTTTCAGCCTGTTACGATATTTTAATCAAACTCCTTATTCTTCCTTCTGCATTGTTTCCAAGACCATCTTGATCTATGCTTGACGAATTGGTTGATCTAAAAGCCTGAACGTCAACTAGAAATGAAATATTACTTTTTGAAGTTTCATTATGAGTAGACACTAGCGCACACACAGCACAGATCGTAGCAATGAGTTTGTACCTATATTTGTTAAATTCTGCAGTATTCGCCTGATAGTGCTTGCGTTAATAACGTTATATAATCAGGAAGATAATCAGTCATAGTTGTGGACTGTATTACACTTATAATACATAAACATTGTCCGCTGGGGAAAGAAAATCCTGGTTTGTCAAGGAGTGGTCAGATGAAAATCCCGTATAAATGAGAATAAATGGGATTGTCGAGCTTATTGACAATTCGCTTTCAAGCGGAGAAATCGCTTAAAAAACTCAATCGAGAAAGCAGCAGTAGAGAGAATCGTACAAGACAACTTCGGAGAGCATCGAAGGTACGAACTCATAATTATAGCCAGTTATGGCCGCAGTGTGGGTTTTCTTAGTACCACCAAGGGGAACAAAAGGAAAACAAAAAAAATTATTTTTGATATTTTATAATATAATATTGTCAGATTGCACTATAAAAAGGTTGGTCCGAAAGGGTTATATTTAACAACAACTAACTTCAACAATAACTCAACCAAATCTAAGCAAATCAGAATTACGAATGGGAATTTTGTTGTCAAGGGAAACATTTCTTGTTGTCACGCTACCACCATTGTTACTAGGTTCTTCACACTATGAATATAATCACGATCATAACTATAATAAGATAAAGTAAAATGCAACGTGCAGCCCTGAGAAAACCCACACTGCGCCCACAACTGAGCTTATTGTGTGGGCGTACATAAGCACCCCCCCCCCCATGGCCACCCAGTTCCACCCACAGCTCCTGTGAAGCTCAAGTGTGAAGCTGGTGTTCTCTGGCGCAGCGTCCCCACCATTCTCGCACAAAACGCAAGACAACCTTCAGGTTCATCCCTGCAACCTCCTCTGGCTGTGGCTGATGAACTCCAAGCACTCTGAGGCACACAGCAGCCAACCCCCCCCCCCACCCCCCCCCCCACCCCCTCACGTACACAGTACATGCATGCTCTGCTGACTCTGGCTCCGTCTCGCAGAATCTGCAATTCTGTACCTGCTACTTACTAAACTTGGCCAGGCGGTACCATCCTTAATGGACAGTAAACTGGCCACATATCATCCGTATAATATCTCTTTCCAGACTGAGCAGCCTGGCACTTCTCCTCCCACTTACCCACCTCCTTGATCAAGTGGCTCTTCGTGGTCCCTCCGGGAGAAGTGCAGATCCTTTCCTTGCCTCCTTGTTCCTTTCTATTCCTATAGGACCTGGCACCCAGCACAGTGTTATTATGTTTTCCTTGGCCAAGGTCTTCAGGCCAGTCAGGCATTCCCAAACCAGCTCAACGTGATGGCGTAGGAAGCCAGGGCCTTGAGTGCTGGATCATAACGTGGTCAGGTAACCAGGTAAAATTAGTAGCAGCTAAGGGTCGTACAATCAGATACAAGACCAGGAATCATGAAAGAGAACGAAGCACCTTGAATGGTCCTTTTTATCGCACGTAGAAATTATCTATGGGGACATCTGCTGTGTAAATGTCAGCTGTACTTGACTTAACGCCTTGTACCACTTTCAAGTGGTGAGTGCGCTATGAAGTTGTTTCCAGGTTCTAGGACGACTGTTAGCGGTGTAAAGAATCGTTATGAGTATGAAAGTACAATGAATGGAAGGAGAAGGTTGCGGCCACCGGGCTATTGGCTGGGAAGCGACTTCTCGTTGGATTTATTCCTCCAGCGAACACGCGCAGCCTCTTGCATACTGAGCGATTACCCTTCCGTCCATTGTCAAAGTCGCCTTACCGAAGCGGCAACCTCAGCCGAGCTCCTGTTTCCACATCGGCTGACCCGCATGAACCGTTCAGCTAGTGAGAGTCAAATTCCTAAAGCTGAATTATTGGCAAGTTCTTGTTGAAGCGTCGAAGGACTTGTGAGAACGACATCTTTCCGCGC
The DNA here is from genome assembly GCA_020466155.1 of Pachypeltis micranthus. Classification (NCBI taxonomy): domain Eukaryota; kingdom Metazoa; phylum Arthropoda; class Insecta; order Hemiptera; family Miridae; genus Pachypeltis; species Pachypeltis micranthus. Next base: position 43,884,228 of record CM035768.1, read on the forward strand.
TTCCGAAAAAGAGAGTCGCACAGCTGCCTTAACGATCTTAACGATAGTAAGAGTTGAAAAAAAAACTTCCTGGGAACATTTCATAACCAATTCAGTCTGCTTCCACTGCATGCACAGAAGCAGATAAAAATGAGGTGCTACGCGCGATCACCATTAAACATCGTTTGGATGACAACACACAACTAATCCGACCTACGTATTTCTCCCGAGGTTGAGTGTACGGCTTTCCTTGTAGCTTTAACTTGAAACTTATCGCCTCAAGTGATTTACTTAACCGGGGAAACGTAGAAAGAAAAACGTGGAACTCAACTATGAAAAATCCTCACCTTGGTATTTTAAAATTCAGTGGAATACGTTGACGAACTATTACGTTAGGTCGAAGATAGCCGTGAACGAATACCTGTTAGTTTTTTCCTTGAACAGTCATGAGTTGTGGTCGAAAATCTGGCCGGGATTCATTTAGTAAAAGCAGGCATCAGTCAACTTATCTATAAGAATCACTTGCACCTCAACTCTTCAGCAAACTCTAATAGAGTTAACTTTTATTGAACTCCTGGGAATAAAGGGATCACTGGAAATGAGAGAGCGGAGCATCTGGCCAGACTCAATTCGTCTACTGTACCTATATGGCCACTTCCTTACTGTTGAACATCTCCATCACTAGTCAAGGGAACTGTGACAGAATACGCTAGGAGAATCCATCGGACATTCCGGAATGGAGTGGGAGTGGCACTCCAAACGCTTCATCTCAAGCCAGACACACGAGATAAGACGTAGCCTTCTGATGATAGACAGGAAGGACCTAAGGCAGACAGTGGGGATCATCGAGGGGCACATGTATGCAGATGGTGTGGCATGGATGGGTAGACCCAGCACCAGAGAAATGAGGGGGAGCGGTTTTTGGCCTTTGGTACAACTTCTCCAAGGGTGGAAATCAAAGAGGATTCTTGCAGGAAATACCTGGGCATTCCATAGGAAGCTAGACATGAACCTGTGAGATACTGGGACTGGCAATTTAAAACTTAAGGCCGCGACGCTCATCCCAAATTTGAGACAGTCAGAGTTATACATATAAACTTCGATTTATTGCAAAAAATTAAACGGAATGATCAAACTATGTAAGTTTGTTAGTAGGGACTGACATGGGGTTTTTATAATTGGTATAACTATGAAGCCTTGACGGAGAAAGGACTGCGACAGTGCAATGGGACCCCGTCGATATCGTGCGCGATTGAGGCTGAGGCTTTTGTGGAGATTTATTTGTGATACCACCACTGACCTCGATCTAGCACTTTTCTGGCTCAAGTACGGCATTTTTATTGGTTTCGAAATACATAAATTCTTAACAATGCGAAATCTTAACACAATGTCGATGTCTTAACACAATCGACAATTTTTATATTAAATTCACATTATACACCTCCAAGTGTTTCCAAATTAAATACATCGTATAAATAACGTGATGAATGTCTGTAGGAAGTTATGTATTTGTTTATTTAACACAGCGATCAGCGGCCATCATCATCATAGTGTTCAGATTACACGGTGTGTGCTTGCTATTGTCGGTTTTTTCGCTTTGTGCGAACATGGATGGTTTTCACTGGTTCCCGTATCTCTGGACGTTTAGTCCACTCTCTCGTATCTGACAAACCTGTTATGTTCTCAAGACAGGAGACTGAGGAGTAGCAATTTTTGGGTTAATACCCGGTTACGAAGTGGGACCAGGCAATAAAAAGAAGTATCGTTCCGCGAGAGTACTTCGATAACTTTCACCAGTCTTTGGTAAGCTTGTAAACTTAAGTGCGCGGGAGAACTGAGATATCATGTGATATCCAAGATGTCGTGGTTCTTTCAGTACCTCCCTCCCACAAAAATTCCCATGTACTTCCGGTGTCCTCGTACATAAAATAGTTTCACGCTGACATTCTTAGTTCTGAGTTAATGTCTCCATAATAATTTGTTTTTCCACAATGAGCGCCGACAAAGCTCAGGCCCAGACGCGGCGCGCGACGATGGGGTGGGGGGCCTTGCTTCTGATACCGAATGGGTTGTGAAAACTCGTAAGGGTAGTCCTGGATGCTAGGGGTAGGTCTGGGGCCTTGTAGGAGTAGGTCGGGGTTAGACATTGCCGACCTACCTCAACTTGACGGAAATGTTTCCCCATTCCGTCGCTTTTCTAAATCCACCCGACTATCTTTTCACCCTCACAGCGTAGGCTCCTGCAATTTTCTGGCTTTTATCAAACGTCTGCACTTACCCCCCAACGGCATCCGCCCGACCTGAATTTTCCACAGTTAGGAGTTTTCAAAACTCAAATAATCAGGTGCCCTGCGAGCTCAACGTCTAAGCAATGAAATAATATTAAATTAACCTACGAATTACGCACACACTTCGATATTACGGAATTTTGTCTGAAAGACGCTCGTGAATGTCCAGTTAACCTGTTTCAGAACTAGTGAACGTTGACCTGCTGCACTTAGAGTTATAAGAGTTGAACTCGAGTATGTCGCGAAGTCTTTTTTCTTTTGTATTCTAGTTTGCTTCTCATTTAGTATAAAGTTAATATATGTACTGTGCAAATAACGTGAAGGTATACAATAAAGAAGCAAGAGGAACGTGACGAAGGTTGTTAGTGAAAGTGAGAGATGTTGAAAGATTCTAGAGAGCTCGCGTGCATGGTCTAGTCAAGTTGAGAGGACTTTTGAAGAAAGCGTGACATTTCAAGGGCGTCTTATCAGTGGCACTCCATCCTGCCCCGAAAGACACCTTGTTAATGCTACACTTCTTAAAGTCCCACGTGTTGTGAAAAGAAATGATGACAAGCCCAACGTAATAATTAAAATTACAAAAACAAAATGAATTGTATTAAACTATTAAGGAATACTCATATCGAAATTTGAAGCTACAATTTGCCCCTCGTTCGCCGGTTGTAGTTGTCGCATAGACTGAGTTTTTCTTTAGCTCCTTTTTTGAACCGTACACGCTGTGTCGAGGGACAGAACGTTGAGCAGTTCGCGTTCTATTGACGCTCATAGGCCCGCTGCCCATGATAAATTTCAATGAAAGGAATCTCAGCGCGGAATCATTCTCACGATCCGCTACTTCCCTTCTTCCAAAATCTGAAGGTCGCTACTTCCCAGGTCGTTGACAAATTAAAAATGTCCGGTGGGAGACGCGCCAGCGGCTAATTTCCTCTCTTCTCGACCCTACACATGAGGAGAACAACGATGATGAATTCATGCGTTTGTTATCGTTAGTGGTTCACTATTCCTAAGAAAATGTATGTTTTGCGGTATTTCCTCGATGGTTTGCATTTTCTATACATTCAAACTTCAAATCCACTGCTTTTCCGACCTATATTCAAAAGGACAATAACATTGATGGAGCCTCCAAATCCCCTTTTAACGAACCTGAAATCTCGATGGTAGCGAACGAGAGCTGTTAGCGGTATTGTTGAGCTTATAATTAACGAAGATCGTAATTAGTAAATTGGATTAAAAACCACGCAACAGGGCGCCCTGATAGACTGCAGGAGCAAAATAAATGGATTAGAGAGAGAGAGAGAGAGAGAGAGAGAGAGAGAGAGAGAGAGAGAGAGAGAGAGAGAGAGAGAGAGAAAGAGAGAGACGAGTCTGGATCGGGCGCCATACATCCACCGTCGTCTAAACGAAATTTACAAGCAGTTTATTTACATCGGATGAAGTATTTACCTGAATAAATTAATGAAAGCCAACACGCCATTCAGCCCAACTCAGATGCGAAAGTCTCATTTTCGGGGGAACTTTCTGCAAAAAGCCTCTCGACGGGCAAACGAATTTTGTCGAGGTTAGTTCTTATATGTCGGAAGAGTATGACGCGACAAAAGTAGGCGGTAACTCAGGTGAGCACAACCTAAACGAAAAGAACCTGAGCAAACGCAAGAGGCTTTTCGCTGGACATTTGCCAAAGCGAGCAAAAACGATTTAAAAAAAAAGAAACGAGAAGAGACATTACTATTCATGACACTGTAGTCGTGCAGCACATTTGTTTTGCGAATGAGCGACGAGTAGAAGACGACGAGAAGTGACATCTTCTTTGGCCACCCAAACACTTTTTTTTTTCTCGCGGACATTAGCCAGCCATACACGAGCAGATATCTGCGACAGATATCGCGTTTTTAAACGATATCGGTGGGAAAGATCTGTGCGTTAGTGGGCGTTAAAAAATGATGAAAGATGTGAAAATCGACCAGAGATATCTGCGAGAGTTCAAATCTGGCCGATGGTAGTCGGGCGTCCCCCTTAACCTGCAGACTACTCGGAAGCGATGTCTGTGGTTCAAAGAACTGTTCGATTGGATCGGGCAGTCACTTAACGTTAAGATGTTCTGTTGTCCACGAGTGTTTTCCCCTGTTTTCACATAAGTAATTCAAAACTCATAACTGCAAACATTCGTATGAAACTACAATTTTCGTAACTACAAAAACGATCTCCCCACAACCTAATAAATTCGTAAATACGTTATTACTTGTTGGCACCTACCCCAGTGGCATACTTACCCAGAATTGGGGGAATAGTATTTTCAAATTTAGTTGTAGTTTTTATTTACAAAAACCAAATGAATTGAATTACGGGAGCCGGGGAGATGAGCTAGCAAAATGTTCAAAATCCCGCGGGTTGTTCTCCCAAGGTGCGCCAACAACTTCATGTGCCCGAACTTTCTCCTCTTTCCGAAACCCATGACTTCTCCCAAACTTGTCTTTTTGGCTTAGCCGTTTTATGGGCAATAAAAAATACCCACCGCATAAAAGCCGCTAATTTACGCTTTTTACTTTCCTTGGCTCTACGAAGTAGAAAGTAAAGTTATGTAATCGGCTGAAAAAGAATTTTGAGTTTTCTTCAGATCTTTACGTTTCAGAGCCCTCCTGAGTCCGAAAAACACTATTTGGGAAAATGGTCTGTGTGTATGTGTGACTGTATACGATTTTTTAGAGAAAACCACCGTACCAAATCAACTCAAACTTGATATCTCGCCCGCAGGTCATCATGGGACGCCAAAATAAAGGGTATGAACAAATCCACCGAAAGTTAACTATAGTTATCATAGTGATCAAAACACAAAATTTTTTCACAAAAACCACTCTTACGATTTTGATTACGTTTTCAATATTGGTAGCTCTTAACATGATAATTATACCATAAAATTCCCATTTGTGGAAAATGACGAAACAGCACAATAAATTATCAAAGTTTTCGACGAAATTGATTTTAGCGCGGTTTTTAGAAAACAACCGTACCAAATCAGCTGAAACGTGATGTCTGGCCTACGGGTTACTATTGGACGCAAAAATAAGGGTATGGGCAAAATCCACGAAAGTTAACTATAGTTATCATGGTGATCAAAACACCTTTTTCTCAAAAACCGCTCTAACGATTTTGATTAAATTTTTATATAGATAGCTCTTAATAAGATAATTATACCATAAAATTCCCATTTGTGGGAAAATGACGAGAGCAGCAAAATAAATTATCAATTATCAAAAGCGTTTTTGCCGCCGTCTTTTCCTTTTAAACTCCGCTGGAATGTTAGTAGAATGTTAAAGAAAATTGGTACTGTAGTCCAATCCAACACCTATAGGGTGAGTATTTAAAAACGCTCATGAGATACATGGGGCTCACTCTAGAAAATCCTGAAATTCAACTTCACCGCCGTTTTGCTTAATACCAGTTCTAACAATTATTACCCAATAAATCTGCAAAAGTGATTGCTATCCTCCTTCAAAATCCGTGTTTACAGCCTCATTAATTTTCTGGGTACCATTTGCTCAATAATGGTCCTGGAATGAGTACGAGCAGCACAATAAATTCTTTAACTGTAATCGCTGCCGCTTCATGCTGCCGTAAAACGTTGTTTGACCAAGTTCAAATTAACTGAGTGATAAATGAATTGATTAAATAGAATTAGCCAAGTACACAAAGTGAATTGTTGTAGAGCTAAGGAAAGTTGTGTGTTGCAACGCACCAGATATTTTACTACGAACAGTCACTAACCCCATGGCATCAACTTACGAAATGTGTGACCGATCTGGAAAATATTTCGGACTCGACCGATAACTCGAGTCTGCCAGACGAACGTCGGTGACAGACCTGAATCTGTCAGATTTCGTCCCACGAACGAACAGATGACATCTGGCACTGGTCAGCTGACAGATCTCGGGCATGAAAGATCGGCCGATAAGTTTTTCGTGTTAAGGGCCAACGACCGATCTCATCGGTCACTCCAGATCGTTAGCGATATCTGTCAGATGAGATCGGGCGACCAAATCTGCCGCAAATATCTGCTCGTGTATGGCTGGCTATTGTCTCTACGTAACTCGACATTCGAAGGAGCACAGACCAATTAGAGCGGGTTGACGAGGAATTCGCTCGAATTTCAAAATGTCACATTTTCTTCACTATGCGACAAATGTATGCAACATACAACTTCCTTCGGGACAAGTCTAAATGAGAGATTAGAGCTGCAGCATACTCGTCGTACTGGGACTGTATGTAGGATCCAAAACTCTCTGTCCACAGTATGCAATAAAGGTACAACCGTCAACATCCTCGCGTACAAAGCCATTTACAGGGATGATAAGCAGCTGAGGCTATTGCCCCATTCTGTGGGATCGTAGGCTCACGATAAATTAAAAGAAATTGGTGGCCCAGCGTCCACAATCAGCGCTCCTGTAGATCGCCAAAGCCTAAAGACAGCTCCCAGTTGACATTGTCAAAGAGTGAGCGATAGAAAAGCAGAGAGGCAAAAACAACTTCCTCCGTTTTAGGCTAAATTGTATGTCGATCTCACCATTGGAAGTAAACTTGCGGCAATGAACGTGCGAGCAGCAAGAGGGAAGGAAATCTTCGTCTTCGCTATTAATTACTTCATCAGCTGTAGCGAAGCAAAATGTGGTTTCTAGAAGTACACGAATTTTTTACTTAACGTCCAAGTGCGTCTTACCAGAAAATTAATTGAGCCGGACCAATGGACTTTGTAGAGACGGCTTCTTCAATGAACAACTCCTCTTCAGACGTTCTCCTGTTTGGAAGTCGTGGACTTCTAGAAATCACATTTTGCCACGCTACAGTTGATGGTGTAATTAACAGCGGTTCTTGTATGAGCAGCAAAGCTTTAAAGTCGTCAGGGAGGTTACGCATAAAAATGTGGTCATCGCTGAACCATCTTTACATGCAATCAGATCATATGAGAAATCAGGGATTAATAGAAAGCCCTAGGCCGTCGCACCTGGCCAACGCAATAGAGAGCAGTGGAGAGCCTCTTCCAGATAGTTATGGGGACAGAACTCGCCAAAGCTCCCACAGGTCTGAGTGATGTGGCTCCAGAGCAAGGACCGATAGTGGAAACCATTACACATCTCGTGCAATGGTTTATACAAAGGGCATAAGAAGCGCTCAAAACTCGAAAGTGTTTGAAGGTTTTTGCACTTTTACGACCGTCTTCCGACTGCTCTACAGTGGTTGATACAAATGAGGCTGACATAAGCCAACTCGAAGATTTAATCTCTAGAAGCCGATTGAAGAAAATTATGTCTTAGACCAATTGTCGTTTGTCATGAGCATTGCGGTAAGAAGGACCCTCATTGTTCTGGGTTATAGTAACTCTTACTAAATGTAAGCTACCGATCGTGATTGATGACAAGATATTTCCTTGCGTGTCAATAGAAATGAATAATTAATGAATCTATTGAACGAAACGAACCTTTTTCCATCTTCACTTTTGTACTTCTCGTCTAACCAAGTCCGAATAGCCATCAGATCGTCACCAACGCGAAAAGTAACCGGAATCGAGCCTGGAAAACTACTGGCTCACTTAGCCAACCTGTACAACGCTAGGGTTTTATCCCAAGCAGTGGAAGCACACCTCATATCGCCCAATCTGTCTGCTCTCGCTTCTTGGCAAAATTCTGGAACAGATGATTCTCCCGCACTTGCCGGTCTACTCTGACCTTCTAGCAGACCAGCAGTTTGGGTTCAGGAAATCATTGTCTTGCCCTAGGCAACTCCAACGCTTCACAAAGTATACTTTGACGCCTTCCACACACGGGAAATATGCCGTATGTAGACTTTGATGCAGAGCAGGCGTTCGACAGGGCACAAGGGCTTGCTGCATAAAAACCTGTATTGGTTTATAAAAAGGTATCACAGTAAGAGAAGCTTTGTTGGTAGAGTACAGAATGAATACTCTTCGATCAGAAATATACATCCATTTGTGCCACGAGGGAGCATACTGGTCCCTTACCTGTACATATTTTACTGCCACGATCTGCCGCTTCCATCGGAACCTCATTTAAATCTGCACTCGACGCCGACGACTTAGTTTATGCTGTGTGTCACCAGGATGGAGAGCAAGCACACATAATTAAAGGTGCTAGTTGAGGAACTGGGCAAATGGTGTGACAGATGGAGGCTGAAAATTAACCCAAACAAGTCCGCGGCTGTCAGCAGCACGTAAAAAACAAGATAGTCTGAATCATCGCTTTTGTACCTCCAGCACCAGATCCATAATACCAATGCCCATGGTTACCTAGGAATTAGCCTAGACAGACGCCTCACGTTCCACGTTCACAGACCATGTGACTCATCTCCTTCAATGCCTAAGAAATAGGATCCTGTCAACTCAAATCTCTAGTCAACTATCCAACCATCATCCATTCAAACAAAATCCTTATCTACGGGGTGCTGCTGCGTCCCATCTGGACCCCCAGACCCGGTATTCCAGTCTAGGGTACTAGCTCTCGGTCCCGATTTCGGAGATTGGAAGGACAACGGAATCGATACGAACTAAGTCACTCGCGATGAAGTTGTGGAAAGCCATTTCATAAAATAAAACGGATAAAAAATATATAACGATTGTCTATTTCCACTAAATTTGAGTTACAGTATTATCGTTTTCGACGGTCAAGTGATCATCAGTAACAAAAAATCAACTGAAAGGGGAACAGCAGAGAGGTTCTCTTACACACAGAACGTTGGTCGGGTTTTCCCAGTGGCAGGAACATCGTAGCGGGATGGCGGAAAAGTTAAAATTGATAAGGGATTATTGTACTAACGTCAAACAAGGTCTCTTTGTCACCATTGCTCGCAGAAATTTATATGGACCATATCGAGAATTCATAACAAATGCAAACCTAATAACCTCTTGTATTGGTATAGATACGTAGATGATATTATCATACTGTGGACAGGAACAGAAAGACAGTTAAATTCTATTCACGAAAGCATAAATCAACTAGATGCACGTATTAAGTTCACTCTTGAGTTAGGCGGTAATTCTCTTAACTTCCTCGACCTTTCTGTCTCCGTGAATAACAAACGGCACGAATTTGCTATTTTCCGAAAAGAGACGTATAGCGATATCACTATTCATAACTCATAAAACAATCCACGAGTTCACAAGCATGCCGCTTTCCATAGTATGATAAATCAAGCATTACCTATACCAATGAGCAAGGAAAATTTATTCAATGAAAAATCAGTAATTAAGAATATAGCGGCGAGCAATGGTTACAATGAAGAGCTCATCAATTCTATCTGAAATAGGGTCCTTAAGACAAACAGTAGAGCCGGGGTTTCAAAGCTAGTTAGAGAGGTTGTAGTTGATCGTAATTTATTTTTTATCCGTTTTATTTTACAACAGAATCGCGTGGCCCAGAAAACTTTCTTCCAAACACACCCTTTTGTACGCAATCAAACTATATATTACGATTTAAACCTAGAGACTCTCCATCAAAATGCCTTGAACGGAGTGCAACGACATTCCTGAATCACGACATTAATCACGCAAACCAATTGGTGAATACAGGCTTTGACTGCCCGCAATTTCTGAGTGGACTCGTCCTCTCGTCCTCGGAAGGTGCAGAATCTCCTACCTGAACTACAATAAGTGATCTAGTAGCTCTTTTTGGAGTTCCCTCCAATGAATTTGTAGTACCACATCACACCAAAAGCAACCTTAAAATTATCGTTTGTCAATGTACTTCCGTTTTTGCCGCGATTGTGCACAGTTTTGTTCGAAGAGGAATGTGAAGGGCTCTAATACATGTACAAAAAAGAAAAAAAGATTCGAACGGAGTGCGCTGCAAACCTGTGAATTCGGCGTGCTTTTCTTGGCCGCACGAAGCAGCCAGTTTTTACTCTCCTTAGCTTTACGATTCAGAAAGGGAAGTTACGTAATCGGCTGAAAAAGAGTTCCCTTCGGATCTTCACGTTTCGATGGCTGAAAAACACATTGAGATAAATACGGCTAAAACGTTGTATTTAGCCTGCAGGTGACGCCAAAATGCCGATATGAGTACAATCGACTCAAAACGGCTCCATTAATGTTTTGGTGCCGCCAGCTCCTGATAACACGAAAGTACATGAATTCATTCTCATTTATGGGAAAATGTGCAGAGCAGCACGATTAAGTATCACGAATTCCGAAGTAAATTGTTTTATTAGAAAAACTGAGGTAGCAGTACAATCAATCTAATAATTAGCTAATAATTATGAGCAACACTGGAAATTCCGGAACTTGAAGCGGAACCACATTCTTCGCAACAGCCACGTTTTACCAAGTTCAAATGACCTGAGCGAAAAATACGTTGTTGCCACGAAAATCGCGGAATGGACGTGAGGCTGAGGAAAGTTGTGCGATTCGTCGCACCAGATATTTTCGTGGGGTTTCCTTCGGATCCGTGCGCGTTCAAGTCTTCTGGGTGGGCCAAACGATTGAACCATACCAGCTCGAATTTCATTTGTTGACTGCGTGATCAAAACCCCAGCCCGAATATAGTTGCCAGACAATTTTGTGTGTGGACAGTTTCAAACAACAAGATGGTGATACAAAGTTTTCATCTGAGAGTAGCTCAATCAATCGGGACAAAAATGGATTTTACTTCAGTTTTTTGTTCGCATATCCCGCTAACGTGGTAGTAGCGTCCTCACGAGAATAGCTTTGCTTGTCCAATAACCTTGCAATGGTAGTTTAATAATAAAATAATTAGGAACAGCTCATGAAATTCAGGAATTCAAACTATCACCGACTTTTTGAAAACTTTTTTCACTTTTTTTTCTCTCCAAATTCAGAAAAGTAAACATGAACGTTCCCAAAAAACGGGGAGAGGGGGGGAACTAGTTGGATTAATTGATGGAACAATCAAAAGAAGGCCGCTGGTTCATGCGCCAAACGAGAAATCTTTCATGAACGAGATCAACCGCCAATCGAAACTGTTTCGAAAATATCAATAGTTTCGTACAGCATATTCCGTTCAATTTTCAAATCCCACGAGTTTAGACCACAGCCCTAAAAATGGACGACATTCAAGTTCTTAATGTGCAACTTTAGTGACGAACTGCCCGGAAATTCGTTGGTCGGGGCATTGGAATTCGTTTTTGCGGGAATGATTTCTGTGGGGTTCAACGTACTTTCACTTACATTTTAATAACAGTTTGCCGAATTTTGAAAAAAAAAAACAGAACTAATTTTGAGGCTGGTTTTGCAATGACTCTTAAAAAGTTGCTTATCGAGGAAGTTGTTCCTTTTGCATTTTTGTGGATGGGAAGAGAGTGGGAGAGAGAGAGAGAGAGAGAGAGAGAGAGAGAGAGAGAGAGAGAGAGAGAGAGAGAGAGAGAGAGATATGGCTGACTGGTCATAAGGAGGTGTCAAAAGTGAGCGGTGAGAAATAAGACAAGTAAAGAGGGATACAGGAAAACGACATTGTCAACTCCGAAAATAATGAAGTTGATGGACAGTTGTAGTCTTCTGCAATCCCAGTTTCATTGCAAGGTCCATGTGTGTCTGTGTCTCGGTAGTTCCATTTGAGGGAAAATGGTTGGACCGAACGAGCTGGTTCTTTTTTTCGTTTTGTTTGTTATTTTCTGTGGACACGAAAATATGGGTGACGGGTGATTTCTATCATTGGGAAAGATGGGTGGGGGACCAGAATGTACAAAAAAAATTTTTCACTTTTTTCTCGAAAACGGCTCTAACGATTTTGATTTAACTGCCAAATCATCTTCTCCCAGTTGATATCTAACTTTTCTTTTCGATACACATCTCCATGCAGGCCAAAAAACTAGAATAGGTTTTTTACGCTTTATCGCAAAACGGCTTCAAAGATTTTTCACCAAACTCGCAAAATGTTTTTAATAGTTGATACCTATATATTGTTTTCAATAAATGTTCCTCTGACATTCCATTGAACAGAGATAAGAATGAAAATGCGTTGAAAATAATGGTTTTTTGAACATTTCCCCAATTTCCATAGTAACCGTTTAACTGGATTTGATCAATCTTACAGAGTGTCTCGTTGCAACCTGTACCCACGTTCTGTTCCCCGTATAATTTCTGTATCTATATGCTGAACCGAGGTATTAGCCACCATAGCTCGGAAAACGAGATTTGTCCCTCGTTATGTGGCGGAAAGTTATGTGTTGCTACGCACTAAATTTTTTTCGCTAACCACGTTAGAAAACATTGCGCAAAAGTCTACGAGAGTTTGTTTATCATACGCGACTGAATTTTCTTCAAAATGAGGCACAAGCTCGAATAATCCTTCTGACGGAAGTTCTTCGACATATGAAAATCGTTAACTTCAAGTTTGTACGATAGCTATCACGCTTTCAACGTTCAACAGACTGTATACAAACTGGATCAGAAGAGGTGCATTGTGGAATAACTGCAAACGCTGAGTGCGAACTGCTAAGCGGCGGAGGCCCCTCTTACAAAATTGTGTGCAGCTGACAAGACCCTAGTGGCCGACCCACCTCAACTCCTAAGGACCTCGAGGAGACTTCAATTGTCGGCCGGCGGATGAAATTCAACTAATCCGACTGCCGACCAGGGAAATGGACACACATCTATCCAGATAGCGAGATGTACATCTGAAATACATAATTCATTTCTCGTTGCACTAATGCATCAATGTGGAGGGGGCTGCCGAGGAGGAGCTTCGAAGCAGTGGCATGGAGGGAGAGACTCCGTCGCTTTGGGGGGGCCTCGTGACACGAAGACGAGCCAAAAAAGGTTGAGTTCCTCTGAACTCCTCAGTCGCTCCCCGCGTTCGTTTCGTGTGTCTCTCATGTCTGTTTAACTCTGATTTCATATCACTTGCCCAGAGAATACGCTGCTGCAGTACTCACAGAACTCGACCGCATCAGACGAAGGTGAGTGTTTTCCACGATCCTCTGGATTTTTGAACGCAAAAACAAATGGACTCAACCGAAAAAGTTGAGTTTTGTTTTTGTCAAAAACAATTTTAATATAAATTCCCCCCAAAAACTCGATTCAGCCCAACCGACGAACAACGATTTAACCCAATCCGGGAAGAAATAGAAGGTTATCACTCTTTAACGTTTTCTTACACAAAGCCGCTGGCCCGTGAAAACGGCAGCCGAATTCAAGAGGAAACCAACTAATTTTAGACTCCAGATCCGGGATAAAATCCAACTCCTTTCTCACAGAACGTTCACCTGTCCCAAAATTTTCGAGTAAACCTTTCAAAAACGTAAATTTGGGGCTTGTTTCAACATCAACTACCCAATGTATCCATTTCCACATCGAGATTCAATGTAATTCAACAACACAACTCGTTGATTGAAAAGTAGTGTTTATTTGGTCCACCTGTTGGCGCCAGTGTAACGCACATGTCTCTGCTTCATTCGCTAACGTAGTCGCTGCCTTATAAATAATCGTAAAAATCTAAATTCGCGTGAAAATAGCGAATTTCGTTTTATTTTCGGTCTGACGAATTTCTGTGTTGTTTGAATGCTGAAAAGCCTTTTTCTCGCATCGAAGCTGTGAGGAAGACGTGGTGACAAGGAGTTTCGAGTGTCCAACCAGAGCGTGCTCTTTATTACCCGCCTAAAACCAACGATTATCGATGTCATCGCTTACTTGACGAATTGCGCGTTTCGTTATTGCATCTTGCAATTTCGCCACGCCCGTGTTTAGGAAAGGCTGTTCAAACTTTGAACCTTCAAAGCGGCTTTATAGCTCAGCTTCGGGCAAATGCTCACGAAACAACAACTGCACCGCTTCGAAATCGCCGAGTATCCGTTTCGAAGGCAGTGTCTTCGAAATTGGGGATTCCACGACCTCCCTTGATGAGAAAAATGGTAATTTGAAATCGATCAAACTGCACGATCATGCGCAAGAACTCATCTGTTGTCAACTGGATATTTTGCGTAGCAACAGGTTGAAAGGAAGCAATTTCGAACAAACTTTGAACTTACTCCGCGTTCAACGAATCTCCACCGGAAATTGATTACTGACACAGTTTCGTCCCAATCCGCACGAATAGTTTCTTATAAGACAACATAAGAATTAGATACGAATTAAATTTCTCGTAGTTTCTAGTAGTCTGAAAGCAGTTCGAATTTGAGAACGGACTCGCGGGGATAACACAGGATTTCGTATTTTTCTTCGACCCCCCCCCCCCCCGCCACAATTCATTTCCCTTTCCGCCTCGTTACGATCGGCATCGACTGAATTTATAAATACGTATTCAGTTGGTTGTGGTTCTGAATAATTAAAATGTACGATTCCGTATGACACGACTCAATGGAACATCATTTAACGAAATGTACTGGATATACTTAGATAGATATTATATAAGAGACTTAAAATCCCTTTCTGTTTTGCTGGGAAGGTACAATTTTTATAGCTAACCCCAGCAGTAGCCTCTCATAATGCATGTGTTCTTGCAACTCTGATAACAATATCCAGGCACATCACATTCATTGCAGCACATTATACTCACTGGTCACGCTATTTTATCTGGATAAGTGGAAATTGGCGTTATTGTGTGCACGAAAAAGGGACTGAAATATACACACGAATTGAACGAAATATAGAACTGCATTGAAACACACTTACGCGAAACGATGGAGCTATGATTACTCGTCCACTCGGTTAGGACGACAGTTCTCTGAATACAAGACGGGAGCTAAGCGCGGCACATGGGGGCTTTGAATACGTGAACTGGTTGGGCAGGGAACTAGAGCGGAGGGAGACTCAGTAGAGCTGTGAGTAGCATGAGAGCTCATTGATGAGTGTGCATCGCGAGATCTGGTAGATGAGTGAGTTTGGGGAGAGCTGTGTGGTGTGGAGAGGAAGTAAATTGAGGGGTGGGAAGAGGGTATTTTGGAAAGACCAGAAAGGGTAAAAACTGAAGAGGAAATAACAACTGAACTGAAGAAGAGGCAAGCCGCACTTTCCCTCAGCTACAGACAAAGGGCTCAGTTAGAAGTAGGCGGACTGGATGTTCAGGGAAGGTCCGAAACAAGGACTTCCAGTTAGGGGCAAGTGCAGAAGTTCCGAGTTCAAAATTTCAACTGATGCGCCCTGCGCCGAACAGGCGTTTAATGAAAGCGTATTGGGCGTTGATTGCGGAATTCTTTAACCCAGCTAATCCTGCAACTGTCAGTCTTTCTAACTCTCTGGGAAGTCTGTGAATCAACATAATAATTTTCCTTTTTTTCCTTCACCTCTAAACTGCCTGATTTCAACATTTCTTCATATGTCTTCCTCTTTTCTACTCTATCTCGCTCCAGCTGGTTACGTGGGTCCATCTTTGCCCAGTTTGCTCTACGTCCAAGGACGATACCAGCTAGATTGTGTTGCGTACGATACTCCACATTCATCCTTGTTTCGGCTGACATCCAAAGCCGGTTGAAATAGAAATTTTGAGTTCTCTTCGGGTCTTCAAGTTTTAAGGCCTACTGAGTCCGTGTGTGTGTGTGTGTGTGTGTGTGTGTGTGTGTGTGTGTGTGTGTGTGTTCACCCTGCAGTCGGGGGTCCAGAATTCCGCTGACGTATTCCCTGCGTGTCGTATGAGCCGACTAAAAGGGACAGCCGGGTGGGCCCAGCTTGAAAGACAACCTCACCTCTATGAGGTCCCCGCAGGATTACATCCAACGAGGCTTAACTGTGGCTGGGCGTCACAGTGTACTCTGTCGCCACACTGTGCTCACCCTGCAGTAGGGGTCCAGAATTCCACTGCCGTACTCCCTGCGTGTTCGTATAAGCCGGACTAAAAGGGACACAACTTACACTTCATTCACATACATGACACACTGGGAACCCCCTACCTTTAGCTGGGATCGCAGAACACACCCCCCGCAGGAAGGGGGACAGAATTCTCCTGCCGTATCCTCTGCGTGGCCGTTAAATCCGGCCTTAAAGGGGCTTAAAGCTCACGACACTGACATACACAACATATTCCAGATACTAAATACACTGCAACGGCTTGCGTGGCAGAACACACTCACTTGAAACACTCATAATGAGCGAAAGACAGTCCTGGAAGTAGCTCACTAACACCTTTGAGCGATCCCCTATATAGGTGCGGCCTTCGGAATGAGGAGGGGGAAAAACCAGGTTTGAGCGTTCCTGGGGCGGCTGATAGCGTGTGTCCCGCTCACCACATCACTAGTGGCCGAGGGCTGACTCTGAGCAGCAGCCGAAAAATCCCTCATGCGTCTTAGTCCCGGTGGGTGGCCGGACTGGCAGCTGCGGCGCATGTGGGGGCCTCCCTTTGACCCTCAACGGACCAGCGAAAGGGGCTAGAATCAATATGCCTGAGCGGGAGCTTCCAGGACACTGCCTCGAGCACCTCTCGCTCATACCACGAACACACACAACAAATGAACTCACAAGGATACACTACACCAGTCCGCTTCTTTAATCACCCCCAAATAAGTAAAAAACATGACAAAGTCAACTAAAACTTCAGCAGGTAATAAAAACGCCACCTGCGCCTCTTCCTCGGGCTCGCCAAGCTCGACCCCTCCCTCTTCGGACGATGAGCAACCTACTCGTCGTCCAAACAAACAAGGGCGGAAAGAACCGGGCAAACCGCGTTCATCTCCCCTTCTCCCCTAGTAGCCCGGGCAACCCGGCTACTACAAGCACACGACACAGCGTGGACCCTAAACTGTCGGACATGGAGCAAATTTGCGCATACGTCCAAATCATCCACGGCCAGCTGGCACGGATGAGGGCCAACGCGACAGGACCTATGCGGGACCTCGTAACTAGTTGCCTCTTCGAAATTTCGAAGCTGGCTATAAAAGCTAATGCCCCAACGACATCGCCCCTGCCACTCCCCCTGCGGGAAACTGTGGCGGCTGTCGTGAGGGAAGAGCTGCGTAGGGCAATTGCCCAGCAGCCAGTGCCACCAGCCCCAAACTCAAGGAGCTGCAACGAGCCAGGTAGTACCCCAGGCCCCTCATATGCGGCAGTAGCCGCTACTGCGCCTTCCTCCCCTCATGGAGCTGAGGCTGAATGGCAGTCTGCCAGGGCCAGGAAGCACAGGGGAAGCAGAAAAAGGCCCCAACTAAGCAGGCCGAGGGCAGCGCCCGCCTACGCCTCCGCCCAATAACAAGGGCAAAAATAAAAATAAAAGCAAAAATAAAAAGCCTCCACCGCTTGCCAAACTCCCCCCTAAAAACCCACGACAAAACGTGGTAGTGGTTAGGCGGACATGTGAGGAAGGAGAGGCTGGTCCCTCCAACCCTGACGCAATGGAAGCGCTTATGCGGGGTGTCCCTGCTACGGACCTCCAAGCTCTAAGTGTCCGAGTGCTAGACATCCGCACCGCAGTAGGAGGTGGCGCCGTCATTGTGACGGAAACGCCAGAAATGGCCAAGGCGCTCACGAGCCACATTTCCACCAAAAAGGAGTTGAAGCTCCAAGCGTCAGCCCCCCTGGGTCGTTTCCCACGCCTGCTATTGTGCGACGTGCGGACTGACCTTCAAAAAGAGGACTTGGCCCAACAAGTTGTTGAGCACAACCCTGCGTTAGGCTTGCAGCCGCAGGACGTCAGGCCTCTCTTCACCAAAAAGCGTGGCAGACAGAAGGATTGGGTGATTGAGGTATCACCCAGCCTATACAAAAAACTAGAGGGGGCAAGGCACCTCCAAATAGCCTGGCAGCGGTGCGCCATACGAAAGTACCAAGCCCCCACTCAGTGCTACAAATGCCAGCGCTATGGCCACCTGGCAGTGGCCTGTACAAGACCTGTTGTGTGCGCCTGGTGCGCCTTGCCACATCTGAGTAAGGAATGCAAGCGTGATGCTCCCCTCAAGTGTGCCAATTGCGTCGAACGCAAAATCCAACAGGTTGCACACTCTACACGAGACGCACGCTGTACCATTCGTCAGCGAGCGATTGCCCTCCAGGAGTCACGAGTGGATTATGAATAGGTCAAAAGCAGTTCGAATCCTTCAGCACAACACCAATAAGAGTTGCCCAGTTATGGCTGAGTTGCTGCAAAATGCACTCAAGAAACGCTGCAGTGTTCTCGCCATACAGGAACCATACATAGGATCCAAAACTCTTGGTCTGGGATCGCAGGCACGAGTGGTGGCTGGAGCAAGAACGGGAGCCAAGGCAGCAGTGGCCTGCATCGACCCGTCCATTGACATGCTCGCACTCACTCACCTGAACAGCCAGCACTTGGCCGCTGTGCTCATCCGAGCCGGTGGCTTTGAGCTGGTTGTAATATCATTTTACAGGCAATTTGGCGCACCAGTTGCCAACAGCCTTGAACCACTCGAGCGGGCTCTAGCAGGCCTATCAGGACGACCCTGCATAGTCTGTGCCGATGCAAATGCCAGATCACCATTGTGGGGATCCCCAACCCTGGATGGGGCGGGCGAGGCGTATATAGAGCTGCTCACCAGGTACAACTTGATTGTTGTCAACGACCCCATGACTGAGGCGACCTATGATGGTCCGGGAGGAAGGTCGTGTATAGATGTCACAGCCGTGTCTCACACCCTGCTACTCAAATTGCAGGGTTGGCGAGTCGTACCTGGTGCAACGCAGAGCGACCACATGGTTATTGACTTTGCCATTACGGATGACAACATCCTCTGCAAAGACACGCGTGAAAAGCGATTCCGCACAAAAAATGCTGATTGGCCACAATTCTGTAGGGTACTGGAAGGTGAACTGCGTGCCGCGGACACCGACCTAATAGCGCAAGCATACACACCTGAAGAGGTGGACAGCAAAGTGGACATATTTACCACAGCACTGCACTCTGCTGGGCTCTCTGTAGCTCTGGCCAACAGAAGCACAGGGCGATCAAAGTCCCATGGTGGACTGAGGAACTAAATCCCCTCAAGCAAAGTGCAAATAGAGCTAGAAGGATGTACCAAAACACTCGTGACCCTGATGCCAGAGCAACACTCCGAACTGCCTTCATCCAAGAGAAGAAGGCCTTCCACCGCGCCATCAAACGAGCCAAACGGCAAGGCTGGCGAAATTTCGTGAAAGCGGAGAGCTCTGAGAACCCCTGGGGGAGACACTACAAGTCCTCCATAGGAAAAGCTAACGTAGAGCAGGTCTTAGCCGCGATGCAAAATGAGTCAGGCTGGGCCTGCAGCATCGAAAGCTCACTGGAAACCCTCCTTGAGAAGGCGTTCCCAGATGACCAAGTAGCTCGAGACACTGAAGCCCAGAGGGCAGCAAGGGAGCTGATCATGGACCCTCCGAACGAGCCCGACATCCCATTGTGGACAACAGGCGACCTCGGCAGGGCCCTTGCAACCTTAAAGCCCAACAAATCTCCTGGGCCAGATAAAATAGAAAGCAATATGCTAAGGAAGGCTGAGCGGACAATCTCCAGCGGCCTCCTTAATTTATTTAATGTCTGTCTGCAGGTCGGACAGTTCCCCACTCAGTGGAAGACTGCGCGCGTTGTCACTCTTCAAAAGGGAGGCGACCGCAATCAGTCAGACCCGCGATCATGGAGACCACTCAGCCTTCTTTCCATATTAGGCAAAACACTAGAAATCTTGATGTTGCAGTCCCTCGAAGGAGTCTTTGGCCGCAACCTCACAGGCAGGCAATACGGGTGTACCAAAGGAAGGTCCACGCAGGATGTCATTGTCGAGATCCGGCGTGTTTCCTGCTGGCACCGGCTAAGTACGTCGTAGCAGTTCTGATTGACATCAGAGGGCGTTTGACAACCTTTGGTGGCCAGCGCTCCTTAATGAGCTCAAAGGTAGGGGAATCCCCCGCAACCTGTACTCGCTCGTCAGAAGCTACCTGACAGACAGAACTGCTACGATCGAAAGTAGGCATGTCTCCGTCCGGAGAAAGATTGAGAAGGGGTGCCCACAGGGCTCGGTCCTAGGACCAGCACTCTGGAATGCCTTCTTCGAAGGTCTTCTCAGGAAACTCATGGAGACTGACTGCGAGCCGTACGCCTATGTGGATGACTTGACTGTGCTGATCTTTGCAGAGTCAGTCCGCCAAATTGAAGAAAAAACCCACCACGTGCTCCGCACTGTCAACCAATGGTGCGAGCATGTCAAGATGCAGGTGGCTGAGGAAAAACCCAGCTAATCCTCTTGAAGGGGAAAGTGAATAATCCACCCAGAATACGCTTTAGCGGCCACAGGCTTCTTCTTGAAATGCACGTCAAGTATTTAGGAGTGAATATAGGTGAGAGGTGGGGTTTCAACCAACACCTCCAGTCCCTTAAAGGCACTACCATTGCAAGGTTTGCCTCACTGCGTGCCATTACTAAGGCCACTTGGGGTGTGTGTTACCACGACACTATCCTCATGTATAAGGCCATATATCTAGGTGTGATTGGCTACTGCCCCGTTGTCTGGGGTAGCAAACTAACAGTCAATCAAAAGAGAGTATTGGCTCAATCCCAGAGAGCTGCGCTCCTGTGGATCACCAAGGCCTACAAGACTGTATCAACGGAAGCACTCCAGGTGATCACTGGTCAGTTACCAGTTGATTTGGCTGTTGAGTGCATGATTGACAAGTGGAGAGTGAAACGGGAGCTTCCCCCGCTTTGGGCTGAACTCCGTGCGGATCTCACCACAGAACAGAAACTTGCCGCCATCGATGAATGGGCTCTAGAGAAATGGCAAGCGAGATGGGAATCCTCGTCAAAGGGACGTGATACGTATGAGTTCTTCCCCAACATCCGCGAACGTCTTTCTAGAAAATGGGTTGAGCCAGACCACTGGACGAGCCAGTTCCTCACGGGACATGGTGACTTCAATGCGCGGCTTCACTTCTTTTCCCTGAACGACTCTCCATTATGCACGTCTTGTGCCTCCAGTGCGGAGGAAACAAGAAACCATGTGCTGCTCCACTGTAGTTTCTACAACAGTGAGCGACGGTTGTTGGGTGGGCAAACGAACTTAGCAGCATTAACTGCTACAAAGGAAGCCTACAACCATTTTGCAAAGTTCGCAAAGAAGGTGATGGCTAAGAAAAGTGGTTATAGTTGATCTGTCCTTTTGAAACTTGCCACCCAAGTAAAAGTAAGATCAGGTAGGGAACCAGATAAAGAACTACTCCCAGATGGTACGGGATTCCTCAGGTGGTCACCTCCGCGCGGTAACACACGGGCAACAGCTCTCTACGGTGAGACTGGCTAACGACCACATACCTGCCGTACCTCCACAGGTCTGAGTTCGGTGGATGCTGCAGGGGCCGGCCTCTTGCATATTAGCGAAACCGCAACTTCTATGACTGATATAACCCTCGTCGAGGGTTTAGGTACAGTCATGAAATAAAGAAACAGATCTGTGTGTGTGTGTGTGTATGATTGTCTGTGAACGCGACGGAGATCTTGATGTTCCAGTCCATCGATGAAGTCATTGGCGGCAATTTCACAAGCGGACAATATCGGTTTACTACAGGACGTCATTGTTGAAATCCGCCATGTTTCCCTCGAGGCATCTGACAACGTCTGGTGGCCAGCTCTCTTTAATGAGCTGTTACGGGCACGATCGGATTAAGCTGTGACTTGGAACTCCGGAACCGCTTCTATCGGGCAGAGCCACTCAAAGCAGCTCCGATTAAATCTGAAGAGGAAGAAAACTGCTGAAGAACTGGGAGAGGGGGGACCGCATTGCCGTGATCAGAAGGTTAGGAAAATCAGGTTCACGGCGCGCAACGAGGCAGGTGGGGGAATCCCTTGCAACCTGTACTTGCTCGTCAGAAGTTACGACACAAGTAGAACTGCTACGATCGAAAGGAGGCATGTCTCAGTCCAGAGATGGAGAAGGCGTACTGGGCACTGGGATAGTCGTTGAACCAGCGCTCTGGAAAGCCAAGGCACGTCAAGCTACAGGAGGCTGAGGAAAAAAACCAGTTAATCCGTTTTTAAGGATGAGTGAATAGCCCACCAACAACACAGGCTACTTTTGTAAAGCGCGTCAAGTACTTAGGAATCACTATAGGTGAGAGGAGGGGCTTCCAGAATCTCAAGGTTTGCCTCACGGGCAATTAGTAAGCCAGCTTGGGAGTGTGTTACCGTGACACAATCCTCTTGTACAAGGCCATACATTAGCGTGATTGGCTACTGCCCTGTTGTCTGAGGTAGCAAATTCACAGTCAAAAGGGAGTACTAGCTGAATCCTCAATCCCAGAGAGTTGCGCTCCTGTAGATCACCAAGGCCTACAAGACAGTGTCCACCCACTGACACACTTAAGTGGTCACTGGTCAGTTATCAGTTGACTTGGCTGTTGAGTGCATGGTGGACAAGTGGAGACTAAAAAGGGAGCTTCCCCAACTCTGGAGTGAACTCACCCACAGTACCTTCACGACATAAACTATACACATTCAGAATGGAACTAGTTTGAAAATAGCTCGGTCTGATTCACCGATATTAACGGAGTAGTATTAATGACTGTACAATGCCAGATCAAACAATCTGTTCAAAAAACAGATCTGTTTCCTTATTTGATGACTGTTCCTAAACCCACTGTTCGACAGGAAGCGCAGAAAGTCATTGTCTCCTTCTGATACCTGCCCCTAGCTACCATATTTCCCTGAAGTTGGTTTTTTTCTTTCTTTATTTTCCCTCTCCTCAATTTCAATTCCTCTCCACAGGAGACAACTCCTTCCAAAATACATACATTCAGCTACGAACTCGTTCTGATGGTTCTGATATCCAAGTCGTCCTTCTGCATCGCCCTTTCGTACACAAACGCTATGCACTTCATTGATATTAATACAGTCCTCCTCACGCTCACCAAGTTCTTTTATATTCGATCTTCAACTCTTCCCCTTTCCTGCGCCCAACTTCCTCGACGAGGGTTAAATCAGTCATGGAATTTACAGTTTCGCTATTATGTAAGAGCCCAGCTACTCGATCAGCATCTGCCAACCCAGACCTGCTGAGGTACGGCAGGTATTTGGTCAGGCAGTCTCCCGGTAGAGAGCTGTTGCCCGTGCATTACCACGTGGAGGTGACCTCCTGAGGAATCTCGTACCATCTGGAAGTTCCTCATCTGGGTTTCTCCCACCTGATCTTTCTATTTACTTGGGTGGCAAGTTTCAAAGGGACAGATCAACTGTGACCACGGTTCTTCACCATGACCTTCTTCGCGAACTCGGTGAAACGGTTATAGGCTTGCTTTGTAGCATTCAATGCTGCTAAGTTCGTCTGCGCTCTTGTGGAAACTACAGTGGAGCAGCGCGTGGTTTCTTATTTCCTCCACACTGGAGGCGCAAGACAGGCATGATGTAGAGTCTTTGAGAGAAAAGAAGTGGAGCGGCGCATTGAAGTCACTGTGCCTCGTAAGGAACTGGACCCTCCTGTGGTCTGGCTCAACCCATTTTCTTCCTAGACGTTTACGGATGTTAGGGAAGAACTGATACATGTCACGCCCCTTTGACGAGGATTCCCATTCCACTTGCCATTTCTCTAATTCGTCGAACGCGACAAGTTTCCCTTCTTTGGTGAGATCCAGAGTTCAGCTCCCGAGGAAGCTCCCGTTTCACTCTCCACTTGTCAACCATGCACTCAACAGCCCAGTCAACCGCTAACTGACCAGTGACCACCTGGAGTGCTTCTGTTGATACAGTCTTATAGGCCTTGGAGATCGCAATGGTAGTGCCTTTAGGGGACTGGAAGTGTTGACTGAAGCTCCAACTCTCATCTATATTCACTCCTAAATACTTCACGTGCTTTTCAAGAAGGAGCCTGGGGCTGCTAAAGCGTATTGGGGGTTGGATATTTAATTTTCCTTTCAAGATGATTAGCTGGTTTTTTTCCTCAGCCACCTGCATCTTGACATGGTGGGTTTTTGCTTCTATTTGGCGGTCCGACTCTGCAAACATCAGCGCAGTCAAGTCATCCTCATCCACATAGGTGTACGGCTCGCAGTCAGTCTCCATGAGCCTCCTGAGAAGACCTTCAAAGAAGGCGTTCCAGAGTGCTGATCCAAGGACCAAGCCCTGTAGGCGTCCTTTCTCAATCTTTCTCCAGTCGAAGACATGCCTGCATTCGATCCTAGCAGTTCTGTCTGTCAGGTAACCTCTGACGAACAAGTACAGGTTGCGGCGGATTTCCCCACCTTTGAGCTCGTTGACAAGATCAGGTCACCAAAGGTTGTCAAACGCTCCCCTGATGTCAATCAGAACGGCTACAACGTACTTACCTGGTGCCACCATGTAAACACGTCGAATTTTGACAATGACATTCTGCGTGGACCTTCCTTTGGTACACCCGTATTTCCTGCCTGTGAGGTTGCGACCAAAGACTTTCGAAGGACTGCTACATCAAGATTTTTAATGTTTTGCCTGAGAAGGCTGAGCGATCTCCATAATCGCGAGTCGGACCGATTGCGGTAACCTCCCTTTTTGACGAGTGACCACACGCACAGCCTTCTACCGAGTGGGGAACTGTCCGACCTGCTGGCAGTCATTAAATAAATTTAGGAAACTGTTCGAAAAAACATCAAACGCGCCCCATGCACGAACTACACAACATACAAGTGAATACAATGGCACGTTAAAATACACTCAGCGCTTTCTCTTTACTTCTTAAACGCAACAAAGTCCACTGAATACAATGCAACTAACCGGGTTACCAGCAGAAAACTGAAAAAGACTGACGAGACGAAAAAACACACGAACCACTACACAATTATTGATACTCTGTTTAATCTAAAGAATCGTCATTTAATGATCGCGCTGACAGGATAGGGATTGAAGAACACCACATACAACACATTACCACCATAACATCTGATCACGTTCATCAAATAATCTCACAGACACACTCTTCGACAACCCTGGAGCCGACAACATTAATAACTAGTGGTACTAGAAATTCCTCGTCACACGCTTTAGAACTCTTGATAGGCCTATTTTCTTCAAAATCAAAAAAAAAAAAGATCAACGCGAAATCCAAAGGCATCAAACGAATTTAAAACGATTTAAACAGGATTGAAATAAATTTCGAAAGCGCGGTCAGGCAGCAAGAACCTGTATTTAGCCCAACATTCCGATCTGTCTCTCAGCTCTTAGCAATTTGCTGGACACGAACGGAATCGGACCCCAAAAAAATGTTGGAACAACGCTAACATTCCACGGAAAACGTCCTCCGACATCTAGCTCGGAAAAACTTATCCCACCGCGCAGTAAGGATTAAGGAGGGGTGTCTGACATTTTTTAAATCTCATAGTGATTGTTAGTGAGGGAGAAGTTATAACAAATATTTGCCTAAAATGAAGAATCTTTAAAGGCCAAAGAGATTTGTCGTGCTTTTATATAAGCATTGTGTCTTTGATACAGTTTTTTTAATGTTAGTAAAGTGTACTAGAAACACTGTAACGAGATCGTTGACAAATCCAATCGTGCTGTGTCGTTACTATGATTTCAAATAATTACCGTTGTACATTACCTGTTATCTAAAATGAATGTGGTACGCAAGAATTCATTCATTTCGCACAAGTATACAAGTATCGTATTTTCCTAGTGCAATGTTTCAAACTAGGTTTACGGTCTTTTTTATTTTTTCATGGCGATTGTAGAAAAGTAGTTTCTTTGCTGCTTTCAGTTTGGACGAGCGGACGACGTAAGACTCGCAGGAGATGTGGACAAACGCCGTTTGATATTCTCAAATTGTAATCAGGTATTTACTGATTTACTTTTTTTCTAAAAATGCATTAAGTTTTTGTTGTTTGTGTTTCATTCGGGTTCATGAGCCGAAACCATCGTCTTTCCAAACCGCTCTTTGAATAACCGCAGTCGAGTTATTCAATCTTCTCCCTTGCGTCTTCCGTTTGAACCGGTTGGTTTTTCGATATCTCTTTTTCTCGTGTAGCGGAAAAATTGTGTGAAATTTTCCCACAAATCGTTCGTAGCTGAGGGAACTAGAGTTTTAAAAGTCGGTTAGTATCACGAAGAGCCCATTTTCTACATATCAACGATTCCAATTGTCGTTCAGCTACTCTAATTCAAGATAATATACCTCTAAGTGTCAAACAAGAATCTTAATAGAGCGTTTTGACAGGTAAATTAATGATAAATTCGACCCAACAAGGTAGGTACCTTAATATGGTTTTTTAGCGCCTATTAAAGCAAAGGGAGTGTTCTGAAAACATCCGGCCTTGCGACATATTGAAGATTACGCTCGAGGCTGCACAGTTGTATAAATACATTCTCAGCGACACAGTCGGAATAAGTTTCCCGACCGAAATAGTACCTTTTGAGGACGCAACGGGTGTTGAAGTGATTGAAGAAAGCGAGTACGTGATCAAGAAATAGAACTTCACGAAAGTGCAGGCAACTCCACCCAAATAAGAAAAAACGGCGAGCTTTCGAAAATGTTATCTCTGAAATTCGATCGTACACGAAAAATCCACAACTTACACATAAGTGCTGGCCGACTCAAATATTGGAAGTTTTCGATCAGTAAATTGAACTGTTTGGGAACTGACGAAAGTTTGGCCAATGAAACTTTTAGGCAGACGGTATTTAACAATTAGTACTTTATGTTTAAAAAAAATGAAACATTTTCTCAACGAAGCGGACGTAATCCGTACTAGAAAATACAGGCCGGTAGCTGATTTTTAAACGCAAAATAGACACGATAGCGTTTTCTTGAACTAGGATAGAAAAAACGCTTAAAATTCAAATGAGTGTTCATTGAAACGTTTGTTACGAGTATTGAAGGGAGCAATTAGTTTCGGCGTATAAAAGAGACTAATGAGGCATTTCTAAATGCCTGGAAATATAATTTTCTCGATTACATGTTCTTGGATCCGATTCTGAATATCGCTCACTTTTTTTGGGATAGCGGAGCTATATTACTATTTTATAGCGTATGAGTCGTTCTTTCCAACCCTCAGTCCTTGTTCTCTGTGTTAAGAGGATTGGGCAGTTGTAAATCAAGCCATAAATGAACAATCAATTCGCCATATACAGGAAAACGACAAGTCTTGTAACTTTCCAAGGTGGTAAAAATAAGAAGTAAAAGGGAACAGAATAGGCAAAGAAGAGATTGCCCAGAAACCTTACCCTATATACTGTTATGAAATGGGACAAGTCGCATGTTTCCTTCAAACTCTACCTTTATTATTGCTGCTTACTTGCGACTTTAAACAAATGGGCGATATAACGATCACATATTACACGGTTCTGTTCTTTCTCGCGGTTCACAAAAGACCCTAGCACGTATTACACCCTCGCAGTACTCCATCACTGAGTCTGGGAGAACTAGTGTATGTCGTTACTTGGAACATTTAGAAAGCAATGGACGGTTGAGCTCATTGAATACATAGAGGTTTTCACTGATACGACCCGCCACAACCAATTTCTAGCTGGCCGCAGTCTATTTTTTACCTGTCTCTGCAAAATGGACCATTCTACTGATAATGAATAGGCAATAGTGACAGAGCTGAGAGCTCGTGATCCACGTACGACGAATGGAAAGCTCTCTGGAAGTGTCTCTTGGATGACTGTTAAAAACGGCAGTTGGGTACAAAGCACTGAGTTCGTGTGCTGCCTGGTGGGTGTAAGGTATTTGATTTCTTACGCTATGTGAGAAGCGAGAAAGTGAGAAGAAGTAAGTCCTTGAAAGGCATAAGTGGTCGTTCGATTAGCTTCACAAGCTGCCTGAACGCAGCGTGGTACATATAGTCGAATCGCCTCCACCTTCTTCTGGTTCTACCTCTTGATCAAGAATACCTTCAAAGTTCATTGCGACATCATCTGGTACTATTTTGTTCTGAAGAATTATTCCGATTGTATCGTGGGAAATTAAGAAGTTTCATTTCAGTACAAAACAGTATCAATTTTCATGCACCGTCAGCCAGTGCATTCCGCGGGCTGTGGAGTGGCGGACATGGATTTTCAACACCTATGTGGTTTGTAATAACTCGGACAATTTTCAACAATTGCAAATCGGACGAATTTCGGTAATTTAACAAGGTCGCCACGGCTGAATCTCCCTGCCCATCAGGTGGGAGACGTGCGGTTATGAGTTCAGGAGTTTAAACTCTTTCAACTTCTGCGCTTAAAAATTGTCTACCTTTTCCGACGTCATATTGGAGCTGGCCCCAGCTCCGTGAAAAGCAGCGAGCCTCGTTACATTCACACTCAATATTTAACGTCTAGTATCAAACAAATTTCTGTTCGTTTCGCATCGTTAGATGTTCATAAGGGGCCCCAGGCATGGAGTTCTCTCTGTACTGCTTCGCGGTTGTGCCGGATGGTTGGGCTGTGCTACTGACCATTCTTTTCGGCAGGTCCTTGAGCCTGGGAGTTGTTCCTGCTGTTTGGAAGTCTTAATCACGCCTATTCCCAAAAAGGGGGATCCCTCGCATCAATTTGTTCTCTTTCTACCATTTCCAAATTGCTAGAAAAACTAGTTATTGTTTCCATGGGCCTATAGATTTATCCTTTCATTGCCCCATATCAGCCATTACAAATCCACCATGCTTCCAGACTTTTATTCTGAACTCTTTCAGAGAGGGGGACCAGGTTGACTGTATTAACACAGGTTTTATTTAAGGCTTTTGACAAGGTGCCCCACTCCACGCATGTTTTGAAGTTGAGACGATTTAAATTCTTCGGGCCTCTTCTATCGTTAGAGTTGAAACTGTATGTTTTTCTCCTTTCACTGCTATCTCAGGTGCTCCACAAGGTTCGCATCTGATATTCATAGATGAAATCTCTTCATTGTTTGAAACCCGTGTTAACTGCCTCATCTTTGCAGATAATGTGAAGATTTTTGTCTATGGTTAGCTCAGCTCCTGATTTCTTATCCCTTCAGGATTCTCTTAACACACATACATTTATTCCTGGCGTTGTTGTACTAATTTTTATTTGAATCGCTCATCCTTGCCTCTTAATTTCTAGTACAGAATTAATAATAAACTATTGCTACGTTGCTGTAGTGTTCAAGATCCAGGTCAAAGTTATCCTTTTATTCCCATATCATTTCAGTCTGTGGTAAGGCCATGAGAAACATCGGATTCATTAAGAGGCACACCAGAGATTTTAATAATATTCCTGCTCCAACTGTCTCGTACGAACCCTTCGTATTGTCGGCCTTGGAGTACGCCTCCGTTATTTGGTCTCCTTTTTACTCAACCACTTTTCAGCTGATCGAGAGGGTTCAACGTCGATTTGCTCGCGAGATGGGAGAAGACTGGGAAATTTTCGATAATAAAGTTATAATGTCACTGTCCGAACTACTTCCCCTCGCATTACGTCGTTGTGGGGCGGATCTGTTGTTTGTATTCAAGCTTCTTCATAACCTCGTGGATTCTCCCAGTCTATTTAACTTGAGCGACTTTAATGTCCCTTTCATACTTTTAGTATCCCCCTTCTTCACGCATATTATCTATACCACAAGCCTATTTTGCGTTGCCAGAGGAAGTATAATTTATTTACTAATAAAAATCCTGACGAGGACGTTGGTATATTTTTGCTCTCATAAGATTTAAGAGATGTTATACTGGTCTATTATAATTACTAAGACTCAACCTTCCACTTTTTCCAAATATGTACGTTATGTCTCTGTTGGGTGCACGAGAGGGGGAACTGAGGATCGAAATGAAACAAACTCGGTGAGCGTGAGGAGGACTGTAATGAACGTGCGTGCGGAATTGAGTCGAATTAAATTGAACTGAGAAAGAGTACAAACGTGCGACACAAGGGTACAGTGCTCGGAACGCGTGAAAGCTGGCGTGGGCAACCGATAGAGAGAGCGAGAATATACCGGGGCAATCGTTGGAAAAGGACTGATATTGGAAGAGCTCTGTCGTCGATAGGAAAATGAAATTGGGTGAAAGAAATAAAGGAAGGGGGAAACCTGGCGAAGGGCTGTTGGAGGAACCAACCGACCGGGCGGATTCCCAGGTATTAAAATAGTTGGAGACAATGACGCGGGGAAGTAGGTCAAATACTTCAAACCACCTCGGCGCTTTGCGTCGAACATACTCCCAGCGCTGCGGCAGCAGGGATAACCCTTGAAGTGGGGTTACGGTGGTGTGTGGTAATGAACGTGGGTGAGGAGGCTGCGCTCATGAGGGTAGAGCTGGAGGATGTGGCAAGGCTGGGCTACCTTATGAGCCAGAGCACAGGGAGATGAGTGATGAGTGTGAGACAATGAAGGTGGTGAGTTGAGCAGGACAACAGAGAACGTATGAGGTCCAAAAATGAGGATGAATGAGTGATCACGTGAGGAAGCATAGGAGGTTAGTGCAAATAGGGAGGAAGAGCACACTTGGGTGGTGCGAGATATGGGATGGCACTCTTGGGTGGTGCGGATAGGGAAAGGCTCACTTGGGTAGTGCGGATAAGGAAGGCACTCTTGGGTAGTGCAGATAAGGGGAAGGCACTGTGGGGTAGTGCAGATAGGGGAAGGCACTCTTGGGTAGTGCAGATAAGGGAAGGCACTCTTGGGTAGTGCAATAGGGGGAAGGCACTGTAGGGTAGTGCGGATAAGGGAAGGCACTCTTGGGTAGTGCAGATAGGGAAGGCAGTCTAGGGTGGTGTGGATAGGGAGCCACTTTTGGGTGGTGTGGATAGGGCAAGCACTCTTGGGTAGTGCGGATAGGGAAAGGCACTCTTGGGTAGTGCAATAGGGGGAAGGCACTGTAGGGTAGTGCGGATAAGGGAAGGCACTCTTGGGTAGTGCAATAGGGGGAAGGCACTGTAGGGTAGTGCAATAGGGCAAGCACTCTTGGGTGGCGAGTAAGAGAAAGCGTATGGAAGTGGGGCATGTGTGGTTAAGAATGGGTATGACTGCGGATAGGGGAAGGCAGTCTCGGGTGGTGCAATAGGGCAAGCACGCTTGGGCAGTGAGTAAGAGAAAGCGTATGGAAGTGGGGCATGTGTGGTTAAGAATGGGTATGATTTAGGGCATGAGATTAAGGGGCTGACTTGGGTGAATGCTCAATGATATGTTGGATGATTACAATGGGGTGACTAAGGGGGTAGGAAATGCTGCTAGGATAGAGGGCAAAGAAGGCCTTTGCAATGAGGGAAGACAGGAGGGTGAGGCAAGATGACAGGGTGCAAGAGAAACAAATGTGAGGGTATAAGGCATTGTTAGGTTTGTGCTACTAAGGATGCGAGCTGAGTGAAATTGTACGGAGAGAAACGACTAGGCAGAAGAAACGGAAAAAGAGTGTTGGCAAACTACAGTTAGGGTTTGGAGAAATGGAATGTAAAGAAAAGAAATGGCGTTGGGACATAGGGAACTAGTGATCAGGGCGACGCGTAGTTATGGGAGTATAAAAACAGGTAGGAAGATTAGACGAAAGGAGGTTTAAGTAAACTATGTGAATGTAGTAAGGTGGTCAAAGGGGCCTTGGTGATGGCTTGAATCTTGGGATGATCAGGCGTGGAACGTAGAAAGGAGTAGAGGAAGCTACTGGTGTGGCGTTGAAGATACCCAATGGGTAGGGTGTGATGATGGGCTGCAGGAGTTAGGGTAATATAAAAAATAGGATGTGACAGAGATGAAGTGGGTTTGGGGTATAGGGTAGTGGAGAGTAGGGCTCAGTTAAATGGTGAAAGGAGGGAAACAGGTAGGGGTGGGGAAGAACTAAATTAAACAAATTGGGGTGCAACAGAAGGGTTTGAGTTTAGGACAATGGGCATAGCGGTCTGGGTCAGAACCCTAAATTTTGGTATGTGGGCACGAGATTGTGAGAGCAAATGAGGGACTCAGAAACCCCGCTATAATGCTTCTGTTCTGTGTGGGAGGTGTGAATGCACATGTAGGAAAATGGCTGTGGGTTGTGCGATTCGAATGAGTATATGAGAGAAGCTGAGGCGTGACATATATGCGCCATTGGTGGATAGGGTGCTAGTAATGAAGGCTGAATAGTGTTGCAGGACCAGAGAAACAGGTAGGAGGAAGAGACAAAGGGGGGTGGAGGCAAAATGTTTGATTGCAGAACATTGGGCTTGGTGACAAGGCTTGGGATGCGGGTTGTAGGCACAAGGAGCTGAAAGGAAGGGTTTGTAATGAGGGCCTTGTAGAAACGGTTTGAGCTTGGGCCGTGTGGAACTTTCAATGTGGATTAGTGACTGGGGAGAAAATGATTGCGGGTTGAATACATAAAGGCGGGATCAAGAGGAGCTGAGGCCGCCTGTGAAGAGGAGGAGCTGAAGGCTCGCGCCTATATTTTACTAAGGGAAGCCAGTTCACGCTATTCCGAGACTTACCTTGTGTTACAGTGTTCGGCGGCGATTTGAAGTTGGAAGAAGAAGACGTTGACGGTTGACCGGCGGCGATGCGGCCATTTCGAGTGTTGTGGGGCTTCACTTGGATCGAGGCGGTTGAAATTCCGTAAAGACAGGGCCGTTGCGAGCAACTAATTGGCGCTTGAGTGGCGGGGGCGATTCTGTGATGAGCCCAGCGAAGAGATCGTCAGGGGAGCGGTGAGCGAGGGCGGCGGTGGTGGTTTACTGCAGGGAGGTGAAGTTAGGCGGGCGTCACAACGGATGGTAGTGGCGAAGGCTGGTTGTGAGTTTTGAGGGACTAACTATAAGCTCGGCGTCATCTTTAGTGGATGTAGGCGAGAAAGTCCTTTTGAGTCTGAGGCCTTTGGAGGTCAAGTAGCAGTGGCGAAGAATGAGCGCGGTGGAAGAGACGAGTGGAGACGATGGTGGTTTCGCACATCGAGGGAGGTATGGTTGACGAATGATCAGGAGTCAACTTGACGGACAAGGCCCAATGCATGAGGCATAACTCCTGAAATTTACGCTGTTGGCCCTCTTCACCTAAGGTACCGATAATCTCCGCCTCCCGAATTACACAGAGGACCTCATCAAGATAATCTTGCAGGACTCTTCTAACGGTGGGGAAGGAGACGGACCTAGCATCGTATTCCTTCAAAGAAGAACTAAATTCCATTTTGTTGGCGGCCTGCCAATAGAGTCTGTTGAAGTCCGAGAAATCGCTTGTGGATCAGAAGGAGGCGACAGGGGCTCAGTTCTTTCCTGCGGAGGCAAAGTTGACACAGTCGAAGGAGGAGAAGAGGCACGAGTTGGAGCGGGCTGTTCATGTTGTCGAAACTCCATGGTAGTCTCTACAGTCTCCTCTATTGGTGACTGTAGACGCAAT
This sequence comes from Pachypeltis micranthus, assembly GCA_020466155.1. NCBI lineage: Eukaryota > Metazoa > Arthropoda > Insecta > Hemiptera > Miridae > Pachypeltis > Pachypeltis micranthus. The sequence continues at coordinate 43,917,608 of CM035768.1, forward strand.
ATTGGTTTCTGATGGTTTCGTTGGTTGAGGCGAGTAGTGGGCGTCGTGGCGTTAACCTTCGGTCCTGTATGCGCGAAGATTAACGATAATCCGGCCCGGAGGACCAAATGTTGGAGTGCACGAGAGGGGAACTGAGGATCGAAATGAAACAAACTCGGTGAGCGTGAGGAGGACTGTAATGAACGTGCGTGCGGAATTGAGTCGAATTAAATTGAACTGAGAAAGAGTACAAACGTGCGACACAGGGTACAGTGCTCGGAACGCGTGAAAGCTGGCGTGGGCAACCGATAGAGAGAGTGAGAATATACCGGGGCAATCGTTGGAAAAGGACTGATTTTGGAAGAGCTCTGTCGTCGATAGAAAAATGAAATTGGGAGAAAGAAATAAATGAAGGGGAAACCTGGCGAAAGGGCTGTTGGAAGGAACCAACCGACCGGAGCTGAAATTCCCAGGTATTAAAATAGTTGGAGACAATGACGCGGGGAAGTAGGTCAAATACTTCCAACCACCTCGACGCTTTGCGTCGAACAGTCTCTTTATTATCTTGTTATTGGGCGATTGCCCGTATCGTTGATAAATAAATCAAAAATATATTTGTGTAAGGCCATCCGTCAAATTACAGAACCCGAGTTTGTTCGTAATTTCGATATGTACTCCACACTACTAGTTTTCTCGGTAATAAATTCCAATTACAATCCCCTCGACCGAAATCAGAATGGATGTGGTAGAGTCGTTCCTAAGGAATCGCAATTAAAATTCGCTTAAGCTCTTTTTCCCCATGTTTATGTGACAAATACACTGTGTATTGTTGCTATCACAATACCGTGGAACCACCGCGAAGTATTTCGGACTCAGACGAGACCAAAAAATTGCTAATTTCCCGTCAAATAGGAAGATCAGGGTTTTCTGAACAATCATTTCAGCGACGTTTTATGCATTTCCATGAGGTCGTTACTACACGTTTTTGTATCACTCATCACGTCAAAGAAAACGACAATTTATTGATCGAGTATCGAAGCGATTTCGATGAAGCCGAGGCACGAAAGAGTAAATTGGGAAAGTTATGTTTTACAACGTGAATTCCCTGTAAATTATTACGCAATGGTTTATTATTCTTTTGAACAGCTCCGAGACCCATACCATTCAATTCAGCATCGAAAAGTACCAGTAAACGATACGAAACATGACCTCACCACAACAGAACAACGAAAACTAAATATTCCAGACACCTCTAGGCGCCTGTAGGCAATTGACACGACGTGGTGAGTCGAAGTGGCAGGTGATTTTAATGAGATGGGAGGGAGGGAGTACAAACAATGAAACGCTTACTTTCGTTGTATTGTTGTGCGGGTTCTTTCAATTAGTAGACTTTGGCTCACTATGATTACTGTGATTTCACTATGTTTGGTGGATGTACCAGCATCTAAAGATACCTAGAAAAGTATCGTTTTCCGGATTATTCACAATACTACTGCCAAAATTGCAGCTTTGTTGATTTATTAACCATTTTTGCCCATAGCACCGATGGACTTGCAGATTTGGAATCCCGATGTCTTGAAATGTAATTGTACATTATGAATCTAATAATAAACCAAATCGAGTGAAGCGATGACAGAGTGTTTCACACAGTGGTTTCAAGATGAGAGTTTCCAGAAATTTTGGTTCATCATTCATTCTGAATAATACACGTAAGTGTTTCTGGACATGAAAATTTGTTTACAAACCCCTGTCAAAATTTGATACTTCAGTTTCAAGATATCGTCATTCCAAATTGTCAATGTCCGTCCGCCATCCAGGCTGTTTCGGGCCTTTAACATGGCCTAAAAAATTCGTTCTTTTGCACTACAATCTCTGTTGGATGCAAGAATGGGGGAGCTTGGAACTGAGAAATAAATGGACGTGGTGAGCGTGAGTGCAGACTGTACTACGCTTGACAGCAAAGCGATATCAGTTTGAGTGTGAGATAAACACGTACAAGGGGACTCTCAATGCACGGGAACTGGTTGCGGAACACTAAGTGGAGGGAGAGAGTTGTGAGTAGTGCGAGACTTGAGAAATGAATGTGTTGGAAGAACTGGGAAATGACTGTTGTTCACGTGTGCTGAAGGATGACTGATTTTTGGGGGGAAATGTGTGTTGTGGAGGGGAACCTAAAATTGAAGGGCAGGAAAAAACAGTTGGGAAAGTCCAGGAAAGAGGGAAATCCGTTTTCACTTGGAAATAACTGAGGAACTGGGCTTTCCACAGGTACTAACGAAAGGGTTGAGATAGAAAGGTGTTTGGGGAAACAATGACTTCCTGTAAGGCCAGTAAGTACCATTAAATGCGGCTGTTCTGAGGTCCCATTTGGCGTCTAGTTGTGTCTACGTGCCCAGCAATTTGATCGGACAAGCCCAAGGTTGATATGAGCAAAACATGGTTTCAAAAAATTAACAAAAACGGAATTTCAGCAGTTTGGTAGCGTTTTCTAGGTATTTTTAGATGCTGGGTCGAATGGAACAATTCTCAAGGTGTACGACTGTGTCTAGACCCAAAATAGTGAAATCACAGTAATTATAGTGAGCCAAAGTCTAATAAATGAAAGAACTAACTAAACAATACTACGAAAGTAATAGTTTCATAGTTTGTATTCCTTCCCCGACCCTGTCTCAATAAAACCACCCGCCAGCTCGACTCGTCCTGTCGTGCCAATTGCCTACTGGCGCTTAGTGGTGCCTGGAATATTTAGTTTTCATTGTTGGGTTGTGTCAGGTCATGTTTTCTATCGTTGGCTGGTATTTTACGATGTTGAATCTAATGGGATGGGTTTTGGAGGTGTGAGACTACGTTAAGCTGTGTAAGAGAATAATGAACAGTCGGGTAGTAATATGCAGCGTTTTTTACTTTCCTTGGCTCTACAAAGTAGAAAGGAAAGTTATGTAATCGGCTGAAAAAAAAAGTTTGAGTTTTCTTCAGATCTTTACGTTTCAGACCCTCCTGAGTCCGAAAAACACTATTTGGGAAAATGGTCTGTGGGTCTCTGTGTCTGTGAACGATTTTTGGAGAAAACCACCGTACCAAATCAGCTCAACCTTGATATCTCGCCCGCATGTAAACACGGATTTTTTGAACGAGGATAGTAATCACTTTTGCAGAGTTAATGGGTAAAAACGTTTAGAACTCGTATTAAGCGAAACGGCGGTAGTTGAAATTCAGGAACTTCTGGAGTGAACCCCATGTATCTGATGAGCGTTTTTAAACACTCACCCTTCAGGTATTGGATTGGACTACAATACCAATTTTCTTTAACATTCTAGTAACATTCCAGCGGAGTATAAAAGGAAAAAACCGCGGCAAAAAAGCTTTTCATCGAAAATTTTGAAAATTAGCACAATAAATATAACAATTATAATTATATAATTATAAATATAACTCTAAATATAACAATTATACCATAAAATTCCCGTTCGTGGGAAAATGACGAGAGCAGCACAATAAATTACCAAAACTTTCGACGGACGAAATCGATTTTAGCGAAGTTTTTAGAGAAAACCACCGTACCGAATCAGCTGGAACTTGATGTCTAGCCTACAGGTTACCATGAGACGCCAAAATAAGGGTATGAACAAAATTCACCGAAATGTAACTATAGTAATCATAGTGATCAAAACACCAAATATTTTATTTCTCAAAAACGGCTCAAACGATTTTAATTACATTTTTTATGTTCATAGCTCTCAATATAACAATTATACCATAAAATTCCCGTTCGTGGGAAAATGACGAGAGCAGCACAATAAAATACCAAAACCTTCGACGGACGAAATCGATTTTGGCGAAGTTTTTAGAGAAAACCACCGTACCGAATCAGCTGAAACATGATGTCTAGCCTACAGGTTACCATGGGACGCCAAAATAAGGGTATGAACAAAATTCACCGAAATTTAACTATAGTTATCATAGTGATCAAAACACCAAATTTTTTTTTCTGAAAAACGGCTTTAACGATTTTGATTAAATTGTTTATATTGGTAGCTCTCAATAAAACAATTATACCATGAAATTCCCATTCGTGGGAAAATGACGAGAGCAGCACAATAAATTATCAAAATTTTCGACGAAAAGCGTTTTTAGCGCAGTTTTTTCCTTGTAAACTCCGCTGGAATTTTTGTAGAATGTTAAAAAAAATTGGTATTGTAGTCCAATCATATACCTAAAGGGTGAGTGTTTAAAAACGCTCATGAGATACATAAGGCTCACTCCAGAAATTCCTGAATTTCAACTACTGCCGTTTCGCAATGTCTAAAACGTCTAAAATTTTCGACCGCAGGGAATAAGTGTCCAACAAATTCCCCGTCTTTTGTGTCGTGCGGGATAGCCTAGCCGAAGTTCGGGCTCAACTCGCATCATTTCGGGCTCAATTCGCATCACTAAAACCGTTCCGATGCGGATTGAGGACAAAGTGACGCCGATTGAGGCGTGCGGTACGTGAAGTATACATCATCACTGCCCCCGTGATGCTGAATCAATCACACACAAAAATATCTGGTGCGTTGCAACACACAACATTCCTTAGCTCTACGTCAATTCACTTTGTACATGGCTAACTCTATTTAATCAATTCATTCATCGCTCAGTTAATTTGAACTTGGTCATACAACGCTTTACGACAGCAGAAAGCGGTAGCGCTTACAGTTCCGGAATTTATTGTGCTGCTCGTACTCATTGCAGTACCATTATTAAGCAATTGGTACACAGATAATTAATGAGGCTGTAAACATAAATATTTTGAAGAAGGATAGTAATCACGTTTGCAGAGTTATTGGAAAATAACTGTTAGAACTGGTAGTAAGCGAAACGGCAGTAGTTGAAATTCAGGAATTTCTGGAGTGAGCCCCATGTATCTCATGAGCGTTTTTAAACACTCACCCTTTAGGTATATAATTTGGACTACAATACCAATTCTTTTTAACATTCTACAAAAATTCCAGCGGAGTTTACAAGGAAAAAACTGCGCTAAAAACGCTTTTCGTCGAAAATTTTGATAATTTATTGTGCTGCTCTCGTCATTTTCCCACGAATGGGAATTTTATGGTACAATTATCATATTAAGAGCTACCAATATTAAAAATGTAATGAAAATCGTTAGAGCCGTTTTTTTGAGAAAAAAAATATTTGGTGTTTTGATCACTATGATAACTATAGTTAACTTTCGGTGGATTTTGTTCATACCCTTATTTTGCCGTCCCATGGTAACCTGCGGGCGAGATATCAAGGTTGAGCTGATTTGGTACGGTGGTTTTCTCTAAAAATCGTTCACAGACACACATACACACAGACCATTTTCCCAAATAGTGTTTTTCGGACTCAGCAGGGCCTGAAACGTAAAGATCTGGAGAGAACTCAAAAAATTTTTTTTTCAGCAGATTACATAACTTTCCTTTCTACTTCGTAGAGCCAAGGAAAGCAACAAATTTTGAGTTTTCTTCAGATCTTTACGTTTCAGACCCCCCTGAGTCCGAAAAACACTATTTGGGAAAATGTTCTGTGTGTGTGTATGTGTGTCTGTGAACGATTTTTACAGAAAACGATCGAATCAAATCAGCTCAAACTTCATATCTCGCCCGCAGGTCATCATGAGACGCGAAAATAGTGGTATGAACAAAATTCACCGAAATTTAACTATAGTTATCATAGTGATCAAAACACCAAATTTTTTTTTCCTCAAAAACGGCTCTAACGATTTTGATTAAATTTTTTTGTTGATAGCTCCCAATATGGTAACTATACCATAAAATTTCCATTTATGGAAAAATGACGAGAGCAGCACAATAAATTGCCAAAACTTTCGACGTAATCTATTTTAAAGTGGTTTTTAGAGAAAACGACCGTACCAAATCCCCTCAAACTTGATATCTAGCCCGCAGGTTACTATGGGACGCCAAAGTAAGGCTATGAGCAAAATCCACCGAAAGTTAACTATAGTCATCATAGTGATCAAAACACAAAATTTTTCTCTCAAAAACGGCTCTAACGATTTTGATTAAATTTTTTATATTGATAGCTCCCAATATGGTAACTATACCATAAAATTCCCATTTGTGGGAAAATGACGAGAGCAGCACAATAAATTATCAAAATTTTCGACGAAAAGCGTTTTTAGCGCAGTTTTTTCCGTATAAAGTCCGCAGGAATGTTGGTAGAATGCTAAAAAAAATTGGTATCGTAGTCCGATACAATACCTAAAGGAAGGGTGTTTAAAAACGCTCATGAGATACATGAGGCTCACTCCAGAAATTCCTAAATTTCAACTACGTCCGTTTCGCTTACTACCAGTTCTAACAGTTATTACCCAATAACTCTGCAAAAGTGATTACTATCCTTTTTTTGAAAAATCGTGTTCACAGCCTCATTAATTATCTGTGTACCAGTTTCTCAATAATGTCCCTGCAATGAATACGAGCAGCAATATAAAATCTGGAACTGTAAGCGCTACCGCTTCTTGCTGCCGTAAAGCGTTGTTTGACCAAGTTCAAATCAACCGAGTGATAAATGAATTGATTAAATAGAATTAGCCGTGTACAAAGTGAATTGTTGTAGAGCTAAGGAAAGTTGTGTGTTGCAACGCACCAGATATTTTTGAAAAATACTCTCAACACAACCCGAAACAAAGGTTTTTTCAATATTCTCCCACCCTGCAGCCTCAATTCGCATCAAAACATTTTTAGAGTAGACCGCAAGGTCGTATTTTTTGGAAAATAATTCGTTGAACAATCATCCGAAAAACCTATTTCGATCATACTTAGTCCCTGTAAGTCCCCCCCCCCCCATGTGTTGCATTCGTCATACCTACTTGTTGCTCTCATCAAATTTTATTTTGAACGGTGGCCTTAACGGCTGGATTTTAAGCAAATCCAGTAAAAGATTCTGACCGGTCCACGCGATCGGAGAAATACGCGATATACGTGAGTCGGATGGAAGAACGAGAGGGGTTAGAAAAAATGCGTGATTTGTCGTACTTGATGCTTCATCATTTCTGGGACTCATTTGTACTACTGTAAGCAGCTCAGCAGCTCAGAATTTCCTGATGGGTTTTACAGTATGAGAACAAAATCGAAGGTAGCAGTGTTTTCAAAAATCCTTGTAGCGTTTTAAGACGATATCGACATAATCAACGAAGGCGGTATTCTCGTCCCTATGCGTTCAGTTGCTTTCAGTTAATTTCTGCTCGAAGTTCAGTTTGTCAGGAAATGTCAATTTATAACCCCGGACAGTTTTGCGACAGTCGCCGTTGTGGAATAACCGAATAATTCTGCCCAAATACCAATTTTTTTCTCCCAACTTTTGACGTCGGTTGAATGAAAACGGCATACTCGAATTTAATTCTCGACTGTTTTGTGAGTAAATATAAACCTCCCAAAATATGCCTCGGCTCAACTCCTTTGAGTGGTTTAAGAAACGAAGAAAATCGTTTCGGAGGTTTGAAGATATTTTTCTCGAGTCCGGAGAACTTCGAGGGAACGACGAGCTGTGACCGTCGAAAGGCGCATATTTGCCTAGGACAAGATTTTGGCGATTCCGGAGGGTTGGAATTTTCAACGAGCTAAAGAAAACGGGAGAGACATTTGATCAACTTTATGGAAACGAACGGAGCTGGTGGAAAGTTGATTGAATTCCGCTCAGAATCCTTCGATCGAGAAAATCCCGAGTTAAACTACATTTGAGAGATAAGCGGCAATTTTGCGGCGAAGGGCGAAGTTGAGGGGTGGCTAATCCATAAAATGGAAAGAGCATGAAATAACGGTAGTTTCCACTCCCATAAAACACCTTTTTTTTTCTCCAAAACTTTGATTTGTGCGCCGGCTCACCTTCCCCTCTTTAGGGGGGCTGAGCATCGGTGCTAACGTCTAGGCTGCTGTCTGGCGAGGCCTTCACTTGCTCACCGCTGGCCTTCCCACCTGGTAGCCCTCTGCTGCTCTCTCGACTTCCCTAATTGGCTTCTTCACAGTTTCTGCAACGGTGAGCCAATTTATACAACTTGTCATTTATTTCCGCACTGTTTCAGAAATCAACTTATTCGACGAGCTCTTCGAATTTTGTTTCCAGCCAATTCGTTTTTCAATGGGACAGCTACGCGGACTTTGAGCTTGACTTGAACTTTGCCTTTAGCGTTGGATATTTTATTTTGGATGTTTATAATTGAATAATAATTTGTCATTCGTGTCTTTTTTTTGAACTCGACCGAAAAACAAGTTTTCACAACGTAGGAGTTTCCATGATGAACTACAATGTATATTCATCGTCAATCTTTCACTCCACGATCGACGCCTGCTATTGGGCCCAAGTTATTTCGCAAAAAAATTAATTTCCACATTCTAAAACGTAAAGATCTTACATTTTCAAGTTAATAGTTGTACAAAATTTGCCGATGGTAAGCAACAATATTGTTCACTCAACCTATCAATGTTAGTATTTCATGTTTTCTGTTTCAGTGGTGAAATAACCAGCTTGAAACTTCTTGAAAGCCGTCAATTTGTCTTTTCTCGATCTCGACAAATAATTACGAATAAGGGAGAATTCGAGAAATTAAGGTATTTTTCCGTTTTGAAATTACTTACCACATGCGTTTTTGATCAAATGGAATCTGGACTGAATTCAAGTTGTTGGTTTGGTAGTACTGTTTTTTTTTAATTTCGGAACATGAAGACAATTAAATTAGTCGGTGAATGCGACGGGATATTAGCGCATAAAATGATTTTGAGGAGTCGCGGAAATGCGTCAAAACGTTCGGACGGTGAACATTTAGAAAAAAAAAAACTTTATCACGTTGCAGTATTTTATGACAAATTCACTCGCAATTCATTCCTCCTCTTCGGAAACTAATATTTGAAACAATAGTGTCCCGACGAATTAAACGTTCGATTTGAACAACCGTAATCTCCTTCATTGGCCCATTTCTGGTTAAGGAAGGAAATTATTGCTATTGTGTTTGTAGTTCAATTTGCGAGAGAACGGCTGAGTTCTTAGTTTTTGAGAGATTTCCATCGATGAGAACGGGGAGTGGGGACCAAAATGTACCACTGGAGTTTATCGCATTTTTTTTGAAAACGGCTATAATCGTTTTGATTAAACTTTCGAATTATTTTTTACTAGTTAGACTCCACTTTTTTCTCCATACATAATAGGACTTTTCACTTTGTGGTAAAACAGCTTCAACGATTTTCACCGAACTCTCAGGATGTCTTTAAATAATCAATAATTATGTATTGTTCTCAATAAATGTTTCTCTGGCAGTCCATAAAACAGAGATCAAAACGAAAATGTGTCGAAAATAGTGTTTTTCTGAACAATTCCCTCATTTCCAGAGTAACTGCTTCACTGGACTTGATCAATCTTACAGGAGTCTTCTAAAAACCTATACCCATATTTTGTTTTTTTACAACCATTTCTGTATGTATCTGTTAAACGTATATATAAGCCATGATAGATCTGATAACGAGATTTGTCGAGTATTAATTTATTGTTTTAACAATTTTCTTTAAAACCGCCCTAATGATTTCAATCCCACTTTCGAAGTACCCTCAATTAACTATTACGTACATGTTGTTCTGCATAATGTTTCTGTAGATATGTGTTGGAGAAGCTACAGCCCAAGTACATACAGCAGGTCTTTAATGTACGGGGTTAGTTGAAAGTTGTGTGCTGCTACGCACCAGATATTATCGATCGGAAGGGGTGTTCAAATCCCACTTATGCAGTCACATGGTGAACTTTTGAGAGTGTCGACATCAATCAGTATAAGGCCGTATAACAGCGAACCTCATTTTCTTAATAAATATGTATCATTTTGCTGGTTCACGAAACAGCTGCTTTGGGCAGATCACGCCCCACCCCCATCTTTGCGCGTTTGGTTAATTATTGTTTTGACAAATTGAATACATCATTATTAGATACATTATTGGAATACGAAGAATGAATTAAAACTTAGTTGAAGATTATTTATGAAAAACTCCCATTTCACGTTGTACTGCGATTTTCGCTAAAATGTTAATTTTCAATATTTAATAAACCTTTGTAACTGCTACTCACGAGACACGCCAAGTACTAATAAATATAAATACGCCAAATAATTTTTTCGGTAAGTCGCAAATGACGTTAAAAGCACGTTCGCAGTGCCAGGGGTTTGAATGTATCGCAGAAGGAAACGCCCTTCTCGTCCTCAATACATTTTTTGCTCTCCACGTGAATCTCTTCAACGTTCAGTCACGATATCCATTGAATAAATTATCAACGCGACTTTTCCTCGTCCCACTTCACTGCGTACAACAAACTTGTATAATTTTATAAGTTCGTATGTCGGATTGACTTCGACAAAAACGAAACTGTTCCCTGTTTTCTTCTTAAGATAGAAAAAGAGAACTAATCTCACCATAACAAAACCCAACCAACCAATGACAAGTCGTACACAAACCAAATAATTTTCGAGAAATCGCTCGTTTCATTTAACTTAACTGACCGTATTGACGATCAATTTTTTTCAAAAAACACGACAAAATCATAAATCGATGTTTTCAATCATCGGAATTTTGGAACCGAAAAAACGGGCAAATAACGAAATCATCAATCATGGATCATCGAAAATCATTCTGGGACAACAATGAGAAACGGAACGCAACGGCAAATGGTACAAAAAACAACTTCTAAAATAAATACGTTAATAAATACAAAATAAATAAATATACAACTTAAATAAATACAACTTCTAAAATAAATACGTTCCTTTGAAAAACGCTATTCTCCAAATTATCACACGACCGTATTATATCAACAACAAATGGTTAACAGAACGAGGCGAAATTATGCGCAGTACGACGAGTAATGTGTTCAATTCAATTCATTTTCATGCAAAAACACACATCTGAACGTAATTTCAAATAAAAACAAGCAGTTTTATTTTAACACGAATAAAAAAATGTTAAAAGCAACGCCGTTCGAATAAAAACCCCTAGTCACAAATGTACAAACGTACAGTTCAACGCACGAAGTAAAATACTACATAATAATATGAAATCCTATTGTTAAACGAATTTATGGGTTATTAATAACGATTTCCAGTTTTCATCCATCTTCGCTAAAACGAACAAAAAAAAATACATTTAATTCATTACCGTATTCCATTTAGTCAATTTGCTTCCAAAAACCATTTTGTTTAAAATGTTTTTTTCAATTTATTCAAACAAAATAAAACGAACCGTTGAATAAAAAAACCAATCGCAAACAAGAGAACAATAGTAAATAACAACGCACAAATGAATCATAGATTTAAAAAATCATGAATCCGAACTTGAACAAAAACCAGACGTATAAAGCTACTTCATGAATTTTCAAAGGTACAGAGCAAAATAAATAAAAATAAAAACACGTCGCATAGAAAACGCTGCACATTATCGCACAACGGTTTATTATTCCCTTGAACTGTTTGAGTGCGACCTGTCCTGTCCAATCTAACGTCGGCAAACATTGTTATGTTGTGAAGTCGAAAATAAATGAGGAATACACGATTTTAATGCAATTTCAAAAATTGGTATTCTCGAAGTCCATCTAAGTCCAGAATCCATATCCACTAACCGTCTCGGACCATCCCATTCGATTCAGCATCGAAAAATACTTGCCACAGCGAAAGCGATGCCAAACACGACTTAATTGCCATAAAACTGCCAAAATTGCGTTTTTGTTCATTTTTGTAACCATGTTCAGTTCATAATAATCATGGGCACAGCTAGATGCCTAATGGAAAGAAACGACCACTTTTGCAACATCGTTCCTCCAGTTCCTTCAAGTATCAGAAATTGAACTGCCTCTCTATATTTATTGCGATGTTACTGTTTCCCATCTGAACGCAGTCCTACGCTTCTGAGACCCGTCCTATTCGACTCAGTAAATGCAATCCAACTGCCAAAAACAAGTTTTTTGCTAATATCTCGACCGTGTTTTGCTTATAACTACCAGCAGTTTCGTCCGATACGATTGCCTCGCTGGCGGCCACAACTGGACACCGAATCGGATTTTTGTGCGAAAGAACTGATATGTTAGGCCGCGTTAAAGGCACAAAACGGTCCGGGGGCGGACGCACATTGCAGATTTAGAATCCCGATGTCTCGAAACGTAAAGAATCAAATTTTGAAGGGGGGTTGTGGAAATATGTTCCTGACGGAAAACATAAGGTATTATTCCGTATGAAGGATAAATTTTTATTTCTAACATTATTTGAAGATTTTATTAATAAAACGAACCGTCTAACACAATCATAAACTAATCCTGTTCAGTCTATGAAAATGTCAAAAAATTCAACTCTCAATAAAAAAAACGCTGCAAATTATTACGCATCGGCTTATTAGTCTCTTACACGACTTGACGTAGTCTCACACTTCAGATGTATCCGATTCAATTCAGCATCGAAAGATACCAGTAAACCGTACGAAACATGACCTGACTGCAACGGAACAACGAAAACTAAATATTCCTGGCACACCTAGGCGCCTGCAGGCAATTGGCATGACGTTGCGAGTCGAACTGACAGGTGGTTTTGATGTGACGGGGAGGGGTGTCACGTAGCCCTTTTGGGTTTATGTGGCGTGAAAAGGTCAAAGGCGTGGTAAAAAAAAAGGGAAATATCGGTCCTACTTCAACCAAAGCGGAACCTCGTTATTCAGAAACTTTAAATAAAAGGCCTAACTGAAGATACGCGGTGAACACCTCGACGGATACCGCACAGTATAAAGAAAATTAACATCCAAAATGTCCCACCCGAAACATAAAAATACCGCACAGATTGCTTTCAATCCTCGGGAACAACTGCTCCTCATTCGCAGAGAGCGACCGAGCTTCGCCTAAAGAGGGAGCTTATCTTAGCTGCACCAGAAGGGCTCCTGATTATTCTTGATCACCCTGACAGGGGGAACGGATATTAACGACGAAACGATTACTTTCGTTGTATTGTTTCGTTAATTCGTTCAATTATTAGACTTTGACTCACTATAATTACTGTGATTTCACTATTTTGGGTCTAGATGCAGTCGTACACTTTGAGAATAGTTCCATTCAACCCAGCATCTAAAAATACCTAGACAACTATACCAAACTGCCGAAATTCCGTTTTTGTTAATTTTTTTAAACCATTTTTGCTCATATCAACCATGGGTTTCGTCTGATCGGATTGCCGAGCAGGCGGACAGAACCAGATACCAAATGGGATTTTTGTGAGGAATAACAGATTTTTTAGATCACGTTAAATAAAGGCACAAAACACCCACGGACGGTAGCAGATTTCGAATCCCGATGCTTCAAAACGTAAAGTACCACGTTTTTAAGGGGGAGGGGGGTTGTACTAGAATTTTCCTGACTTAAGGTTATTATTCACAACCAATCATCGTATATGAAGCGAAATCCGTTCAAAGAATACGCTCATTTCAGAAAGGGCTTTCACTTTTTGGTTAAACGGCTTCAAATGACTCAACAGCTCACAGGATGTTTTTAAATAGGTAATACCTACGTATCGTTCTCAATAAATGAAATCTGATAGCCCGTTGAACAGAGATAAGCACCAAACTGTGTTGGATATAGTGTTTCTTGAGCGTTGTTGTAGTTTCCAGAGTAACTGCTTCACCAGATATCACGGGAGTGTCTTCTAGCAACCTATAGCCATATTTTGGTTTTCGCAACTATTTCTGTGTGCATGCTTTGAACGAAAATATAGGCCCTGATAGATTTGAGTATTAATTTACCGTTTTAACGATTTTCTTAAATACCGCCCTAATGATTTCTATAAAACCTACCAGGTAATCTTAACGAAAGTACCTAAATATTGTTCTCCATAAATGTTTGTGTAGAAATGCGTTGAAGAAGCTACAGCAACAGCAGGTCGTCGAATTTACGGGGGTTGCGGAAATTTGTGTGTTGCCACGCGGCAGATATTTTTGTATTCGTTTTCCTCGCGTATCTCTCGGTTACTGCTTCATTCTCGAAATGTAGTACAAAACACTGCGCAATGAAGTTTAATCAAGAAAGAGCCATTCAATTAATTCCCGAATAGTTGCCACTATCAGTTCCGCGGCAAGCGCCTGTCAGCTCTGTTTTAGTACGAAATGATATACCGCGTTACTCAACATCATTATATATCGGCTCTTCATCTGCCTCCGTACTTGATCCGATGAGATGAGAAAACCTGCTAGATGTTCCGCCCTTGATTTCAACTTGATAGAATAAAATGAGTGTGTCAGTGAGAGCATTCCGTTTTACTGGAATGAACTGAAGATCTTGTGTTAGCATTACCCTTTTTTTTGGAGACGTGAATATGAGGTTATGAGCAGTTTCCGTTAATGGAAAGGGTGGCAGGGTACCAAAATATAGTCGTTTATTATTTTTTATTTTGTGCTTCAACTTACAACATAGTTATTAGTAATCAATACCTTATTTCATCATCGATAAGCATCTCTCGAGAAGCAAACTTTTTCTTTTTTTACTTTTTACCGAAATAATTGACGGTAGGTTTAGCTAGTCAATATCGATACATCGTCCGCCGTAAATGTTTCTCGGGGAACCCATAATGTGCTCAAAAAATCGCTTGTTTTGTGAACGTTTCCACAGTGAATGCCTGAATTCGATCGACCTGTCTTCTTTCCGTGGTGTTATCTAATACCTACTCCCTCATTTCGCGCTTCTCAACTATTTATGTAACTACTAGTTCAAAATATGCCAGATGAGAGTCCCCGAACATCGAAAGTTCGTTTTTAATGCATTTTTCCCAAAAATGGCTTTGACGGTTTTGATCGAGCTCACTGGTAAATACATTTTTTGGTGCATAAGCTTACAAATGTGTCGAACGAAGATAGTACCCGTAAATGCAACGTGTGAGTGTAACGAGAGGCGATAATATTTATAACGGGGGTTTTTATTGCACTTAGCGTATAACGAGAGTTTGGCAGTAAGATAATTTGCGGTTTGTTAAAGTGGTGGAGGTGGGGGGGGGGGGGCATATAAAGCACCGACGATTGAGCCTCAAGCGGTTTCATCGTGACCGGTGGTCTATTAATTCTTTTCTCTCGTCTTTCGTTCCTACCTCACACCACTCTCGCAATTCAACAGGTTGCAAAGGACCTGTTGCGCAGATAACCCAACCCTATTCTCTCTCTACCATCACCCGACTCATTCAGAACAAGAGCCATTCATGAAAAAAGTATTGTATTACTTCGACAGAGATCTTCCGCTCTCGTTCAAACGTATGGGACAATAACAAACATTTGTGACTTTTGTAACACTCAAAATTCGTCGCTTTTGGGATTCGTTTCCTTCTTCCACTGATTTTGAGAAATGCTTCGAAACTGAATTTGACAATCTCACTCGCGCAATAGGTTGTTTGATTCGGTTTACCTCTACCCTGTTGGGTATGTAGCAAGTCACAAATTGTGTGGATAAAAAGCATCCGCCAACGGACAAGTCGCAGCGAGACCTTTGAATAATAAGTCGACCTCCTTCCGTTACTCAAATACGTTTTATTCGAAGGGAGAGGCAGTCCATTCTGTGGCAAACTGTGACATTTTCTGTACCGGTC
The DNA here is from genome assembly GCA_020466155.1 of Pachypeltis micranthus. Lineage (NCBI taxonomy): Eukaryota > Metazoa > Arthropoda > Insecta > Hemiptera > Miridae > Pachypeltis > Pachypeltis micranthus. Next base: position 43,933,197 of record CM035768.1, read on the forward strand.
AACACAATTCTCGCCGTGACGATCGATCCTACGTGAAAATTTACCCATACTTGTCGAATCCGGAATATTCGTACCTCTGTCAAGGCGTTATCCCAGAAAATGCAGCTGCCTCCAGTCAATCGGTATTGATTCGAAATAGACAACTGAAAATTGAGAGACGCTTGCGTGGTTACCACCCTCAATTATATTTAGGTCACTGCCAACTTTACTCCGAACAATTTCCTCGCCCCACACTTTTATTAAGTAAATTACCGTTCTATTCTGATTGCGTGGAAACCTCATGCGGTTCGCTCGGGATGAGTGGTCTTAAACCCCCATCATATGCTTTCAATGAACCAACAGTTATAGGAGGAAACGCGGATCTCGGCTTTAACGTGAACGTTGAATTCTGGCTACTGAAATCTATGATCCGATGATGGGAAGGGCATAGCGCAAATCCTCGGCTTCAGGGCCGTCAGTGCGCTCGCCGGATTAAGTAATAACGTGCAGCTTGAATCCTCTTCGCCCCCCACCCTCACACAGCCTTCCCTCTCCTAATTCCGTTAATAATAAGAGGGTTCAGCGCACTACAGTTTCAGCTAGCAACTGAAATCATTTAGGTGGATCAGTAAGTATTGATGCTCTGAAATGCTCGAATTGCGAGATTCCAGCCAAACTTCCCCGTAAATATGCTTCATGCGCTAAAACTAAAATCAAGTTACACATTCGTCAAAATTATGACAAAACACGATTAAAATTTGGTGCAACCATCGAAGTCGTTGAGGAGTAGAAATAAACTTAAAAAGTGTATTGATCAACACTACTAAAATTATACATTATATTCATAATCATTAAAGACATTAGTCAATAAGCTTGACCCACAATTATAAATTTTGGAGAAGTGCAAATGAACTGAAGTAACACAGCGATAAACAATTTACTCGCACATTTATTTGTTGATGTCATGGAAATAAATTACGTTGGCTTAAAATTTGACAAAAGATATTGTTTGGCTGGCCGAATTAGCTGGGTCTTTGACCTCCAAAATGTCCGCATGGAAAACAGAACAGAAAGTCATTGTTTCCCCTAACGCCTTCGTCCTCAAGTCCATTTGTTACCTGTGGAAAGTCCCCTTCACCTCTTCAATTATTTCCAATTGACAACGGGTTCCCCCTGTTCTGGATTTTCCCATCTTTCTTTGCCCACTCCTCAATTTTAGATTCCTCTTCTCAATAGACAGTTCCTTCCAAGTCAGTCATCCTTCAGCTCTGCACTTCAACTCATTGCAGGACCATTATTGAGCAACAGGTACGCAGATAATTAATGAGGCTGTAAACACGATTTTAAAAAAAAAGGATAGTAATCACTTTTGCAGAGTTATTGGAAAATAACTGTTAGAACTGGTAGTAAGCGAAATGGCAGTAGTTGAAATTCAGGAATTTCTGGAGTGACCCCCATGTATCTCATGAGCGTTTTTAAACACTCAACCTTAAGGTATTGGATTGGACTACAATACCAATTTTTTTTAACATTCTACAAGAATTCCAGCGGAGTTTATAAGGAAAAAACTGCGCGAAAAACGCTTTTGTTCGAAAATTTTGATAATTTATTGCGCTGCTCTCGTCATTTCCCCACGAATGTGAATTTTATAGTATCATTGACTTATTGAGAGCTATCTACATAAAAAATGTAATTAAAATCGTTGGAACCGTTTTTGAGAAAAAAAATTTGGTGTTTTGATCACTATGATAACTATAGTGAACTTTCGGTGGATTTTGTTCATACCCTTATTTTGGCGTCCCATGGTAACCTGTAGGCTAGACATCAAGTTTCAGCTGATTTGGTACGGTGGTTTTCTCTAAAAACTGCGCTAAAATCGATTTCGTCGAAAGTGTTGGTAATTTATTGTGCTGCTCTCGTCATTTTCCCACAAATGGGAATTTTATGGTGTGATTACCTTATTGAGAGCTACCAATGTAAAAAATTTAATCAAAATCGTTAGAGCCGTTTTTGAGAAAAAAAATATTTGGTGTTTTGATCACTATGATAACTATAGTGAACTTTCGGCGGATTTTGTTCAAACCCTTATTTTGGCGTCCCATGGTAACCTGCGGGCGAGATATGAGGTTTGAGCTGATTTGGTACGATGGTTTTCTCTAAAAATTGTTCACAGACACACAGACCATTTTCCCAAATAGTGTTTTTCGGACTCAAACGTCCGAGACGATACAGTCGTCTCCCAGTTCTCCTAACGATTCATCTCTCACGTCACACTACTCCCTACTGTCTCTTTCTCTCCCCCTCTCCCACAACTTAGTATTTATATACTCATATTAATCGGATATCGCTATTCTAAACAGAATAAAGAATTCTAAAATTCAAAGAATAAAAACCAAATATTGGGTGCGACGCATCACACAACTCACCTTGTACAATCCACGATTTTTACCGTTCAAGTTACTAATTCAATACGCTCTTCATTGAACACATGCCTATTTCAACAACTCGACACTCTGTAAGGAAAGGCTGACACAGCGCTTACTGGTCCGCACTTTATTAGGCTGTTGCTACTTATCGCACGACGTTCACTGAAATTGTGAAGTATTAGGTAGGACTAGGAACGTAAATTTTTGGTAACGCTAATCTTCATGGTTTTGAAATTATTGATTAAAAAGTTGCGCGAAAAAACGACGTTAGGTTGAAATTCTGTAGTTGCTCCTGATTTTATCATGAACATTATTAAATACCCATAAAATGTGAACTTGATGGAACGCAGGAATTAGTGGGGAAACTGTAAAAGACTGACATGTTTGGAGTTACAGAGATAGATAGATAGATGAACACGTAATAAACACTTGAGATCACGGTGAAGAAAGTTCAGAATGAAGTCACTGGGGAACAGAGACGCAACACGTTTCACTGTGCTGATCCACGAAGGTTAATTCGGAAGAGACTCTGGTTAGTCGAATTGATGTAGCACACAGCAGCAGACGAGAGGGCTCTTCGGACGGGAATGATTAAGTCCATATATACCCCCTGTATATACCTGGAATCCGTGGGAAAACCGTTACGGGGAAGTCCTCAAACTGCGTGGGTTAAAACCCTGATCATTGACCGAGGTTTTCAGGGTAACCCCAAACAGCCATCGTAGTTAGCTGATTGGACTATCATCCTGACTCTTTTGAGAGCATAAGTGTTATGTGTGCCAGATTTATAGAGAACAAACTGCAGTAAAATCTACTTTTGTCGAAAAAAATGTTTTTTTATTGCGGTGCTTTCGAATTCTCACCAGTCAAAATTTAATGACAGCCTTAGATAATTTAAATCTGTTGGCACAACAAATTTAATCAAAATCCTTAGCAGCCGCTTCTGAGAAAAAATTAAATTGGGCTTTGATCACTATGATAACCATAAAATACTATACTACGAAGGGCTAAGGAGTGTGAAAATACATCAACGGCGTCTGATAACGATGTTCTGACTTGTAATTCGCATTCAACATACTCCAAAACGCGAGGAACGACATTTCATGGGACGGAGAATTTCGATGTGGAAGTGAAAAGTTGAAATTATTTCAAGAGCAACGCAACACGAGGAAATGGCCCCGTACACATCTTACGGATCAGTCTCCACTCCAATTTAAAGAGCTCCGCTTCGTAAAAGTTCTCTTGTTGTGGACACTAATTTCACGGGATTATGAAAGAAAGCTATTTTTGCGGAATATCCACGGTGTTCATATGATATAACTATATACCTCATCGTATACGTATGATTGAAGTACCACCTGATTTTCTGAAGATCCTAGTAACATTTGAATGGAGTTTATTGGGGAAAAAACTGCGAAAACCCCGAATTTCAATGTTTGGTAATTTATTGTGCTGCTCTCGTCGTTTTCCCACCGATGAGAATTTTATGGCATTGTCGTCTCATAAGAAGCTGTTTATATACAACATTTAACCAAAATCCTTAGAGCCGTTTTTGAGAAACAAACATATTTGCTGACTTGATCACGATGATAACTATAGTTAGTTTTAAGCGGATTTCGTTCGTCCCATGGTGACCTGCAGGCACAATATCAAGCTTGAGCTGATTTGGTTCAGCCATTATCTCAATCGCGTTCACACACTACCATTTTCCCAAATAGTGTTTTTCGAACCCTGAAACGTGGAGATCTGAAGAGAACTCAAAAATGTTTTTCGGCCGAATACGTAACTTTCCTTTCTACTTCGTAGAGCAAAGAAAGTAAAAAAAAAAAAAAACGCTTAAGCCTGTTTCCTTATCAAAATGAGTGTTCCTTAACACCCTCGAGAGAGTTCGATCAGTCACTCACACACACACACACACACACACACTCACGCTGACACATTTTGAATAATTCGCCTATGTTTTCGACCGGGAAAATTATTTTACAACTCCCCCTCAAAATTTGACACTCAACGTTTGAAGGCATCGGGATTCCAAATCTGCAATGTTCGTTCGCCATCTGCGCCACATTTTGCCTTTAACGGGGTTTAGCCTACTCGGCAATCCGATCGGACAAGCCCCATAGTTATCAAAAAATGGTTTAAAAAATTAACAAAAACTGTTTGGTAATTACGTCGTGTTTGATATTTTCCAAGTATATGTTGATGCTGAGTGGAATACGGACGGGTCTGTTGTTGTGCGTCTGGATGAAAAAACACAGTGAACATAGTGAAAGATAGTTAATTGTCTAAAAGCGCCGTTGTTCTGTTAGTCAGGCCGTATTTCTTATCTTAAACCACTTTTTTCGACGCTCAATCGAATGGGATGGGTCGTGGAGGTGTGAGACTACATCAAGCTGTGCTTGAGAATAATAAATCGTTGTACAGCTTTTTGCATCACCACAATACTGTTCCGTCTGTTCCTTCGAGTAACGAAAACTGATCAGTTTCAAAATCAGTTCAACTAACGCGAAGGTCATATTTTCAACATACACATAAATGGTGGTGATAATTGGCACATAATTCGCATGTAATTAAAACTGGAAAATCGGCTCCCTTATTTCATATCTTATTTGCCCCTTGTATTATATTTGTTTAGTTGGTCGAAACTATTGGAAAAATATAAGCGGAAGAATCTCGCGCGAAATAATTCAAACCTCGTATGTTAACTCACGATAGGTATGTCACGTAGGAGCTCGATATACGGGTTACAAGCGAGTACTTTACTGTATGTTCTTCTTCCACCTCTCAACTCAAGGAAACATTTTACAACAACTAAAACGCGTTTTAATGATTGAGCTTTCGTTCCCTAAATAAATGCAATTAAGTTGGTGATCAAAGTGAGCGAAAAGTAACGATATATCACCCGATCTAAATAACGCGTTCATAATAAAACAGTAAGAAACTGGTTGATCTAAATTGTAATAATTCATAAAACCGGTGAAAGTTGGCTCCACTAATTCCGTGTTCAGTTGAACGGAAATATACGAGCGTATGTCGCACCTGAGTTTTTGCGACCAGATAAACCGGTTACAGCATGATTTAATTCGAGTTGTGATTCAAAAAGTAGGATGCGAGTTTGATAGCTTAATCTTCCTGGAAGATGGCAAGAGATCTCGCAACTAAATCTTTGCCAATTAAATTTACAACTATACAGTCGGATGCACAGAGCTGCTCAAGCGTCTAGTTTTGGAAAGTTTTGCCGCGCATAATGCGAAACTTGACTCGGCTCGGAGGAGAAGCGAGAAGAATAAACGAAGTTATAAGAATTGAAAATTGTGAAGTTCTCGATGGAAATAACCGTCGAGAAATGTCGATTGTGAAGTGACTGTGGGGAATCAAAATCGTCTAGTGAGGCTGATAGAGCGAGGGGGGGATGAGAAGGTTCGCTCAGACTCAATAAATTGTTTCTTGGGAGCAAAAAGGTCGAGATACTCGTAGTTCGAGGAGAGTTGAAGTGGTGTCTCGTAGCGTGAGAATATTTCCGACCGATTTTGAAGATGTTTACGGAACCTGACCACGAATTCTGTCCAAGTATCGCCCCGTTCTGATGAGAAACTTGAGGGGCTCAGCGCTCTATTAACGAGTTAGTGGAATTCATTACACGGCACACCGTGGTCGAGTTTTGATTTGCACGAATTTCCCGAGTGGTTTTTAATGAAGGTTTAATTTTGAAGGAAACCCTAATGGTTGAATTTACGTGGGAGGAAACTGGTTATTAATCGTGCTTCAACAGTGTTAGCAGTTCGTGTCGCTTTACTCAACAAAAAAGGTAAGGAAAAATCTTACTGGGGATTATGCGCCAATGTTCAGTTTCAACTTTTTTTTTTGTGGAAAACGACAAATTGGTTTATTTTGTCATTAGTGGAATGCTACCTTCACTCTAGAAGTTTACAATTCTTCTAGATTACACTTTACATCCCCTTCGTCATTTATTTTACATCCCCTTCGTCATTTATTTAAAAAAACCTGCAAATTATTACACAACAGTTTATTATTCTCATGAACAGCTTGACCTAGTATTACTGCTCTGAGACCCATTCCATTCGATTCAGTATCGAAAAGTACTAGTAAACCTTACGAAACATGACCTGACTACAATGGAACTACGGAAACCAAATATTCCCTCGGCATTTATGATCTGATGTAGGGGTGTGCGGAGGAAGTGGCCCTAACCTTCCTCCGCCCCTTCGGGCAAAAAGAGTTGGGGAAATTAGGACGGGGGCAATTGGCGCGACGTTGCGAGTCGATTGGGTGTTGCGAGGCGAGCGGGCGGGTGGTTTTGATGCGGCGGGAGGGAGCGAGTACTAATGACGAAACGTTGACTTCCGCTGTAGTTCTCGTTAGTTTTTTCAATTAGTTGACTTTGGCTCACTATAATTACAGTAATTTCACTTTACGCAGCTATACACGTCTGATACTCATTCCATTCGACCCAGGATGTAAAAATGCCTTGAAAACGATACGAAACACGGCGTATTTGCGATTATACTGCGTTTTGTTAATTTTTTTACCGTTTTTAGTCCATAACAACCATGGGCTTTGCCCGATCGGATTGCCGAGATGGCGGGCACAACTAGATACCAAATGGGATTTTTGTGCGAAAGAACGAATTTTTCAGACCACGTTAAAGGCACAAAACGGTCTGGACGGGGGATGGCGGACGGACATTGCAGATTTGGAATCCCCATGTCTTGAAACGTAAAGTATCAAATTTTGAGGGGGGGGGGGGTTGTAAAAAATGTTTCGTGACCGAAAACATAGGGTTATTATTCAGAATGAATAATAAACCAAAACTGAAAATCAAGGGTAAAGTCCGGGGGTGCGTGGCCCATGTGTGTTTGAACGGGCCATAAGTCTTTGCAGGCCCCTCCAATCCCGTTGGTAGGGATGTTGCACGACTGTGGCTGGTCTTGGATTCGTTCAAGATCAGCTGCGGTGGCGCTATGTGGCGACTTCATCTGCCTCTAAGCCCAGTAAGGCTGTGTGGCTCTGCATGGTTCGGTCGCTGGACAAGAACTCATATTCTCCACTGCAGGAGTGGAGTGGGCTTCAGAGGGCATCCATAGAAGGGATTACCAGCACTTCCACGCCATTCGCTTGGCGTCACTGCAGCGATGAGGTGTACAACAGGCCGGGATTAACGTTGTGGATGTGGTAACCAGTTTGAGTCGCTCAATCATGTGGCCCGGGTGTGTCCGCGTACTCATGGAAGCTGCGTCGAGCGTCATGACGTGATCTACAAGCAGGTTGCTGGTGCGTTGTCATCTGAGGGCTGAGAAGTGGAGAAGGAGCGATACTGCTGGGTTGTCTCTGGACAAGGACTGAGGCCTGAAATCGTTGTCGTTGGTCCCGACCAGTCTGCTGTGATTCTGGATGTCCAAGTAGTATTCGTTATCTGGGATCTTGCGCTAACATGGCGAGTGAACATGCGCAAATATGACAGGACGGATCTTTGTGTGGCAGTGTTCAAAGCTCTTGGAGTAGAGGCAGGTTTCATCAGGGTTGCAGCATTGACCGTGTCCTGGCGAGGCGCGTGGTGCAAGAAAAGTGCTGAGGGGATGCGTTGGCTGGGTGAGTCAGCAGGTGTTATCCGCGGTTCTCCTTACCCATCCCAATTCTTCTATCCCAAGAGCCCGCGTAGCGTTTTTCTGGCTCAGTTGGGTCTGAAACGTAAAGATGTGAAGAGAACTCACAATTTTTTTTTTTAATTTTTACATAACTATCATTTCCATTTCGTAGAGCCAAAGAAAGTAAAAAACTTCCGCATGCACTAAAAAAAAAAAAAAAAAAAAAAAATGAAACTTGTACACTCTCGCGTGAGAGTTTTTTTCGCAACTCAGGTTTTGCCAAAAACAAATGCTTTGTTCCAACACCCAGAGATAACTACTGACCTCGACTATCTGGTGCCCTTTGTCTAGGGGTGCCCTTCCCCACCAGTTATACCACAGTTCACGTTTTTAGTCTTCTTGCATTTCAGGAAATGCTGTTTTATCCAGACGTGCGGAAGAGAATCGCAGTACTGGCGAGTGTTAAGGGGGCACAGGGTTTTTGTTCATTTTTCCAAGGGCAATTAATATATTCTACTGAATGCTACTTACATAATAGATGCAGTTATTTTACCGTTGCCGAAATCAACTCAAATCCAGTCGTACGTGTAGCTTGTGTGAATCGTAAAAGCCCAGCACACTTTACTTAAAACTGTACAACCTGATTTTCTAGACTATTTGGGAATGTTCGAAGTGTGACAACTAACTTACGAACTGCGTGGCGTACTACGTGACGTTTCGTGCGATAATGCACCTTACCCCTTTTTTGTGCGACTTCGATGCTGAGGGAGTTCAATTCATTAAGTTTTTTACGTTTAGTGGAAACTGTGGCTTTCTCAATAACGATTTTCAATGCTACAGTTACATAGCTGTGTTGAATGTGTTTTCTTCACAAGACTCTTTTGAAATGCTACTTTTTTTTTTCATTCAACTCCTCTAGATTTGAGCGCGTTATAGAGAGCCACATTTATCCTAAAGTAATATTGTTCAATGTAATGGTAAAAGGAAATTTGTTCATGCGTCTCGTCAATTTTCGATTCAGAAATTGAAGGCTTCTCAACCTTGAGAACCTATTGGTATTTCTGTAATTGAAGATAAGATAATCCATAGCAGGGACTGCAATGTCACCGATAGCTACGACTGACATTTCAGCCGAGAGTTGGTTCATTTCCGTTATTTGACTCAATCACAATTCACTGAGCAAAACAATTTGGTTTCTAGCGTGGAAATCTCGCCAATTATTAGTAGCTCGATGTAGAATAACTTCTCCCTAATTGTGTTGGTTGTGTCATTAGAAAGTTCTAGCTCGGTTCATTTGAATGGAGAGACGGTCATTGCGAAAGCAGCATGAAGGTCCCTTTGATCAAGAATACCGCTTTTCTAGGAGGGTCGTGCAGAAGAACAATCAATTTAGATTTATCAATCTCTGCAGTATCGTGGAAATAGCTTGCAATTAATTCGTAGGTAGACCGAATAACAAACAATATTTGCTGCATCTGCAGTTCCATTCACTCAAAAGGGGATGTTATTGGTTTTGCAGGCCGTTATATACAAGTTATATACTTTGCACCTCTTAACTCTGCGGACGCAACGTTCCAATATTATAAAAGCTCGCCCCGAACCTTCGTCTGTTCGGTTGTCGGTTTGCCTTCGTGTGTTGCGGCTGTTCCGTTGTCATATCCAAATTGTACATTTCCCCAAGTATTAATTTTTGAGTGTTGTGAGTTTAAAGAAATAAATCTTTTTAAAAACTAACTTTTCGGGTCCGAAGAAATATCTGGCGCAGTCGTTTTAGGACAATCGTGAAACCAAGCAAAACGCAGTTGTGTTTTTGGCGGAAAAAAGATCCTACTACCTTCAAAACAACGCTCAAGCCAAGTACACGAATCCGTACGCAAACTCCGCAAATAGGACAACGAAAAGTACAAGACGTGTAGCCCAGCATCACCGAATTAGACATCCGCAATTCCGAGGCTAAGTGATGGAAATGCTACACATCCGTCAGTAAGTGAACTATATCCGTTTGCTCGTTAAAATAAAAAGCGACTTCCCTGTTCGCTACTGGTTTTCATCCCCCGAAAATCAGGAGACACCCCCCGACTCATCGACCTACCCCCTTGGTCATTTAGAAGTAAGAAAAAAAGTTAAAAAGAAAACCAATTTTTGCAAGAAATTTAATAAGCAACAAAAATTTTCCAAAGATTTTCCAATCTTTTTCAATCCACTCTTCATTTCATCGAGCTCAAGATAGTACGAATAACTTCCCGTAAGACCTTCAAGAAGACCCCGCACGATACTTAGATAAAAAGACGAGAGATTCTCATTTTGCTGACTTCAAACTCTCACATCCTCACCTGCTGACTTCAAACTCTCACGCATCACATCATTTAAACGTCTCATCGAGATAATTTAATCCAAACGATCGCCGCCGCAGTTTCTAAACCGCACACAATCTCAGCTCTCGATACCTCCATCTTCGTCATCAAAACATTTTTCTCTTCTCACAATTTGTATTTCGATCACAATTCATGTTAGAGCAACACAAAAGGCAATCCCCTATTTAGTATCTTCACTTTTTTTTCACCTCATCTGTCCAAAAATTTAAAATTTATATTTAGACGTATATTGCTTTGTTCTCACTTGTGTTTTCAGCCTCCCGTAGATATTTCTTACTACCCTTACGATCCGACCCATTTGATGCGTCTTCGACTAAACGAAAACATAATGGACGAAAATCCTACAACCCCGCTTGCTAGTGATCTTCGCTCTGTCGTCAGAACAGTCTCGACTATCAGAACCGAATACTTAAACATGATCCAAATTTCTCAGAAGAACCCCTTCTTCTCACCCGCTTTTTAGAAGTATGTGACCGACTATACAAAAATGTCCACGATAATAATGATTCAGACTGTTTCCAAAATCATTTTCTTTTCGATTCAATTTTAGCAAAAATTAACGGAAAAGCAACCGAAATTGTATTTTCTAACAGTGTGATAGACTGTCCCGAACTACGAGATGTTCTGGTCACCAATTTTAGCGACAAAAGAGGTTTTTATACTTTAGTAGCCGAAATGTCCAAAATGTCTCAAAAATCGTGAGAAACATGTTTAGAATACCAACCATTAAATTCAATGATCGCCCACCTACAAGTGCATGAAGCCCGACCCTTCGAAATCAATCCTAATAAATTTCGCTAGAGGATTTGGACTGAGGACTTTAATTAACGGACTCCCCGAACCTACCGCCGCATTACTACGCGCACGTACTAATCGTACTTCAAGACGAATTTAATTTCACTTCTCAACGGAGCTAACCATCGACTCTATTCCGTACAACCAATTTACCTAACCGCCCCTTGTTTACAACTAATCAACTTCCAAAATTTAATAAATTTCACAATTCTTCTACGAATTTTACCAAATCTTTTAATCCCGACACATCAAATTTAACCCCGCAATCGAAGGCTCAATGGAAAACAGGCCCTTTCACACGCCCTTGGCAGCCCAATCAAAGTTTTCAACGAAATAATTATGTCCCAGAATCCTCAACATCTCAACAAACAAGACCGTTGCAAAGACAAACATCATGCGCACAATCGAAAACAAATACGTCCACTCCGAAAAACTTTCACGTGATTCAAACGGATAATGAGAACCCCCAGGAGCCAGAAGCCCGAAACCATGAAATGTCTGTCCCAAGTGGAACTTACTCCCCGGGTTTCTTCGACGGAAATAACTTTTTCCCGTACGATTTTAATCTAGGTTTTGAAGACCTTGCGATTGAGTCACCAGAAATTCAACCAGAAGAAAACAGTCATTTTTTAGAGGAATCCCACAACTCCTCCCCTTTAAAACACGATTCCCAATTCCTTCATCCATAAAAACCCGCAATTTCTCCTCCCCATCAGACAATGCCATCGAATTATTTTTGACAAGCCCAAAATTACCCAAAGCTCAATCTAAGAATTATGGTCGACACTGGTTCTACTCGATCCTTCATCTTACCAGATGTAGCTCGTAAACATTTCTCCAAAATAATATAACCCGAGACAGTTACAGTCCGAACAACCCATGGTTTTACGCAGATTACTGAAAGAACCCAAGTGCCAAGTGGTGATCTTTTCAATCAGACCAACCTCAAATTGCCATTCGTCCATTTTGATTTCCACGATTTCTTTCATATGCTTATTGCCCTTGATAATATGAAAAGCCCTAGTGAACCTCGATAAAAATTTACTCCAAACCCAGCGCGTCAACATCCTATTAGAATATTACGGTTTTTTGTTTGTTTTTTTTGACCCGAGGGCGTGTGGGACAAGTCCCTTTGTCACTGCGGCCGCATATGGGCCTATTGAGACGACCCTTCCTTAGTAGAAGGCGTCGTACATAGCCGCCCCCCTTAGGAAGCCGAGTATGTCCTTCACCGCAGATTCCGCCATGATTTGGGGTTCAGTGGTCCCCTGACCGAAGTATTCAAAGCGTTTTGCTGCCAAGGCAGGGCACTCGCACAGGATATGCTCTGCTGTCTTGTCCTCCTCACTGCAGAGTCTGCATTTCACCGCCTCTGAGATGCCCATCTTGTTGAGGTCATATCTGAGTGGGCAGTGTCCGGTGAGGAAGCTTATCAGTACTCTCAGATCTTGTCTAGAGAGTGTCAGCATCGCCTTCGCCCTTTGACAGGAAGGCGTGTCTTAGTTATGGCTGGCGATGCCAATGCGCGCCATTTTCCTGTATCTCCCATCGAGCAACCAGACGGTTCAGGTGACTTTTCGTCATACCTACGTGTGGTTCAGGCCCGATGGGTAGGGATTCTGTACCCCTCTTCGCAAGGCGGTCAGCCTTTTCATCGTCCTCATGCCCCCTGTGAGCCGGCACCCAAATGAGGGAGAGCCTGTTACAGGCGCCAAGCTGCTTGAGCGCATGGAGGCATTCCCATGCCAGCTTAGACCTAAAACTATAGGCTGCAATGGCCTTTAAGGCGGCCTGGCTGTCTGAGAAAATGTAGAATCGCTTGCCCTTGAGTTCAGGATCTCTTCTGCGATCTCTTGGGTTTTGCCCATTGTTCGCGGCTGCTTATTCAGTCAGCATGCTGTCCTTAATCACAGCTGGCCGCAGACATGCCCCTGGGGACAATGGCGTGGCCGTTCCACTATCCACAACCCGTGGTCGCGCCTGGTAGCATGGGCATGCTCCTGGGAAGATAACCCAGAACCAGGAGAATATTACGTTACTGGAAACGAAAATCCCAAAAACAATTGTTGTTTCGAAACCTTTTTTTTTTCTAAAGAAGTTCAAATTTCAGTAGAAAACCTCAAAAACGGTGAAGCTATCCTCAATAGCATCGCTGAGCCTGGTATAGAAATCCCGAGCTCTTTAATTACGGTTAAAAATTCGAATGCTTACATTCACGTAACAAATACGAATGAGATGCCGGTCTGATTAAATTTAAATAAATGCTTGGTTGAAACAGATTTAATGTTTCTGGAAGAAGAACCCCCCTGAACCCCGTAGGCTACCATCAACCAAAACTTGGGTCGATTACTCGAGATTTCGTCTTGACCACCTGAACGCAGAAGAATTGAAGGTCATTCAAAAACTAATACGAGAGTATTATGACCTTTCCCAAGACCCAGGTAAACCTCTCTCTGCCGCTGTCGATGTTAAACATCACATTAGGACGAGCGATGAAATCCCAGTTTTCGTGAAGCCTTATAGGTATCCCCACGTTTATAAAGAAGAATTTCAAAATCAACTCGAAAAGCTAGTTGCCCAGAAAATTATTAGACCCTCAAACTCCCCGTACAACGCACCCTTTTGGCTAGTGCCGAAAAACTAGCGATAAGCGTAAATATCGTTTGGTCGTCGATTTCCGTAAATTAAACGAAAAAACAATAGATGGTCGATTCGCGATACTAAACATCTGTGACCTTCTGGACAAGCTTGTTAAATGCAAAATGTTTACCACACTAGATCTTGCGAATGGTTCCCATCAGCTGGATTTAGATGAGCAATCAATCCCTAAAACGGCATTTTCAACCGAAAACAACCATTACGAGTTCACCCGCATGCCTTTCACCGATTGATGAATTCTGTTCTCAGAGGAATTAATGGAGAACTCGCCCTTGTGTACCTCGACGACATTTTAATATTTTCAGTTTCCCTTCAGGAACATGTCGACAGGTTACGAAAGGTTTTTGATCGCCCTCGTGCTGCAAATTTAAAGATTCAAGTCGACAAGACAGAATTTCTCAAAAGAGAACTCTTGTACTTTGGACACATTATGACCCCAAACGGAGTTCGTCCGAACCCCGAAAATATCGAAGCAGTAAAGAACTTTCCGTTGCCTAAAACAAAAACCGAAATTAAAGGTTTCTCGGTATTCTTGGTTACTATCGCCGCTTTATCAAAGATTTTGCCTCCATCACCAAGCCCATGACAGATGCAATCAAAAACGATCCAAAAATCACTCATGAGTCTCCAGAGTTCAAAGCGAGTTTCGAAATTTGCCGAAATCTACTATGCAATTTTCCGATTTTGCAATACCCAGATTTCGATAAGCCCTTTTTCGTGACCACCGATTGTAGTAATGTTGCATCAGGTGCCGTCCTTTCCCAGGATGTTCAATGAAACGACCTCCCCGTTGCCTTTGCCAGCAAGACTCTTAGTGAGACTGAGCGTCGGTATTCGACCATTGAAACAGCTCTTTTCTATCATTTTCGCACTAAAAACCTTCAAACTATACCTATTACGGTCGAAAATTTACGTTGTTCACCGATCACCGCCCCCTACGATGGCATTTCAGTTTAAAAGACCCCAACTCCAAATTATATAAATGGAGAATAAAAATTAGCGATTACAATTTTCCCCTAATTCACAAACCCCGACCCCCCCCCCCCTCCACGTATCGAAATCAACAACTTAGAAAATGACACTCCTCAAGATCAGCAGTTAAGCCCAACTAATTTCCCCGATGTACCTTCATTAAGCCCGGAATCACGTATGAACATTGATCAAATCGTTGCTGAAGCTGTCGCGTTATTCGACACCCCTGTATATGACTGTAGCTCTATTGATCGCCTCATCCAACATTCCGAGGACCCCGAAAGAGAACAAGCTACTATTAATGAGGTAGTTACGGCCTTCCGTCAATCCCAAAGAACTCCAATCCCCCTGAATCCTTACTTCCGAACCAGACCCAAATTAATTTTCGGGCTCAATTAGGGAAGAAGCTGGGAATCACGGTCAAAATCAAATCTTTTTTTAAGTTACTACAAATATTGCTCGAAAACCAAAAATTGAAAAATTATTTAACAAGAAAAACACAATTACTTGCGAAATTTCCCGAATAACTTTCAGTTCAGAAACTTAACGTCAGAAATTTAACGTCACTCCTACCCCATCACGACCCTTTAATACCCTCCGTGTGGATAAAATCGCTTTAGAAAAGGTGAAATGTCTTTCTATATTTACCCCATTTTCCAAATTGGAACAACTTTACCGAGTTCAATCTAATAACAGTATCGAAGTAGTGAATATTTTCGTTGAATATGTATCTGCTCATGGCATCCCAGAAATAATTATCTCTGGTAATGGAGCCGAATTTAATTCAGCCCTTTTCAAAGAACTTCTGCAATTGCATAAGATCGAGATACATTTTATTTCAAGGCAACATCCTTTATGTAATGGTGCAATCGAACGATTCCACTCAATCTTGTTAGAGTACATCAGACTTCTCAACCTTCAGAAGGAATCAATAGTAATTAATGTAAAATACGCCCTTTTGGCATATAACAATTCTATCCATTCAGTCACTGGTCTCACTCCACTAGAAATAATTCATGGCCATATTTCCAATGGCAGTCTACTGCGAATGGATTTAGAACGAAAATTAGTTAATGACTACATTTCTAAAATCCGAGATCGTATGGTATACTTGTACCGAGACCTCCACGAACACGTTTCGAAAACCAGAGAAGAGAGAACACACCAGAATTCCCAGACACAGTATACGTAAAGAACCGACAGTTACAAAACAAGACCAAAACCAAATACAAATATCTGGTGCGTTGCAACACACAACTTTCCTTAGCTCTACAACAATTCACTTTTTACATGGCTAATTCTATTTAATCAATTCGTTTATCATTCAGTTAATTTGAACTTGGTCAAACAACACTTTGCGGCTGCAGGAAGCGGTAGCGCTTACAGTTCCAGATTTTATTATGCTTCTCGTACTCATTGCAGGACGATTATTGAGCAATTGGTACACAGAGAATTAATGAGGCTGTAAACACAAATTTTTTGAAGATGGATAGTAATTAATTTTGCGAAGTTATTGGATAAACACTTTTAGAACTGGTAATAAGCGAAACGGCAGTAGTTGAAATTCAGGAATTTCTGGAGTGAGCCCCATGTACCTCATGATCGTTTTTAAACACTCACCCTTCAGGTATTGGATTGGGCTACAATACCAATTTTTTTCACATTCTACAAGAATTCCAGCGGAGTTTATGAGAAAAAAACTGCGGTAAAAATGTTTTTGGTCGAAAATTTTGATAATTTATTGTGCTGCTCTCGTCATTTTCCCCCGAATGGGAATTTTATGGTATCATTGCCTTATTGAGATCTATCAATATAAAAAATTTAATCAAAATCGTTAGAGCCATTTTTGAGGAAAAAAATGGTGTTTTGATCACTATGATAACTATAGTTAACTTTCGGTGGATTTTGGTCAAACCCTCAACTGTTCAACCCCATGGTAGCCTGCGGGCGTGATATCAAGTTTGAGCTGATTTGGTACGGTGGTTTTCTCTAAAAATCGTTCACAGACACACAGACCATTTTCCCAAATAGTGTTTTTCGGACTCAGGAGGGTCTGAAACGTAAAGATCTGAAAAAAACTCAAAAATGTTTTTTCAGTCCATTACATAACTTTCCCTTCTACTTCGTAGAGCCAAGGAAAGTAACAAAGAAACTGTAGAGGATGCAGACATGTCGAGAGGCAACATCCATATCATTCCCAGACACCCAAACTAAGGTCCGTGCCTCCATTGTCAAACGACCACGGAAAATGCCTCCTTTGACACCTCTGTACGAAAGTTCTTCATACTCTCCTCCGATCAGTAGCCCAGAGCCACAAAGACACCCCACCCCCAGAGAACCTCCTTCTGAGATTCACCTCAATCTGGCCCACCTCGTTCGCCTTTCGTTTACGACTAGTCTGACTTATCTAGCACGTAATCCGATTCCAGGTTACTTTTGACTAGCTGCTTACTACTATTAACCGACGTACTAGAAATCGAACACGTAACAGCCAACCTTAGACTATTACCCGTACGACTGGGCCCTGCCTGAAAAATAGTAGTCAAATGATAAAGCACACGTTGACTGTAGCTGAAAACCGAATATTTGGTTCAGTCCTACCCCGTGGTAAAAAAACGCGGTCTGCTGAATAGATTAGGTTCCATAATAACATTTATAACCGGTAACTTCCTCCAACACTTGCAAACCAAACAGGAAACATTATCTCAACAAATTAATCACTACTATTCAGTTAATGATAAACTGGTCCAAGAATTGAACCTCGCCATCAATCACATCAACTCCAACC
Source organism: Pachypeltis micranthus (assembly GCA_020466155.1). Lineage (NCBI taxonomy): Eukaryota > Metazoa > Arthropoda > Insecta > Hemiptera > Miridae > Pachypeltis > Pachypeltis micranthus. Next base: position 43,950,796 of record CM035768.1, read on the forward strand.
ACAACTTGTCAGTTACAGAGATCACACGTCTCAAAGAAATTTCGTCATTCACTACCCACCTAAAACAAATAGAAGATGCCCTCGAGCATGTTCAATTATTGTTACTACTCCTTTTAGACTTGTCCCAAGATATCGAAAATTCGATTACCTTTTGTACGTTCAAAAAACTGCACCCTAGCATTATCCAACCCCAAGCCCTATCCAAAGTCCTCCAAATATTGAAAGCTCATTACGGTTACAAGTTACCCGATTTTTAAGAAGAATCACTATGGGACCTTCAGAACCATACGGAAGTTGATTGTTTTATTGGAGAAACTGAAATAGTCTATTTCATCATACGTAGCAGTGCTAGACGAAGAAAATCTTGAACTGTATTTCCTACAGTCAGTTCCAACTCTCCACGATGGAGCTTACGTGACCATAATACCTTCGGTTCAATTCGCCCTGAAGTCCGTTTCATCTTCTGACATTGAAGTTCTGAACGAAAAATGCGAAGAATTATTTTTGTCCCAATAGCCTCCAGCTAACAGGAGACAATAACTGCGAAAAAGATATTTTGGAAAAAGGATTAAATGGTCAGTGCGAACTAATAAAGTTGGACATCCAATCTAACCGCGTAGAATTCCTTGAAGAGACAAGACGGTACATTTTCATTTTTCCTTTCGAAAGAGCAAATAAAAATCTCAAGATTCAGTAAAGTAGAATTTCGGAAACTTAATGTAATATTCTTCATTCCTCCGGAAAACAGCACGCTTGAATTCCAAAACCAAACGTCAGTTCCGATAAGGACCTCTTTCAGCCCTTCCTTCATCAAGCATATTGAAGTACCTTGGGATTTCAACAAATATCCCACATCCGAAATCAAGTTGCAAGGCCTCAAATATCTCACGGCTCCTTCTTGAAATCAATCGTAACTTAACTCAAAATGTTTCTACTCAATTTAGCGATATAATTTTGTTAATTTAATACTCTTATGTTTTAGCATCCTTGTAAAGCCAGCCGTTCGATGCCTGAATTCTCTGTTATTTCAAATTTTAAATTTTTGTAGGAAAACTTTCAAACAATACCTGAAAGTTTTCTATACTAAGGAGAGAGGAGTTATATACTCTGCCCCTCATTCCAATATTATAAAAGCTTGGCTATTCAGTTGTCGGTTTGCCTTCGTGTGGTGCGGCAGTTCCGTTGTCATATCCAAATTGTACATTTCCCCGAGTATTAATTTAGTTGTGAGTTTAAAGAAATAAATCTTTTTAAAAACTAACTTTTCGGGTCCGAAGAAATATCTTACATGCATAACGAACCGTTGTTTACGGTTAACATCAAACTGCAAAATTTAAAATGTATTTTTCTTCGCGATAGAAAATTTTGTTAATCGTTAATTTGTGTATTAAAAATGTCTTGGTCCGTGCCACAAATGCGCAGATTCGACGCTAAATGGCATTGATTTCTTTCTTTTTTTTCTCATTTGAATTGAAGAATTTGTTTAGACGGGTCATCGAATTCGTAGTCATTAGGTGGGTGTGAGATTCCGAATTTCTGGTTATATCGTTGGTGTGTGGCGCACTTCGATGACCAAGGAACGGGAAGGCCTCGTTTACCTTCAATACGTGTCTGAAACCGAAGGAAGAGAGTTGGCAGCCATATGGTTCACACGTGTTCTTCATCATACGACCAGCTTCTATTGAAGACAAGGGAGGAGCAGCAGGCAGCGGTTACCTAAACACGAGGTCTCTCTCCCGCTTCGGAAATCGACGTTTTCTTGCCCCAACGCTTCTCGACAAGGCTCGTTTTGAAGCTCGCGAAACGTTTTTTATACAATAAATTTGGGCTACGGCTCGTTACACAACTTTCTTCATTTTCGTGGAAATGCTATGACACGCAATGAATGTAGGTTTCTACGTAACTAGTTGAAGAGAACAAACTGTACATATTGATTGGTGGGAGCTAATGTTTTTCTAGTTTAATTACAACAGTTGGAGCCGTTTTTGCGAAGAGTAGAAAAACGAACTCTTGAATCGTTCGTATAATGTAGTCATGTTCCGTTTTTATTCCATAGTTCATATGCAGTAGCCAGCGATGGCAATTGCGAATAGCAGGCAACAGTTTTGAATAAGAAATTCCTAATCTGTTCGCCATGTCATAGCTCCGACACTGCATTTGAGTTTAAGAAACAGTGACAGAACGTAGCGGAGAAAAATGTTAACAATTATGAGTTGCGAAATGGAGGAACTGTTCAGGAATAGATACTGACGTCATGTGTCAAAATAACGAAAACGCGTAACTGACGATTTTGTTGATTGGAATAAAACGCCACCGCCCATTCGAAGACGCACACTTCGTGACAAGTCCCAACAATATTAGTTTCAGGTTGGAGGTATTCCTGAAAAGCAGTGTTCCGCTCCCAGTACCACGAATAACTCTGGAAAAAAACAGCTGTTGAATCTTCGTGCGATCTCACCTAGCACCACCTTATTTTCCCTTGACCCTGTTACCTCTATTGTTGAGTTTTCCATTCAATTTCGAGAGCGGATCCTCTTCCCTTTGAACCCTTCATTAGTAATCAAGGCCGTGTAAAATATCTGGTGCTTGGCAACACCCACCTATCCGCCAACCCCGTAAATTCGACGACCTGCCGTACATCCTCGTTCAATATATTTTTACTGGAACTGTAGGTACTAATTGGGTGACAGAACTCAAAATCGTTTGAGCCGTTTTTGAAAAAATTGGAAAACCGATAAATTAGTATTCGACCAAGCTCGTTATGCGATCTATCATGGCTTATATCTCTGTTCAACAGATAGATACAGAAATAATAGCGGGACTCAAAACATTGGTGGTAGGTTGCTAGAAGACACTCCATAAGAGTGATCAAACCCAGTGGAGCTGTTACTCTAGGAAATTGTGAACATGTTTAAGAAAAACATTATCTTCGGCACACTTTGGTTTTTATCTCTGTTCAATGGACTGCCAGAAGAACATTTATTGAGAACAATATATAGGTAGTAACTATTCGAAAACATCCTGTGAGTTTGGTGAATATCGTTGAAGCCTTTTTGCCAAACAGCGTACCAAAACTATTCTTGCTCCATAGGCCTATATATCCGTTCGCCGTATTTTCATGAAGGTATGTAGACAGAAAAAAGTTGTAAACTAACTTTAATCAAAATCGTTTCAAGCTGTTTTCGAGAAAAATGCGAAAACCCTAGTTTTGGTAAATTTTCGTCATCCACACCCCCCTTTTCCATCGACCGATATCGCCCATAACCTCATTTTAGAGCCTACAAAAAATCACGAACGGAACAAAAAAAGAACTAGCCAAAATCAAACTACAAACACACGGACTACGCGCCGAAATTAGGTTTTTTAAATACGGTAGGCCGTAAAACGTAAAGATCTGAAGAAAACCCAACTTTTCGATACTTTCCTTATCCTTTGCGAAGCGGAAAGTAAAAATGCCAAACGCTGGAGCGCGAAGAGGAGAACAGCAGCAGTTCGTGGCCTGAGGCACAAAGGGATAACAGTGAGCTGCGAGGATCCCTATCGTTAATTTTCGTATCCATAAACACTAAATGAGCAATCACTGGACCTGAAAAGGATCGTGAGTGGCATTCCCTCTATTATCTGCAGCGTTCTTAGTCTCATCCTGCTCTTAAAAAGTGTTTAACGTTTCATGCTGTGGTTTGTTATGTTTATTTAATGTTGGTTTGTTCCATAATAGTTAATATTTCGTTAATTTTTTTCTTTTTTTTGACCCGAGGGCGCGTGGGACAAGTCCTTTTGTCACTGCGGCCGCATATGGGCCTATTGAGACGGCCCTTCCTTAGTAGAAGGCGTCGTACATACCCGCCCCACTTAGGAAGCTGAGTATGTCCTTCACCACAGAGTCCGCCATGATTTGGGGTTCAGTGGTCCCCTGACCGAAGTATTCAAAGCGTTTTGCTGCCAAGGCAGGGCATTCACATAGGATATGCTCTGCTGTCTCGTCCTCCTCATTGCAGAGTCTGCATTCCACCGCCTCTGAGATGCCCATCTTGTTGAGGTCATATCTGAGTAGGCAGTGTCCGGTGAGGAAGCTTATCAGTACTCTCAGATCTTGTCTAGAGAGTGTCAGCATCGCCTTCGCCCTTTGACAGGAAGGCGTGACAAGCCTTTTCGCCAATCTTAGTTATGGCTGGCGATGCCAATGGGCGCCATTTTCCTGTATCTCCCATCGAGCAACCAGACGGTTCAGGTGACTTTTCGTCAGACCCACCTGTGGTTCAGGCCCGTTGGGTAGGGATTCTGTACTCCTTTTCGCAAGGCGGTCAGCCTTTTCATCGTCCTCATGCCCCCTGTGAGCCGGCACCCAAATGAGGGAGAGCCTGTTACAGGCGCCAAGCTGCTTGAGCGCATGGAGGCATTCCCATGCCAGCTTAGACCTAAAACTATAGGCTGCAATGGCCTTTAAGGCGGCCTGGCTGTCTGAGAAAATGTAGAATCGCTTACCCTTGAGCCCTTCGTTCAGGATCTCTTCTGCGATCTCTTGGGTTTTGCCCATTGTTCGCGGCTGCTTATTCAGTCAGCATGCTGACCTTATTCACAGCTGGCCGCAGACATGTCCCTGAGGACAATGCCGTGCCCGTTCCACTATCCACAACCCGTGGTCGCGCCTGGTAGCATGGGCATGCTCCTGGGAAGATAACTCAGAACCAGGATTTCGTTACTTTGAAATTATTGTTAGAGAATAAGTATTGAGTGGAATGAGTTTGACGACGATACAATTTTGTTATTGTTCACTACTCTGAATTCATTATTTGTTGAAGGAACTGTATTATCATCAATAATTAGTGAAATCTTCGGTTCCTAACTCACAATATTTCTTCGTTTGTTTTCCCACTTTACTTGTATTGGACATCACCAGCTCAATCAGCGCCTCCGTATATACTGAATAACTACTCGATCTCTTCAGTTAACGAATGACAGCCGCAAATGTGAATAGGATCCAGGTCAGTTTCATTCGCGACTGCAGCTGTACTTGCGAATACCAAATTGCTCGTAGTCTCAGCAACATCTTTGTCCAGTTCTATAGTCCCCTGTGTGTTAGCCCATTTGTCCTTCTATGAGAGAGCTCAGAGTGTGTGAACCGCACACACAATGAGATCTTAATTGGTTTGGTATTCCTACTCAACTCACGAGACGAGAAAAGATACCTGGTGACACCTCAACTGTTGTTACCAGACTATCACAATTACTCACTCTGCGGGTCGAAAAAACAAATAGCGTTCAGAAAACACGTTTTGGCGGTAAACGTAGAAAGAAATGGGAGGGAGACGTAGGGTAATCTACTTGATTGGAAACAACGTTGGTTCAACTTATTAAACCGGGAAACCGAACCAATTTTGACGGTAATCCCCAGGATTAGACCTCCCCCGATCATTCTGAATCTTGTAAGTATAACGAGCATCTGAAACGAATCGATTAATTATATTCCTTGACCTACCCCTGGTCGGCACACCAACTCGTTTGTTGCGAAACAACATGTACCACCTGTTGTGTAATCACTACATAGTATAAAACATAGTCGCTGTCGCTGTCTGTCCCTATGTATGCTTATGCGATGTTTTTGAATAGATAGACTGATTCCGAAGGTAGGTTTATATGTATAATACATGCATGTATAATGTATGAGATCACAACGAACGCCAGAGGAGCAAACCCAAGGTGTACAAAATAGGGCCGATAAAGTTTAAATAACTCTGAACAGTATCTAGAGGCGCGAATGCGTAACGACGTTGGTCAGATACGGCGTTCTTCCAAACTAATGTTATGAAGGGAAAATATTTTTACGTAATAAATTAAAAACTAATGGACTTATAAGTTTAATTATCTTTATTTATTCCCAAATTTTTATTTTTTATTTAAATTTCAACCGCGCGAAGCCAGAACGGGCCACTATTTGGTGTGTAATCTTTTATGAAACTTCCGTCGGGCTCATCGAATATTGTGACAGACGAATTTGTTATTTAGAATTAGGTATCGCGCTTTTACTTACGGCACCGATAGGTGTGCTACAAAAAGTCGGATACTGGTATTCGTTGTAATCTATTTAGGGTCGGTTTATCTATGTCATTGGGAAGCCCGAGTGCATTACGTATAAGTCACATCTCGAGCTAACGCTCTGTTACGGCTGACTCGCATTACCAGTCGACGGACCAATTGAATTGATAAGGGGTACGTACACAATGTATTCCAATTAGGAGCTGAGACTCCGATTTCTCCGACGAAGAAATGTACGCGTTTCGCGAGTAGACGGGTAGGGCCTTCCCGGATTTGTCAGATAAAATACTGATTATAACTGAGAAACATTTTGGTGAACGATAGTAGTGCCACTAAACAGATGACTACATGCGCGAAATAAAGGGAAAATTAGGTACAATAGAAATACCAAATCAAACAAATTGCCACGAACTCTACGACTTTATAAATACAAAGTAAAATTATGAGAACACGCACTCAGAACAACGACGATTGAAGAAAGAAAGATGTAGTATTCGTGACATAACGACAAAAAGGACGACGAGTTAATGATACAATATACGTGAATAGTGAAACAGTTTAAATTGAATTGCGACGCACATAAATATAATTGGTTTCTCAGAGCCTGTAACACTTTGAATCTAGCAAACTTGGAATTTTAATATTTTACTTTTATCCAATTAGTTGCCTTTTATAACATGCGTTTGGGGAAAAATGATCATGACTGCGCGCTCCACTCAACAACATTCGTGTGATGATTGGGGTCGACGTGTGCTAGACGTCCCTTTAAAAGGAAACTAACTGCCTGCCTCTGAACATCCTAAGGAGGAAGTTTGGGACATGCCTTTTGAACCTTGTCCCTCACTCTAGCACCAAAATGTTCGACGTTCTCGTTCTTTCCTGTGGATTTCCATAAGTTGTTGGAAGTAAAAATCAAACGTTTTAATCCCGAACAAAACGCTTTCATAGTTCAACTGGTCTGATGCTTTGCAAGTTCGTTGAGCAGCGACCTAGCTGGGCCAGGTAATTGAGCCAATTGATCGCTGTTATTTTTGCCTGAGTCAGTGGCTCTCCATACGCCCTCTCGTAACATTACAATATCTTACCACCAGGTGGTAAGACGTACGTGTGAGGTGATGAGGAGAAGGAAAATCTCGTTCTTAAAAGGTAGAGAGTCTCTGAATGTTGAACTGTGCAGATCTCTGTGTGCGTAATCGTTGAATGTGTGGTATACTGATGATTAACTAGAGTTATCTCCCACCCATGGAGTTATCGTTAGAGCGACAGGTAAGTGATGGTTTTCAGAATCATCCCTGGCCCCATCTCTTCGCCTGGTATCCAGGCTGTGGTGCTAGGCCTACATTATTGCTGCACATAAGCGTCGTTGGTAGACCTTTGCGAGTAACTCAGGGGTGATTGACAGGTTTCAACGGTCAAACGCCAAGAAAGCCCTTGAGGAAAGGCCAAGTGAGGGAAGAAATAAGCTTATATCATGTGGTCTAATTTCAACTGTGTGAACTCCGCTCAAACTGTTTTCGAAACGTTCTTCGTGGGTCGTATCACAAACAAAAATAGAATGAAATCTTTTGTATTTTTGTGCGGTAAGCGTCTAACGACCTGATCAACCGTGCGGGAGTGGATTGCGGGAAGAAAGTTGTGCTAGGCGTCACACCTTACCTGAAACCTCAGCCAGAATTATATTTTAGACCCACATTACTATTGTGAACTTATTCCCGTACGCTACCCACTCGGTCTGCAACGTAAGTCGAATAACTGACCCTCCACTCATCTTGAGAAGTTGGCTTTTATTCAATCACTTCCCCCTCCTTTCTCACTCTAAATCCTCACTTCTCCGTCTTTCTTCCACTGCCAACTTCCTCGAAGTTCGGACGTTGGCCATTCACAAACAATTACGTATTGCGCAGCAAGGCGAGGAAATTTTAGCTCGCGAATATCCGGTGCTCATCAGCTCGTTTGAGAGTAAACATCAACCCACGCTCCCATTCAACTAACTGACCGCACGTTTTCGTGTGCTTCTCTCGTAAGATCTGTCTACATTACGTCGCAGTTATGCTCGGATTGAAGGCATCGTAATGTCGAACGGTGTAACGTCTTCAGGGCCCATCTAGTTGCGATTTAAGTAGCGAGAGTACAGCAATCGGCCGAGAAACTTGTGATATGTGTAGGCTGTTAGATTCAAAGATCGGCGATTGGTATAGTTTCATCAACTCATACCTTCCACAACCCGAAGGTATCGTGAAAAAAATTGAGTTTTCTTCGCACCATTAATTTTCGAGGCCACTGAATCAATAAAAACTCTGTGTGTTGATGTCACACAGATCTGCAGGTAAACACAATTTTTAGGTTTCGTTCTTCATTTGTTGGTGGAGCAATAACAAGGCTGTGAGCGGGTTCCGTCGATAGGAACGAAGGGCGGGAGACCAAAATAAGTTACTTTTAAATGAATGCGAAATGTATTTCAACTTTAACTCTGGATCTTTGCTGTGACTAAGCCGACACATAGACGCATAATCAGATATGAGGAGCGACATATCGCACAACTTCCCTAAGCCTCACGTATATTCAGCGATTAGGTCTCTCTGAAAACTAGTCTAAACTTCTGCAACTCAGTTTATATGAACCTGATGTAACACAACTGAGCGTCATATATGAAACTGGTAGTGCTAACGTTGCAGAATTTATTAGGTTGCCCCTAGCGATGTCTCGACCTTTACGGCGTAGCCAACGTACATTTTTGGTTAGATTCACGTTTACAACTCATGAATTATAGAGAAAACACTGAGAAAAAAGTTGTTCAAATGAATGACGGTAGTTTGAATTTCGAAGGATGTTCCCGATTATCTTATAACTTTCATCAAAGATGTAGGGAGCTTCTTGAACTACCAACGTGGTTTGTATATGGAAGAAACTGTACTAAAATCTCGTTTTTAACGAAATTTTTGATAATTTACTTGTACATCAACGGTTCACTTGTTTGGAATGCTCCACGCTAAAAGAATAATCAGAATTCCACTTTTCTAAATACGATGATGTGCTCTACCACGACATACGGGTAGCATCCTGAATGTCAGGTCCACCGACGTGCGAAGTCCCACACACCCGTCTTCCCCTCTTTCCAATTTCAAATCCACGTTTTCTTAGCGGTCAACCGTGATACGTTCATACGGTGCAGATAAGTTAGGTAACGTACATTGAGGAGGTGTTCCTTTTGGTTTATTATTCATTCTGAATAATACACTTATGTTTTCGGCCAGGAAAAATGTTTTACAACCCACCCCTTACCTACCCTCAAAATTTGATACTTTACGTTTCAAGATATCCGGATTCCCAATCTGCAACGTGGCCTTAAAAATCCGTTCCTTTACGCAAAAATCCTATTTGTTATCGATAATCCGATTTGACGAAACCCACGGTTGTCATGAGCAAAAAATGATTTAAAAAATTACCAAAAATGCAATGTTGGCATTTTATCGCAAATACCCCGCGTTCGGTATCGTTTTCTAGGTATTCTGAAATATTTTCGTCGTTCCGGTGTAGTCAGGTCATGTTCCGTATGGTTTACTCTTATTTTTCGATACGGAATCGAACGGGATGGGTCTCGTAGGTGTGACTGTACGTCAAGGTGTGCAAGATTGACATTGTGTACTTAATAATTTGCAGCGTTTTTAAAGTATGGACTCGCTTAAACCCCCTCACATCCTCACAGCCTTCGTTCAATGTTTGTTGTACCATTTTCGCTCTCCTCCAATTGTTCCGTTAACCAATTGCAAATTTCCTGTTGAACCCGTATAAATTACATCCTTTGTACTCTTTAAAAGTGGTAATTAAATGGGAACTTTTTAAAAATGAATTTTTCACCATCTCAAACTTAACTTGTGTTAACTTCTTGAAGATCGGCCCAAATGAGAGACTACGATTAGGCCAAGTTATTAACCAACATCAGGGCTATACAGAAAACAAAAAACCATATCACTATCATGCACACTTGTCTCACGGCCGTTTAGAGGCTCTTTACGTGACAATAAAGGAACGTACCTTTCGGCTATTAAAACAAAATATAAAGAAAATGAAACGGTCGAATCTGGAATAAATGGCATTAAAACTTGAAAGGAAATATATTTTTGAATAAAACAATTACCGGGGTAACTTAACTCGGCGTATTTATGTAAAATGTCTAACGATCAATGGAAAAAACGAAGGAATCTACTACTGGAGGCTTCGTGGGATGGACGACGTTGCTGAAACATGACGTGCAGGATTGTAAGGCCCAATATGATTTTCCGGGTTCCGAAACTGTTGCGTCGTCGAGGTTTGCAATGTCAGCAGCACATTACAATATCAACCGACAAACCAGATACCAGGTATCGTGGGTAAAAATTTCGCAGAGTACGAAAAAAAACGTGATCCTAGTGAATTGAAATTATAAAAATGGTATAAAAAAAGTAAAGTAATTCTAAGGTGTGTCAACCAAAACAATTAAATGACTGATACATACGCTTGAACTACGAACATGATCTACAAATGTCTTATTTATAATGAGCTATGTGCCTCAAACATTGGTGGTTGTGAAGGTTCAGTTATCACAATTGTGAACGCAAATTGGGATGTTAGAAACGCAGTGCACATATTCAAAGGCCTGCAGCATACATTTAACTAATAGTAGCCCTGCTCACCGGGTACAATTTAGTTGTCGCCAACGACCCCGACTGAGGCGACCTATGATAGGCCGGGAGGAAGGATCTCTCCCTTTGAAGCACGCCCCCCAAGTAAATAGTTGGATCAGGTGGGAAACCAGATTAAGAACTCCTCCCAGATGGTACAGACTCCCCAGGGTCACACCGCCGTGCGGTTACAAATCGGAAACAGTCTACCGGTGGACTGGCCAAATGACGATCTGTCGTACCTCCGTGGGTCTGGGTTCGGTGGATGCTGAGCGATTCTTCCAAAGCAGCATCCTGTATAATTATCATTAACTGCTAAACTACATGTCGTGTAATAGACCCCATTCATATTAATAGTTGAGGAAAGCCCAAAATTCACAACGCGAGTGGAAATATGGAACAATTGCGCCAAAAACGTACGTCGCCGACATCAAAATAACCCCCTTAATTAGGTCGAAGTAGGTGGCCACAGTAACGTTCTTGTATCACAACAACTCGTTATAAGACGCTCTTCAGTCGTCTTGTGGAAACACCTGGTTTTCCACCTCCGTCTGGTTACACATTATGCAAACCATCGTAAGATTTTCTTCAAAATACCGTCTAAAGAGAAGCGCGTGGGACGACGAGTCGGTTGGCCTCATTAAAAAATCGAAGTGACGCGGAAAACTCTTCAATTTTTCTTCCAAAGCGCAAAATGAATTCACCCCCGGTTTCTCACAACACACTACCTCCGAGAAAAATCCGATATTCGGTTATAGACGTTCACGAGTTACACAATTCCGCACCATATTTCATTGAACTGCGTTACATTTTCTCCGCAAAAGATGTGAAAAACATATTAAGAGTGAATGGGGCACAACTTTCCTCGTATCTATAACATGACTTTGTAAATAATGCGAAAACGGTACAGGTACGCAGCACTCCTGACGACTAATTTTCATGGAACATCGTGAAACGAACCACAAAACACCCAAGATAGATGAACCTCGTCGTGAAAAGTAAATATATTGTGGGACCACTTACACAACTCTCTTGCCCCCCGCCCCCAGCAAATCAGATGTACATGCACTAGTTAGCTCCAAGTACCCTGTGATTTGGCTCAAAGTGTGTTCAGAGCCGCTTCGAGAAAATTTGAAAACGTCCAGGGTTCAGGTAAACTCTAGTTGTACTCGATGAGTATAAGATATGTTTGAGACTAGGTTTTTTACTTATCACTTTTCGAAGCGTTGTTATTTTAGGTGGCAAGGGGGTATCGCGGCCTTCGGCAAGAAGTTGAGAACTCGATTAATCGTGTGGTTTCGTCCCTTTAACATAATTTCTAATTTGAGACGCCCAACTAGGTTTGTTTTAAGAGATTCTGGTTTGATAGGTAATCTCCAACTACGGCTGACCTTTGATAATATCGAAGGTAATCCTTAATCTTCACTGTCCGCTGGAATCAAGCGTAAATGGAAACGATGTAATGCCAAGCTCACTGACAATGAATTTTGAACAGGGTTGCCTTCAAATCCAACATTCAACATTGAAATGTGGATTTATTGCTTTTTTCGAACGTCGGGTTAACGGGACGACACAACGGAGGGGAGCGTGGCAGAGGTTGCTTTCCGCCCTCGTCGAGGAAATCTAATTTTAAAACGAGAGCCACAAAACTACAACTTCAATGTAAACGTAGCGGAGGAAGGAGCCGCGACGACTCTTTTTATTTTTATTTCTTTATTTTTGTATTTCCCAACTAAATGGCGGCCGCCTTCCGCTCCGACTTTCTTGACCCTATTACGTTTCGAGGGCCGGGTACCGGTAACATGGACTCCCACTACGAGAGTTTGTTTAAACGAAGTTCACTTTTCTGACAACATTTCTTCGGCTTCCAGAATGAAGCATTATTTGCCATTTCGTTGTCGTTGAACGATTTTCCACTTATCGCATCATCAAGAACCCAAAGTTCGATTGGCTCTGCTGCGTTTCTTGGTCAATTCGACTATAGACAGACACAACGGGCCACGCACTGATGTTTGGTAGCCGCAATCAGAAGGCCCCCAAGAAGTTGCGATCTGATTGACTTTTTTTCTTGCCCACTCTAATATTTTTCTTTCCATTCAGGCCGAGGACGTAACAAACTGCGGTTTTATTTGGCCACTCAGTTTACTAGTTATCAGTTAGATTGTACAGAAACCAGATCTGTTTTCTTATTAAATGACTGTTCCTAAACCCTCGACGAGAGTTATATCAGTCATGGAAGTTGCGGTTTCGCTAATACGCGAGAGGCCGGCATCCAGCGAACTCAGACCTGAGGAGGCACGGCAGGTATTTGGCGTTAACCAGCCACCCAGTAGAGAGCTGTTGCTCGCGTGTGAACACGCGGAGGTGACCACCTGAGGAATCTCGTACCATCTGGGAGTTCTTCATCTGGATTCCCACCTGATCTAACTATTTACTTGGTGGCAAGTTTCAGAGGGACAGACCACGTTTCTTAGCCGTCACCTTCTTCGCCAACTCGACAAAACGGTTATAGGCTTGCTTTGTAGCCGCTAAATTAGTCTGCCCTCCCAACAACAGCCGCTCACTGGTGTAGAAACTACAGTTTCTTGTTTCCTTCGCACTGAAGGCGCTAGAAGTGCATGATGGAAAGTCTTTGACAGAAAAGGAGTGGTGATGCGCATAGAAGTCGCCATGTCATGAGGAACTGGCTCGTCCAGTAGTCTGGCGCAACCCACTTTCTCTGGTGACGTTCACGAATGTTGGGGAAAAACTCATGCGTGTCACGTTCCTTTGACGAGGAGACCCATTTCATTTGCCACTTATCTAAGACATACACACACCAACCATTTTCCCGAATAGTGTTTTTCGAACTCTGAAACGTAAAGATATGAAGAGAACTCAATTTTTTTTTTTACTTATCAAATCACCAATCACCAATCGCAAAATGTCATAATACCAAAGACCACTGTCACATTACTCTCACAACAGTTCCCCCCTCCTCCCATCAGTTCCATCCTCATTTATCTTGGTTTTATAGCACACAGACACAGGGTTAACAGTATTAAACCGAGATCGTCCACGTTTAGTTCTTAATTTAAAAGCGAGGTTCAGAGATCTTTGGCGCTGAAAATGTTTACTCAGTACGGAGATTTCATAAGAAGAACTTTCATCACAACACAGATGCGTTCTTTCTCTCCCGCTGTTACACATTAAAGCGACCTCAGTCGGCATCTCGTTTTGTGTTGCTGTAGTATTGCTCGGCCGATCTCTCCTGGGCTTTTGATAACCACCTCGTCGATTGAGATTAGAACTTTCGAATCCTGGGGAAAGCTTCTTCATAAGATAATAAGGTAATATTCCCATTTAAAGCATAGTTGTAGAAATAGCTGCGGTGAACAAAATTCGTGAGTGTTGGTACGAGATTTTGGCTTTTATCGCTGTTAGTGAAACATTTATGGTGAGCGATAAGTAGGTTGTTGAAGACACCGTGTGAGCTTGGCTGAAGCCGTTACTGCGAAGAGTTGAGAATAAATAACCTATTTGCTCTATCCTTTGGTGGTATATGGAGAACAAAATTTAAGAATTGGTCTGACAGATGATACGTTGTAAGTTAATCAAAATCGTTTGAGCAGTCGGTGAGAAACTTGCGATTACCTTTCGTTTCTTGGTGACTCCACTCGCGATGAAGTTGTGGAAACCCATTTCATAAAATAAAACAGATAAAAAATATATAACGATTGTCTATTTCCACTAAATTTGAGTTACAGTGTTAGATCGATTTCGGCAAGTTGCCTTTTTTACTACTGATGATGACTTGACCGTCGAAATCGATTTATTACTGTAACTCAAATTTAGTGGAAATAGACAATCGTTATATATTTTTTATCCGTTTTATTTTATGGAGCTGTTGGCTCACCGTCGGGCAAAATAGAGAAAAGCACTCCTTTGGCTCACTGGACAGCTTAACTACTTACTTTGGGTCTGTGTTGACAGAGGCACCACTAGTATTCAGCCGATTGTGCAATTGAAATAGTGGCGCAATAAAAAGTGGTTAGTGAGAAATTAGTTACTCTTAGTTATTCCGGTGTAGCCCACCGTAGAATGGTACCTCAGGGACTGGACGGAGTTTACGAGACAAGATCTGTGCTGTTATTTTTAGAATTTTGAAAACCGAGTCCGTTCAACGAACATCATGAAAATGTTCTCCCGACGCCAAGTATAGTCTCCCACTCACAGAAATTAAGTAGACCATTGTTTTGCAGCAGCACTGGAAGAATGGAATGTAGGCCCGCATTTACGCAGGGTTCACTACGTTAGGCTAGCACGATCGATTATTCTCCTCCTTTCACGAGAAATCAGTGGGATATGTGATACGACGAATAACTTACCGTTATACTTCCCTTACCTTCTAATTCTCTTCATTAACTTTACTCAGGCCAGTGAGTTGGATGCAAATCTTGGAAACTGCTTGGGAAAATACAATGAAGTACGAAGGCACTTCACCGCTCCTCCCTTTAAAGTTCACTGTACACACTTTTCTTACACACGCAACGTGTTTTTTTCATTAACGAGCTCTCAAAACGTGGAAATGGAACGATAATTGACTTTTTTTTCTTGCTCTTTGGGTTGAGGAAAGTAATTTAGTCCTAGTAATTAAATCCTCTGCGTCTTCCCACTTCGCCGCCTGTAAGGTCCAAGTTGAAGAATTATCGGACTGTAATAATTATTATCACACTTCACTAAAAAGCGGTATTTTATGAGACGATTACTGCAGCAAAATTGACATTTATTTCGTCGAGTTTCACTGATTCTCTTCAACGTGCGACATCACATCTCCCTTCTGTCTCTTCTTTATAAGAGTCTGCGCGATTAACCGGTTTATTGATTTCATTACCAGCTTCCCGTCGCCGTTACAAATGTTTCCATCTCAATGTTTAAAAGTTCCTCTAGCAAAGAAAACTCAAATTCAGCTGTTGAAAGTTGTCAGAACAGTTGAGCGGTTCGATCTTCCCTTCCTACTAATTAATTACAACTTGATCACCAAGTCTCAATATTCGTCGACAGTTAATAAAATTGGAATGAAACTCGGCTAGTTAACGACTTTACGTTGAGCAGCGTGTCGTTTATTTTCTTAGAGCGGAGACAAATAAATGGAAACCAAACATCTTAGTAAGTTGA
This sequence comes from Pachypeltis micranthus, assembly GCA_020466155.1. NCBI lineage: Eukaryota > Metazoa > Arthropoda > Insecta > Hemiptera > Miridae > Pachypeltis > Pachypeltis micranthus. The sequence goes on from CM035768.1 coordinate 43,966,650, forward strand.
TTAGTTATTTGAAAACACGTTGGTCAAATAGTAGATTGCACGCGAGCAAGGAACACTCTGAACTCGGAAAATACTGCACTAAATATCGAAAAGTACGCTTCTAATCTACTTTAGACTGCACAACACAAAACATATCCGCTCTCCTCTGACAAAGAGGGGATCTTCCTATGTACTTCTTTCATTTTTCTTCCTTTACTAGCTCTTTTAAAGGCATTAACAAAAATAAAAACAGCGACGTGTTCCCGCCCGAAGTGTGTGCGGGCTCCGGATGGTTTATCGTCAGATTGGCTACAGGTAAAGGCCGGAACGCCCCAGGGGAGCGAGTTGTCAGCTTTGATTTTTTCGTTAGCAATTAATCCATTGGCTCTTGTCCTTGAAAAACGCTCCTACATGCTATATGCTGAGGATTTACAGCTCTACCTAGCTAGTGAATTGAACGACATAGGAAGTGCCGTTGGAGTAATAAACGGTGAGATGGCAAAAGTGGCTAATTGGTATGATGGGCATTGTGTCAATGAATTGAAGTGTGAGCCTTTTGCAGTGAGCTATTCCAGACTTCTATAAAATATCAATTTAGACAGCTTACCTAAGATCAGGGTCAATAATGTGAATTTGGAATATGTAAAATTTTAGGTATAATTATGACTTATAACTTGACATGGTCAGTTCATGTTATGGTCATTAGCAACAATGTATACAGAAGTCTATACCAACTCATCAGAATGGCAATTGATTTTAACTTCGAGTCTCGCTTGCAATTTGTCCAAGCGTTGGGGATGCATAATTTTGACTATGCAACCTCTGCCTTTTGCGACATCAATACGGAACAGATCCACTCATTACACAAAGCACAAAAGCTTTTTATAGCGGGTTAAACTAGGAACCGTGGTATCATTTTTTAAAATTCTAAAATTGTCTACACCAACTTATCTAAGAAACTTTCATGTCACAATGGGTGACATTCATTGTCGTAGTACCCGTAATGCCAGGCAACAATGACATCTCTTTCGCAGTGGTGCTACTGTGATAAGTGGAACAGGTCAAAAATAGTTAATGATTGGGTGGAGGAGAGAGAGAGGTTTGGTGTAGTAAAAGCCAGAAGGAACATTTGGTTAGGTTCCCTACGTTTCTTGTCATTGGTCAAGTCGTCACGCATTACTGAAGTGACTTGTACACCAGCGAATTAGACGTGGTATGCATTACTTATCGATATGTTTTTATGGACTCGATCAATCAATTTCGCTTGAGAGCCAGGGAAAATAGGGATGTCCTCACGAAGACAAAATTTTTCGCGGCTTCCGCTCCTCTTCTTCCCCCCCTGGGTCCTCCCCTTAAGCGCTCGTCGTTGTCTACCTGGTATCACGACCTATTGTCGCCCTCGCACTTCACTATCGCGAAGAGAACATCCTCCTCTACCTGAAGGGTTTGGAGGACAAATATGATGGTGCAGACGACGGGATGGAGAGAGCAAACAAACAACCTTCTATCAAGGTGAACAAAATTAACCTTCCCCGGCTCATGGGACTCAGAAAGAAGCTCTACATTTTTTTCCAATATTTTATCCCTTTTACCTGAAAACGTTTTGAACGGAAGATGTGCCACGTGGAATATGAATGTGTTTCTTTCACTGGCCGCGGCGGAGGTGACAACCCCGACGGCATGATGATTTCTTTTATTATTTCGTCATTCAGACGTTCAAGCACTTTGATCTCTTCTCAATTCCCTCTCAAAGCTCAAATATTCCTCCTAATAACGTCATGAGAACCTCCTCACGATGCGATTTCCCGACTACTCGACCAGAAAACAAATTTCCGGGTTGTGGGTGGGTGGCCTGGGGTTGAGGGGGCAAGCGATTGTAATGTTTAAAATCGTTATTCCTAGAAATTCAGTTATAATGGTATATTAACACGTGTGATGTTTTCTCGATGTCATTTTGTACAATATGGGTTTGAAAACAACAGCAAAAGAAGCAACTATTCTTTGAAAACACGAAGGAAGGATTCTTCGATTTCTTCTATCACTGATCACGAAACCGAGACTTTTCACGTCCAGCGGAAGCTACAGGTTGAAACCCCTAATTGATTTTCAAATGCCCTCCAGCCTAACGGCGGCCGAATGCCGCATCTGCACAAAGGCAGGCCCCCAGGGTAAAGACAACGTGTTTCCCATCTCCTGCGGCGACGCTAGGGCCACTGGGTCCAGATTCGCTTTTAAACAACCGTTAAGCCAGTCATTCGTGTTACTGCCTATTCACGCGGTAATTCTCAAATTACTTTTAAGATTTTCGTTGCTCTTGAAATCCTCCCCCACCCTCACCCTTTTCTCCGTCAAACCCATTTTTCTGGTAACTTGGGCATAAAACAGTGGCGTTGAATGAAAAAAATACGAATCCACCGAATTCGTAGAACATTGGCACGAGTAACATTTTATGAACAATATCTGAATATCTACCCTTAGAAATTAAATATTGTAGGGACCTGATAAAAGTCATGCACGAATGAAAATAACGAAAAATGCTTGTGTTCTTGGTTTAACCAGGCGTCTTCCTTCTAATGCAAGTCGTTTCAGAGTGCTGAAGTAATTGAAGTGATTACATCGTTAGAACTGATCTACAACTCAACTGGACCGCCGATATGAAGATAATTGTGAAGGTTACAGTTATAGGGCTGATTCTTCTTACCGCCTTCTTACTGGCTAAGGTATTGTGCATTCCACACTTGCTGTGTATGCATGGTAGTTTGTTTCCTATTCTTTCTCCGTCTTATAATACGTGTAAGCATTCACTTGACACTAGATGAAAACAAAACGTTCGTTTTACGTAGAAGTTCTCTCTCTACCCCCCTCTCTCTCTCTCTCTCTCTCTCTCTCTCTCTCTCTCTCTCTCTCTCTCTCTCTCTCTCTTTCTTTCTAGTTACAGCATATCCTGTATCTTATCTATTATAACTTTATAAGCGACTCATGATAATGACTTTTTCCTTTTATTTGCCAAGCGATCATCTGGACACGTCCGGAACTACGTTAGCAGCAAGCATTCGACTGTCTGCTAGAACTGAGTGTACGCAGATTCCCGAATTTTAATAGTGAGAAATCATACGAAGTGAGTGTACGTGGATTTTGATATGTCGTTAGCATGTAGATGATTGTGCAGCGTAGTCGATACATAAAATGGCGTAACATGTGCAGGTTCATTTCCGCTCGAAAATTGTTAATTGTATGTTCATACGTCTCGAACTTTCTCATTACGTTCTCTACTATCACTCAACTTCCTGCCCCCAAGTCATCCATCATCTCATAAATTTCGGTGAATCACTTCATCTTGTGCACGCATGTCATCATCTCAAAAAAACAACCTTCGAAAGTTAATTCAACCTTCTGCGTTTATGTATTACAAAATGTGAGCCGCTCCCAAACCTCCTGCACACGTGTCATCCATCATCTCATCGCGAATCTCTCGATCTCCTGCACCTAAGTGAACGCGCTATAAGTTCTGGTCCTTAGTTCATGTTGTTATTTCGTATCATTCAACCTTAGTTCATCTCCGTCGCTAGTGCCATCCACACGACCAATATATGAACTTCATTTTCCAACGCTCATTCCATCTCCTTGTAGCATTACGTATTTAGAGTCATCACTATAAATTATCTATTGCATCCTTTTGGAAATTCAACGTGCACTACTTATCAACACTGGCAATTGAGTTTTCGAGATGACTGTATTGTGGGTGAGAGCTTTCAAAGTAAAGCCATAAATCAGCGTTGTAGTTCAGTCAGCCAATCGTGAGCTTAGGGGAAAAGAGGGTTTAACAGGAGAGTAGAGCGAGGGGAAGGGCGGGCAAATAGCGCATTCACTACCTCAAATAATTCGGTGGGAGTAAAATGGATTAAAAGCGGTTTAATTATTTCTCGATCATTAACAATACAAAGAGCGAAGACTCAATTTATTTGAAATCACGAAAATCTACGAACTTGAAAAGTATGATGTACGGATCATAAATTAACGACCGAATGTTGAATATTTACGCCACTGAAGACTCTGCATAAACAAAAACGAACTACTCAGGGGTTTACTGACCAATCCACTTGTCAAATGACAGAAAATTAACTACCAACGGACCTGTAATTGTTCGCAATCAAATTAGGCTCTAAACTGGTCGTTGTGTAGAATGCATAATGATGTACGAAGGTCAACTCATGCGCGGGGCCACTGCTAACAGTGCCCCTCCCAACACTCCTTCAGGGTGCCCTCTCATTTTAAACCTTTCGTTGAGACGACTGTCAGTTGTGCATTGGGTAACACTATTTTCATTGACATTTTCGATCAATGCTCTCACAAATATATACGTACTAAGAACTGCGGTACTGTTCGCTCAGTACAGTGGAGGGAATCAAGGAAGGAGCAAAGGAAATTAATATGTTCGGGGGCAAAATCGGGTTTTTGAGTTTGCATTAGACTCGTAATTTCCGCATGTTTTCCTTTCTAATTTGTTACTATTGCTCGTGACGAGCCAAATCTACATCGACAGCAATTCAACGACTGGTTCAAAACGAAATAGACGCATAATATTATTCGCATTGCAGTAGCTTCATTTTTGACTATCGGTTGATGAATTCTCGCAAATTCACACGCGGAACCCACTTGCTGAGAGTATAAAATCTCTCTAAGGCGACTCCAGATCTCAATTGTCAGTTAAAAAACTCGATTTTCCCTAATTTGTCATTGTCGCTGTACAATATGAAATAATTCTTAATTAAAAATTGAATGTGTTCTTGGTCTAGCGGGACGCTTTTCTTGCAATACCAACCAGTTAGTCTGCTTTTGTATCTGCGCTGATCATTCTCCAACAAGAGGCACTAGAGCCGTTATTTAAACACAAGAGTCACAACTAAACGATCGTCATGAAAGTCTTCTTGGTGATGCTTCTGTGCGTTATCATGCTACTTGCCCTGTTTCTTACTGGAAAGGTATTCAGCGCTTCGCAGTTGGCATAATTGCATGGTAGACCCGTCTTCCCCCTATGCTTACTTATTCGTTTCCTGTTCCTTATTTCTTATAATTGATTAACGATATCCCGTTTTTCTTCCTATTTGTGGAGCAGTCAGTCCTACGAAGTCAGATGCACTCTCGCCGACGTAATACTTCTTGCAACAAAACTTGCTGAAGTGCGCCTGTTGAAATTGTTCGGTTCTAGGAAAAACGGATAAGTTACGGGTACGTAGAGCTTAACGTTATGTTAGAGAGTAAAAGCTGTGAAGCTTTGTAAAATGTGTGTATACTTGAACATACTTTCATACTATTATCCTGCACACTTCTCAACGCCTTATGCACTCCTACGTAGAACCAGGGGCGTAATTTAATGGCACGTGTTCTTTTATTATTACTAAATCACGGCGTTAACCATTTGCACTCATCTACTCCTCCCAAGGGTCATAGTTCAAGTCGGACGGTTTATGTATTACAAAATGTGAGCCGCTCCCAAACCTCCTGCCCCCAAGTCATCCATCATCTCATCGTGAATCTCTCGATCTCCTGCACCTAAGTGAACGCGCTATAAGTTCTGGTCCTTAGTCCTACTTCATGTTGTTATTTCGTATCATTCAACCTTAGTTCATCACCGTCGCTAGTGCCATCCACACGACCAATATATGAACTTCATTTTCCAACGCTCATTCCATCTCCTTGTAGCATTACGTATTTAGAGTCGTCACTATAAATTATCTATTGCATCCTTTTGGAAATTCAACGTGCACTACTTATCAACACTGGCAATTGAGTTTTCGAGATGACTGTATTGTGGGTGAGAGCTTTCAAAGTAAAGCCATAAATCAGCGTTGTAGTTCAGTCAGCCAATCGTGAGCTTAGGGGAAAAGAGGGTTTAACAGGAGAGTAGAGCGAGGGGAAGGGCGGGCAAATAGCGCATTCACTACCTCAAATAATTCGGTGGGAGTAAAATGGATTAAAAGCGGTTTAATTATTTCTCGATCATTAACAATACAAAGAGCGAAGACTCAATTTATTTGATCTCTCTCTCTCTCTCTCTCTCTCTCTCTCTCTCTCTCTCTCTCTCTGTGTTCTATCTATCCATATATCAATCTTGCCCCTATAAAGTAGTTTGATCTGCAAGGGGGGGGAGGTATGAGTTGGCAAGAAACCATGCCTAGAGTAGGTGCAAACCGGTATCGAAGTGACCCCTCCCAGCACATCACCGGCCTGGGACTGTTTTTCAAATTGTGTCGGGCCAGGCCGTAGATCCCACCGGAATTTCTACTCGTTCTATGCCTTTTCCCCTACGTCCAGGAGGTTTATCCTCTTCAGGGGGGTTTATCCAGGATGTTGGGGGGAGGGGCGGATGTCGACGTCGGGACGCACAGGCGATCCTTTCCGCTCTGTACTTCGTGATCTAAGTCACCTTGTAACCAAAAGCTCTCTCGGATGATACGGCAGACGATTTACAGCTATTCCGATCTTGCTGCAAAGAGAGCATTGGGGAGAACGGTTGATGCTTTGAGTGCCGATTTGGCTTGTATTGTGCATTGGTGTTTCTCTTACGAGATATATTTGAACCTGAAGAAAACCAAAGTGATGGTCTTCGGTTACCTTAAGAATTCTTAGCACAGTTGACCTGGTTTCCGCCACTAAAATCGCCTTAGAACAACACTGCATCTAACGTTCTCGAAGATACGGTACAGGGCAAGCTCAGGTAGCTCCAAACGACTGCGACCTTTTTTTGGCTATTTACCAGCTGCGCAGTACTGCTAGCGATTTCCCGGCCCGCGCTCGACTGCAGCTTGTTCAGAGCCTAATTCTGCCTCACTTGGGCTACTTGGAAGTCCCACTTCGCTATCTCAAGGCTGCAGCTTGATCGACTCCGGAAGGCGCAAAATGCCGCTTTGCGTTTCGCGTCATGTTGATGTGGAACGAGCACGCCACTGCGCAATATTACCGGCTTGGTCGGTTGAAGATGCCAGAGCGTAAGCGGCTGCAAGTGGCCACGTAGGTGTTGAGAGTCCTGAAGATCCTTAAGAACTTAATTGCGCGACAACTTCTAATTCATGACAAAGAGGAACGCCACACCCGCAACAAGAATAAACTGCTGGTCATTCCCAGGCACACAACGGCGATGCTTGCAAGATCTTTCTTGGTGTGGGCATCAAAGCTGTACAACGAGAATATCGATGTATTTAATTTCACGAAGCGGATTTAATTTTTTTGTTGCGTTTCAGAAGAAATTCAAAGATGCTACGCGAATATTTCCAAGAATTTGTAGTGCTACAATCGAATACATATGCATGTCTCTCCCCCTCGCTGCACCCCTTACCTTTTTTCTTTGTAAGATTAATTTTACCTAAGTGTTGCGTAGGTTAAAAAAGCTGGGTTTATTGTTTACTATTCATCGTAAATTTGATATGTGTTGTTGTAACAGCGACCATTGTGCATGTGTAGGTTGGATTGAGCGGTCGGTTGAATGTGCAAATGGGTATCCCCTAGCTAGTCCCCGGAAGGTGGAGCGAGGAGTAGTTTGAGGCTTCTAAAGTGTAGTTTTTACGTTGCTTCTACTATTCTATTTCTCTCTCTCTCTCTCTCGCTCTATCTCTCTCTCTCTCGCTCTCTCTCTCTCTCGCTCTCTCTCTCTCTCGCTCTCTCTCGCTCTCTCTCACTCTCTCTCTCTCTCTCTCTCGCTCTCTCTCGCTCTCTCGCTTTCTCTCTCTCTCGCTCTCGCTCTCTCTCTCTCTCTCGCTCTCTCTCGCTCTCTCTCGCTCTCTCGCTTTCTCTCTCTCTCGCTCTCTCTCTCTCTTTCTTTCTTTCTTTCTTTCTTTCTAGTTACAGCAAATCCTTTATCTTATCCATTATAACTTTATAAGCGACTCATGATAATGACTTTTTCCTTCTATTTGCCAAGCTGGACAAAGATAAGTTTATGACCGCTTCTCGGAAGAAGAAGTTGACCTCCCGACAGTTAGGGTTCATACATGGCGAGGCCACGAAAATCTTTGTTAACCACAGTCTCACCTCGGCCAAACGAAAATTATTAAACACGGCTCGGATTTTCAAGGTCGAAAATAAGTACAGATATGTTTGGATCAGAAACGGAGATGTCTGTCTCAAGCAGTGTGAAAACTCGACCACATTTGTAATTCGGCCGGCAACGGATTTGAAGAACATCCCGACATCAAAAAACGGAAGAGGAGGATCAACGCTGTCAGAAACATGAGCCAAGACAATGCACCTCTTCATTGGTGTCGATGCGGTTTGGAACTGGTACTTATTCGTGAAGCGTTACTCGGAGTTTATTTTCTGCTAGTGAGTTATGGTTTAGTTTGTGTTTCCTGAAATTCAATTCAATATACCAGCTTCGCAGGTTATCAATAGATATGCCGTTAAATGTAAGACGGAGGCTTGTCGAAAGCTTGGTACTGCATAACTTTGATTACGCCATACTAGCTTTCTGCGACATGAACAGCGAGCAGTGCGATAATATGCAGAAAGCACTGAATTCGGCAGTACGTTTCGTTTATCGTCTCAAAACGGATCAGAACGTAACGCCATACTTTCTGAAGTTGGGCTGGTTGAAGGTGAGGGAAAGACTCGCGCTCGCCTCTGCGACCATGTTGTTTAGGATCCTTAAGTACGGAAACCCTAGATACCTCCGTGAAAGGTGTATGATGCTGGGTGAAGGTCACAAGCATGGTACGCGGGGCGAACTCATGCAGGTTCCAAAGCACAGGACCGTACTGTATATTAGATCTTTTAAGATTCGAGCAATCCATGTATATAACGAATACAGAGATATATTTGATTTTAATTTAAGTGTAAATAGTTTTAAGAATAGAATGAAAAAAATGTTAATTAAAAAATACGAGGAAACCAAACAATGAGAGGTTTTTACGTATGTGTGAAGTTCATGCTTCCCTTCATGAAGGGCTATTATTAAACCTCTCCCAAAGTGTAAGGCTCCAGTGTCAGTCAATGACTATAGAGGTATCTCATTACTCAGCACATTGGGAAAAGCTTTAGACAAACTTGTCTATAATGACCTGAGAGCGTTCGTTGTGAGGAACAGCGTTTTGGACCCAATGCAGTCCGCGTACCGTACGGTTTTTGGCACGGAAACGGCGCTTGTTGGTGTGCTTGACAAAGTCAGATCAGCAATGGATCGAAAGGAGGTAACGATACTGGTGATGGTGGATTTTTCTGCTGCTTTCAATCTGGTCCGTCGGGATATTCTTCTCGCCGTGCTGCAGTCGATTGGGATCGTTGGAGCTGCGTTATCATGGTTCAGCTCCTACTTGTCGGGACGGCTTTTGGCAGTCAAAGGGAACGATGGTGAGTTGTCGGCCTGGGAGGGGCTCGACGTTGGGACTCCACAGGGGTCGGTGCTTTCCGCTCTCTGCTTTGTGCTCTACATCACTTCGTTACCGAAAGTCCTCTCGGTGGGTACTCGGCATATGTCGTATGCAGATGATCTCCAGCTGTTCCGGTCTTGCAGAGTTGAGAACATTGGGGAGGCGGTGCAGGCCTTGAGTGCCGATCTTGGACGCGTTATGGATTGGTGTTCCTCTTACGGGATGGATTTGAACCTGAGGAAAACTAAGGCGATGATTATCGGCTACCCAAGGATTCTGGGTAAAGTTAATTTGGTCGCTGCGCCTAAAATCACCTTTGAGGGAATAATGCTGGAGTATGTGCACGCTACTAAGATGCTAGGAGTCGTGGTACAGGACACACTGGGGTGGGAACTCCAAACGACTGCGATGTGTCGAGCTATTTTTGGTGCTATCTACCAGCTGCGCAGAGCTGCTAGCGATTTTCCCACTCGCGTACGACTTCAGCTCGTTCAGAGCCTTATCCTGCCTCACTTGGATTACGCGGCAGCTCCGCTTTACGTTTCGCGCTAAGGTTGAGACTGGACGAGCACGTCACGGCACACTATCACCGCCTTGGTTGGCTGAAGATGCGAGAGCGAAAGCGGCTGAAGGTGGCCACCTTGATGTTTAAGGTACTGAAGACCCACCAGCCTGCCTACCTTTATGACAACTTCGAATTCATGACTTCGAGAGACACCCGGAATAGGAATAAACTGCTGGTCATTCCTAGGCACAGAACGGCGATGCTGGCACGATCCTTCCTCGTGCAGGGGTCAAAGCTATATAATGACAATGTTGACGATTTTGACTTCACGGAAAATGTTGTTGTGTTCAAAAAAAAGTTCAAAGAAAAATTGTTAAAGGAATATGAATAAGTTGTCGTAGTGATTGTTATGATGGTAAATGCAAATTTAGAGGATGATTGTGAAACCTGTAGCCTGGGGGAATGGAAGAGAGGGCCCCATGGCGGAGGAATCACTCATCGGCACGAGTAACATTTTATGAAGAATATCTGAATTTCTACCCTTAGAAATTAAATATTGTAGGGACCTGATAAAAGTCATGCACGAATGAAAATAACGAAAAATGCTTGTGTTCTTGGTTTAACCAGGCGTCTTCCTTCTAATGCAAGTCGTTTCAGAGTGCTGAAGTAATTGAAGTGATTACATCGTTAGAACTGATCTACAACTCAACTGGACCGCCGATATGAAGATAATTGTGAAGGTTACAGTTATAGGGCTGATTCTTCTTACCGCCTTCTTACTGGCTAAGGTATTGTGCATTCCACACTTGCTGTGTATGCATGGTAGCTTGTTTCCTATTCTTTCTCCGTCTTATAATACGTGTAAGCATTCACTTGACACTAGATGAAAACAAAACGTTCGTTTTACGTAGAAGTTCTGTCTCTACCCCCCCCCTTCTTTCTCTCTCTCTCTCTCTCTCTCTCTCTCTCTCTCTCTTTCTCTCTCTCTCTCTTTCTTTCTAGTTACAGCATATCCTGTATCTTATCCATTATAACTTTATGAGCGACTCATGATAATGACTTTTCCCTTCTACTTGCCAAGCGATCATTTGGACGCGTCCGGAACTACGTTAGCAGCAAGCATTCGACTGTTTGCAACAACACTCGTTGAAGCAGGTTCCCGAATTTTAATCGTGAGAAATCATACGAAGTGAGTGTACGTGGAGTTTGATATGTCGTTAGCACGTAGATGATTGTGCAGCGTAGTGGAAACATAAAATGGCGTAACATGTGCAGGTTCATTTCCGCTCGAAAATTGTTAATTGTATGTTCATACGTCTCGAACTTTCTCATTACGTTCTCCACTATCACTCAATCACTCATCGGCACGAGTAACATTTTATGAACAATATCTGAATATCTACCCTTAGAAATTAAATATTGTAGGGACCTGATAAAAGTCATGCACGAATGAAAATAACGAAAAATGCTTGTGTTCTTGGTTTAACCAGGCATCTTCCTTCTAATGCAAGTCGTTTCAGAGTGCTGAAGTAATTGAAGTGATTACATCGTTAGAACTGATCTACAACTCAACTGGACCGCCGATATGAAGATAATTGTGAAGGTTACAGTGATAGGGCTGCTTCTTCTTACCGCCTTCTTACTGGCTAAGGTATTGTGCATTCCACACTTGCTGTGTATGCATGGTAGCTTGTTTCCTATTCTTTCTCCGTCTTATAATACGTGTAAGCATTCACTTGACACTAGATGAAAACAAAACGTTCGTTTTATGTAGAAGTTCTGTCTCTACCCCCCCCCCTCTTTCTCTCTCTCTCTCTCTCTCTCTCTCTCTCTCTCTCTCTCTCTCTCTCTCTCTCTCTCTCTCTCTCTCTCTCTCTCTCTCTCTCTCTCTCTATCTCTCTCTCTCTCTTTCTTTCTTTCTAGTTACAGCATATCCTGTATCTTATCCATTATAACTTTATAAGCGACTCATGATAATGACTTTTTCCTTCTATTTGCCAAGCGATCATTTGGATACGTCCGGAACTACGTTAGCAGCAAGCATTCGACTGTCTGCAACAACACTCGTTGAAGCAGATTCCCGAATTTTAATAGTGAGAAATCATACGAAGTGAGTGTACGTGGAGTTTGATATGTCGTTAGGATGTAGATGATTGTGCAGCGTAGTCGAAACATAAAGTGGCGTAACGTGTGCAAGTTCATTTCCGCTCGAAAATTGTTAATTGTATTTTCATACGTCTCGAACTTTCTCATTACATTCTCCACTATCACTCAATCACTCATCGGCACGAGTAACAGTTTATGAAGAATATCTGAATTTCTACCCTTAGAAATTAAATATTGTAGGGACCTGATAAAAGTCATGCACGATTGAAAATAACGAAAAATGCTTGTGTTCTTGGTTTAACCAGGCGTCTTCCTTCTAATGCAAGTCGTTTCAGAGTGCTGAAGTATTTGAAGTGATTACATCGTTAGAACTGATCTACAACTCAACTGGACCGCCGATATGAAGATAATTGTGAAGGTTACAGTGATAGGGCTGCTTCTTCTTACCGCCTTCTTACTAGCTAAGGTATTGTGCATTCCACACTTGCTGTGTATGCATGGTAGCTTGTTTCCTATTCTTTCTCCGTCTTATAATACGTGTAAGCATTCACTTGGCACTAACAAAAAACAAAACGTTCGTTTTACGTAGAAGTTCTCTCTCTAACCCCCCCCCTCTCTCTCTCTCCCTCACTCACTCTCTCTCTCTCTCTCTCTCTCTCTCTCTCTCTCTCTCTCTCTCTCTCTCTCTCTCTCTCTCTCTCTCTCTCTCTCTCTCTCTCTCTCTCTCGCTCTCTCTCTCTCTCTCTCTTTCTCTCTCTCTCTCACTCTCTCTCTCTCTCTCTCTCTCTCTCTCTCTCTCTCTCTCTCTCTCTTTCTTTCTTTCTAGTTACAGCATATCCTTTATCTTATCCATTATAACTTTATAAGCGACTCATGATGATGACTTTTTCCTTCTATTTGCCAAGCGATCATTTGGATACGTCCGGAACTACGTTAGCAGCAAGCATTCGACTGTCTGCAACAACACTCGTTGAAGCAGATTCCCGAATTTTAATAGTGAGAAATCATACGAAGTGAGTGTACGTGGAGTTTGATATGTCGTTAGGATGTAGATGATTGTGCAGCGTAGTCGAAACATAAAGTGGCGTAACGTGTGCAAGTTCATTTCCGCTCGAAAATTGTTAATTGTATGTTCATACGTCTCGAACTTTCTCATTACGTTCTCCACTATCACTCAATCACTCATCGGCACGAGTAACATTTTATGAACAATATCTGAATTTCTACCCTTAGAAATTAAATATTGTAGGGACCTGATAAAAGTCATGCACGAATGAAAATAACGAAAAATGCTTGTGTTCTTGGTTTAACCAGGCGTCTTCCTTCTAATGCAAGTCATTTCAGAGTGCTGAAGTATTTGAAGTGATTACATCGTTAGAACTGATCTACAACTCAACTGGACCGCCGATATGAAGATAATTGTGAAGGTTACAGTTATAGGGCTGATTCTTCTTACCACCTTCTTACTGGCTAAGGTATTGTGCATTCCACACTTGCTGTGTATGCATGGTAGCTTGTTTCCTATTCTTTCTCCGTCTTATAATACGTGTAAGCATTCACTTGACACTAGATGAAAACAAAACGTTCGTTTTACGTAGAAGTTCTGTCTCTACCCCCCCCCCCCCTTCTCTCGCTCTTTCTCTCTCTCTCTCTCTCTCGCTCTCTTTCTTTCTAGTTACAGCATATCCTTTATCTTATCCATTATAACTTTATAAGCGACTCATGATAATGACTTTTTCCTTCTATTTGCCAAGCGATCATTTGGACACGTCCGGAACTACGTTAGCAGCAAGCATTCGACTGTCTGCAAGAACTGAGTGTACGCAGATTCCCGAATTTTAATCGTGAGAAATCATACGAAGTGAGTGTACGTGGAGTTTGATATGTCGTTAGGATGTAGATGATTGTGCAGCGTAGTCGAAACATAAAATGGCGTAACATGTGCAGGTTCATTTCCGCTCGAAAATTGTTAATTGTATGTTCATACGTCTCGAACTTTCTCATTACGTTCTCCACTATCACTCAACTTCCTGCCCCCAAGTCATCCATCATCTCATAAATTTCGGTGAATCACTTCATCTTGTGCACGCATGTCATCATCTCAAAAAAACACCTTCGAAAGTTAATTCAACCTTCTGCGTTTATGTATTACAAAATGTGAGCCGCTCCCAAACCTCCTGCACACGTGTCATCCATCATCTCATCGCGAATCTCTCGATCTCCTGCATCTAAGTGAACGCGCTATAAGTTCTGGTCCTTAGTCCTACTTCATGTTGTTATTTCGTATCATTCAACCTTAGTTCATCTCCGTCGCTAGTGCCATCCACACGACCAATATATGAACTTCATTTTCCAACGCTCATTCCATCTCCTTGTAGCATTACGTATTTAGAGTCATCACTATAAATTATCTATTGCATCCTTTTGGAAATTCAACGTGCACTACTTATCAACACTGGCAATTGAGTTTTCGAGATGACTGTATTGTGGGTGAGAGCTTTCAAAGTAAAGCCATAAATCAGCGTTGTAGTTCAGTCAGCCAATCGTGAGCTTAGGGGAAAAGAGGGTTTAACAGGAGAGTAGAGCGAGGGGAAGGGCGGGCAAATAGCGCATTCACTACCTCAAATAATTCGGTGGGAGTAAAATGGATTAAAAGCGGTTTAATTATTTCTCGATCATTAACAATACAAAGAGCGAAGACTCAATTTATTTGAAATCACGAAAATCTACGAACTTGAAAAGTATGATGTACGGATCATAAATTAACGACCGAATGTAGAATATTTACGCCACTGAAGACTCAGCATAAACAAAAACGAACTACTCAGGGGTTTACTGACTAATCCACTTGTCAAATGACAGAAAATTAACTACCAATGGACCTGTAATTGTTCGCAATCAAATTAGGCTCTAAACTGGTCTTTGTGTAGAATGCATAATGATGTACGAAGGTCAACTCATGCGCGGGGCCACTGCTAACAGTGCCCCTCCCAACACTCCTTCAGGGTGCCCTCTCATTTTAAACCTTTCGTTGAGACGACTGTCAGTTGTGCATTGGGTAACACTATTTTCATTGACATTTTCGATCAATGCTCTCACAAATATATACGTACTAAGAACTACGGTACTGTTCGCTCAGTACAGTAGAGGGAATTAAGGAAGGAGCAAAGGAAATTAATATGTTCGGGGGCAAAATCGGGTTTTTGAGTTTGCATTAGACTCGTAATTTCCGCTTGTTTTCCTTTCTAATTTGTTACTATTGCTCGTGACGAGCCAAATCTACATCGACAGCAATTCAACGACTGGTTCAAAACGAAATAGACGCATAATATTATTCGCATTGCAGTAGCTTCATTTTTGACTATCGGTTGATGAATTCTCGCAAATTCACACGCGGAACCCACTTGCTGAGAGTATAAAATCTCTCTAAGGCGACTCCAGATCTCAATTGTCAGTAAAAAACTCAATTTTCCCTAATTTGTCATTGTCGCTGTACAATATGAAATAATCCCTAATTAAAAATTGAATGTGTTCTTGGTCTAGCGGGACGCTTTCCTTGCAATACCAACCAGTTAGTCTGCTTTTGTATCTGCGCTGATCATTCTCCAACAAGAGGCACTAGAGCCGTTATTTAAACACAAGATTCACAACTAAACGATCGTCATGAAAGTCTTCTTGGTGATGCTTCTGTGCGTTATCACGCTACTTGCCCTGTTTCTTACTGGAAAGGTATTCAGCGCTTCGCAGTTGGCATAATTGCATGGTAGACCCGTCTTCCCCCTGTACTTACTTATTCGTTTCCTGTTCCTTCTTTCTTATAATTGATTAACGATATCCCATTTTTCTTCCTATTTGTGGAGCAGTCAGTCCTACGAAGTCAGATGCACTCTCGCCAACGTAATACTTCTTGCAACTCAACTTGCTGAAGTGCGCCTGTTGGAATTGTTGGGTTCTAGGAAAAACGGATAAGTTACGGGTACGTAGAGCTTAACGTTATGTTAGCGAGTAAAAGCTGTGAAGCTTTGTAAAATGTGTGTATACTTGAACATACTTTCATACTATTATCCTGCACACTTCTCAACCTCCTTGGATCATTTAATGTTCCGAATCCCGATCATTTAATGACTCCCCAATTCACCTGTTTCTTCATTGCAGTACATTTGATTCAATGTAATAATCACTTGAACAGCTAGAGATGTTATGGTTCATTCGGTGACACATAACATAGTGAGACGTATAAACAAAATTGTGATTCAGGATTTGCAAATAATTTTGAAATCCGATGACAGGAAATTACTTTTTCGACGTGAAATCAAACACCAGGTCACGCCAACCAGGCAGTAACACGGCCAGGTGCACTTCGGGACTGGGAACAATAGCATTCAACTTTCTGCTATACAAATGTCGATTAATTCTAAACGACTATGAATGAGGTGAATCTGCGTTTGGGACGCTTCGTAGTTATTCCTTAACTCCAGCGTACCGTATATTGGAGGCCCTCATCGCCGATCCGGGACACCTGAATATATTAACTAACATTCGGTACTACTTGTGTGGGTTCCATTCCTGAATCGATTGTGTTGCGTGTCTGGTTCCCTCCAGGACCGTCGAACACTCAATTCATTGGATGACGACATTACATAACTAGGGGGACACGACTGTATTTAAATAAGAAAAGATCGACCAACACGTTTCCCTGGGTGGCATCCTGGATTCTTGAATACGGTTAACCCATCCCCAAAGAGCTAATTCAACTGTCGAACGGAAAGAGGTTGGTAGGATTTTATCTGACATTGCGGTCTCTGCTCCTGGAGGAGCCCTGTGCCGAGTAAAACAGGTCCAGATTGTCAATGCGGTTTTCAGCATGCAAATCAGTTAAATTTCCAAGGTTTCGAAAAAGTAAATTTCCTTCAACGTCTACGTCTCATACGCTTTGGACAATGTATGACTTTCTACTGGCACCCTGCAGTTCAAAACTCTGATCCCACTAAAGGAACTCAATCCAACGTGAGTTTCAATTCGACTTCTGTGTACCCATCCAGAAACCCGTAGACCAGGGTATTTGAAGAGGTGCTTGTTCTGTCAGCTGGCTTTCTCCTACTTACAGGCATGAACAGTAAGTAACTCGTTTCTCTCTACCTCAGTTTTCGAGTAGGTGTATGCGTCACAGGGCGTTGTTAGCTACATGTGGTGAGGAAGGGTGCAACTTGAAAAATAGTAATCTATTAGAATTCATGAGAAGTTGTTCCAGCTGTATGTCGGGGAATTGTTTAAAAATCTTTGTTTGTTTCGTACAGCTTACATGTCTGTTCAATGTGTTGTTGGTGCATGTTGTCGCTAACATTCAGGAGTTTCGTCGAATACTGAAAAGAAATAAAGATCGAATACACAAAATTAGAGCGTCACAGTACCTTAAAAACTGGTTTGATTCACTAACATAAATTCTAGCGCACAAACCACACGCGGAAAATAAAGAATCTGCCTCAGGTGCTGTAATAATCTGTACTTTTCATTATACACGATTTTGTTAACATTGTCTACAACATGCACAAGATGACATTAATACTTAATTGGAAATTCATGTGTTCTTGGTCTAGTGGGACACCTTTCTTCCAATATCGACCTGATTAGGCTGCTGTTTTCTATGCGCAGATCACCAAGTTTGGGCATTCTCCAACATTAAGCCATTTTACAAAGACAAAGATACACAACTGAGCGCTCGTCATGAAAGTCACCCTCGTGATTTGTCTGTGTGCTCTCCTGCTGCTTCTTATCTTGCTCCTTACTGAAAAGGTATTCAGTATTTGACAGTTCCTGGAATTGCATGAAAACCTTTTCCTCTTTCATCTGTCATCTGCTCTTTCTTTCTTATTCACTTACTTCTTTTCTTTTGAGATACACTGATTAGTATCAACACGTTATTGTTTTTGTCTGGGGACAAGTCATTTTTGCATATTCACATGAAGCCTCACAGAATTGATGTTCATTGCAACAGAACTTTCTGGAGCGGGTTCATGGATTGTTATGTTATTGAGATATTTGACGCATTGGTTGATCATTGGAGGGGGTTACGTTTGATGTTCGTATTTTTATTATGGCGAGGCATTGTCAACGAAGCCGTAGAAAGTCTGAAAGTGCGATCGAGTTCTGGATTTGATGGGGTATCTGTAGAAACGATTTAAACAAATTAAAAAAACATTCCTTCGCTAGTGAAGTATATAATACACCTTAACTGTGAGCAAGTTATTGCTCTGAACACCTATAAAAAGGCAATAGTGATTCCGCGTTTCAAAGCTAAACACGACAAATTCAAATAATTATCGTCCTATTACTCTACATTCAAATATCGCTAAATTAATCGAAAAAATAGTTTAAAAAATTATATGACAATACCTAGTTCAACATAATTTTGTTCACTAAAATTTAATGTTAATAGGTTTGAAAGAAAGAAAGCAGAATAACGAAATAAATGAGATCTAATTATAAAGCGCGGACGAGGTAAAAAACTGAGGCGAGATGCGAACAAGAACTGTGTAGAGTAGAGGGGATTCGCTGGTGATACAATGTCTCTGGGAAAAGCCAATGGAGCTAATGATGTTAAATCGTTGACTATACATAGCCAAAGATGCTACACTGCTTAATTGAATCTAATACTTAATATGTTTTTCAAGAGGATTACAGTACCTTGGATGCTATAGATGAAAATCTATATGAAAAATTAGTGGGTAATTTGGATGCAGGGAAAAAAAGTGCTGGTTGTTGTCAAGGATTTTTCGAAGACGTATGACACGATCTGTCACAAAATATTAATAGATACGTTTAACAAGCATAAAGTTCACGCCACTTCTGTTATTCAGAGTTATCTGAATAACCGAGAACAACGTGTTGGAGTGAGGGAAGTTTGAAGTAACAACTGTGTCTTGACGTGTGGGGTTCCACAGGGCACAATTATTAGTCCACTGCTGTTTAAAATTTATGCGAATGATATTCTAAACACTAAATTAAGTGGAAAGTCGGTGTCGTACACTGATGATACCGAGTCAGTAACTCATAGGATGGAGTTTAAAATAAAACAGAAGATAACCTCACAAACCCAAATTTAAGTTACCGCAAATTGAATCACGATGAAACGAAATACGTTGCTTTCTCCCTCAGAAGAAAATACACCCCTATAATCAACGGAATAGTATGTCACACTAACAAGAATTGTATTTCAAACTGTGTATCTGAACTGTGTGGGATTTTCCAGCGATCCTTCAAACTAATAGCATGAAATACTTAGGAGATCAAATAGACTCATGGTCCCCCAAGCTGAAAAATTGAACAAAAAATTGAGAAAATTACTACCTGCCTCTTTGAAATTAGAAACATAATGAATAGTAAAACAAAATTAATGGTTTAGAATCTCATTAAAATTATGGTATTGTAACGTGAAGAAATGCATCATCGAATAAAATAAAAAACATACTGCCCAAAAACTATTATTAAAAATTCCATGTAATAAACCTCGAAGATACACATCAAATGAATAATTACCGTAACCATTATTACCAAACAACTACCAGCGGGCACACGTAAAAGAACAAGCAGTGAACAAAACCCAAATTGAGGTACCTAGACGAATGGCAACTGCGCAGGTTTCACCGGTGAGTTTGAAGAGTTTTAACTTGGAATTTAAATTAAAAGACAAATTGTAGATAGTATAAATTAATAAATAGGAATTGGACGAATTTATGGAAAAATAGGATGATGAGTATTGTGTATAGAAATAAGTATAGAGTAATAGTTTTATGTCGCAATTCTGAAGTTGGTATTTATTTTCTCTGTGTATTAATTTATGGACTTCTGGGCGGGATAACTACTCCAACTCCCACACGAGTACACTTGAAGGGGTTTGAGATATTTGCAAAATATGTTTAAAGGAAAAATTGTTACAATAAATGCAATTTATAATTTTTGAAAATGGTCGAAATGCGATATGATGTAATTTCTGAAATTGTAGAAGAGGAGTTTCGCCTCATCTTAGCTCAAAACAGCCTGAAAAACGGCCTGACTTCAATCCTTAGTACTCATGTTTCTTTTTCACGAGTTCTCGTACTAATTCAACTCACATTCACTTGGTGCATTTGGTCAGACGTCATGTTTATTTTAGTTCTCAATGACGTGACACGTGCCATATTTCTTCATTATTGAAAGTTTGCTGATGTTCTAACCGTCTCAATAAATCGCGGCCTCCGCTTGTCTTCTCGCACAATCTGAACTGAGTACGAACCCTCATTGGAATGGCATCAATCTTTGGTTCAATCTCACTGTTTCTCGTCATCTTCTTATTTCCTCTGAGTTCAAGCTCTTTCTTTCGTGAGTCACATAAACTCATTTACCTGTTTTTCTTGGTTAAAAATTTGATTGTACGAATGTACTTAAGATTTGACGACCAATCGTATAATCCAACGAAACGGTTTACATTCAGCGGACATATTTTTTCGCTGACCTGAAAACTAAGTATTCGGTAGACTTGGACGAAATAGTGCCCCAAGTGCCAAAATAAAACTCCTGAACTGGTTGTTACTTACGGGGGACTGGTTCGGAAACGTTTGACTAATCTCAATGTTTTGTATTGTAATATTACAATTTCGATGAAAGATGAAAAAATATGCTCAATCCGTCGTGGAAAGACATTATAAAGTTTTTTTTTAATCTCTCCACTTCGTTCCCTATGCATATCTGTGCATACTGCACGCATCTCCCTACGGCGGTAGCCCTTCGTCCAGAACCAACTTTGACACCCAGGGTTGAGAGAATGCGCGCATTTCTCGGTGATTTACCTCAACACCTGGCGTTGAGGTGTTCATCCTTCCGAGAAATCAGGGGTCCGATTTAGAAATGGTAGGCAGGTGCAGAGTTACTGTGACTACTGTGCTCAGGTTGTTACCTCGGATATTGCCAGGGGGCTCAACATCCGCGCTGGATTTCATGAAACTGGCGTCTTTTCTTGTATGTAGGACAGTGATAAGTGTCCGCTGAAGAAGTTTAGTCACAGTCTTTCTACATTTCGCCTCGAACGGTTTCTATTCGGAAGGATGTATAACTTTTCATGGTCCAGCCTTCCCTGAAGTGTTTCAAAGGGAAGAAATTGTTTCTGTCGTCCTAACATGGTGTTATACGATGTCTTTTCGAACTACACCCGAGAGAAGTAGTGGCCTCATGAATGTCACACATCCCCGAAAAATAAAAGCTGAGAAGCGTGTCAACTTTACTGGAGTAATTTTGAAAATAATGTCTGTCGAATTAAACACGATATTCACTCATTCGTCTAGAACGTACGCAGTACGGACGTAACGACGGAAGTAAATTAGAAGGATGGCAGGTCTGCAGCAGTTCAGTAGTATTTTCAAGTCACCAGTCGATCTCAAACAATTCTGACCGGTTTAAATAGCGAACTATTAGTTTGTCGAAGTTTGACATTGTAGTGTAACGCAATGTTATCGTAAGTGCGGGAGCGTTCCGTAATCAAATAACAATAGTTTCCGAGTGTAATTGGATTGCAGGGTTTTATTCACAGTTTATATACGGAGAGTATTAACAAACAGGGAAGTGGGTGAGAGCGACAACAGACGACTCGAAAGCTACCGATGTTACCCATATTTATTATTCGCACGATGGAAGTGTTAGAAGTGCGCCCCAAATCAAGGCTGGTTTGTCACGATACAAAATACGTCTTCTCGAATCATAAACTGCCCCTTTGCACAGGTAACTGACAGCCGCACTCACCAGCCGAAACGTAACACTATGAAGAATATTGGATGTTATGTACTGAGAAGAAAACTCAAATTTTCCGTATGAACGATTTGGTCAGAAACATGTGAACGTAGAACTTTTTTTTATTGTTAGAAATAAATTAAACCGAAATGTTTTTTTCTTGGTTTAGCAGACCTTCTTCCTTCCCACACAACTCTTACTAGACTGCCATAATATCTCTGCTGAGCTCCTAGTTTGTGACGTAACCTCACTACATTGGAAACCGATTCCGAAAACCCTTATGATGCTTCTGATATCGCTGCCTCTCCTTATTCTGTTTTAGACCGATAAGGTATTCAGTATTGTACATTTTCCGGTGTACGCATGTTAGTTCGTTTCTTTTTTATCCCCTTGCCCTTTATTTCTTGTTCGTAGATTGTTTCTTTCGTTGCGCTTTCCATGATCAATTTTGCTGCCTATTCGCGAAACGATCGGATAGAATGATTTTGTTTCCCTGCAATTTTTCTGACAAAATGAATGATTTTATGGTGTATAGACAAAGTTGAAGCGTTAAGGATCTTCAAAAATCTTAAGTGTACTGTTCTCTCATTTTAGACGAAAAACACGAAGTAACGTTAACAGTTAAAAAATATCAAATGGTGGCGTTTTTGATTTTGGCCGTCGCCATCCATCCAATACAAACCTTATTAATATCATTTTAAAGTATGGTATTTTAACAAATCGTTTTTGAGGAAAATACGAATGGTAACACTGCTGATTCGTATTCTCCTGTTCATGCTAACATGGTACATACCTCTTTCACTGCTCGTCGTCTTTTGTCCATTTTTTTCTTGTTGGTATCATGTTTCTCTCAAACAAATGTTCTGTATTCCTGGAATGCTACCGAACTAGGAAACTGAGCTTCAGACGTTACTAGCAGCAAGATCGTTTGCTAAAGTAGGTTTCGTTTATGTTGATTCCTTGCCTTAATTAAACATCGTAGATTAAGTATCCGTCTAACGTTTTGCTTGTTTAGTTCACTGCATACATGATTCTTACAAATAGAACAAGAGTTTCACTCACATTACCGTTGGAAGAATTACGTTTGTCATCTCACGCCAACAGCTTGCGCCAGACATTCAGCACTCATAATTTTCTCATGAAATACGAAACGCCACACTATTCGCCATCTCATTCACACTTTGATTTGATGATGTGAACTGTCAACTTATACATTTTCGTGTTGTCGTTTCATAATACCAGAGTATCAACCCCTTGCATTAACTCATCCATCACATTTCCACCTCGACTCAGCTCAACCTCAACTAACACTCAGGCACCGCCCACTTCATAAAAGCAGGCTTAAGAAGCGAATCAACGATTCAAAATCGTTTAAAGGGTGTTTCCATATTGGATACCGACAGCTGCATCTCACCTCCGCTACATATTGGATAACAAAAACCCAATGGAAAACACTTTTTGATTCAAGCGAGCACGTGGCTGTGATAACACGTGACTTCACCTGCCGCCTCTCAGGTAGATTGCTGTTTCACAAACACTTGAAAGGCTTCGATCTGTTTGAATGCAACTTGGTATACCTGATGACGGGGCGCATACATTGATACCTACCACTACACGGTACAACGAGCTGTGTTCGGAAAATTTACTTCATCTCACAAATGCAATTATCAAGAAGCGGATTGGAAGAAGTTATACAGCTTGTTACAGAGCTATCTAAAAGCTAAAACAGTTTGACTCCTCCTGAAATTTCGTTAGCCTTTTAGGCGGTTCAACCCAATCGACTTCAGATATACTGAAGCCGGGCGATTACGTCTGAGATATGCGTAATTCAAACCGTCATGGAGCATTTAGAGTGAACAAACCCTTTCTAACTTCTAGAATCATTAAGGGCACCGCGAAAAACGCCGCCAGATCTTTTATACATATTATTCGACTACGGCGCCGTCAAAACTGAACGTTGGACGGAAACATTTCTACCAGATTGGCCAGACTGATCCAACCCAACAGCGTGTCTCGAGTCGGATTTCAATCTCAATTTTTTCTTCGCGTTTCGTCATACATAAATCGAATACCACTCTTCTACCACGTTTAGGCTGTCGGTTCCTTTCGACCGTGCTGAAATGAGTACATAATCGCCTCAATATTATAAATCCTGGGAAGGAAATAGGTTACATCTCATCTTATAAACCAAGTGAACTGGCTTCATGCGTATTCAAGGTGCTCGAAAAAGTAATCAGTGTACGACGTATGTAGCGGCTGGTACATAACCGACTCCTATCTTCTGGTAATTTCGGATTTCTTTCAAACAAAATTACGCTCGTGCAGTCAACATCTTAGTTTGTGTTGTACTTTGTACTTCTGTTGCTAACCGATAATAAAACTACGCTCGAGTTTTTTTGTGTGACGGCAACTCAGTCCCGTTTGCCTTTAGCTGTTCCAATGAGCCCATCAACTTCAATTGAGTTGGAATGTCTTCTTAGAGCAACTTTAAAAGGGTAATCTAGAAAGGATTGTCTCGACCACTTACTACGAGCCAACAATTTTAATCTTGGAAAAAGTGTTGACTTGAAAAAATACAATTTAAAATTCAGTGATGCGCGATCCAGTCGATTGAGGTGCTCCTCTTTCTCCAAGCCTAACACAAAATAAAATTCTTCATAAAATTTAGAAATCACCGGTGAAAAAGGATAAAATATCAGTTTCTGAGTGGCCGAACTGAGACTTCTATCGACTAGAGGCTGGACGCTCATGGACGAGTAATGTGAAGAAAAACCACGTCTGATAACTGGCTGAAAAAGTATGGCACCCAATAAATTTGAAGACAAGGGGGTCCCAGACCGGCTGCCGCCAACGTTCAAAACTCCGGGAGGCTGCCAAAAAGTAAAATAATTAAATAAACGAATTATTTTCCACGTTTTTCGCGCGAGAGAGTATGGATTTGGAGCTGTAAATTAGTTACCGAATGAAATTTACCTTGGAACGCCTTCCAGTTCGGTGGCAATTCTCAGAGATGAGAAAAATGGTCTCGCGGTTCCATATTGGAATGAAGAGTAGCTTGAGGCTCAAACAAGCCGCCAAGTGGCTGACGAGAGGTCTTCCAGGCAGCGTGCTAAGCCCAATCCTTTATGTGATCTATGTCACGGAGTTAAACTCAATGATTCCAGAAAAAATGGGATTTCGCCAGTAACGGCAACCGGAAAGGTGCACGAAATCTTGGACGAAGCCCTATTAAAGATGGTTAACTACGATGCCGCACTCGGACGGATTATTTCTCCTCATAAGTCTTCTTGGTTCCGTGTCACGTGCTAATAACCTCTCACTCATAACTCAGCCATCTGCACTTACGCCATCTTGGCGTAAGGTCTGAGTGCTAATTAAACATTCTGAACTTTAGACAGTATCCATATGGTGATAGATATAACTCAAGCTTCTTCACCGATGTCACCGTTTCAAAAGAGCGAACCCCTCTCTCAGCCTCCATCACTCCCATCACCATTTTCACATATCATAATACAAGAGATCTCAGCCGTAACTCAATCTTATGCACTCATTTCATCTTATCATCCGCTCTAACGCAATTTTCTAACCCATTACTTAACCTTACGCAGTCATGTTATCGTTCCAATAAATGCAAGTCCCACTCAATCGTCTATGCAATCACTCGACCATCTGCATTCATGCCATTTCACAATTCACCTTAGATGCATTTTGCTTCGCCTGTCATAAAACAGACACAAGTTATTAACATTCAATTGTCCGCGGTAAACATTTCGATCAACTTGTCAAAACGTGATACAAGTGGTGAAACATCAAATAAAAAATGTTTATATTCTTCGTTTAGCGGGACGCAAAGCTCATTAACTAGCAGTTTTATCCCTACATTAGGACATACCTCCGTCGGCGGCTGGAAGCTTTACAGAGGCAATATGGTTACCTTAACTAAACTCTTCATTAGACTCTTTCTGATGCAGCTGATATCACTGCTACTGATTTATCTCATCCTCGTCGTTACAGAGGTATTGGTTACTTCTCTCGCTCTTCCTTGTTTCTTTTCTGTCGGCATTGATTAACGTATATAAATTTTTTTTCACTTTTGAGATGACATCACCTGTCGCATTTTCGAAGAAAACAGGAAGATTGATTTTGCTCTACAACATCACTTTTTGTGGTGTACCCTATAAATGTTGAATTGGTCAAGAATGGTCCTGGGGGTACGTAGAATTTGGCATGATCTTGGTGTTGCGCTCAGTGTAGCTGTGCTGAAATATGTAATATCATTCGTTTTTTAAATCTTTCAAAGCTCTGCACTAAATTACGTGCAAGTTTTGAATTCGGTACAAATGACCTAATGAGTACGAACCAGACCAGGAGTCAGTTATCATCCTGAACCTGCCAGGTTCGTCTGAGACTATATTTTGGTTGTACGAAGACACGAATTTATTTGTTTTTTCGTTAATTGAAGTACGAATAAAATCGCTAAGTGATTACTGCTTAATTTCGACGATGATGGAACTCTAATGTTTTGGTTGGTAAGTACAGACGCACTATCCTATCGACTCACGATAGATGTAACTAATGTCGGGTACTTGGTGTCGAAGCATTATTTAAAAAAAGAAATTCTGAGCTTCGATGGCACGTAAAGCACGAAAATCATAATAAAATAAAAACGCGGATGGAAAATAATTAAGGCCCATTGGAGCCATCGCTCAGCATAAATTGAGATGATTACGGTAGATAATTCGCAACTTATCTCCTTAGTTCTGTGGGATTTTCACTTAACTGTGGCGGGTAGCGCTTTTTCCTCCGTTTGAAAATGTAATTAGTCACGAACTGTCCGATTTGTATTTTATAAACGCAGTCACAATCCTTTGGGGATGTCTGGGGGAGTACCGTCCGGGTGGCCCCCACCTCCCACAGACCCCGCAGGATAAAAGTAAATTGGGATGGGCGAACTACCTTCCAGAGACCCCATGACTTCCTCATTTTCCAGCTTTTTCAGGCCTTGACTTGGGTAGGAATTGGATTGCTCCATTCTACCTACCTTGCTGTGCGGAGGCAACCACCTATTGTGGCCCTACTATAATGCACCGGCTCCCTAGCTTCCACCCACTACTCAGGGACTCATCTGCCGTGCATCTGATTGATGAACGCTGAGCAGATATTGAAAGCGTTAACTGAAGAAGTCGCCACCGAAATCCTTCAAATTTATGGAAAGTTGGATCTGTAATTTTCAGTCCGGGCAACTCAACAAAACGACTCCTACGTCCGACGTTATTAGTTCGTCTGGACTTCTAGAGTTAACGGCTGTACGTTATGGAGAAGAAAATAAAACATCTGGTAGTCCTGCGAAGACCGTCCCTCAGGCTGTCGATTGTGTTCGCCTAGTGCGGGCGCATTGAGCCCATCAAGTCTCGTGGAAGGAAAGCGGTAGGGAGCGGAGAAGGAGCGATATTTCAGCGAGAGGGGGCGACGAGTTGGAGGAAGAAGAAAGATTTGGATTAACTAGTCTAAATAGGATAATCGGTGGCACTGCTCCAGACCCAGGCCGACCCCAGTCATTCATCTAAGACTTGGCTCTCCTGAACAACAAACGACAACCAACTCCGCTTAAATTTGATATTCTCTCTGCAGACCAACGTGAGACGTCAAAATAAGATTGTGAGCCGAATCGATTTTAGAACTAACTGGAGTTATCATAGTGATGTAACTATTCCTTCCTCACAAACGGCTCCCTTTGATTAAAACTGTGTGGATAGGTCCGAACAAACCCCGCTCATGAGAAAAGCAACGCAATAAATTATCACAAACGACGAAAATCGATTTTAGAACCGTTTTTTCTTATAAAACACGCCCATGTGACGAGAGCGTTCTCAAAAAAAATTATCATAGTGTTCCAGCCAATTACCGACACAGAGGCAGTGTAATAATGGCTATGAAATAGATAGGGCATCCAAATAAAAGTTTATTTGCAGAACGGCGGGCTAAATCTTCCAAGCTCGTATGAACTAAGTGAAAAGTTAATTGGATTGGTTTTTACAACTTCAAAAATCGCTGAATGCACGAATTTCTTCATCTAGATTTCTTTTAATTTTTCTCGTTCGGTTTCATAAATGTTCTACCTACTTCGTCGGGCTGTTCCTTGGGATTTTTCGAAATCTATTTGTTCGTGTTAGATAAACGTCGTTGGTCAGTGGGTATGAGATAAAGAACCAAACTCAGCCCATAAACTTCCCATATCAAAGTTGTTCCGTTCAATGTGGTTATTATGAGGAGGTTGTCGCGCTGAGTCGGCTGAGACGTTATGAAACGGATTTGTGGACATTTTTCACGGTTTATGAGCATTTTCGATCGTATGATGACGTTGTTAACTGCAGACGCCGCGGTTAACCGTTGCAATAGCGCCGAATGGACGAAGAGCTTCACAGTTGCTCCCACCTACTAGCTCTAATCGCCAGTTTTGCAGTCCCCCTTGGTATTTGATATTTTATCTAGACGCACCACAAACCGAAACTTTTATGTTATTTGTGTTTTCTTTCCACGTTTTCTCTCCGTCTTTCCAATTTTTCAGTTTTGTCAGCTTTGTGATTGCGTCGGTTTCACTCCTCTTGAACGGGCGAAGTTAATTAAAATATTTGACCGATCTGTACTAATTAATCAAATGATTGAACGTAATATGTTTGTTCCGAGAACACATGGGACTAACAGGATTTGAGAGAATGCCGATGACGAATCTTCGTACGAGAAAAATGAGTTCCATCATGTTGCGCGTCCGATTTTTACAGGGCGATAGTAATCATTTGTTCTTAGTCAAGCATTTACATTAGCCCTTTGAATTGAATTGCTATTGAATTGTATTGTGTAATCAGTTAATAAATTTTCACAACACCAACATACTTACCAGAAGAGGTTTCATTTAATTCAATTTTATTTTCTTACCGAGCTCGGATATAATTTATGTGGCTTCCATACTGACCTTTTGTATTTTGTGATAATTTATTCATTCCACATCTCAACTTTTATCAAAACGAAATATTACTTTCGTGGTAGTCTCAAAATAAATTTATATAAATTAAAGCGGATTGGCAGTATTCGGTGCCCAAAACTGCGTTCATATGTGAAATAAGGAAAGTTTGATGACGCACATATTTTTTGCTGTCCATAATAAACAGCTTATTCTGTCCTTCCAATCGGATTGCATCCGTTCAATTGATATTCAACAGAATTCCAAATCTGCGCGGTAGTTTGAAGGGACGAGTTCGTCAAATTAATTTCTGCTTGGCATTTACAGGTCCCATGATGGGGAAGTGGCTCTTGAGTTTTGTTCTGTTAGCCTACGGATTGCAGATACACATCGTCTGCTGTGAAACTCTCAAGTTCGAGGGTAAGCTTCACTTTTTTTTTTTTTTTCAAATCTAAGCCACGTTCATTTTAAATGATGAATGCGTATTTCAGGGAAATTATGTGTTTGAGCTCATATATATTGTGGGAAGAGCTCACTATTTTCAGTCGACCTGGAACTCCAGTGTACTTCCCTCCCGTCAGACCTCGCACCCTTTGGGTAGCGGAAAGTATTGTGATCGTGTAGAAAAAAAGTTGGGTTTTTTTCATATCTTTACGGTTTGAGGCCTAGTGAATTTATAAAACCTAATTTCGGCGCGTGCTCCTTTTGTGCGAGCTGGTTCTTTTTTTGTTTTGTTTGGTATTTTTTATAGACGCAAAAATAATCTAATGGGCGATTTCCATCGATGGGAAAGGGGGGTGGAGGACGAAAATGAACCAAAAACTAGGGGGTTTCGCATTTTCTCGAAAACAGCTCTAACGATTTTCATTAAACATTAAAATTACTTTCTACCAGTTAGTAAAAAAGTTTCTTCTCAACAAATGTCTCCATGAAAATACGGTAAACGGAGATATAGGCCTAAAGAGCCAAAATAAGATTTTTGCTTTTGGCAAAACGGCTTCAACGATTTTTACCAAACTCACAGAATGTTATTGAATAGTCCATACCTATATATTTTTCTCAATAAATGTTGCTCTGACAGTCCATTTAACAGAGATAGAAATGAAAGGGTGTCGAAAATAGTGTTTTTTCGAACATTTTGGTAATTTACCGAGCCATTGCGTTACTGGATTCCATCAATCGTAGGGAATCTCTTTTATCAACCTGTACCCTTACTTTTTTCTCCGTGATTATTTCTGTATCTCTCTATTGAACAAAGATAGAAGCCACGATAGCTCGGAAAAGGAGATTTGTCGAACATTAATTTATCGGGTTTTCAATTTTCTGAGAAATGGCTCTTATGATTTTAATGAAAATTATGGTGTACTCTCAACTAACTAGAACCTGCATTTTGTTCGCCATGAATATGCCTGTAGAAATGCGTTGAACGAAGACATAGCGCCCGTATATGTGGCAGGTCGTCGAAGTCACGGGGGATCCGGGAAGTTTTCTTCGCCAGTTTGTCGGCCTCCACGTTCCCTTCTATTCCTGTATGACCTGGCGCCTAACACAGTGTTAATGTGTTTTCCTTTGGCAAGGTCTTCCCAAACCAGCCCTGACGGGATTGTATAGCAAGCCAGGGCCTTAAGTGCAGCCTGACTGTCGACATAATGTCACAGCGGAGAGCTCTGCTTGGAAAACTGTAGCCAGGGATCGCTCTCCGGATCCCTGGCCCATAGACTCCTGCATATGCTCGGCCACCGCTGACTGTTCCGTCTGAATAATATATCGTGGTCCCATCCTCAAGAAAGAGACCACCCTCTTCCTCCCATCTGGATCTTCCATGGATTCGTACCCCGAAGGGAAGCTCAAAGTTAAACTTCATCTGTATCGAGTCCTTGACATGCAGAGCTGGCCCCTCTGCACGCACCTTATCCATTATCAGGTGGTGCCGCGCTCTTACTTAGGTGCAAGACTCAGCAGAACCTCAAGCGCAGCCGCAGGGGGCTGCATATAACTCGTCACAGCCTGCAGGCCCTGAGCTGCAATTTACTCAACTGCTGTTGCACATTAGCAGACCCTCCACCCAATTTGTTTTTCTCGAAGTGTTCAGTTTCCGTTTTTTTATTTTCCCAAATCAGCATTCAACTTCGTATTATTTTTCTTTCATTCTTTTTTGAATTTTTCAAGATCAACCATTAGGGTTGTTCACTTATGCGATTAAAAGCTTTGTTTCTTCAATTCCCAGGAAACCCTCTCTTAATAAGAACTGCTTGAACTTGTTTTCACCCCTCCCTCACCATAAACAACAAACAAAGTTTTTTAAAAAAGCTTACCCGCCGACCTTCCGCCAATCCGTCTACACACGCGGACGACGCGCTCAAATACGTTTTTCCCCCGTTTTTGTGGATAATAAAAATAAGTCAGGCTAAGAGAATAAACACTTTCACGCTCCAAAGAAGCTCGAAATTAGCCGTTTGAGAGGGGCCCGCCGACTGGACGGGATTGAAGCCCCGAAGAACTGACTTGCGAAATTCATTAAACTTCATATTGCGAAAAACGTTTACTAAATTAAATATAACACTCGAGTGTTTTCGTCGCCATATTCCCTAGGATATTGAAATTTTCAGTTGTGAGAGCTTTTTGAAATAATGGAGGGGCGAAAGCTGTTAAATTACCGACCCGTTTTCTCTTCGAGCGTAGTGTCCGTGTTATTAGCAAAAAGAGCCTCTTATTCTGTCTAGGAAAAATGCCTTTTTCAAAAGACAGTCAACTTATGTTCCGTTTTCAAAGAATTTTTCGTTGGACCTCATGCACTCGAGGGGAGCGTCCTGACAAAAGTTGAAGACGTAGCCGACCGTTCAGAGCTCTCAAAGTTGAGCTCTGTCCATTTATTGATGAATGTTTAGGTGCGATACCTAGATTTACTGATACCATGAGGAGAGATTGTAAAACTGAGTAAACATCCCCCTCCCCCATCTTCCACCCTTTACCGGTGTATTGAAGATAATAAATACAGGAGTCTCTCGATTAACGGTGCTGGGTGTGAGTTGGGGGTGCAAGGTCATCGTCAAACGCGATACATTCGTTGGAAAGTTGGGTAAGGGAAATGCCGCGCTTATACATATGTAATCCACGTACTGACACGGATGAGTTACCAAGGGAGGGATTTACGACGCTTTCGGTAGCGTTGTTGACGCATTTATCAGCGGTAGTGACAAATCCTTTTACAGCCGTCCTTTTTGTAGCCATCCTCTCTGACCTCGACAATTTTTCACTGACCGGTCTCTCCGTGAGAAACCATGCATGCTGCAACTTCCCATGGAACATTTCAATCCATCCGTCGTTTAATTCAAGGATTACCATCCAGTAAATCGAGGGACTCGGGGGAACGCCGAAACCGATCGTTGTGGCGCTTAATCCCCTAAAATCAATAACCGAGTGAAATTTCTGTTTGCCGGAAGCATCCAGTTTTTCAAGAATTGGCATGAATTTCTATAGACTCACGCTGCCTTGAATTATAATTAGTTGTTTTGTTCATTCATTCTCATTGTCTTTTGGCTTCAGTTGTTGTTTAGAACTCTAAACAATAAGCAGTATTTTAAATTACCAGCGCGCGAGTGTTGTCATCGGAACATTTGGTGCTCTCTCGGTCGACCTCTGAGTGATCGCGCTCTTGTCGCAACTAGCCCTCCGCTCCGACCTCGATGAAGTCCATTCCAGAACCCGCCAGTCTATCTTTCGCCGAAACCCTCAAAGGTCGTCTGCCGAATTCTAATATTTGCAAGCTGGGTCATCAGTATCCCACGTTTCCCGTTTTTACTGTCCTTGGCTCTACGAAGTAGAGAGGAAAGTTATGTAATCGGCTGAAAATTTTTTTTTGAGTTTTCTTCAGATCTTTACGTTTTAGACCCTCCTGAGTCCGAAAAACACTATTTGGGAAAATGGTCTGTGTGTGTGTGTCACTGAAGTGTGTCTGTGAACGATTTTTAGCGAAAACCACCGTATCAAATCAGCTCAAACTTCATATCTCGCCCGCTGGTCACAATGGGACGCCCAAAATAAGGGTATGAGCAAAATCCACCGAAAGTTAACTATAGTTATCATAGTGATCAAAACACCAAATATTTTTGTTCTCAAAAACGGCTCTAACGATTTTAATTAAATTTTTTATAAGGCCATAAAACCCCCATCTATGGGAAAATGACGAGAGCAGCACAATAAATTACCAAAACTTTCGACGTAATCGATTTTAGAGTGGTTTTTAGAGAAAACTACCGAGCCAAATCACCTCAAATTTGACCTCCAGCCTACAGGTTACTATGGGACGCAAAATAAGGGTATGGGCAACATCCACCGAAAGTTAACTATAGTTAGCATAGTGATTAAAACACCAAATTTTTTTCTCCAAAACGGCTCTTAACAATTTTGATTAAATTTTTTATATTGATATCTTTTGATAAGGCCATTACACCATAAAATTCCCATTCGTAGGAAAATGACGAGAGCAGCACAATAAATTATCAAAATTTTCGACGAAAAGCGTTTTTAGCGCGGTTTTTTCTTATAAACTCCGCTGGAATGTTGGTAGAGTGTTAAAGAAAATTGGTATTGTAGTCCAATCCAATACCTCTAGGGTGAGGTGTTTAAACCCGCTCATGAGATACATGGGGCTCACTCCAGAAATTCCTGAATTTCAACTACCGCTGTTTCGCTTACTACCAGTTCTAACAGTTATTACCCAATAACTCTGCAAAAGTGATTACTATCCTTCTTTAAAAAATTCGTATTTATAGGCTCATTAATTATCTGTGTACCAATTGCTGAATAATCGTCCTGCAATGAGTACGAGCAGCACAATAAATTCCAGAACTGTAGGCGCTACCGCTTCCTGCTGCTGTGTTGGACCAAGTTCAAAGAAACTGAGTGATAAATGAATCGATTAAATAGAATTAGCCATGTACAAAGTGAATTGACGTAGAGCTAAGGAAAGTTGTGTGTTGCAACGCACCAGATATTTCTATACCAGTTACCCAGTCTACTGGTATAGGTACCCCTCAATCTCTCTTTCCCTCTCTATTGGAACCCTTCATCGGCCAGACATTATCAGCAGCCCTACTAAAAGTCTTCCACTTCTCGGAAGGCCTGATCTTCCAGCCGTCTCGGGGATCCCCGACGTCGTCACACTCGTCTTCCATCTGCCAACTTCTCTCCGTCTGTCCATTTCGCCACCACGAACATCGTTTTTGGTCAGAACGTTCCCTTTATTTTATCCTAAATTAATTTTTAAATACTAAGTCATTTGTTCAAACTTTTTTCGTTAATATACTTCTATACAAGTACTAGGCGAGGCTCAGTACAGGTGTGTAGATTTCGGGCGTCTGTAATTGCGCTTTTCGCCTTTATACGAACGTGGTGTTGAATTTTGTGTGTAGACGATAAGATGTTTCCTTCTACGAAAAATAAATTCTCTTGCGCAAACATGAGTTTCGTCATTGCTCCACTTTTCCCCCGTATTTACTATATCTTCTGTACATATGTCGTTCGCGTCAAATCTATAGTTTTTCTAAATCGTAATAGTTCAAATTGAGACTTTCGTTTTTGGGGTGGAAATGTTATTTTTCAATTTCCAGCGGGGAATTTACTGCTTGTGCCTCCTAAATTTGTAACTTTCTGCGTTTACAAGGCATTCGACAATTTCAATGTTCTATAATTGCTAGTAGAAGGTGGCCCTTCTCCTTTTTTTAGGTTTATTGAGATTTTGATCCGAAGACCAGTTCTTGCAAGATTGATTTTTCCCTAATTCGAAATATCAGCATGGTTTGTTTTTATGTTGCTGAGATCAACTTGGTGACCAAAAAACCGAAATATTTGCGAACGTTAAATTATTTGCACTTCAGATACAAGTTAAGAGTGTTGAAAAGCTTACAAGGAATTCGAGCGCTACAATTATATTTGGATGTACTTTGAAATGGTCCTATTGTGGTTTTGCTGACGAGTATTTTTGTGTGCTGGCTTTTGGGAAGTTGTACCAGCGTTGTTCAGACTGGGGTATTCTCTTGATAGTAGCTCGTTACCAATTACTGAGCTTCTCCCGTTGATAGGCGCTTAATTCTACAAATATTGGATCGCGAGTGTGTGACAATAGTGTTCTTAACGATTGTGGGAGTAGGGTTCTCAGATGAGTTTGGATCCAAACTACAATGAGATTGAGTAATTTTAAGATTCTCTCGTGAATTACGAAAGGTGTTTCGCATTCTTTACGACGAAGTTCTGTCGGCTCGTGACAAAGTGTGAAAACGTCCTTTTCGTCTCTACAGACTGAAAAATGGGGAATGACTTTAACCGTAATAACTCGGCTGCATGGGCCTTACATTCTGGTAAAATCTGAAGAACCTCTTCACCAAGAAAACAAACTTCTTCCAGTTCGTTTCGCCAATATTTTTTCGAGCGTATCTGAGAATGCCGGCATGTTTCATTCTAAATTGTGGCTGTTGTTTGCTGCCGTGCGGAAAGTTGCTCTTGTACTAGATTTCGAACAACTGTTTTGACGCTTTCCTCTGCTTCGAGGTTTTCGTCGGTTTGTTGAGGAGCTTGCCCGTTCTCCAACCGACTTGTTGCCAGTTGCAGCAATGTCGTTTAGCCTCATATTTTAAAATCGGGAATTGGGTTTAGAGCATCAAATTTGAACAAGTTTGTCATATAAATCGTTTTCGAGAGATTTCTTCCTCCTCCTTTCGGACTAGAAAAAAAAAATTAATTTTTTGGTTCACTGATTGTGAAGACTTAAAAAATTTCACTTAGAAGATTTCAGCTCTTCGAAAGTGGAACGCCTATAATTTTATGGAATTTCAAGATCCACGTTCGACAAAATTCATTTTGGATTCCTTCTTGTTTCGGATTATGCCCTATGTTTTCGGCCAGGAAAAGTTTTTTACAGCCCTCCGCCGTCCGGGCTTTTTTGCTAAAGAAAACACAAAAAACCGCACCACAACCGTTTTTGCTCTAAAAAAAAACCGTTCTTTCGCAAAAAAAAACCATTCGGTATCTAGTTGTGCCCGCCTGCTCGGCAATCCAATCGAACGAAGCCCGTGGTTGTAATGGGCAAAAAAATGGTTTATAAATTGACAAAAACGGAATTTCAGCAGTTTTATCGTAAATACACCGTGCTCGGTATCGTTCTCAAGGTATTTTTAGATGCTGTGTCGAATGAAACAATTTTCAGAGGTGTGCGCGTGTGTAGACCGAAAATAGTGAAATCACAGTAATTATAGTGAGCCAAGTTCCACTAATTTAAAGAACTCGCGGTACAATACAGCGAAAGTAATCGTTTCTTTATTTGTACTCTCTCCCATCTCATTAAACCCAACCGCCAGCACGACTCGTCATATCATGGAATATTTAGTTCTCGTCGATGCTGAATCGAATGGGATGGGTATCGGGGGTGTGCGACAATTTTACCTCTATTCCTTTTCAAAACTTGCAACTGTTATTATTTATTATTATTTCCTTCGAACTAAGTTAACGCCTTCACAATTTATGTATTGTCTTACGCATTTACTCGTATCCTCTTTTGCTCAATATCTGTCTACCAGTTACTGGGCGGTTTGTAATAAGCATTCGATAAGAAAATGGACAAACATGCCAGTTTCAACACAAAGTAATATACCCTCAACTCCGTCTGTTTTATGTGTCTGAACTGAATAAATTAAAGAACGAATTCGACTAGGCACCACGGATGAACGAAAACCTGTTTGGGTCTGTATTGTGCGTGAATTTAAGTGGGTTGAGAAAAAGGCAAAAATTGAGTGATAAAAGCAACTACTTGACAGTCAATAAAATGAAGACGAGTTCTCCATTTTATATTGTCACGGGATGAACGTCAAATAAAATTGACGAGAAGTTTAGTTTACAGTACGATTAAAGTACGGAGGTGTGGATGAGTCGTCTGAATTCGGCCAGAGTTGAATTGCGACAGTTCCGTCTGCTCTCGAGTGTCTAAACTGTTTGCACACTTTTCTTTCATCGAATTACCACTCATCTTGAAAATAGTTGCCTCAAAGCTCTCAAGAAATTAATGTGGACTTCCAAGTCAACTTTTGACGGTGAAAGATCTTCTTTCGTAAGGGTTTTCAGTATTTATTAACCTTAATCTACACTCAAACCAATTTGATTCCTATTCGAATGTTATTGTTCACTATTAAGAGCAAATCTTCGAGTCATGCTAATAATTTTTGAAGTTTCTTCAGTAAGGAAGAGGGGGTTGTGTATGGAAGGGTGCATATTATTGGTTGCTAAGGAGAGCTCATGAAGAAAGGCTATTAATTCTTCAAAAGGCGAGCGGAGAAATGTGGGAAGAGTGGCTTACGAAAATGGATCGAAGTATTTGTAACCATTTCACGTTTAGCCTCGCTAATTTTTTCGAAATGGAACGCACGAAGAACAATCTTGGCTCGCCAATTAATATCACTCGCTAAATAATTCAATTTGTTATAATCAATTACTTTCCGTATACTCCACAAAGCCCTATGTGCCTCAAATGTTATCATGTACACTTATTCTATTTTTTTGCAATTTCAGTAACAGAAAAAATCCGTGAAGCCATTGTCTCTGCAGGAAGCTCAGTCAATCTAACATGCGCGTTAGGAAAGGAATCCCCCACTAAAGTCTCGTGGACCAAAGATAATTCAAAAATTAACCCATCTCATGTTCCGAGGATTAAAATACTAAAAGAAGTGTAAGTATGCCACTTCCTTTCATAGAACCATATTCGGTAATGTAGATTGAGCAAACTACCAACTCACTTTGTCAGGGACTAGTCTTCAGACATCTGTGAAAAGAACTTGTGTGTATTAAATTACGTACGTGGTTTCTATTCATCGTTAAAATTTCACTAATTTGTCAGATTCCATGTCCATTTTCTGTACGCTATTGCTCTCATTTTGTTGGATGAACTCCTTTTCATTTAAGTAAACTTCGTTCAACTGATTCACTACTTGGTATAAAACACTCACCATATTTGATATTACAGAACTACTTAATTTAATAATCCA
Organism: Pachypeltis micranthus; assembly: GCA_020466155.1. NCBI lineage: Eukaryota > Metazoa > Arthropoda > Insecta > Hemiptera > Miridae > Pachypeltis > Pachypeltis micranthus. Next base: position 44,004,354 of record CM035768.1, read on the forward strand.
CGATTTCCTACTGATCGAAAAAGAAAAACTTCAAATATCAAATGTTTCGTAACAAATGGGGAGTTGAATCAGGGAGCATCTTTCATGAGCTTACAGGAAAGTTCATCGTAAATGTGATTGGGCTACGCATCAACTTATTCGAATAAGAGTATTATGGAACTGTGTACCAATTTACTAGTGATAATTGATTGGAAGAAGGCGAAAGATTGCCACTTACGGCAGAATATATAAGGTTGGAAGGTTCCAGTGATGGAGACCAAGATTGATTGCTAGCAGTAAGATGCAGACATTAGTTAATTCATTGTAGATCAGAGCAGGCTGTGTTTGTATCATTTGAGCCATCAAGCTGTATTTATTGCACAACGATGTATACCGATTCTATCAAAAACTATTAATGGGAATACAGGAACTTAAAATATTATCAATTATCCAAATATATCATGTTTCAGATTAACCATCCGAAATATCAAGGTTAAGGATGCTGGAGAATACGGATGCTATCCTGAAGAGCACGGCTCTCTTAAAACGAGTGATCAAAAAGGTGTGAGATGGATCCGTTTGAGAGTCGAAAAAGGAAAAGCAATCGACAATATCAAGGATTTGGGATATGATGAAGAACATGATGAAGAAGACCATGAAACCCCAGCAACAGAAGATGATTTTGCCATACCCTTCTTTACCAACTTCAGTAACATGCATGACACTGTTGCTAAACTTGTTGGAGACCCCCATATCTTCAGCTGTGCTTATTATGGTAAACATAATATAATGTGATTTTACTTTTAATTTCCATCGAATCAATCAGCTAATCCTCATCAAGTAGTTGATAAGTGTCCAATAATATGAGACTTCTGGTTGCATCCATTATCAGCACGAAAAGCTGACTAAGTTGTGCTGTACCCATTATCAGCTTGAGGAACGAAATAAATTGAATTCAATGAGATGAGAGGGAGGAGGTTGTAGGTTTTTGGGTGCTGGAAAGGGGTACCTTGAGGTGGAATATGAAAAATAAAAGGATGAACGCGGGAGGACTGTAGAAACACTTTGATATAACATTGCGAACAAGAGATCTGAGTAAGAATTTTCATTACACGAGGGGGTTTCTGAACCAGTTAACTGGGTTGTGGGGATAGGAGTGGAGAGGGAGTGCGTAGCGCGAGAGCTCAAAGAAGAATGTGCGTTTTTCGGTTGAGTGTGGAAAGAGCAGAGAGTTGGAATCCAAGGAGAGGAGGTACAAGGACATCTAGATGTTGAGAACTAGATATTTTGGAATGTCCAAAAAGGGAAAATCCGTTGTCAGCTTCGGAAATAAACGTCACTTTATTTGCCAGGAAACTGACTGAACAGGCAGTTCTGACTTCCCCGTGGCTACCATCACAAAGGCTTCAGGTCAGAAAGAGCTGAATGAACTGAATGGACCAGGGGAAGGTCTGAGCTCAAGATTTCAATTGATTTGGCCCACTCCAAACATAGGTTCTTGTCCAAAGAGAATTAGATTTATCAAAGGTATTTATGACTGGATGTGGCTCATTAGGTTCCTTCTTAGGGTAAGCAAGGAGGCGAGTGTGGGGTCCAATTTGAAAATGTATTCAGTTCTCCATCCATCTTTTCTTGAGTGCTTCAGGTTTGCAGAGGTCACACAATGGATGGAAGAGAAATACGATAATTAGTGTTGTGGTACGTCACATTTAGATGTAGCCTGTATATTCACTTGAGAAACATGAAGGGGTTTTCTCGCATGGCTACAGTGAGACTCTTTTCTCAAGTAAGCATCCAAACATGTGATGTGGAAACTTGTCTGGACTGCATGTTACTGTGAGATTTTCCTCTGTTAGCAAACCAATGATGCTTCTGCAGCTTGTCTTACACTATTTCAATATTAGTTATTCAAAATGCCCCATAAGGACTTCTTTGTTGTTGGCTAGTTGTTGAACTTAAGAAGGGTGACTGGTAGACAAAGTGTTTTTTGGCTTTAATTAGTATGTTGATTGTCAATTCAGAGTCTTTTATGAATAGGGTGGTCTGTAAATCCATCAGTTGGTTGTTTCCGTTTAAGTAATGTTTTAAGTGGTGCAAATGTAGTGCTCATCCAGATCTTCTAATGATAGATAACACAACCTCCCTACCATCTTCTCCATTGTCTCTTCACAGTACCTGCAGAACACCACCAACTCTTTTGTGCCATCCCATGTGGTTATACCTGCGAAGAAAGTGAAAACTGAGTGGTACTGGTTGATACGGCTATCCACCTACATTTTATTTCCGTGTATTTGGAATCTTTCTCTGTCGCAAAGACCAAAAGCGATTATTTTACCTTAATCTGGAATCCACGCCTCCAATTTATAAGCTTCGCATCTGTAATGGTCATGATCCTAAAGAGGGCCATATCATTGCTCAAACGTCAATGAACGATGTTTACGAGCCAATTCAAAATTGTATGACAGGGGAGGGTGACGAAGAAGTATCAATCTTCCAACGTCGTAAACAAAACTGATATGCTTAAATTATCTTCCTCAGCTAATCATTCATGTTACTCGTTGTTTTACAGGATTTCCACCACCAACCATAAAGTGGTATAAGGATGGCTCTGAATTAGCCAGTAATCCTCATGGAAGTGAGCTACATTTCTACTATATAACTCAACGTGATACTGGCAACTACACATGCCAAATTTCAAATGTGAATGGAACGATTCACCACACCACACAACTTCTAGTTTATGGTACATATTAAATACATCATTTTATGCTAAACTGCACTGTAGAAGTGCCCTAACCTTATAACTGAATAGTGTAGTGACATAATGAGTATATTTAAGTTGAACATAAATAATAATACATGGAACTATGTAATACAACCCCCCCCCCCCCATGTATACTGTACCCTAATTTCTGTTACTTCCCCTGTATATGATGTGGAAATCAACAATCGAATAATTTTTATAAGGCTACAGGCACAGTAGATTCTCTGTTCTTAGAACCATTGATGGTTTCTGATTTATAATGTACCCCCCCCCCTTCACATCAACTGTACTTCTTAGATCAGTAAGTTACTGGTTACCACCACCTCACTGTGTGTACATGTTTACTTTTTGATCTTTGTTACCAATATTCAATTCTGGTAATCATTAGCTCTGATTGGGTTAAGTAAACTTAGCTGAATGAGATTCATTTAATAACCATTGCATCTACAAACATGTGATTAACGCCAGCAGGACACATTTCTGTTGGTCACTGTTGATTAAATGGCATGGATTCCAGCAGTCAGTCATGCGTAGCATCGTTGAAGTAATTAGTTCTCGCTGGGCTTGTTTTGTGTGATCTTTTTCCAACGATCAACTTCTCAACCATCATACTTGACTCTTCCAAAACCTCGAAGGTCACCTGACAGAATTCGTCTCCACTTGTCCAAGCTGCTAGGGAGTGAATTATACTACACATAGGCCTATTAATCAGATCAGTGGAGAGTGGTCTATCATTAAATGCCCAGCAATTATAGTGCAGCGTGTGTCATCATTTCAACCTCCATGCTGATCAGGGGGGAGCGGAGTGGTGGAGACCTTTTAAAACTCACTTGATAAGGGTTGTTTAGTTCTGTTGTTGACGTTCGAAGCAAAGCTCATTCCGTGTTCGCATTGGCAATAACGCCCTCCCACTTCCTCATTCTTCTAAGCCCATCTCCCTTCAGTTCAAGTCAGTTTTACGTCTGTCGCCGATCACCAACCACCAGTATCATTTACCTCACGAAAATTAATATTGTATGTGGAAAGCAGTTTCAGTGCCGCAAACCCGTCGACGGGAAACTACCACGACCCAGCTCACAGGTACGTCGCCTTTGTTGTACGCGCGAGTTGCGCTTTGTGGGCTCAATTGCCAACAGAACTATTCGAGTCCCCCTCCTGTTAATTGTTACTTTCCTATTGATTTATTTGGTTTTATTTTGTTGGGGTTGTTTTTTCACCAGCGCTGTACAGCCTCCCTTAAATTCTTTCTCCGGTACAGTGCTGTACATCAAACAAGGGTTCATTAAAGAGAAGATTGCCCATTCAAGACTACATCAGATTTTGTAAAACACCGCATGTGATGTGGTGTGTTGATTTCTCCAATAAAATAATTATTCTATTGTCTCGATTATTCAAGGTGCTTCTGCTCATCTCAATTCAAGTATTAGATTAGAACGATTAGATATTTCATTTGGCATATAATGTGTAAACACTGATGTTTAGCGAGTATGTTATTCATTACATTGTGTGGTAGGTAGTGTTTATATTCGGAGAACATCATACTGTACACCACAAACCACAGATAACAGGTTCCTAGCAGAAAAATCTTAATTTTTTGGCTAATAGTTTTGGTTAATTCTTCCTGAATTCAAAGGTGTCTGTAACCCTCATCTTACAAGCGTATTATTAAACTTGTGATGCAACATTAGTTATTCTATGAAATCATGATGAACGTTCACTATTTCCTGATGTTCAGTGTGGGACAATTTCAAAATATCCCGTCATTCATAGCACTGTGCCTATGTAAAGAAATGTATATATTTACTAATCATTTTCTTATTTTCCATTAGATACAAAAAATGAACTTCCAATGATCTTGGAAACTCCGACTAATATGAGTATCTCTGTGGGGGAAAATGCAGTCATTGATTGCAAAGTCGAATCCCAACTACCTCCAGTGCAATGGGTCAAGCACAGCAGCCCTATGAATTTCTCTGGCAATACTAGTTTCTCTGAGCTCACAAAAGATGGTCTAGTAAGTTGCTGAGCATTGAACTGCTGTCCAGTTGAATCCTGCGTTTTATATCAACTTCACCTACTAATCTCATTTTTTCCCTTTCGCATTACTCTCATTGTGATTGAACTGGCTGAAAGTCATTTCTACTGCCACCCTGAAAGAGCTTCCTGTTCAACAACGACATAACATAATAACGATAAAAAAGTTTGAATTAGACTGTACGTGATATTTACTTATTGCATTTTTCATTTCATAACTCTTTGCTGATTTTTTTCTTCATTATTAACATGTAAAGTGTAACTGTCAATGTTTGATTCAGGTCATCCACAACAACCTTATTCGCCACACTGTAATCAATGGAAAACTGATAATTACTGATGTTCAACCTGAAGATATTGGTTGGTACACCTGCTTCATTGAAACACCTCATGGGTTGGCACATGCAAGTGTCACACTACAAGTTAGCAAAGGTGAATTATAAGTTTGATTCACTAATCCACTGAGTTATTTACGTTAAAAGTTTTGTATCCTTAGTGTTTGTGAAAATTTATCGAAAGACAGCTAGGACAAGTGTGATTAATACTATTAATGCCTTATGGAAGTGTGGAGTTTTGCTGGACTCTCTTATGCACAGTTGATCTAAACATTTCTCACATTATGTTGGGTTGAGTATGTGCAGCTCTTACTTAGCTCATTATTATTTTCTCTGGCCCTCTCCTCTTCCTTGAATGAAGGAGCATGTATGAGTGTGGAACTTTCTGATGCCATTTGTTACAAGGGGATTGGAAGTGTTGGAGAGCCGCAGATTCAAGCAAAAATTACAGTGATCCTGAGCTCTGTCACATAGCCCTTTGGCGTTACATGGGGTAGGGTAGAAAGTAGGAAAAGAAAAAGGTTAAAAATTGATAAATGTTATTAACCAAAAATGTTTACTACCTCAACCAAAGGGGGAAACTCGCTTTTAGGAACTTTAAATAAGAGCAGTCCTAACTGAAGATGCGAGGTGACCACCACAACTTAAACCGCACAGTATAAAGAAAAATTAACATCCACGAACCACACCCGAAACATAAAAATATTGCACCGATTGTTTTCAACCCTAGGGAACAACTGCCCATCTGCCAGAGAGCGACCGAGCTTCGGCGAAAGAGGGAGCTTATCTTTGCTGTACCAGAAGGGCTCCTAATCAATCGTGATCAACCTGACACCTCTTACCCTATACCTGTGTTTCCTGGGAATAAAAATCTTCGTCTTTGACCACGAGACTACGACCACTGGGGTGCTTACAATGGCAATCAGGCAGTACAGCTGCATTCTTCTCTATCTGCTCCTCACACGGCATTGTGTGCGTAAAAATCTGCATGTGTTCAACTACTACTATCGGTACCACCCTGGTGGCATTGTGGAGGCGTGTTGGAGGGCGTCCCATTTGTCATAGATGATGTGTGTTCTACATCCTCCACATTGCCCTCCTAATGTGTATGTTTAGAGCTCATTTCCCCCATTGCTCATTCTACAGAGGTAGTCAAGCAGCGCTACCAGACAAGAAGTTGGTGTGAGAAGGCCACGGCACATCCTTAGTCAGCCTGGAAATTAATCCTGCTCTCCTCTCCCTACAACATTAAGATAGAAAAAAAAGACAGCTAGATGCCTATTAGATTACAGTTTTGGATTTTCTTGTTGGTGATAATAGTGGCCCTCAGTGCAGTAAGCCATCTTGGCAGGCTGATGACAAAATTGTTTGAGCTAAGGCCAGCTTCATTCAATAGCCGGTTTAAGTGGGCAGATATTTGAAGCAGATATATGAATGGAGTCGGTTGGTGACAGCAGGGCTATAGAAAAATAAGTGTACTTTATGAGCAAGGGGACTTCTGGGTAGTACATGAGTATTACACCATTATTCCTTCACAGCCAATTACAATAAAGATCTGAAGTTTCCTCGTAGATCATGAGAAGTAGTGAGTACTACATCTTTTAATGAAGAGAGATGTAAAAGGTTGTTCACGGTGTTGGCTGACTTGCCTGAATAAATGCTTCCATTAACTAGAAATGCTGTGCGCTGTCAAGAAACAGTGAGCAAGATGCTTTAGAAGTTTCAAATGTTGAGAATTCGGCACTATTTTCTTTAGTACTAACCTAGAACAGGGAATCCTCTTTGAAAACAATAAAGGAGAAAAAAGGTCATGCAGTAGAACGTGAAAAAGTGGCAATGATGCTGATAGAGAGTTGGAGGATGTATGAGATTTTATCATTAAATTTTAAGCACTACCTCGGATTGAGAAGCTTAATCTGAAAACAGGGATAGAAGAGGTAGGGAAGAAATAAATGTATTCAAATTATACTAGAAACGTTCACTGAGCCAAATGTATGTCTAATTCAAATTGCATGATGAGAGATGTTGGTTAGTGAATGAAGAGGGAGAGCATGACAGTGAAAGTCAGTTGAATGAGATGAACACATTTCACCTTTTTCATTCTACAACTCTTCATTTCGTCTTACCTTATTAGTACAATAATTAATGTTTGATATGAAGGTGAATGCCAGAATTGATGACCAAGGAGGACTATATGACGCAATGTTTGACTTATCAAGCCCAATAATAATTAATTAATTTCATGGTATACTCGTATCTCTTACTAGATCTGCATTGCCTACTCAATTTGTTACAGCTATGGGCCCTGTCTTTACAAAACCAGATAAAATGCACATAACCAGTGTTAAACCAGCAGGCAGTACGCTACGGCTTACTTGCCATGCTAGAGGTGAGTCCTGCAAAGTCTGTTTTGTTATCTTTTTTTTTTTTAGCTAAGTTCTGTATAAGATGAAATGCGTTATACTTTTGACAAAAAGTACGTCTATGCATGATGTCTATATAAACATGTTAATGTACATCTATGTTATGTTGGCCATCGAATGGGAAAGAACCGTTGTTAGTAGGGCAGCTTCATCTGCTGCTTACTGGATGTGGAAACCAAATGACAACTTGGTAGCCACCATTGTGCCCAAATATCGAGCTGCTCCCTTGTGTGTAGCTCTGTGGTGTCCACATGAATAGGGACTAGAGTATTCAATCTTCCCACCGTCGTCAAAACTAACTCTGTCTTTTGCAGGGCAGGGAACAGCCCATGGTTGCTTTCAATGCAATTGATGCATTTGAGGGGGCCTCTCACTCACAGTTCTAACTTAAATGTGAGGAGATCCCATAGAAGAATTTAGAAGAATCTCTATTTGGATTCAATCTCTATGAAAATATTATCTTTTTCTGGAGTGCGATTCTAATCATTTAGTGTTTATCAGAAAAAAGGGCCCGCGGGAAGGATGTCCTCAAACCTATCGTATAGAGTTTCAATTCAATTGGTTGATAGCTCAAGGTGTAGTATGATACCATTCTCGTGGCATTGATACGTATTTCCATTAAAATTATTACCATACTGTACCTGACGTTTTTTATAGTTATCACATCATATAGAAAGGCAAACTCTAGGCCCAGAAAAGATTGCTCAACAGGGGTTTTGACTCAAACGTTTTTCTGTATTTTTGCTAACTACCACATTCTTCAATTTACACCCTTCTTGCACCACACATTTTTTTGTTTTTTCCCCTTCAGGAGTCCCAACACCAACTATCAGGTGGCTGAAAAATGGGCAGAGCCCTAAGAGGAGCCTGGGGCTAGTGAAATATGGCAGGTGGTCTTTAACATTGGAAGATTTGGTGACTAGTGATTCAGGAACTTATCAGTGTGATGTATGCAATCATGAATGCATTAACTTCTCGTATAAAGTAATTGTTCAAGGTAAGTACTACCCATTCACAGGTACCGAGAGTACTAGCTATTCATAGGTACTTAGTTCCGGGATTGCCCATTACTAACTCATCTTTTTCACACACCTTGATGTAGTTGTAAATAATTCATAACTGAATCATTCATTTAGTTGAGCTCTGACACTGAATTTCAGAAGGTTATTGATAAAGATATTGTAGAGTACATCTAAGTAGTTTACCTAATGCTGTTCAATAAATTACACATGTGTAAGTCAGAATATACTGTTTTGTCGTTGAATGTGATGATCAAAGCTGAAAATATGATAGAGTGGAACTGGATAGGAGGTCTCTCTATTGAAGAGCATTTTCTGCCAAGTTGGGCAGTATAAGTTCCCCATGATCTTTATCGACACTACTTTCAGTCACCGAGTAAAGTCATGCTTGCCCAAAACCTCATACATTACGGTGAGAGTGTAGTTTGAATACCCTGAGCCGTTGATACTTTAAATGCTGGCTGTACACTTACACTACTATCAAGAACAACAGATGACTTCACAGTAATCCCCCAGTCTGGAGACATCTATGACAGGTTACACACGTGACTAGTGATAATGTCAACATCAACTTTTATAGGTCTCAAGTCTTGATAGTCAATGGGTGTGCCTTGGGTCAAAAAAGGTAGCATTGTCAGCAATACCAACTGAATTTGCTATTTGACAAAATAACAATCCTGGAAAACGCTATATCTAGTTAATAAAGACGTTGTTATAGGTGTATACACATAATCATGAAACAATAATTGTTTCCTCATATTTGATGGAGAATCGTAGCTCAATGTTCCTTTTCATTGCCACGATGCAACTTAGTTTATCGTGCTTTTCTTTTACCAAATACAAGTAAAGTAAGGTCCTGAGTGAGGGTTGTGTCAACATAAACTTTTCATGATTTTCACTTTTAAATTGACTATTATCTTGCATTGTTATTTGGCAGAAAGGTTTCCCCATAGACCGTACATCATTACCCCTAAGAATGTAACAGCCAAGGTCTACTCTGACGCCCTTTTTGACTGCCTACTTATCAGTGATTTAGAACCACACATAGAATGGGTGAAAGTGTACGATGAATGGTTACTTCATAACAATCTGACACAAGAAGATGCGAGACCAAATGGAACTATTATCAAGCAGGTATTGGCATGCTCCAGGCATCGATTAAGGCATAAATAGCGGCAGCTGCTTTACCTGTAACCTGCTCAGTAGAAAGTGGTATGGTGAGCACTTCTGGGGAACTGTCGCACTTCATGAAATACTTTCTTCTCGGTAGAGGTTAAAACGAGTTTTTTTTATTGCTTGCTTGGGCTTTGATTTTTTTTTTTTTTTTTTCTAACTAGTTCAGGCACTTACCTGTGTTGGGAATATTTTATGAATTTAAGTGCATGGGGAAGGTAAAATAGCAGTTTAATTTGGTGATGATGAAGTCACTCATATAAAGGAAAGTAGATAGTTTTACCAATTTTGTTAGCACTAAATTAGCGAAGCATTCCTTTATGGAATGTTGACCATCATATTTGACACTTTAAGATGGTAGTTGACAGAAAAAATGTATGTACATATTCTGTAATAGTGGTTCTATGGTGACATTTACGTAACGTTACCATTACATTACTGCATGATTGAATCTGTCGGGTTGAAATATTTCAGCATTTTTGGTGCTTGGCTCTAGGTCTAGGAAAAAGAGGTACTAGAGCCTTAGTGATGGGATGCAAAGCAAGGAAACTTTGCCCAGGATGATAGACAAGGTTTCAAAGTACACCAGCAACTACTTTAGCGCCATATTTCTGGTGTGTTCGATGAATTACAAGGTTGAATGCATGGTTCGAGTTGATTTGTTATGTAATGTAGGGTTTTGTTGTCAGGGAAATAACACATCACATTTCTGTATCAAGTTACTGTCTGAAAATGACATGTCTGTAATTAAATTTAAAGCGGGGCCTGTTGATACCCCTGAAACAATACAAACTTTAAAATCTCACTTCTACGAGAAAGAGTGGCTCGTAAGGTACCCATATAAATGTAAGGGAAGTATCCACTGTCAATTTAGTAGGTTATTATTACTTGTATCACAGTATTGGCCAGCCCATTGTTGTAAACTGTATGCTCTTGATAAACACTTAATGAACAATTTTTGGCAGTTCAATACTTTTTGTGCTTATAGAACGCTTGAGACACAGACCTATTCTCACTCAACCCCCGCAAAATCTAACTCTGGTGATTGGTTCATCCGCACAATTCAGCTGTAAATTTTTGTCAGACCTCCATCCACATTTGTCATGGTACAAAGGGAAAATACTTCTTCCAAACATAAGTGATTCTAACTTCCTCGAAAGGCTGGTGAAGGTATTGCATGATTGGGCTATTACATTTCTGCTCTTTTATACTTGTACACATTTCACAGCTGTTTACATGCTATTTTAAAGTAATCTGTTGTATGGTTCATCAACGGTATGTTTGCGTATTGGTACTCAGCGCTGCTACGCAAGCTGCCTGACTATAACCAATGTGCACACGATCACTATATCTGGCGTTTATACTTTAAATATGGGGATAAAGTAATAAACCATTGCATAATCGAAGTGAACCCCAATTTTTTATAATTCGTGATGCCCATAAAATATTTCTGAGGCTGTGGTAACAGAAAAGGGATCATGTGACCATTTTTGCTTGAAACGTGTCTTTTTATAACTAAAATTTGATGAATAATTATGAAAAATGCCTATGTTTTCTTTGGCTATCTCTAGCTATTAGGGCTCTCAGCCGTTTGAGCATAACAACGTTCATCATTTATTGTATTGTGATCAGTGTGAAACGAATTTCAATTTCTTACGTCAGATAAATTTTCATGAAAACTATTTTTAGGTGGTTGAATAAATCTGAAGAAGTGATTCTACGTATTGCATTTCAAGTTTTTTATAAAAATAATAACAGCTATACGCAAAAGTTAGACTGTTGCCATTGAAGACTATCTGAATGTGGTAAAATGCTGAGAACGAATGTGGCGTGTTTGAGTTCGTAGAATAGAGCTGGAGGCTAATGAAGAACAGCAGGCAATAAAAATGGAACTGTTGCAATGTCAAGTTAAACTGGTAACAATCACGTACCAAATGCTCTGATGCTGATTGAGTTTATGCTTGTAGACCCGTCTTTCTGTGGAGAGTGTAACTTATTTTAGAAGGAAGTCAGTTACAAGGGATTTTCTGCAGCACAAACTCAACCTGTATTAATCGCCAATGAGTCTGTGACAGCCGCCTTAGTTGAGCCTTCTATCCGAATATTCCCATCAGTCTCCCAAATACACCAACATCCATGATAGGGAATGAGAATACTCCCCCACACAATCAATATGGAAATATGGAGACTAAACTTGATCACTAACTTGATTAGAACAACGCTATGGCCATGTTAGGCCTTAACTCATGCTTCAATACACGGTACTAACATCTGAGAAAAGCAATTTGAACTTGTTGATAATTATATAATGTATTGGGTGCTTTTCTATCATAGTTGATTAAATACCGTAAAAAGGGGTGAATAGAAAAACTTTTCAACTTCAGTACTGATTTCCTGGGACTTGTAGTGGTACTACAACAAAGGTTCAGGACTTAAAAGTCTGGTTGCATTGAGTACTTGCCCCCTTTGAAGTCATATTTCGAAAATTTGGCTCAGAGGATTGTACGTATTTTTTAAATACCATTTTTCTATTCATACTCCAGGCAGGGTGATTAGGAAAACTGTGATATTTTAATCGTTTTTTCGATTTCTGACACTCCCAGAGTGGATAAAAACCGGATAACTTAAAAAAATTCCCATTACATTGTGCCACCTACACCTGCCTATCTTTTTGGACTAAACACAGAGAAAAACAAAAAATATATCAGACAAAAAAGCAAGAAAACGAATTGGTACAATAATAACATGTATTAGAGATCAAAATGCAGTCTTTATATTAGCATCACATAAACCTTTAATAAGGAAATTTTAAAATCTTGTTTAGGATTATAAAAATCAATAAAAACACTTAGAAAACTTGTTATACCTGCGCAGTCTTTATAAAAATCTGAAAATTCTTCTTCTAAAGCACTTTGAAAATGATGGTATAAAATTGCCAAGGACTTAGATAGCACTTGAATACTAATATTTATTCTGCCGTCTATGCTTGAATCATAGAAATAATTATTTACATGGAATTTGTACTACCCATGATCGGAAAAGATTGGACATGGTCAATGTAAAACCCATTGAATAAACTATGAAGACGTTCAAACATTGAACAAACTGTGACTCGAAGGACAGATGTGATGACAAATAGCTCACAAGATGAGTCTGCATTTTATATAAAAACATTTGATTCAATCTTGAGTTGTATAGAATATTTTTTCCAGCCGGTTGGTGTATAACCCATGAACTTTTCGAGTTCACCCCTTCTATCAACCAAATTTCATTGCCTTCGTAAGCATATGCTACCTGTACCACTATAACTTAGATAATGGTGAAGGCATTCAAAACGTTACAGTATTGTTTGTCTCCTTCATTTTCTGCTTCTGGGCTTGTTTCTATATTCTATGTTAAATAACATTCAAGTCAATGTGATTGTTTTGGTTTGAGGAGGGGTTATGCTGTTTCAAGTTAAATTTGTGTTGTCACTTGGGGTTCCTACTATATTATTTAAACTAATAAGTGCAGGATAACAGTGTGGCTAAGCTTACTCCTGATTTGCAGTTTCTGATTGTGATTATATTTCATAGTAAAAAAAACTGGATGATTACAATTGAATTGAAGCCTGAAAACGATATGGGCCACAAATCGATTGTTGAGCTTTACATTCCAAAAAGTGTAGGTTGTTTTCATGCCATCACACTCAGCTCAGAAAAGCAGCAGTAAGTCTAAATTATTTTAACTCGTCGGATCCATCACAATAACCAAAATTGGGTGAAATAGTTCTTGCTGGTAACACCTGTATTTGTTAAAAAATAAGGAAAGGAGTGTCTGTCTGTTAAAGAGCTGTTGGCAAGGAATAAATAGTGATGAAAAGATACCGGGGTAGCCAACCCTAGGTTCTCCTGAATCAGAAGTGGACTGTAAATTCCCGATAATTTTACCCTGGATCCGAAAGAATTAATTCCCCCCCCCCCCCCGCAATTGGTTGAAAGCTGTGCCTCCGCCAATACCAAAACCTCACCACTCTGAAAAGGAAACATCCGCAGGAACGAAAAAAAGAAGGATAAGGGACTCACCTCCTTGCACACTGGACTTAGCGGCGAGAACAAATTCGCTGTGTCAAAAAGAAACGTAGCCACTCCAAGTCACAAAAGGGGATAGAACATAAATATGCGCACTAAAAAAATAAAAATTAGTGGCTCTGCCTTGACCGATCGCTTGATAGAAAGTAGAAGAAGGTGAGAGGAAAGGTTAGGGTCTTGAGAGGTGAACTGGCATCCGCGAAGGGAAGGCAATGAGGTCCGGCCGGCAGGCCCGGGAAATTCAGCAGGACGAAACTTACATTTCCAACAGATAGTAAAAATAATAATGGTGCTTCCATGAATGAAATTATTTGCTTATAATTAGTACTACATTTACTAAAAGAAGATTATGCCCACCCAGCAAAACTTCAGTTGAACTATGAGGTTATACATCATTAATATGAACTGCAGTTGTGCATAGTATAATTTGTGTTGGCACTTGAAGCAAGTTTCTTTTCATTTCAGTATTATGGTTATTATAAATAATGCCTGTCTCCCCTTATTAAAATGCAAACAAGACCTACTATGTTTTAACGATTGCCAACATTGGTGCTCTTACCGTGCATATCATTCAAGATTGCACAAACCCTCTATGGAGGTGACAACCAGCTTTGAGAAACGAGTATTTTCATTGCGAAGTGGACAGCTTTGTCCTTCAAAACCAAATAGTTCTTATCCAAGGTTCACTGAATGATTAGTACCCTATTAGTGAAAGACATTTATAAGTTTTCAGGTAGGCGCCCATTGTTTGTGAATTTTCCAGACCTTTTTGAATCCGTGTGATTTCCACGCACTCGTTGTTTGAGAGGCCGTTCAGCGACAGACAGACGGGAAGATGTTGATCTTGAGGAAGGTTGGGGGATTGAGGCACTGCATTGAGAGTTGTTCTGAGTAGGTTTCCGCTGCTCCAATGCCAGGTAAGCATTGACCTCCTCTCGGTAGACATGCGTGAGATCATGGTAGACTAGAAGCTTGTCAACATCTGTCCTGCTTTCCTCAAAACAACTGTTGTCGATCGAACACAAAGCTGACATAATGACTGAACATAATGACGGGCGAAGGAGTAGGTCACATCAGAAAGCCAGAAAATTTGAAGGCTAGGGGGCAAGGGAATTCCCATTGCACTAGAAGAACCTTCAAGTTTTTCTGCGTAGCCGGCATTGCGAACTAATGCAGTGAAAGTTTGACCACTCGTTGGGCGCCCATGTTACTGTATTAGCAATATCACAGTAAGTACGATATCATGCGAATGCAATTGGAACACAGAGTTTTATTCTCAATTACTCTCTGGGAAGTTTTGCAACCACAAACGGGGAACTAGATGAGAGTGAACACAGGCATTCGGGGCAGGGAACCACTCGGTTACAACTGACAACAACGAAGTTTCGGCAAATCGGTGCATTTGAGGAGCCGAGTCAGCACAAATGCCCTGGACGAGCCTCCGCTGAATAGAAGGGTTTAGTTCGTCCCAGTTCATTTCCTTAGTTTTCAGGGCAAACGACCCTCAGTTTATTGGCCCACAATAATCAAAATTCAACCCAAATATGGTACTATGCCCCCAATTTTGCAATAGTGTAATAATCTGCGAATATCGTTGAGGTTTGTCTTATTGATTGCCGTGGAAACCTATTTTCTTGTGAGAAGCCAACAAAAAGTAATTTGCTCAATAATCCAGCCTGTGCTGAATAATACCGAATGTGGGCTCTAATTATAAGCTCCTGTCAGGAAGGTCCCATATTTTTCTCCTATCTTCCATAGATTTCTCTTCTTAGTTGTTTTATTGCCAAGACACAGTCTGATAAACAGTACGTATTAATTTGACAAAACAACACCTGTGTTCGAGTATGGATTATGAAATGGGTTATTCTGATGCTCCATTCACAATATAGGGGAAGTAATCCCACAACAGGTGTGACAAAAGTAGGTCATGCCACATGCCAAGGATGTTCTTAACACATACGTTTCTAGCTCAACAAGATTATGCTGGCCATATTCAGCAAACATTTCACAGTATTCATCACCTAACTTTCATTTAAACTATTCTAGTATGGTATATGTATCATGTTTACTTAATTGACTTATCACTACCTATACATATCTCTACGTACACGATGTGTGTATGATCTTTTCTACAAAATTCACAAACCGATGTGTGTACACCATTTGCACATTAGTATGTATTCACACAAATACATACGTTCATTCATTTAAGATGCAACTGACTATGAGAAGATCAAATGACGTGGCTGTTGATTTTGCAATGACATGTGAGTTACAGAGTAAGCTTAGCCTCTCACTGTGATAATTGCGTTGATCACACTTGTTGGCCTTCTAATGCTTTGTTCATTTGGTCTAAAACACCTTCGCTCAAACTTATCATTACATGCACTCGTGAGAGCCATTTGAATAATATATGTATTTTTTCTGCCATCAGGCGGGTGATAGCAATAACACCGACCCAGAGAAACTGATTATACGCAACGTTACTCACAGTGATGAAGGGTGGTACACATGCATTGCAGGAAATACTCTTGGATTTTCACATTCCAGTGCATATCTTGAAGTTGTTGATGGTAACTCACCACTAATACTTTTAGACCTCTATGAAATAAGATTATAATTATACAGCTACATTCTAATTTTTATGACAACAACTATGGCATCAATGAAGAAAAAATGAAAAACACGACAGTTAGATAAGCTGGAAATCATGCTCTGTGAATGGAGATTGTTTTTCTGAAGTGGCTAGAAGGTTGGGTGTATGCATAATGATTGAGGTACAATAAATGCTCACTTTGAAAGGCCTATGTTGGTGTACACTCACAATCTACTTCACTCCAGGCATAACCCGATGAACCAAACTTATTTCCTACACCACAGTTTGTTCGCCCTCCCCCCTTTCTTCTATATCTGTTCCTGGGGTTGAAAAAGAGGGTTTACACTCAAATGTAAAATTCAGTTCAATTCACAGACTATCGCTACCTTTCTATCTTTTTAAAGACTCCTCCATCACATTTGTTTCTTTAAACATATACCTGTTATTTGGCAATCTGATCTATCATTTATATTCGTTCTCTACGCAACCTGTTTAGTGATAAATAAAAAAACCTGGAAATGATTGGAATAGTCTGAAACGCATTACATTAACCATTGGGTTTCTTACTCGCCTTCTTTAATCAAGTTTGTACAATACTCTGTGAAATAATTGATCCACTTAACCCCATTTCTACACTTGACATTTAAAATAGAAGAATCTTACTTTTTTTTCGTTTTCTTAATGTCTTTCTGTCTGTTTTCCAACGCCTCTTCTTTTTTGCAACGTATCATATGCTAGCTTTTGCTGAAGATAATTGTACATTAGCCCAAACACATGTTATGGTATATTTCATGTCACACCACTTCCTAACAATTAGAAAATTCTGTGATGAACATTGATATTATTCTACTCTTATTTTGCCAATGGTAATATTTAAAAAAATGAATCTAGCATAAACGCAAAGAAACATATGGTTGTTAATTTACAGAGTTGGCAGAAGAAAATCAGCTGTTTCCGTTTAATATCGCCCTTGCCCTTGGAATTACCACGGTAGTGTTCTTTGTATTGACACTCATTGTTTTGAATTCATTCAGAACTTTGAAAAGGTTTGTCATAGTTTACAGCTACACACTATTATCATTAATCCAAAATACCTAATATATTTATTAAATTCACTTTAATTGTTTCAGGGAAAAAATTAAAAAGTTGCATGCCATAGAAGCTGAAAGAGCAGCTGCTATCACCAGATGGATCAAAAAAGTAATTGTTGAAAAACAATGTCATGAACAAGACACAGTAAGTTTTTTATTTGCTATTTAATAATGAGATCTTCGTTATTAAAAATTATCAACTTCTTTTGACAGTCAAAGGTGATAAATCCCTGTGAGTATCATCTCAGTTGGGTATGTTAAGCCTGGATTACTTGGTTATGAAAAGAGCCTATAGCATTCATTGTTATTATTTACTCACACAGTACATACATATGTCATCTCCACGTATAGTTCTGTGCCAGCTCAAGTACTGATGAGGCAACAATTATCATAGCAAAGCCACGCGATAATAGTAATTCTTGCTAAGGGCAGCTACAGTTGCTTTCTGGGGAGTGTAATATGGCACAACCAAGAGATCCTTGCGGAATCTCTTTATCGAACTATCCATTCACGTTTTGGGGTTTTGGGGGAAGTATCCCCAACAAATCTAGTGCTACTTTGAAGTGTTGTTTCTCAAAGCAGCATCATTAGCTTGGGGCTGTGACTTAAGTTTATTATCTTTGGAAAGCTGCCGAGGCTCAACTGAAGCCGCAGGAAAAGCTATGCCTCATTCAGATATTCTTGCTACCATAGCTAACCTATGGACTCGTTTTGGGGAGATGGGTTGTAAGGAATCTAATAAGTCTAGGTAGAATGATGCGCTCTACTTTCCAACCCTGGCAAGGCCTCCCGTGTAGCATCCCTTGTGCATGTATTCCCACTCTCAGTCAATATAGAAGGCCGAGTTCATGAAAAATCGATTTAAGTACAGTATTTTATTCACAAATCTCGCTCATATCTAACCACTGTACAAAAATCATGTTGATAGTGTAATAAGCTAATAGGTAACAATTGTACCTACCAAATGACTGCCATACCTTCCAAATTTTTCTGAAAAGTTATCTTCCAGTTGGACTGTAACAGTTACAGTTTATTGCACTAATAAATACCTACGGTTTGCTCCCTATAACTCTTTCTTGAACTATTTATTGAACTTAGATATTTGCCATAATATACCACAAAGTGAGTACAAGAACGTGGAAACATGTGTGTATTCGCCAATGTAATCATGATTAAAATCATACTACACTTTTGACTATTTGTGTGGAAATGAGAAAAACAAACACACACCGTTGGTGGGATAAAAGTTGCGTGCTATGTTGAACCACATACTTTTGAGTGAAGTAGTTAACAATCCAATAAACCACCTACACTGTGGCTTTTGTTATTACAAGTTTAATAAAACGTTAACCCATTAATCATTGTTGTTGTCGGTTTCAGTTTTCTTTTCTTCGTTTTCTTAGTCCTTTTTTAATATTAAATTTCCATTTGGCTCATCATCAGGTTTCCTTTCATCTTGGTATGAACTCAGCGACCCTGGTCAAGAACAAAAATTGAGTGTACAGTTTTGAGAATAAGATTGTGGCTCCATCATTTAACTTCAAATTATTTAGCGATGTATAAATATTGAATTATTGAGGTCTTAACAATGCAATTCAATACCAAGTAGAGCGATGAAAGTGCTATAATACCCTCCATATATTTTCAGATGCGTCTTAACAATCAATGAATGTGCTCGTCTTTTCAGCTCTTACCGATTGTGAAAATAGAGAAGCAAAAATCATGTGTGATCAACGCTGAATCATTGGTTTCTGAATATGAACTCCCCCTGGATTGCGACTGGGAATTTCCCAGAAGCAATTTGGAACTTTCCGAAGTGCTTGGAGAAGGTGCATTTGGCAAAGTCGTAAAAGCTGAAGCCCTAGGTCTTATGCAGCAAGATTTAACGACGATTGTGGCAGTGAAGATGTTAAAAGGTTACTATACCAATCGAATTATGGTTGGTACAAAATACTTAGTATTTCTTTCCTTTTTGCTGAGCACAGTTTTTGGGTGTGGGAGTATCAAATCAAGTAGCAAAACAGAGTAATTTAAGATGGTGGTCTGTTTCTACAGTTTGTGCTGACACAAAATAATATTTTTTACATGTTAGCCCTGTGGTGGTGGTTTGGCGAAGGACAGGTACTGTAGTGAAAATTTCGTTTATTCTTCTCTTGCGGCTTGATCACAAACCCTCACGACCTAAAATTTTTCGATAGTTTTTACTTCCTCTCCACAACTCATGACCTTCTTTTTTCTTCAGTCCAACACTCAGTCATTTCCTACCCGAGTATCAGCCTTTCAGCCTTCCCTGATACGATTGCAGCCTTCTCCTGTGATCACCGTCTTCTTCTTCGTGCCATGCATCCATGCCCCCGTACTTTCCTGTGTTGACGCGCTTTGGGTGTTAGTTGCCACCCCGAGGAATGGTCACCACTGGTCTATTGTTATAACAGTATGTCTGGTGAAGATGGGATCAAGTCATAAATTCATAACATACTATCATAGTGATTGTAGTTGGTTACTGAAGATGGCCGAATAACCAAACTTGATACAATGGTGTATGTTACTCAAATTAGTGGAAACAAGCAAAGTTTGAATAGCTCTGTTTGGTTAATAGCTTCGGCAAAAGTTCGTTTTGAAAAAAATCATTAAATATTCTGGTGATGAATATAAAATGAAATGAACACTAACAATTCAAAATAAAGGGAATATTAGATTTGTCATTAATTCTTTATTGTTTTCTTCAGATAATTAATCTTCATAATTAAAAGTTAGGATTTGTATCCATCGTATTTTAAAAAAATCAGAAGTTTGCTTATTACAAATAGTAGAACGGTACTTTGATACATTCTAACTGTTACACTCAATATAATATTTTGTAGTGTACCGAGATAGTTCATAGTTCACTGCCCATATTGGTCACAGATACATTCATATCCATTCAATCTGATGGGAAGGAACGTCAATCAGCACACACAACTTTTTCCACATCAATCACCAATAAAAAATGTTGAGGAAAAGACTAAAGTTGGAGAAGAGTTAGTGAAACCTTAATTGCAGCAAGATACCACAATAATATAGGTTCTGGAGTCTCTTCTTCTGCAAAATCTATTTGTAGTCAAGCAGTTTCTGTTGTGTGAATGAGTTGGTTGAACTTCGGTTGTTTTGTTGGACTGACAAAATGAGAAATATTACTGTCTCAATCCTCTAGACCAACTAGCTATTATAGTTTTGTGATTGAGAAGAAAAGTCATTTTTGAAGATGCAGAAATGAATATTTTTCAGTGCTTGATTAAACGAGAAATTCTTTTGATTTCAATTTCAGAAGGCCACACAGATGCTGAGCTAATGGTTCTTGTCAGTGAAATGGAAATGATGAAAATGATTGGACGTCATAGAAATATCATTAATTTGTTGGGTTGTTGCACTCAAGGAGGGCCTTTATTCGTTATCGTCGAGTATGCTCCTTATGGAAATTTGAGAGACTTTCTAAGACAGCATCGACCCCCATCTGGATATGAACCTGCAATTGGTGAAGACCTTAAGGAGAGAAGCACGTTGACTCAGAAGGATTTGGTATCGTTTGCGTATCAAGTTGCTAGAGGCATGGAGTACCTGGCTTCTATGCGGGTATGAATTCCATAATGTTCTATATAATAGGGAGATTCAAAAAGAACATCATATCTTTGAAAATGGAGAACTCGACAATGAAAAAAAAGCACGAGCAGGAGAAGACGAATGGTGGGGAAAAATGAGAGAAAATGAGGTGAAAACACTGTCACGATGAATCGGGCTTGGGTAGAAAATAAAGAAGAGCTTGCTCGACTGAAAGTTATGTGACAGAAATGGACTTTGGAAAAAATTGAAAGAAGAGACAATCCGAAGTCATTCAGCTCAATATCGAGTTGGTAAACATTGGTGAACACGCACCCACAATGATGGATCGGCTGCCAGGCAGCTTGTGACAGAGCTCTTCAACACCTCAAAGAACCCCCACCTGACCCCCTGTGATTTCTTTGTAGAGGGGTGGGTTGAAGATACCCTCATTCAAATAAGGTTAGACGGTTAACAATAAACAAACACTCACTTGGATCATCACCTGGACATCACTTGCATATGGGAGCTCGTAGGAACACTTTGAGCAACCAGATAATACTTCCAACTCTTACCAGATAATACTTCCAACTTTTTTATTCCTAAGTTGTCCATTTTCAAAGATGTGGTATTCTTTTTGAATCACCCTGTAATCACCTTTCTTATTCTAATTCATATAATAATAACCTGATTCAAGAGGAAACACTCATAATGTTTTTTTCTATAACAGTGATTGTATTTCCATTGTTTACGAAAAATGTAAAATGTTTATAATATCTTCCCTATATGTTCCGTATGGCTACTATTTTTTCAGTTTTCGGCTATATCCTGAATTTAGTAGAGCAAATGTTAACTCTATAGTCCTTATTTCATTTGGTGCTGTTGGTTTTGTGAAGTTACTGTACTGTTCGTCGTACCCTCAAATCAGTCACAATCTGAGTAACACTGTTGTATGCCTCAACAATTATTGTATAATAATTGTATTGCTACCCACCATCCTCACTGCCTTCTACAGCCCAAATACGAGGCACTCAGGTTAAAGTTGAACGCAATTCCCTACTGAGAAGGGGCACTTTTCATTACAGGTATCGTGGAGCTTTACTGACATTGTATGGAGTGCTTTCATGAATCACTCAATTGCTGCATGGAAAAATAATGTGATAGGTACTCCTCATTTAGATAATACCACTCTTGAAGATAACCCTGAGCTAATACGCTAATGCAGCCTTTTTGCTAGTAACGCATAACAGTCAGTGACCTTAACAATCATAATATGTCCATAAATACTCCTCTACTTAATGGGTAAGCTGTAAACTGCTTCCTGTCCAGAGGTAACCTGGTTACCAAAGATTATGATTCTTTGAAGGGTCTTGTGTTAGCGAACCCTTGATCGTATCATAAACAAATTAGGCACCCCTCTTTCTACTTATGAGATCTCACTTCCTGAGACAACTGCCAACTTGCTATTAGTGTTGTCTAGCTTTCAATTTGATTATTATTATTTTTTTTTAGTGCATTCATAGAGATTTGGCTGCCAGGAACGTATTAGTGAGTGACAATTACGTTCTGAAGATAGCAGACTTTGGACTTGCTAGAGACATTCAAAGCAATGATTATTATCGCAAAACAACTGATGGAAGGCTGCCAGTCAAGTGGATGGCTCCTGAAGCACTCTTCCATAGGGTATACACAACTCAATCTGATGTGTAAGTACTTCTCTAGAAAGTCAATATGGTTTTTTTGTTTTACCATTCGTTTGTTTTTAGTCAATTACAATAGGATCCATTAAGTTTGTTTGGACGAGTCGCCTGTTGATTATTTAATCGCCAGAGGATCTACTGAAACAGTGCTTCAACATCTTGGATTGTGACATTTTCAACTGCTATTCAGAATTGAAGCCAACGCAGTTGTTGGATGAGTCTGTCTTCCCATCTGGTGCTATTTAAAGCTTTCTAAGCGAAGACTTCATTATTGAGTAATAAGTCAGTGCTGGCTTAGACAGAATACAGGTTCATCCAGCAGGTACGTGGGTTTGACCATACCCCTATCCAAACCAATCCATTTAATACCTGTTTTTTATAGATGGTCCTATGGGGTTCTTTTGTATGAGATCATGACTATGGGTGGCACCCCATATCCTTCAGTACCAAGCATGGAAAAACTTTTCCAGTTGCTAAGAAGTGGGCATAGAATGGAAAAGCCATCGTGTTGTTCACTCGAAATGTAAGCAAAAATATAATTTTAAGAGTGAAAATTCCTAAGTATAGTAAATGAGCAACTACATCTTATTGTACTGTGTCTCTAACAGCCAATCCAGTTAGCGTTTTCTCTCTCACCAACCCCCTTATAAATGTGATTGTCTATTAGTTATGGATGTTAGCCATTATAAATTAGCCTGCTTAAACATGAGCCTCGTAGCTACATTAGATAATTTATAGGACAAGCAGCTATCTGTTGCTCCTCATTCTGCTAGAATCCTTTTGAATTTTACAAATTGTGTAGGAAGCTGTAGACTCCTATTCTTTGCAATTGAAGTATCAGGTGATTATTTTTTAGAATGTGATCTAAACGTTAATATGTACTTTCATATAACCAAACGTTTTTTATTCCTTGAAAAATTCTTGATACCTCCTCAATGAGGAATTTATCCCAACTCAGTTTGACTGTTAAGTACAATATTTACGTATTACGTTAAGTATTTTCATTTCTTTTTTACGTAAATTGTTGACCTCCTACCTCCTGTTTTATTTTTCCATGAACAGGTTTCTCTTTGATTAACTATTACTGCATCTACCACTCTCTCTTTGTGTATTCCTTAATCCTCTTGCTCCTTGACTATAGTGGTCAAGGAGCAAGAGGATACACATTATATCAAATCATATCAATGGACACACAACCATTGCAAAGTTAAGAAAGGGTAGATAAAATTCGCCCCTGAGACTGTATGAAATCACTAAGTTAGTCATCAAAGCTCTTGACGGCAAGATGAACAAAGATTAGGCTCACTGTGTTCAGTGTTTCAAGTCTTTCGAAGGCTTTTTCTTTTCACACACCACAGCAAGGAACGCTACTGACCAAAGATTTTCCTCAAAAAGGATAATAAATTGAAAGTTCATTAAGATAGGCTGTACCCAGTGATCGTTTCTTATCTTGAGTAGCCCATGAATTATTCCGCACAAATTCACAACTGTAAGTGGGGAGAGGAACTTAATTGACTTTCTGCTGCCGGCAACTCACAGCCTGTATCAAATAGTACAATTCGCGCATTAGTAATAAAAGAAGCATTATAAACTATCGAGCAAAATGTTCATTTAAATTTGAGCTTAGGGGGTAACAGTAATTGAGTTGATAATTGGCTTAATAGAAGGAGAGAACATATCATATTCATTGGTAAAACGTTGGCACAATTGTGTTGCATCGAAAGAATAAATTTGGACCGTTAGCCCCATTGTATTGTCTCCGAAGTAATTACTTTGAAAGGGACAAAATACTTAATAATGATTAAATAAATGTTTTTTGAAAAAACGTCATTTAATTTTTGAACAGACCTTGTACATGCATACGTTATTCTATAAACTATGTTGGATGCATGCTATTAACAACCCCACCCGTGGAACTAAGCGTTCCATCGATGCTAATCACTGATTGATCAAATTGAAAACAGAAATAGGAATAAATATTCATTTTCTCTATCTTCAAGGTACATGATTATGAGGGATTGCTGGAGCTACCGCTCAGAGGAGCGACCAAATTTTACCTCGCTTGTTGGAGCTCTCGACGAAATTCTTACTGTCACAGGAAATGTAAGTCTGTTTGCAACATACACCAGTTTCGACTAAAAGAAGCCTTGTTGCATGGGGTGCTGCTGAAGAGAAACTAATCTTTACTTCACTTTCTGTAATTGTAAAATGGAAAAACGATACGGATAAGGGGAAGAATTAGAACAAATACCTATTACTCATAACCTTTTAAAGCAAATACAAATTAAAATAGAAACCCAAACAATTTGGAAGGAAACCAACCTTTTTGAAGCAAATAAAACTAGGAATTAAACAAGCTATAAATTTTAATGGGCGAGAAATGTAAACTAGTAGAACACAAATGTTATCACAGCAAAATTAGATCAAAAAATTTGTTAGCGAAAGATGAAACAAAATTTTTAAAAAAATTTTTTTTATGAAATGAACCTGAATATTGAAAAGAAAAATTGTAAACAAAATGGACAGACATTTTGTAGCAAAAAATTGAAAGCTAAAGATAAAGAAAATGGTTTTAACAAAAAAAACATGGGGGGAAATCTTTTCTGTGTGTTAATTGTTGTTTACTAATCCCTTAACCAATGCAGTTTGATAAATGGTGGTTGTTTGTACTCGTGTTCGTGGCAACTGAATTGTTGATGAATTTGTATTAATGCAATTTTGAATGATTTGAGCTAATGAATTACTCTCCATTCTGTTGTAAAAATGGCTATGTGGTGGTGGAGATATGAATCAAGATCGATGAAGCTCAGAGGAAGAACAGAAGCGGTTGGAGATTGATTGAAGCACGATGAGGTATTCAAATCCTCATGGTCCTTCCTTTATATTTCAGCCCCCAACCGCTTTTGCTTTTAGAAATCCGGATTTATAAGCTGCTAGTTCAGACAGTTCGAAAGATACTGGCTCGCTTCAGACTGACCTGGAATTCGACGACGTATCTAAACATTTAATTATGCTTGTGAACTGATTGGGCAAAGAAACGAAGGATAACTGCATCTGAGCCTTCAGCAGAAGACTACTAGAAATGCCATCAGGTGAAAAGTTTGATTCAATGCTCGTTCCTAGCATACAAGATAACTATATTCATTGTCTATAATTAAAAAAAAAAGTAGGTTATTTAATCATTCTTATGTTCATTCCAAAACAATTTCAACCATAGAACGACGAATTCTTTTGCCATTAAGTGAAGAATTGGGGGAAACTAAAACTGCCAGAATGACAAGAAATGCCAGAGGTTTTCAAAAGCATTT
Source organism: Pachypeltis micranthus (assembly GCA_020466155.1). Lineage (NCBI taxonomy): Eukaryota > Metazoa > Arthropoda > Insecta > Hemiptera > Miridae > Pachypeltis > Pachypeltis micranthus. Next base: position 44,030,422 of record CM035768.1, read on the forward strand.
TCCAGGCTTGTACTGCTGTACTTCTCATTGTTAAACTGTGAGTGATATTCGTGGAATGAGTGTATCTTGAGCCGTCTTCAGGGGTTCAGAATCGGAGATATCCCAGGCCCATAGACGTTTTTTGTAGGATTCTCAAGGGAGCCAATTCTACGAATTCGTCAGTTTATATCACCCTCTAAAAGAAGGGAATGCGTTGTAACATCTTTATTTGAGTTTCATCACACAATTTCAATAAAGCAACAACAATGCTGAGCTCATTCTTTACATTGGAAATGATAGCTCAACAAAATGATTTTGATGTACTGTGATAGCTTTGAGCAATTGTTGACCCAATTATAAGATCTCGCGAGTAAACAGCAACAGAACTCCCACCTATACCTTGTGGGTGAGAATAAACCTGTGAGGTCATTACTGCCTGCTCTTTCAGTGTCATCCTTGAAAGAAAGTATTTGCGTTTTTTTGAGGTCATTATTGTTGTATGTACTCAAGGAAGTTATGAAAGTGTCCTGAAGATCTTTTTGTCATACTGCCCTTTCTAACTAAGCTCATGAACGTTCTGCTACAAGGCAGTCTCTGAATAGGCTGCTAGTAGTTGAGTGTGATATCCTTTTAGCATAACTGCTGCGAACTACAGCAAGAACTTCGATCACTATTTCATCGGTAAAATTACCTCATAAAATTACCTAAGAAGTGTATTTGCGGCATTCCCTCTAAAAGAAGACAATTTATGGTGCTTTACTCTTTCATATAAAAGAATGATGGGACAAAATACAATAGAGAGATTCAGAGTCGATCACCTATTTGAATGGGTGCATTGCAACAGGAAAGAGTTTATCTGCTTATTAACGATTTTGTAGTACACCAATGACAAGTTGTTCTCAAGGAATGATCAGACAGTTGGACAAATGTGATTGTCATGATACCTAAGAAGAATAGTGATTGGGGTTTGTATGTAAATTATTTTGCTCAACACCATCACAGACATGAACCACCTTTTATCACTGAAGAAAAGATTCAGTACTTCAGATTTCCTAACTGGGTACTAGCACATACCTTGGTAATCTTTAGGTGTAGAAAACACCGCCTTCTGCTTCCGGTACGAACTGTGGTCATTGAAAGTTGAGTTGGCATCCCATCCCATCTGCATTCCAGAGCTTGAAACAATAAACACACACCTACCAGATGATAAGGATTTACTGCGTAGGTTGAAATGAGCTATCTCAAGGATATCTGTAATTTTATAGGTGTAGCGTTTGTGATTGATTCATTTTACTTGCATGGAGCAGCACACTTCAGAAGCTAGTGAAAAGAACAATTATTTGTCAGCAGTTCTAGTAGCTCGGTGTTCACTGGAAGGTCGGTATTTGATGCAAGGAACATGAAGTTGTTGCTACACAGAAAAGGCAAGGAGGTTCACACTCAGCCTCTCTTCAATTAAACGGTTTTAGCACCCTATTTCAATGAGTTGCTGTCATTGTTCGTTGTGCATTTTCTTCACAACATGGCATGAGACAATTTTTATTTCGCACCACCTTCGTAGCTGCAACATTCATTCGGGGTATGTGTTCTAAAGTTTCGATATTCCTTGTGAGGTTGTCACATGAAGAAACCAACTTAATAGCACAATGACTTGATTGGATATATGAAACATCTCCTTCACATCGTCAGAATGCAAGACAGATAGATAATTTGTATCTTATGTTATTCAACTGGTTGGGGAAAGTATTCTAAGATGATCAATTGGATTGTAAATGTTAACCATCGTTTGCCTTCTGACAATATAATATTCTGATGATTCGCCCTTCTGGGTATCTACCAGAACTCACACTAGTTTTACCTTTCGAGTATGTAGCATAAAAACTTCTTTAAAATACTTTGAAATACGACAAAGACATGCGTGAATGGAAATTGCAATGTAGAATCAGTAACCTCAAGATTCAAGGAGGCGCCTTCTACACAATCCGCACTAAGTCAAAAACTGTGATTCGTTACTGCAATACACTTACGAGTACAAGTATCTCGATTCCACCTTCATCAACCAGAAGATCCCTGAGTTCTTTTGAGAATCTAGTGTTGTGGGGTTAGTTAGACTTGGTGACTTTCCTATTTAGATACTATTTTGTTCTTTACACGTACATCTTCCAGCTTCCACGGTGTAATGGCTGTGTGAATACGATGACAGGTGTATCATTGCCATGTTGCAATCAAGGTGTAAAATAAGGAACAGCAAGACAACCTCCGAAATAAATTGAGCAATAAGTTAAGAAGTTTTGCCATGACAAATCTCCCAAGAAACTAAAAGAGTTGGAATGGGATGATTAACCCTCACTTTAGTGAACTGTTATGAACCATACAAGTATTATTCAACAGAAGCGTACTTTGGTTGTACCAGTATCCTTAACAATTTATGGAAACTGTTTCTTTGAGAGCAGTTCTAGGCAGTGAAATAACTGAATTTCTGTTCGGTACAAATAAACGAATTCTCAGTTAGGAAGACGTCTAACTGATGCGCTGATTCTGTGATGAGGTAAAAGTGGACTGTATTGGTTGTTTACGTGTTCGATCCAAAATTTACATTAAAGACTGACTCACCAATGGCGATGGCGTTTTCCTGGGCCCAGTACTTACGAGTGCAGGTGACGAAGCGACGACAGTAGATGATGGCACATACAACTTGGATCGCACACGAGAATTGAAAAATGATATAATTTTAGATAAAAACGCCGGGTGACCTGGTCGTTTCGGGTTATGAAAGGTAAAATTGTGCAAAGACGCGTAAGGGAAGGGAAGGAACTCAATGAGATTGAGAAGCAAACGGCGAGCTAATGAAAAAGGGGGGAGAGCGGGAAGCGGCTACCGACGAAAGGCCCGAGCCTGGGCAAGAAAAATCATGAGCGTGTTTTGAAAGCGCGTACAGTATTAGTATCAATAATTATAACACAGAGGGTTCCTTTGGTGTCTACAATCACTCCACGCTACTCAAATATTTGGCGGGTCTCTACATGAACCTCTTGACATAATTCACCAATGAAGGAACCCCCATCAAGTGCAGCTGAAGCAGAATCGCGTATTTGGCACTTCTGTACACGGAATTCTTCAGTGATGACAAGAAGAACTACTAGCTACCACTTTTGCAAATTCTTGTTTGGAGTTTCCAACACTAAAAATTCCCGCCATGTCAGCTCTAACTTACTCCCTACTTCCTCCATCACGCAGTTAGCTAGACTTTCTTCACAAGCCCAAGGGTGGTGGCTGGTGATCTTGGCTAAAAAATCAGCTACAGAAATACTCTTCGGCTCCTAGCTGTGGATGTGAGCTCATTCGTTTCCTATGTTTTGCTATTCCGCTCAAATAATTCCATAGTCTTGCGTTTAGACTCAATCTACACACCATACATGAATGATTTCTTCCTTACGTATTACCCGCAGTTTTCAACGAGGACAATAGCACACGTGTACATATGTGTGACGCTACAGAAGCAACAAAAATGAATCATCCCAACTTCTTTCACTGGCATCCCTTGGAATTGGATGAGGCCAACGCTGTGAAGAGTCATCAAAATATGCAAGGAAAAAGACCAGACAAGGCTTTGAGACCAATAAAAACATTACAATGCCAGTTTAGGTGTTTTATTAGTGTTGCGCTCTAAAAAACCAGAGTAAACGAATATGTGAAATCTATGAGGTTAATAGGTTCTAAAGAATAACAAGTGTGAAGATGAATGACAGTTTAGTGGGGTTTTTCAAGAACCGTCTAATTAGCTCTCTTTGTTAATAGTGGAATGAGAACAAATGTGACCTCAATAATGTTTAATAGAGTTGATAAAGAAATAGTAGATCTTACGCTCAATGAAATTCAGGTAAATTTTTATTTATTTCCTGCAAGACTTCAAATGTATTGAGTGGCAACTATCTTCTTCGCTCTAAACAGCATGCAGCTAACATAAAAATGAAGAAACTGTGGTGTTAAAGGGCTGCATGTATACTAACCAAACTAATTTGATGATGACTTCTACTAACACAGGTTTATGTGAGCAATGGAGGTTCTGCATGAATAATTCTTGTTAACCAAAGGAGATGACACTTACTGTCTCATCAACAAATGACTGACAAATATGAGAGAAGTTATTGATTTTCTACCCATTTTAACGTTGAAGTTTTACTCTGCCAGTCACTAACTTACTCTTTTTTATGTCAGAAGGAAGAGCATCGTGCATAGAAACAACAAAAATGGAGATCTAAAAGCTCTTTTCTTCATCTGCCAGTTATTGGTTGTGTTTTTTAATAAAGTATCTCATGCTTCATAAATGGTACTGAAAGGAGATTCTCTTAGCGTAATCGCTGCTCAAAACGCGCCCAGCACGTCAATCCTATGCATTTGAGTGCCCACCTTGTTGCGCTCATCATGTGCCAGGCGCACGAGGGGCCAAACTATGTTCTTGTGTAACCTTTAAGATTGATTGATTGATTGATTAAGCGGTTTATTTAACCAACCAGGGAGGATTAGGGCCATAAGGCCCTCTCTTACATCATCCCTGGCAAACAGTATTGGTTACAATTGGTTGGTCTTGTGCGGTGTACAGAGTAAAAACAAGAAAAAAATATAAACATAAATAAATCACTTCTGGATTGTCCTTTCTTTCTCTCTTCTGTCTTTCTTCTTCTTCTTGTCACTTCTACGACTTCTGAGTGCTATTCCGTCCTTTCCTCCTCTTCGCGTTCCTCTAAAAGCGCGTTCTTGCAAATGCTCTTGAAAGACGCAACGCTCACGGAGGTGTCAAATAGGGCTCGATTTTCATTATAAATTCGAACAGCTAAGAGATAGTAACCTAGCAAATCCTGGCTCTATGCTGCAAAATATCCAGGGTAGATACTCAAATACACATGTTAAACATGGATGCAATAGTCTCAGCCTAAGGAAATTGTAGGGAAGTTTAACGGGTCATGAAACATTTTCACAAGTGGATACTATTTTGGACCTGTATCATAAGAGGAGGAGATGAGGAAGGGATTCGAGGCATGCCAATTAGGCTCTACATGGTGCTTGATAAACACTTCTCAAACCAAACCATGATTCTACGTTACTTTCATCCTAATCACATGCACATCCAACACAATGATGAACAACTCTTTTTGTTAAACCTTTAAATTGCGAATCAATTATGTAGGATGTTAACACATGTCACTCGGCCCTAACCTTTGCTGTTCTACCCTCAGACCTGAAGTGAAAAATACCATTTCATCGCTTTAATATCATGCATGAACATTGAACATTGCTAAAATGATTTATTAATCATAAATTCTCGTGAAAACTGATATTTTAATTGGACCCTGATTAGCAGACTTCAGGCTCTGGACCCAAAGACAAATTTGCAATGCAAAGTTTCTTGAATTGTTTAATACCTGTTTCGTCTTGCCTACATAAAAATATATATTTTATAAACCTAAAATTAAAACACACACGTGGAAATATATAATAGGACTTTTTTGTATACACTAACATAGAACTGAAAAGACTTGCAAATGATAGAATATACTAAGAATTGTTAAATAATATTTACAAGAAATATTGTAAGCTAAAAAGTAGAAGTGTCTGGGAAGAATCTAAAGAAAAGTGAGAATTGGAGGGAAGTGAATATTTTGCTAAGCCCAAAAAGGGGAAATATCAATATCTGTTGTTGGCGTTGGAAAGAGTAATTAGGGAAAACGGAAATATCAAAGGCAAAATCCCTTGTCGCCCTACAAATAATTTTAAATTCTTTTTTGTTAGAGGGGTAGGTAATTCAACTCCAGGGAGTAAGAAAAAAAACGCCCTGAATAGTATTAATTCTTTTTTAAAATGAAAACCAAAGAAGGTAATAAAACTCAATAATTACTTAACTGTAGCACATGCACTATTAACTAAATCCAAACTCCACTGTACCTGAAGGTTTCTGGAAGGGTACGGAGAGATGCAACGTAGGTCTTAATTCAGGATGGGGATACGGGCCCAGGTTAAAAACAAATCTAATGGGATAGGGACACCGATTGATGGGCCCTGCCAGGAGGATACCAATTGATGGCATCCTGGGCTGAATGTGTTAACCGCTTTATGTACCACCTGAAGCAGCAAATCATTGCTAATCGTTATGCCATCTAATGAGACGAAGTAGTCAAAAACGTAGTTTGCTGGAAGGTCAGGGCTTTATATAACAGGTTGGTCACTAGCCACAGATTTTTATTCAACGATAAGTTGGGATATGCAAACAAAATGCATGAATGCATAATATTTCGGGTGCAACTAATACCTAGCTGAGAGGAGAGTAACTAGATAATGGTGCTACATCGTGATGGTTTTCTACTTTTGAACACATAAAAATTACAGTACCAGTTTGCTACCTACACAATCAGATGAGGTTATAGCAAGTGAGAGTTGAAAAGTGGGCTATCCAGGAATAGTTGGCATAAGAGATCACATTACTTTCTAACCTCTACTATTCGATGCATTCCTCTGGATAATTCATAGAGTAGAAATTCACAGGGAATGGTGAGGTGCGGTTCCTCACTCAAGTATGAGAAAGAGAAAAACCAAATGTATTGTTGGTAGTGAAGGGTGTTGCCTTTGGCCAGAAACCCATCGTTAAATTGTTCATCCACGATCCTTTCCAGTACAGATATTTGCTCATAACAATCTCGAGGCACTATTCACCGATTATTGTTAATACACGCTGGCATTAAAAAAGTCTTCATATCATTCAACAACATGACAAGCTTAGTTTGACAGATTTCTGATGACTCAACTTGGTTAATTCTTTTTTGCTTTCATCTACCAAAAGTAGTGAAACCACGTTTTCCTAGAATGAGTCGGAAGTATTTTCTACTTCCCAATTTCACTTGCATTTTCGTCCCCCCCCCCCCCGTATTATAGTTAGTTGAAGTGTTTAATTCGATAGTTTGTCACCTAAAAATATTTCTTTACTTACGTTTCAGGAGTACCTTGATGTGGGCATGCCAGAACTTGACACACCGCCATCTAGTCAAGAATCTAGTATTGGTGAACAGTTCTCTTACTTAATGTAGGGGTGGGATGTAAGTAAGTTGCCGTAAAATAATTTTCACTGCAACTTACGCGGAATAGGAGAGTGAGATTGTAAATATTTTTCTACGCACAGTATAGTGGTCAAGTGGGCAAGTAATAACGTTGGTTAACTTCCAACAATTGAGTGAGAAGCCGTCCAGTCATGTATATTTTGTAAGGTTAAGATTTTGAGATGTGTTAACCCATTCTATATATTATGGCAGCCTCAACGCCATTCTACAAGCTTAAATTGACGAGATTGACTGGACCAATCTGTTCTGTTCAACGTTCCCCAAATATATCCTCGGGAGTGCTTTTGCTCCAAGGGCTATTTCTGTGTAACAACCATAGTTACGTGGGATCAGTATGCTCAGTTGGTTGAGGTGAGCTTGCTTTATTTGTGCTGCATTGAATGGGTTAGGTATGGTAATATGGTAGTTCTTATTCAATTTCTCGTGTTATCCACGAATTATGTGATACCATTGACTATTGTCTAGAGAAGACTGTAACAAGAAGCTGTATTATTAGCGTATTGAAAAACGTTGAATCTATATTTGTTCGTAGAAAAATAGAGTTTGAATAAAATACGAAACTTTACCACTGCGAAAAATTTTATAAAATTGAAAGCTCATGAAAAATATTGTAAGAAATATAAAATTCAGATATCTGTTCAATTGTTCCTCGCATAGTTTGCTTGAGCACTGTCAGTCAATACTGCTCACTTTTCTTGGGTCCTGTGTGTTCATAAATTCCATCATCTATAAACATTCAGTTGTCAAACATCATTGAGTATAAGCAATCACCCATGTATCTAGAGCGTCATTATATCTTAGCAATGTTACGTGTTCATGTTTATGCCTGTTGCTACATGTTTTTTATGTACAAATACTTGGTCACTCCTGCCAAGTCTTGTAATCACTTATCCATACCCGTTGTACCCAAAACGCATTTCCAAAAGCGATTAGCATTATTGTTAACATCCAGGCTTTTATTGTTAAAAGCCTTTGTGCTTAAGGTAAGTTCTCATATCTGTTGTTTTTAATGTTCAATGTATTTCTGTGTTGGTAGTATATTGATATATGTGTATATACGTATGACCCAATGGCACTTGGTATCAAATATCTGGTTCAAATATCTTTCAACTCCTTTCTTTACCATTTACTAAGTTGCTCTGAGCCTTAGTTTTTACATGATAGCTAAGCATTGATACCACCTCACCACTACGACCTCAAAGGGGCGTCACTGAGAAGTTCAAACCACACCATCACTTATTGTTGTTCCATTTCCTAGACTTGCAGTGATTTGCCACGCGGAGGGGTCGAATTTGAAGTAAAAACCCGAATTTGAAAAAGTTGTATTTGTGTGGGAGCAGGTCTTTGATGCCTAGTGCCATTGTATGCAAGTTTTTTGACAATGATATTATGATATCACACAAACAGTGGCGCCACAGAAGTTATTTTTGAAAATTGCCGAGGGAAACAAAAAAAATCATTTTTCAATGATTTTAGTCCTGATATAGGATTGGTTCTCATAGTTCTTTATATTTATACCAATGAAATGATGTATTGGACCTGGTTTCTAATGAAGCAGATGAATATACTTAAGAGTATGAAACAAAATGTTGACATTCCTCACTTGAATCTCAAGACATGTTAAGTTGTGCAACTTTTTGATGCATATTGAACGCTGTTCTAACTGTTGTACTAAAAAGAAATGGTTATCCCAGTGGGAGGGATCCTTTGGGTTTCTAATAAGTGGACCTTGGTCAGCACGTTTCAGTTACGATTTCTTGCTGCTATTATTGATTAGGTTTCTCGCAAGAACGTTGCTAATGTTGTATCACTTCGCACCTGATACGGACATTGAGTTTATAGTATAGAACCTTCTGCTTGAGCACTCGAAAGTGATTTCAATTTTAGCTTTCCACGAGACTGCTAACCTCTCCTCCAATCGCTGGACCGTAATCGTGGGTTGGGAGGTCGTGTTATCATGATGTAGAAAAGCATATTTTCCATGGTTTTCAGTCATCCTTGCGGCGTTCCATTCAAACTGATTACTTTATTCAGTAGCCCTTGAAATGGAATGCGTGCTCTAATTGGTCAAAATTTACTATGTGGTTGTTGCTATACTGACAACATATTTTATTATCGTAATTGACTCTCAATGCTATTTTCATTTAAATAACTTCACGCTGATTTTACATGTATTTTCGTTTATATTATTGGAACGAAATGACAACATTTCGTTCAAAAGTGCATATTCTAAAATGGACTTAAAGTCTGAGCCAAGAAAGGCCCCTAGTGTTAATGATAGTTATACTCATATTAGCATGTAAGTACATAAACTCCTTAATTCTCATGCAACTGTACATCAAAGAGTTGTTAATGTCATGTGGGTCAAGTGGAGTGAATTCATGCATTGTATTTATATAATGGATGTGTTCAAGAATTATGCCAATACAACCCTGTTCTTCCAGCTTACTTAAAGATGACCAAGGTGGGATACTAGTCTAAATGTGCCCATACAAAGAGAATACTCTTGGAAAGATCCCCATAAATTGGCCAACTATTTAAATTACTTTTTTCAGTGATTTAATTATCACACCATCTTGTTCACTTGCTTTGGTTGCTGTATGCTAATTGGAAGAGCTACATTGAAACATTAACCATTTGAAGCATACGTTTGGCTACATTTGTAGTCAACCATTCACCTAAGCTCAAAACAAATGGGATAAGGAACGAGTAGTGATCTTCAATTCTTCTCGGTAACTAGACCTTTATGATTTATTTTCAGTTACATAAATTGACCTGCTTTCTGTTATTTAAATGTATAATTTTATTGTTTATTTATCATCCTGCATTCATTTACTTATTCAGTATTTCTAATTCATTTCAAATTGTTTATAATTGATAATTGGTTTATAATTTTACTTATTCATTTATTTGTTCTCATCTCACCAGTTTTCTTGGTATGAGCACCAGCATATACATCTAGATTTCATCGAACATCTTACAGGTTCTATGAAACCGAAACACCATCTTGAGGGCATTGAAGTCCACAGTACTTTGAACTCTATAATTAGATTATATTACTGCATTGACTCGCTGGCATAAACAAAACTTAACCCTTACAATTTCTCTCTCAACTAGACCTGAGCATTCAGTGCTGTTCTCAGGAGTGTTGTATTAAGAAGCAGTAAAACCATTCATTTGTGAGAGGAATTCCTGTGTGACTGTTCTGATAACCAATCTTCCTTTAAAATCGTGTGTTTTCATAATGTGAATGATGTCCATGTGTAGGCTAAAGGTTACATATGTTCTTATCACTCTATATACTCCCCTTCAACTCCTTCATTGCTTCTAACTCATTGACCATCTTGCAGCATGAGATCAATTTCATTATGAATACGTCTTTAATATAGCTAGATAGGTAAGCATTAGATGTATGTAAATAAGTATTTCGTAATATTATAGTCAGCTCAGCTGCAGTCTTTGACTCAACATGAAAAAACTGACCTGAAAGTTCATGACTAATTTACTAAATGTTAGATTCACAAGTTTATATTTGGTGTTAATGCATAAGGCTAGTATTTAGGTTCGTACGTCCTTGTCAGAACGTGTTTTGACTAGTTATGGTATTGATTCAGCAGTGTTTATTGGATGATGCGAGTTAAGCTATTTGCCTACGTGGGCGAGTCCTCCGGTGCATGCATGTGCATCAACACTACATTGCCATAACCTCAGATATTCAGGGCATTTCCTGGTGTTTGGGGGAGACCATTTTCAGAATGAACAGACGCTTTTGAGATAGAATTAGATAGAAGTGCAATGGCTTGCTAAATAGCCTTGTTCTGTGCTTTAGGAGAAAAAAAAAACGACAAACAAAAACGGTCGTCAACATTGTCTGAATATGATAGACCAACTTTGTTTCCAATCCAGTTGACTAATCGATAAGATTTATCACATTACAGTTGAAAAAAAAGAAGCTTTTATTTTTCTTGAATTTTATTTTTAATTTGAAATAATGAAACTAAATTTTAGACTAGCGAGAGACGTCGTTCATTCTCAGTTTTATGTGGTAATTATAAGTCATTGTTGTTACTTATCTAAATTGGTTCAATTATTAGCCAGGTAATTCAATATTCATAAGGAAAACAGGCTTATCCGTCATGTGTGTCATAATTTTAACTTGGTGAAAGGCAGTCCACAATGTTATTACATAGCATGTAACAAGCAGCTGAATACTTTATTTTACCCCATCATGTTCAATTAATGTTACATTATACAAGAAATCATCAACTGGGCAGTTTTTTCACTGAATCACTCACATTTTAAAGCATCAGGGTTTGTTATTCGGGAATATACATCTCATAGATTTTAAAACTTGGGCTCGTAATTATTCGGCAAGCTTTAAATATGTTCTTATTTTAGGTAGTTTCATACCCGGCTCATAATAATTGAAATCCCAAGATCTGACATACAACCCTGTTCTTCCAGCTTACTTAAAGATGACCAAGGTGGGATACTAGTCTGAATCAATCGTCATTAAGAATATAATAAACAATGCGAGGTTTTGTACTTTTGCTAACGGTCTGATAATTAAAATAGAGTTTCATCACTGCCTCAAACTTGAAAATATGGGTACATTGCCAACTTTCACTATCCTTCTTAAGAAGGAGTATAGTGGAAAAACACAGAGACTATGTAACAGACTATTAAACGACTCTCAACCTCTTGAATTGTACATATAAGCTTTGTTGGAACAAATGCCCTTGATGTATAAGGTACAACACTTGAGATTTCATTTAATATAGCTTTTTATTTGAATTGAAGTTACACATTCTCTACTTTATTAAAATCACGCCAGCGGTCTCTAAATATTCTGCTACTGTATTCGGAATGAACTTTAGGATGGATGGTGGAGGGGGGGGGGGAAAGGGCAGTGTAGGGAGATGAAAGGAGTGCCCTTCAGTACAGATTGAATCATCCTTTCAAAAGTTGAAAGTTATGTTTGAGAACACAACTCTCTTTTTATTGACGTACATTTTTAAATTGCCATTTAAGGATTATGGCTAGCGCATCAATGTACCTAAGAATGTTATTGCATGTTCATATAATAGCTCGTAATTTTTCTTGTAAGGCTACAGCTTATTGGTAATTTTAAGATAATTGTTTGATATATATATATCACAATTTACTTAGATTTTGTCTCTCATTTGAATCACCCATTTCCAAAACCTAAAGCATCGAAAGAAAACATTGTGGTTGTTGTAAAAGACCATCTTGACACTTCCCGAAGAAAACCCAAATAGCTTCTTCTCGTTTATTTCAAATTGAGATAGAATGGTGGCAGCACTATTGCAAAACAGAGAAGTTCATCGCTAATCATGGACAAATCAAGTTTCTGCTTAAACTTTAAGCTGTGTCCCAAGTTCCTATCTGGGAGTTTATGCATTTAGGTGATTCGCAGTACACAGTGAATTTTATTTAATTAGCAATTTTGCCACATTTTCATGTTCGAAATAGTTCCAATCAGTATAATTCATAAGGAAGTTCAATTTTAGTTTACAAGTGAGTTTAAAAATTGGCTGCTTCATGTAAAACTCATTGGGATCACATGTACAGTACTTTCCACAAGTTTAAGTCTTAAGACGAGGCAGGTTTCTGAAATGATTGATTCAATTGGTAACTATTAGATATTTGTTAAATGTATAATTAACTTTACAGTATTTTCTGAATGATAATTCTAAGGGATTTGTTAAATGAAAAAATTGATGTTTACTATGTATTAGTCTATTTATTATGAGGAAGTAAACATCTCATTTAAAAAAAACCGCTTTGAAATAACATGACACTTATTACAGTCATGAAGAGTGAGAAAGGTTGGTTGTTACCCATCGGGATTGCTTAAGCTGAACATTCACTGGGTGCTATTTGTTTCACTTCTAATAGAATTATTGTTATGAAACTAATTCAATTCAGACAACAACCGCCACAATTCAAGCCATCTTTTTTTCAAACTGAATCTAAAGAATTTGAATGAACACACAAAACACATCCTCATCAATCTTATTTAGCGAGGGTTAATAACCCCTTTCTATACAGTCCCCTTTGTTTTTGTGCGTGTATAGGAAAACCCGAGGAAATGAACCATCAATTGAGTTTTAAAATGCATATCCAGTGGATATTCAGGCTATGTGAGTGGCAAAAGCGAGCTCGCTGGATGCAGGCAAATTTATGTTACCTAAAACTATATTGGTGTTTATGATATTTGAATGTTTTATGGCTCGAAAAATAGCTACTCTTAAGTCATATGATGAAATGAGCTACATAATAGCGCTGCGTTCTGTGTAATATGAACTTTCTTTGTCGTATGTCTTTAAAATTCAGTTCGTCTTCAGAACTCCATCGTTCAATTATCTTTTATTAAATGTCTCTGTTGTGAATAAATAGTAATTGTGAAATGCAACACCTGGCAGTTCATTTTACTCACTTGACCTCCTCATACGTATTTCCTGCAGGGACATGTATGGAATATATGCAGAACATTAGCCTTCACACTGAATGAGGTATTGTAAATGTACCTAAGCTTTATAAACGAACATTTTATTAAATGTTTCCATCTGATGATGGGACATCCAGTGGTATGAAGAAGAAGTTCTGCATATAGAAAGTACTCATCTTTAAAGACGCTGTTGGTGAGAATTAGAGACTGAACAAAGTACTATCTCTCTGTTTTTGGAAACAGCTGACCTATGTACACAATAAGAAAGTGAGCTCGACTCAGAAGCTCCATGCCCACCTAAATTCAAGCAATTATCTGTTGTGTTGCTTTAGACATGTGTGAAAATTTATATATTACAGACAACATTAATCAATGTTACATTCGCCAATTAGAAGCAAATGCAGACAAAATGAAGTGAAGAATAAAGTGGACCGGAGGCAGCCTCGTTGCTTCTTTCCTGATACACCCTCAAATAAATCATTGAAATAATGCGGGGTCTCAAATGTTCCTGCAAACTTTCAACAAAGTTCCAAATTTTCTAACGACTAGGGGAGGGATGGTAGAATTTACTGCTTCACCTCTCGATTCGGCATTTCCTGAGTAAATGATTCCTAAAAAATACATTATGTTTTCCTTCAATTGGTGGCAACTGGGCTTTGTAGTTGCCACTGACAATATTTCTCCAATTTGAGTGAGCGCGGCCTCTGATCAAGCTTCATTCACTTTGGTTTATTATTCATTCTGATATATAAGAAAATTAACAAAAACGCAATTTTGGTAGTTTTATCGCGAATACGCTGTGTTGGGTATCGTTTTCTAGGTATTTTTAGATGCTGGGTCGAATGGAACAACTCTCAGGGGCTTATAGCTGCGTCCAAATCAAAATAGTGAAATCACAGTAATTATAGTGAGCTAATTCCAACTAATTGAAAGAACTCGCGAGCCAATACAGCGAAAGTAATCGTTTCTTCATTTGTACTCCTGCCCGCCAGCACGAGTCGCCATGTCGTGCCAATTGCCTACGGGCGCCTGGAATATTTAGTTCTCGTCGTTCTATTGTAGTCAGTTCATGTTTTATATGGTTTACTGGTGTTATTCGATTCTGAATCGAATGGGATGGGTATCGGAGATACTTTCTTTGACTTCACAAAGTAGAAAGGGAGGTTATGTAGTCAGTTGACAAAAACATGTTGAGTTAACTTCAGATCTTTCAATTCAGGGCCTACTGAGTTCGAAAAATATTATTTAGGGAAATGGTTTGTGTGTGTATCCATCCCTAAGCCCAGTAAGCCTTCAAAGTTTGGAGTTGCTCTTCATAGTTCAGTTGACGGACGGGAACTCAGGCAATGTTACGACTTCCCCTACTCTTTGTGTTGTCGATCGGGGGAAAAGTCTCAATACCAATTGCCCCAGACCACAAATTTTGTTGTTAATCTCCAATATAATTTAAAATAAAATAAATATGTATAAGACATAAATAAACAAGGAACTTCTTTCAAGATGTAAACGAAATAAAGTAAAATTCTTTGGCGCAAATTTCCGTAGACAATCCAACGAGAAAAAGAAAATTAAAGAGTGTTTGACCATAATGATTATCAAGGGCACGAAATCATGCAGCTGCAGGTGTTGGACGCCCCTGATGCACTTTGGGAGACGCGTCGGCAGAATGGCAAGTCACTATGTCAGAACTGACACGAAGATGATGACGAGAACAGTTTGATACAGTTGTACAATTCGATGTAGAACCTATTACTTGAAGGCACGAAGTAATCCAATGGGATACTGATGACCCAGTGAATTTCGAGAAACAGTTAGATGTCAGGATTCTGATGACCCGTATTCGATCTAGTAGAAAAACAAGAATGGACGAAAAAGAATCGGGGCTTCGAGCTTGCGGCACATCCGAAAAAACAAGTTGTCACGAGTCTTCATCTCTTCCCTGCTTGGCGTCATAGGCTCCGCTCCGTGACGGGCGTTTGGTCAAAGTTACCCGTGATAGGCACCCAATCAAAAACAAAACAAATAAAAATTGAAGATGAAAATAATTTGTCGTGCATGAACATACCACCCACCCAAAGAAAAAAAAGAATAAATAAATAAAAGATAGATAAATGAACGGTTTTTTTTCTTTTAATAACAGGAATTGCCCATGTAAAAAACGGATCATGAAATTAGTAGTTAACATTGGATGTTCATTATGAATCATGGGAAGGATGGTTCAGAGGCAGGAGAGAAATCAATTTTATGACAGGACGCTTGAAGGTTGAAGTGGCTGTCTGAACTGTGGCCATCCTCACTATGCCATCATGCCCTGTGTGTGTTGCAGCCACCTTGGCTACAGGCCATTTCATAACTGACGTTCGGTTCCTTTAAAATGACTATATCCCCACTCCTGAGATTATACGGAGGTTGTGTCCATTTTACTCAGCATTGAAGACTTTGGAGATAGTCCTTCTGCCATTGAGACCAGAACTGCTGCTGCATTCTTGAAACTAGTTGCCACCTTGAGAGCAAATTCAAATTTTCATGTAGAAGATAAGGTTCTGGAAGAAAAGTAGCGGTCCGCCCACCAAAAAATGGCCTTGGCTTGTCCTCCCACGTGGTGCGCCATGTGCACACATTCGCGCTCTGGTTCAATCTGGGGGCCCCGATGTTCCATATTTCTCTAACACAATTGTTTTCGAACATTTTAAAAATTCTAACCAAAATTTCATGAAGTTAGATATCTTTCGTCAATATACAGTTTTTCCCTTTGACTATCCCTGTTACCTGTCATTGAATGGATATACAAGCGAACATAAAATGATCATTTCTCACAAGTGGCTGTAACATTTTCATTACGTTCTTCATAATGGTTTTTGTACAAATGCTTAGAAAAAAGATGCAGATTGTATACATAGCATACCATCGAATTAACAGGGATTACTCCACATCAGATATTTCCCATTTAGTTTGCTCAAACAACGTATTTGATGTGTAGCACTTTCCTGTGCCCTTGTATATTCTAAGACATAGCTATTCAATTCATTTCTACGGAAACTCGCGGGGAAGACTTAGCTGCTTGACGTAGCTTTTATTGAAGAGAGACTGACAATGCCAACGTAACTAAGTTTGAGAGTAGGTATTGGAAACCAGATGTTTCGTTATTTCGTATTGGGGTTTGTACTTTGTAATGTTCATTGTGTTCATGATATATTTTCGCGGATCACCGTCTCCACTGATTCCTACTTAATAGCTAAAGTTAACGTACCTGTTTGGTGAGTCCGTCTACTCTGGCTGGTGAGATACTGTGGGCAAGCGCTTTTGATGTGTATCGCCTGGCCATAAAGTCAGTATCTCACCAGCCAAAGAAGACGCACTCACCTAACAGGTAATTTACCTACTGGTGGAACTAACCTAATTACATTAATACCTATGTAATAGCTTGCTTAGAGCACCCAATAATGAGTTTGATTAAAATTTTTAGTAACGGTTTTGAAAAAAAGTGAGCTTTCGTCGTCCAAAGAGCTGACGTATTTTGGCTTATATCTCCCTTCAGAAGTAGCTACGTGGAACAAAATTAGGATGTAGGCTCGTCATGTTCATCGAATTCAGATCGAGACTTTCTGTGGATAATTTGAAAACGTTCACAAAAAAAAAACATGTTTTCCGCACGCACATTTTGGTTGTTATCGTCATTCAACGGACTCACAAAGGAACATTTACCAGAAACAATGCGTGGGTTTACTCGTCGAATTTACTAGTGAATTTGAGACCAGCCGTTTCTCATATCTCTTTTTCGCAGAGATATTTGTTGTGAATGTTATTAGATCAGTGCAAGTTTCGTTGTATGTTTAATCAAAATCGTTGGAAGCGTTTCTCGAGAAAATTCAAAAATTCTTATCTGTGGTATCGTTTTGTCCTCTGCCTCCTTCTTTTCTCGAACAAATAGCGAAAGAAAAATAAAGTATATATAACTTATGTACTATAATATTACCTATTGTACTGCTACTAATGCTGGCTCAACCCCTTGTCAACCCGCTCTCATATCACCTGCTAGCCTAGCAATTCCTGTCCTATAAAACCTCTCCCTTGAGCTGGTCTCTTCCCATACTTCCATCGGCCCATTCACTCTGAACGTTGTGTGGTCGGTGTAATAAAGTGTTTTTTTTTAAACTAAATTCTCAGGGTTGAACTCCTAACTTATATATATCTGGAGCGTTGCAACACACAACTTTTCTTAGCTCTACATCAATTCTCTTGTGTTCATGGCTCTTTCTACTCACTCAATTCATTTGAACTTGGTCAAAAAACACTTCACAGCAGCAGGAAGCGGTAGTGCTCAAAGTTCCGGAATTTATTGTGCTCCTCGTACTCATTCCCGTTCCATTATTGAGCAATTAGCACACAGAAAATTGACGAGGCTGTAAACACGATTTTTTTGAAGAGGATAGTAATCACTTTTGTGGAGTTATTCGGTACGAACTTCTAGAAATGGTAGTAAGCGAAAATGCCATTCCGGAATTTCTGGAATGACCTCCATATACAGTATGAGCGTTTTTAAACACTCACCCTATAGGTTTCGGATTGGACTACTACACAATTGTTTTTTACTATGTATGTTTCATAAAACATGTTTTGGACTATCCATGACTTCAGGGCAAACGATCAAATTTTTTATTCGTTGCTACGCGTTAACCAGGTATAATTTCGGAAATTGGTAAATTGCGTCAGGTAGATATTCACCTCGCGATTCTAAATATGTTTCAAAATCGTGTTTTGCACCATCTGTTACTTCAGGGCAAGCGATCAAACCTATAATTCGACGCTACTCGGTAACCGAGCACAATTTCGGAAATTTGAAAATTGCGTTAGGTAGATATTCACTTCGATTAGCGGAAAGTAAAAAACGTGCCCTCAGGCGTGTAGAAGCTTCTATGGGTCATTGCAGGGCCAGTCTGGTGTCCACTCTCATTCACCAAACCACCCCTCAGTACCTCTAACTCCATGATATCATGTGATTTGATGTGACATCACCCTTCCGCTCAAGTAAAATGGCGACAGCCTGAATCTGTCACATAAGGACTTTTAGGTTTTGAGTGTAATACACATATTTCTTAGGCGGTATTTGTTAAGTTGTACAGTTAATTTCGGCAATAAAATGCCTAGTGCGTCGTACGGCTCTTCACGCTACTATCCGTGGCAGTCTCGGTACAAAACCATCAATCAGAACTCGCTCATGTCTGAAACCACAGGTGAGACACTTCAAACGTTGTTCTATCTCCAGAATTCTTGATCTCTTCACTTCGTATCTAATTCTCAGATTCTGCCACAACTAAAGTTTTTTTAGCCGACGAAACAAAAAGTTTGGCGTTTCGTTCGACTCGTATCTAGTTGAATCCTCTTAACCCATCCAGTGCGGATGGCATCATATGATGTCATGGTGGTTTTCATCTCGTACGGGTGGCATCATACGATGCCATGCCCAACAATAAGAGCGCCCCTCGCCAACCTTTCCGACCGTTAGGTTGTCCGTTTTGGTTTATTATTCATTCTGAATAATAACCCTATGTTTTCGGTCGCGAAACTTTTTTTACAACCCCCCCTCAAAATTTGATACTTTATGTTTCAAGACTTGGAGATTCCAAATTTGCAATGTCCGTCCACCGTCCCCCGTCCAGGCCGCTTTGTGCCTTTAACGTGGTCTAAAAAATTCGTTCTTTCGCCCAAAAATCCGTTTTGGTATCTAGTTGTGCCCGCCATCTCGGCAATCCGATTGGACGAAGCCCGTGGTTGTAATGGGCAAAAAACGGTTAAAAAAATTAACGAAACGCAATACAACGCGGGAGCTACAGCGTTTCGTCGTTTGAACTCCCTCCCTCCCACCGGTCTCAATAAAAAAAAGGCGGCAACGCAGCAGGGCGGGCGGCTCAACTCCCCATTCGCCTCCCAACCGGTTCGCTCGAACCGCCTGACGGGGCAAAATCATCAGACGTTTTGTTTTCGTAGTTCCATTGTAGCCAGGACATGTTTCGTATGGTTTACTAGTATTCAACGCTGAGTCGAATGGGATGGGGGAGCAGTAATACTAGGTCAAGCTGTTCATGAGAATAATAAACCATTGTGTAATAATTTGCAGGGTTTTTACTTTCCACTAATCACAATCACGTAAAATATTGCGAAAATGTAAAAAAGGTGTCTTTACTCTTTGAAGCCTACTGAAATAAAAAAACCTAATTTCAAAGGTAGGTTTGAGCGTGCCAATAGTTCAATTTGTCGGAGAACGACTAGACCAATTATGAAGGTTCATCTTCATTCTGTTCGTAATTTTTTGATGGCATGATTGAGGGCATGATTGTGGATTCTAAACTAGCATTATATATGTAATAATAAGTTCTCATTATTTGATCGCCGCATTCTGAGCTTCGCCCAGAACCAATATCACGAGAGTGGACACCTCGTTGTTCTTCGCCTAGACGCGGCTTGTGTTATCTTATGTTATCGCTAACCAGTCGCTTCTCATTACGCATAAGTTTCACTCTTCACGAATTTACTTGAAATTCTAATTTCGCTTTTGTGATTTACCGTTTTAGTAGCAATAAAGTGTATTGCCGGATTACTGGTTTATTACTCTGCGCAAATTAGGTAGAGTGAACTTATAAATTAGAATTTCAGAAGAAAAAAAATTTTTAAAAACGAAACCAAAATTTTCAAGTGGTTCGAGAATGACCGATAAGAAGTTCCACGTGTTCATCGTAGCCGAAGAATCACCGGATAAGAAGACAACAGTAGTGAATCTCAAACGAATCAGGATCTATGATGAAGATGTTTGGTACCATATTCCTGAAGATTTTCAGAAGGTTTCGACTTACCATAGCGCATTGGCGGCTGTGGGTCCAGTTAAATCAGCCCTTAATGCTATTAAGAACCGCGGCCAACATCGGTCAGTCAAGGTTACAGTTTCTAAGGTAATCGCTGACACTTATCTCGACGAAGATGAGAACTTCGTATTCAAAGGCGTCATGCTGGAAGACGTGGTCGTCGGTACCGAAGGTCGCCCTCCCGACCCAACGACGGCAGAGTTGGCGTTATGTCTTCAACGTTTCAAGCCACTGGAGTCCGTGAAAGACATTTTGGAGCATTTCCTAGTGGAGAAATTCTCGCCGAAAAATCACAATGTGAAGGCGTGGTGTGAACTCTTCGAGAAGGAGTCGTCAAGATTCAGCCTAACAGGTACGAAGCAGATTGAAGTTTTCAAATCCTGCCTGGATCCTAGCATGAGTGATTGGTTCGCTGTGGGTCAACGGAGATTATCGATTTCTGGAGATTGGGAGCAGTGGAAGGAGTTACTGGTTTCAACATATGCAGACTCTTCTTGGAAGTCAATCCGGTACGCGTATTTATTTAAACATTTTGGTGGTTCTTTATTGGATTACGCTGTTAAGAAAGAGAGGATGCTGTTGGAGTTGGATAGAGATTTGCCTGAGTTAGTTATTTTGGATTTAATCGTAGTAGGGTTACCGAATCACATACAAAATTCTTTAGATCGAAACACAGTAAACAATATTCAAGAGCTGCACAATAAATTAAAGAAATACGAAGCTGGGGAAAAGGATTTTCCATCCAATCAAAAGTTTAGTAATTTTAAAATTCCCCCTTCTAATACGAATAGTAACACAAACCCCACCTCTAAAAATTTCGAAAAGAAGAATAACGTAATTAAAAAGCCGTGCTCCATTTGCGCAGGAAAAGGCTTTGCTAATAGATATCATCCAGAGACCAGCTGTTGGAACAGAGTAAGTAAGAAATCCACCAATAGTGCAGAAGCTGAGTCCCCCCAAAGTTCTGGCGAGGAAGCAAAAACGAGCAATTCGGCCACTAATTAAAATAAATTGTCTTTTAAATGATAGTCTTTTTTGCAAAGGTCTGTATGATTCTGGGTCAAACATTTCTATCATAAATAAGAATTTAGTCGAAAAATTGGGAATAACTTGTTTCAAAGTGAAAAACCCAGAGTTTAAAATGGTTAGTGGCCGAGGAAACGTAGTGGGCATAGCGAAAATTAAAGTAAATATTTTCTCTCTCACCAAAGAAGTAATTGTGTTTGTGCTTGATAGCGCCGATTTGGGTCATGATCTTTTGATTGGCTTAGATTTAATTGTTGAATTCAAATTGTGCCAAGATCAAAATTTAAGAGTTTTCCAGAATTTAGCATGTGAAAGACATGAATCCAGAGGAGGTAACCTTTCCAGTGACTTAAATGTACATTTTTGTCAGTTAAGCGATTCATTACACCATCTCTCCTCAGAAAGACAATTGTCAGTAAAAATTTAATTTCTAGGTTCAATGAAGCTTTGCTACAAATAAGTATGATGTTGGTGGAGTCAGTAATCACGAGGCTCATGTAAAATTGTCAGAACACAGATATATATCCAGGAAGCCTTATCGTTGTAATGTGATCGATCAAAAAGAGATCGAGTGCCAAATCAATCAATTACTGGAGGCGGGGCTCATTGAAGAGTCCACTTCTCCGTTTGCAGCTCCAGTAACGTTGGCATTTAAAAACAGCCTGATGGCACTAAACAAAAAAACCGTTTATGCATCGATTACACCGCCCTTAACAAGTTAATTATTCCAGAGAGCCAACCCTTTCCCAGAATAGAGGACCTCATAGTTAAGGCCAGGGATTGTCAGTGGTTCTCTGTGTTAGACATCAATAGTGCGTTTTGGTCGATACCAATTAGAGAAAAGGACAGATATAAGACTGCTTTCGTGACTCAGACAGGGCATTACAATTGGCGCTGTTTGCCCTTCGGGCTCAAGACATCCCCTGCTATTTTTCAGAGAATATTAAGGAACACCTTAAAAAATATGGCCTGGACGAGTTTGCTGTCAATTACATAGACGACATTTTAATATTTTCCAAAACATTTGAAGAACATTTGGCTCACTTAGAAAAATTAATTTTTGGAATTCACAAAGAAGGTTTCAGACTTAGCTTGGCAAAATGTGAGCTAGCAAAGAGTAGAGTAAAGTATTTAGGTCATATTGTAGAAAATAACTGTACTACCCCCATATTTGATAACGTAGCTCCCTTAAGGAGTTTCCCAGTGCCCCAAAATCAGAAAAATGTACGGCAATTTTTGGGGAAAGTAAATTTTTATAGCAACTACATACCTAATGCAGCAACTATTTTGGCACCTCTCCATACCCTATTAAAAAAGAATGTAAAATTCGAATGGTCGCCAAAATGTCAGGAAAGTTTTGATTTCGTAATAGAGCACCTTTGTAATAGCCCATGCCTTGCTATTTTCGACCCTGATAAACAGACGTTTGTTTATACTGATGCAGTATTAACGGTATAGGCGCGGTTCTGAAGCAGTTGCAGTCTGATAATACCGAAAAACCGGTTGCCTTTTTCTCCAAAAAGTTAATCGAATCTCATAAAAAGAAAAAAGCTCTGTTTTTAGAATGCCTCGCAATTAAAGAAGCTTTATTATATTGGCGTCACCAACTCTTGGGCATACAATTTAAAGTTCTAACTGACCATAAACCACTTGTGGGAAAGAACGTTAATAGTGAGCTCGATGATGAACTAAGAGAAATGCTTTTGCATATATCACAGTTTGAATTTGACATAGAATACAGACCAGGAAAAGATAACGTGGAAGCAGACTGTCTATCTAGAAATCCGGTGCTGGAGCATACTGATAATTTCACAGATCTCAAAATTGTTAATTTTCTGGATTTCTCAGAATTAAGGACTGATCAAAACAATAATCTGGAAAACATAAAAAGTGAATTTGATTGAGGAAAATGGGATATTTTACACTAATGTAAACGGGAAAAAGAGGTTATTGATCAGCAAGAGTTTTGCTAATGCACTAATAGAAAAATCCCATTTACAGTTTGGTCACATAGGAGCAAAGCAACTAGAATTTACTTTATTTCCTCACTTTTATATTAAAGGTTTTGGAAGGCTCATGAAATCATACTGCCAGTCATGCTCCATTTGCATTCAGAATAAAACTAGGATTCACCCGCACTATGGTCTATTGTCCCACTTAGGCCCTGCATCCCAACCTTTTGAGATAATGTCAATAGACACCATAGGTGGCTTCTCTGGAAATAATTCCCTCATAAATATATTCATTTACTTGTCGACCATTTCACTCGATATGCATTTGTATTGACGTCTAAGAGTCAGACCGCTACTGACTTTCAAAAATTATTAAATTTAGTTTTAAAAGATGGCAATAAAATTCACACGCTGCTATGTGATCAGTATGCTGCTTTGAACTCGAATGACTTCAAAAATTTTGTCGAGCATCAGGGAATTAAGCTCCTATACACTGCAGTCGACTGCCCTTTCTCTAATGGACTAAATGAGCGACTTAACCAAACTCTAGTTAATCGCCTAAGATGCAAAAAAAATGAATCTGTTGGTAACAAGAAACGGCCGTGGTCTGGCATTTTAAAAGAATGTGTCGAGGAATATAATAATACCATTCATTCAGTCACTCGGTTTTCCCTAATTACCTCTTGATCGGAGTCCCCCCTCAAAGTTTCAAAAATTTTATTTTGCAAAATAATTCGACTTTACAATTTGACAGGAAAATAGGTCTGGAAAACTCCATTTGCGGCCACAGACGCATAGCGAAAAGACATACAATAAAAACAGGAAATGTATACACTTTAAGCCAGGTGATCTTGTTTATATCAACCATGGAAATTCTTGTAATAAGAACAAATTGGCGCCAATTCGTACTGGGCCTTTCACAATTATTAAAAAACTGTCAAATATCATGTATCTAGTAGACTCAGGAATTCGTCGAGTAGAATCAAATGCTTTCCATGTCTCGAAATTATACCCTTTTCAGCCTGCGGTACACTAAGAATGTATACTGTTGTTTAAAATTATAAAAAAAAAAAAAGGAAGTTATTTGATTACACATTTATTTGTCAATTCAGATGCATTATGCTCATTGTAATCTTTTTTTTTTAAATGTACATTCATGTTTTTTTTTTGTTTATGTTGCAACCCCCCCCTGGTTGTTTTCTCGAAAAGTGGGGATGTAATAATAAGTTCTCATTATTTGATCGCCGCATTCTGAGCTT
The DNA here is from genome assembly GCA_020466155.1 of Pachypeltis micranthus. Lineage (NCBI taxonomy): Eukaryota > Metazoa > Arthropoda > Insecta > Hemiptera > Miridae > Pachypeltis > Pachypeltis micranthus. The sequence continues at coordinate 44,055,079 of CM035768.1, forward strand.
CGCCCAGAACCAATCTCACGAGAGTGGACACCTCGTTGTTCTTCGCCTAGACGCGGCTTGTGTTATCTTATGTTATCGCTAACCAGTCGCTTCTCATTACGCATAAGTTTCACTCTTCACGAATTTACTTGAAATTCTAATTTCGCTTTTGTGATTTACCGTTTTAGTAGCAATAAAGTGTATTGCCGGATTACTGGTTTATTACTCTGCGCAAATTAGGTAGAGTGAACTTATATATATATATGACCAATGGTCCTGTGTACGTGTCAAAGAATGTACGGGAAAATTTGAAGCATAAAGCTTAGAATGACCTGCTGGTTTTATGAGGCTGTTGCGAAACCAATAACCTCATATGGGTCGATTGTATCATGGCACGGAGCAACCATCAAAACAAGTACCAATAGCGAGGGGTGGTGAAAACCACACTTATCAGTGCTAAGCAGAAAATGTTTGACCTTCTTCTCCTTAATATATATGTAGAGGTGACTTGAAATAGCTAAAGTGCCACACAGGATAGTAATGGGCATCTGAGTGTCTGGTACAAGTTGACAAGAAATACAGAGAGCAGCCGGGAGGAAGCCTATGGAACCACGAACGTTGTCAATTTTGGCCTTCTAATGGTATCAACATCTACACACATGGATATATTGCCCTGGATCTCACTCCAATGGTTTCTCAAGCAGAAATTCATACTGTCCCTGGGGCCACCATAATGGCTGATAGTCCATCATCTTGCAAGGCGTTGAAGAACTGTTGCACAATGTCAAAGCTGGTGAGTGAATGCAGGATGCAGCTAAACTCTCAGGAAACTCTAATAGCGTTAACATTTATTAGATTCCTGAGCATAAAGAGGTCACTGGTTTAAGAGGGCAAACCGTCTGGCCAGCCTCGATTTGTCTACTGTGACAATAGGGCTACTCCCTACTTGCAGGAAATACCTGGCCAGACATTAGTGTTCTTTAACAACCAATGTCCACGTATTGTTCTACAGAACTATTCCTGTCTATCCTCTGAAGTCACGATAGCTTATAAAATGAGATTTGTCAAAAATGGCTGTTATGGTTTCAATATTACTTACAGGAACTCTCTACCAATTAGTACCTACATTATGTTCTCAATGAATGTTTCCATAGGAATGCGTTGAACTTAGATACAGCGCCTGTATATGTAACAGAATTTATGGGGATTGTGGAAAGTTGAGGGTTGCTATGCACTTGATATTTAATGAATGCTTACAAGATCTAACCATCACTGTTAGTACGGTAAACACATTAGTATATTCCTCTTTGTCCAGTATTGAATTTATCACCCAATAGTTTAAATTTTCGTTTGAACTAGTAGAAGATATGCACAAATTTATTCTTCCCTTGTTTCGATGAATATGCGGAAATAATGTAGTTTCTTGAATACATCATTTTGTTGGGGAAACTATGCTACAAAATACTGACTTCTAAGTTTCATATCATTAAAATTATGCTGAGATTGATCACGTATAGACCAACAAAAATAGCTATTAAAAGCAGGCTTGGACTAGCCTTTGTCATTTAGGCGAATTTCTCATTCATTTCTCACTTCTATAATTTTACGTTTTATTAATTCGTTTTTGCAATCTACAAATAGCTGATTGTTCTTGTTTCGTAGGATTTACCTTTAGTCGGGAGGCACATCTCAGGGGCCATTCTCAGCCCTTAAGTGGGCCTTGGGGTAAAGCGTGGCCTCTACGTAGGTCCAATCCCCCCCATCCGTACTATCAACATCCTCACAGTGGGCTGTAAATATGACTCGTGCCTTTGTTTCTCTACTTCACCTCTCTTCACTCTTCTATCGTGCAATAACTCATTGGAATCCCCTCTTTTTTGCATCAGCCCCTGGAAATTGTTACCCGCAATGCAGTGTGCTGACTGACCCTTATTGATCGCATCTGATTCAAATGATGTCTGGCGGATTAAGATTAAGAACATATCCCAAGGAAACTGTGGATACTGGTTTTGAGCTCAATAGTTTCTTATATTGGGGGCTCTGGTCAATAAGTAACTGTGACAGTTGCTTATTTCAAACCCCTGATGCCAAAAAGGTGTTGGAATATTCCTTACTGCTATGTACTCCTTTGATGAAAAGAAGGTAAATCTTCCTGCAAATACTCAGTTACAGTGTAAAGATACAACAACAACGATACACCTGCTACGACACAACTTGCTTACACGTTTTAGAGGTAGTTTGAAAGGTTTCCTCTTGATCACATGAAAAAGATGAGAACTAAATCACGTTTAATCGAAATGTTTGATCATTTATTGAGCTGTACTGGTCCTTTCCTTTGTACCGCCGTTCTCAAATGGGGGTTTTGGGCTCAGAAGCCTTAGAACATAAAGATCCGAAGAAAAAAAAAGAGTTCAGCTGATTACATAACTTTCATTCCTTCTTCCAGGGCTGAGGAAAGTAAAAAGTTTCCCTTCTGCCACATAGTCATAAGTTGCTGATAATACTAGTTGACACTGCTGAATGAAACCAATTGTCTAAACAAGTAGCAATATGTAGATGCTCAACACTTTAAGGTGAAAGTACCACGCAGGAGGGTTGCTTGTTTGCGATGTCCTTTGGGTAGCAAAAAGTATTGCAGTTGTGCCAAAAAAAGTTGTGTTTCTTTTAGATCTTAACGTTTTGAGACCCACTGAATCCAAAAACCTCATTTCGGGCGATGGTCTGTGTGCGGCAGCAGTTCAAGTTGCGGGAGAATTACTGAACTGGTTCTTTTTAAGTTTTGTTACGGATTTTTTGACAACACGAAAATAAGTTTATATAGCAACTTCCATTGATTGGATAGGGGGTGGGAGACTGAAGTGTACCAAAAACGAGGGGGTTTTGCATTTTCTCAAAAACGGATTTGAAGATATTAACAAATGCACCGTTGAAACGTTCAAATAATCTTTTACAACCTAGTGCCCAATTTTTCTTTTCCATAAATATCTCCATGTAAATTCAGTGAACAAAGATTGTTTATTTTTTCTCACTTTTAGGCAAAACAAGCTTCAACGATTTTCACCAAACTCACAGGATGTCTTCAAATAGTTAATACCTATAAATCGTTCTCAATAAATGTTCCTCTGGCAGTCCTTTGAACAGAGATAAAAACCAAAATTTGTTGAAAATAGTGTACTTTAAAAATATAATCATAATTTCCATAGTAACTAAAATGCTGGATTTGATAAATCATATGGGGTCTCTTTAAACAATCTATACCCATATTTCGATCTCCGCCACTATTTCAATATCTATCTATTGAACGGATATATAGATTTTTGGTTTATTATTCATTCTGCATAATAACCCTATGTTTTCGGGCACGAAAAATTTTTTACATTCCCCCCTCAAAATTTGATACTTTACGTTCCAAGACTTGGAGATTCCAAATTTGCAATGTCCGTCTTCCGTCCGGGCCGTTTTGTGCCTTTAACGTGGTCTAAAAAATTCGTTCTTTCGCCCAAAAATCCGATTTGGTATCTAGTTGTGCCCGCCATCTCGGCAATCCGATCGGAAGAAGCCCGTGGTTGTAATGGGCAAAAAACGGTTAAAAAAATTAACGAAACGCAATACAACGCGGGAGCTACAGCGTTTCGTCGTTTGAACTCCCTCCCTCCCGCCCGTCTCATTAAAAAAGCAACCGCGCTCTAGGCGAGCGAGCACGCCTCCCGCTCGCTTGCCTCCCAACGACGCCGCCATTCAACTCCCCTTTCGCCTTTCGCTTCGAGCCCCCCCGTTCCAATTTCCCCGACGTTTTGGTTTTAATACGATTCAATTTTTTTAGATTATTTCGTTTCATTCTCATTTTGGTTTTTTTCATAGATTTTTGGTTAAATTTTGATATTAGTATTTAGCGTGCATGTTTTCATATTAAAATTCCGTTTTTTCTAGAAACTTTCGTTTTTTTTTGTTTATTTTAATATTACGATTCAGTTCTTTTCGACCTTTTTTTGGGTTTCATTATGATATTTTTCGATGCTGAATCGAACAGGATGGGTCTCGGAGCATTAATGCTAGGTCAAGCTGATTATCCGAATAATAAACCATTGTGTAATAATTTTCATTGTTTTTTTATTAGAAATGCGTTGAACAAAGATAGTGTCTGTATATACTACAGGTTGTCGATTTAAAGACGTTGGGGAAAGTTGTGTGTTGCTTCGCTCCAGATATTTTGAAGTTGGACGATATCTCACCAGATGGATCAAGCCTTGTCACTAGACTGTAAGTGGCCAAACTGGCACTGCTGAGTGAAATCAAATGTCTAAATAGTGGGTGTTCAACATTGAAAGGTAGGACCCACGTTTTATAAAAATACCTCTGCAACAATTTAATCAAAATTATCATAGTCGTTTTGAGGGGGCGTTGGAAACTGTAACTGAAGTTTTGAGCAGATTTTTTTCGTACGCTTGTTTTGGTACCTAACATGTATCTGTAGAGTCAATATCCAATTTGGGTTGATTTAGTTGAGCCATTTGCTCTAGTGACACACTCACACACACAGGCCATTTTCTCAAATAGTTTTTTCGGGCACATAAGCCTGTGGAACGTCAAGATCTGAAGAATTAATGCTTTTGCCCGTAATTCGTAGGGTTAAGGAAGGCAAAAATTAAGCATCATCTTAAAATACGTATATTGTTAAAATAAAACATCGATTAGTAGAATATTAAAATTCCTAGTTCACTGTTGAGAAAAATCCGATCGTTTGCAGAGAGAGTTTCTTACTTTCTGTCTTTACAAGAAACTAGTTCGACATGACCGTGACAGTTCATGGTCATCACATCGTAGAGGCGGAATAAAACATTCCTATTCAACTCACAGCCTCCTGCCAGTGTGCCGAATGAAAAAGAAGCCTATTGACGACTACAACAACAACCTCAGTGTTTTGTTTACGACTGTCAATCAGATTACTTGCTCCAATTCCGAACATCGGCGGGCGGAAGTTAGTTGTTAGGTAGTTTTCGCAGATGCTGGTCGTCAGTTCAGTTTCCCTCCTCAGCAACTAGTGACCGCCGCTGGCCGCGATTTATTTGACACGTCCCGCGAAAACCCTCGACGTTTTGACGATGCAAACAGGCCCTTGGAACTGCAGGAATGCCCCGATTTAATGAAATTGATCATGAGCGGAAGTTTCAAGAGGATTTGGAGAAAGCGCAAGCTTTGAGTCTAGAGACGCTCGCTTTGGAACAATTTCGATTAGAGAGGCAGAAGTCGCAACGTAGCTCTGATGCATCTGGCAGCGTCCAACAAAAAGGTGCGTTGATTGGTTTTTACGTGTTTTTAAATACTTTTTTTACTGAGGTCTCCCAGAGATATGAATTAATGTTGAGAACGTCGTTTGAAGCGAGCAGAGGAGCCTCATGATTGATTCAGTGTCTGTCGGAAAACCTTTGATTGTAACCTTGGAACCAAGATAACGAGTTGGTTTATTTATTAGTAAAATTTCAATCTCATCTCGAACTGTAATGTCTTGCAGTCCTCCGGGATATTTAATTTAATCGTAGCATAAGGGATGATGCAGTGATGTGAATCGCGTTGGTTGGGTTGTACTGTCTTATCAAACAAGCCTATGACATCACTGCCCCAACACCACGCTTTTACTCTCTGGTTGCAGCTAAATGGTAATTACTCCTTGGCCATAGTATTTCATAAATTTGGCTTAAAGTAGAAGAAAACAGGGCATCATAGACAAGACTGAGGGATTAATAACCGAAGTCATAGCCATTTGAGGCCCATTTCCCATCTCCCCTCCACATATTTCTCTCTCATAAAATTAGCTATTTAACATCTTTTCTCATTCATTTCCAATGCTGATATCTGTCCTGCGAGCCTGAATGACTTCAGCCCTGGAAGGTGACATCAATCACTTGACCTAGAGTACCCTTGGTGTACCAGAGTACTTGTGGAAGTTACCCCACTGACAGGAGGTAGAGGTATGACTATGTAGTGAGTTGACCTACCAAAGAGCTATATGGAGGAGCAGCTTATGAGGGTGAGGTTTAAGGCAAGAGCTGTGGAAGGTGGCGTCTATTCCGCAATGAGTTGATAGCAGAATAGAGTTAATAGGCTCTGATTTGAGTGAATAGCTTACACAACTCATTTGACAAAGGAGAAGCACTGTATTCTGGATTACTGCGAGCTGCTGGCTAACAGTGGGGTTAAAGCTCTTGAATCCGGAATGTTAAAGGCCATAAATAAAGGGAAAATGGAATCACCTGAGTTGGAGTGTGGAACGTTAGAGTAGTAATTGAAATGCATCTGGGGCTATTGAGTGAAAATTGTTGAGGAGTCATTGTGAAAATGACAAAAATTGACTGGAAATGGAGTTGAAAACGGGAAATTGCATGAAAATCAATTGATAATTGCGACATCTTTGAGCAATTGATTTCAAAAACAATAAGAACATGAGTAAATATTGATGGGAGATCAAATAAAAGTTATTGGGAAATGAGTAAACAACTTCAGAAAATTTTTATGAAATTTACCAAACAACTTACACATTAATTCTTTAAAAGTGCTGATGACTTCTCCAATTACCTGATGACTAACAGTATTTAGCAGATCTGTACGTCATTACTTAAATTGTAAGGTCTCCCAACCCCCATTAACTCCACTGATTTGAGTTAATTTACCACTATGGCTAATTTTTGTAACCATTGTTAATTCTCTTCCCTTCTTTTCAGATGATAACAAAATCAAGCTGGTTAGCCAGGTTCAGCGAAGTCATTCTTCTCAGAACCCTCCTCCTGAACCTATTTCCCGCCCTCGCCCTGGTTCATTCAACACAAGTAAGTCAATTTCAATATCAACCTCTTTTAGATTGAAAAAGAAAGCAAGTACTGCCATCTCAATATTATCCTTCTTCTATATTAAAATGAAGTCAAGACTGATCTCAAATTATAACTACACTGGATTTAGTGCCTCTACAAGTTGAAAATAAATGCTACGAGAAAAGCAAGTGCTTTTGAATGAATTCGCAATTGATGTAATAGTGACAAGCCTCTAATATACCCTGGTTTATTTAGGTGACCAAAACATCTAAGGGGAAAACTTTATGGTTGATGGTAGTTGATAGAATGAATAAAAATGGGAGATGGATGACCACTATTAGACTAGAAAAGAAGACAGGAAAACAGGGACTGGCCCAAAGTATAGTCGGAGTCAATAAAATGTAAATCTGTTGTGAAGAAAGGGTCGTATAATTGGGAATCATAATCAGTTTGCCAGGGGTCACACATTTTGAGAAGGCTGTGAGTGGATTAGGGAGAAGAACTGGGTAATGAAATGAAAAAAAGAGAGAAGAAAGTACCTTAATAAGGGCCTTTATAATCAAAGAAAATTGACCTTTTCAAATTACTTGTGTATTTCTGTGGGACTACTTATAACTCAATATATGTTTTACTTCTCCAACCTTTAAACACTAAGTTACCGCAGGAGCACATTTTCCCTAGTGATTCATAGGTCTACTACTTTTCAGGGTACACAGCTTTTCTATTACTATAATTTTAGCTACTAGGAATTTGAACCAACATTGGGAAACTTGACCGGAATCATTAGGGCATAATTAAGGCGAGCTCACAGAATAAGTATTCAAGGAGCTTTTATCTATAGTTAATTGAATTGCAGCTGTTCTACACATCTCTTCTTTTATGATGCAAATTTACTACGCACCATTGGGCAACCACTCTTTTCTTGTTGTCATTATTTGAGCCATGGGAGGAATATAATATAACACTTTTATTACTATTTTCATCAGTAATTTCAGTTTCAGATTATTTCGGTGAATTTCCTTGGAAAAAGCCTTCTACTTTACTGCTGACATTGTTAGAATAACTCCTCTGGAGACTAATGCCCGTCTGCTTTGAACAATTAATTTGTTTGCAGAAGGGCTACGTAAGCCAATTATCAAGCCACCTCCGCAACCTGTTCGAAAAACCAGCGCAGCCACTGCCCCCACAACTCCATCTGATGATCTCATTTCATTCAACAGTCCTTTGGGGCCTAAAACGAGACAATCTCCTGAATTGGCTCAGTTCGGAATCAGGTAATTTTCATGCTTACTTCACTGTACCTATGTTACTAGTAGGTAGAATGGGTATTAGCACAATATGTATCAATGGAATGTATAGTAAAGAGTACTGAGGAAAATTATTTAATGAAATTAAGAAGCATCTTAACATTTAAATAATGACCTTTGACCAAGTTTTATGTAAATGCGAATAGGTGCACAATGAAAAATAAATCAAGTATATCATATCATCTACAATTTTTCACTACTTGACAGCTGGAACCATAATTTTGTGTTATTCCTTGGCTGAGGAATAATCACAGATATGTAATATTCTGGATCCAGTGAGAGTCATGATAAATGCTTGAGGGAAGTGTAATGGGGGTTGATAGTTTGATGAAAATGCAGTGTCCCAAATGATCACAAAAGCAGAAGGAACTAGCCACTTGTGCACTGGTAGATGAGATATGTGTGCGTGAGAAGAGAGAATGAAGTCAGACGTGAGAGGAAGGATATTAGTATGCTTCACCCTCTAAGCAGCAATTAAGATGATCTGGTGCGAGGGTGAGAGTGGGTTAATGTGCATCCCTTCCTCACTCATTTGCATCTAATGGGGTCTTTGTCCTGACTTATACAGGCGTTTTATGCTTGATGATTTCCCAGTGCTTCCCCGCGTAGAAATCATTAATAACCTCTTCCAAGTAAGGTACAGTAAGGTCAGTTCAGATGAATATTCTGTAAGAAAGTGAGAAAGATTAGGATAAACACTACTCTTAGGTGCATTGAGAGAAGAAATGGTGCTAGTTGTGACTTTATTCTACCTTGAGTGGAGCTTATTATTCCGTTTCTGATTTTGCCTCCCTTTATGAATGGAATTTTGATGATTTAACCCTTTTTTTCAGTGATATGACCGATTCCAAAGGAAGGACTGCCACATCCTTCTATACTGGACCGCTGGGTGGTTTTTATGGTCCTATAACCAGTACACTTCCTCCTGACAACTATTCAGCGATTAGTACATCATCAGTTCCTATCCAGAAATCCTATAATAAATCGCACATATTTAATAATTTATTTCCGAACACGCATACGAGTAGGCAGAGCCTAAGCTCATCTGTAAGCAGGTCTCTACGTTTTCCAAAAGGTAAACATATTCATTGGGGTTTTCATCAGTTTAAAATGTTAATGTAATGTGTATAACGTTTTTGATAAATGATAATTTTCAATCCAGTTGTGAAATAATCATGTGGAACTTGATTTAGTGATGCAGGATTAATCATCCAAACATAATTCAACCATGATAGTTTCACTTGCTGCCATTTCCAGAAGGTTTTACCTGAAACTCTGCAATTATCCCTCCCAAAAATCATATCTACAGTCTCAATAATTTTCTGTGTATCGATTGCTCAATGATGGCCAGGGCCTGAGTACGAGCAGCACAATAAATTCCAGAACTGTAAGTTTTACCACTTTTTACCATCGTGAAGTGCTGTTTTACCTAGTTCAAATGAACTGACTGAAAAATACATTGAATTGGTAGCAAAAGCCATGAAAACCAGTGAATTTATGTAGAGCTAAGGAAAGTTGTGTAATGCAGCGCACCTTATTTTTTAATTTCCATTGACATTTCTTTTTTCATGTTAAATTAATTTATGGGAGATGCGAAGAGAATCTTGAATGATGGTAGTTTCACTCGATTAAGGAACACTATCTTGTGAATAGCAGGGCAGAAAAGATACTGGTTTGGTTAAGATTTAAAAGCTGAATTTCATAGTGAGTGTTGCGCATTGTGGACATTCGATTGGTCTTTTCGTCAGTTGGCAAAGGGAGCCCTTCTTTATCTTCTGACATTCATTTCCAATATATTTATATTTTATATCAAATATAAATGATATTTCAAGGTTTAAAACATGATCGCTGAAAGTCCTAACTTCTCTCTAATATTGTTCGGCGTTTGTTTAAATTTATCTCAGCTGCCTTTGCTGTGTTCTTTTTTCAAATAGTCCCCATGACTGACACGCGTGACTTTCTTACGATCAATATGGTGCTCATTTTTTGTAAGACATCTGATGATCCCACCTTGTCATCAATGATTCAAGAAGAAACAACCAGTCAGCCAATAGATTACAATTTGATTAAAAGGGCTCATCTCATGCCTAGAGCATGCGATCCAGCTAAGTGACTGAGAGGGGCCAACATAGCTCATTCGCTCGACCAAAAAATTCTGCAGTGAACACCAGAAAAGCAAATACAAAACAAATGGAATCAACCATGCACTTGCATTTCTGTTTTTTTCTCAATTATTTTGGTGATTCGTGTACAATTACTAGGTTCCTTTTGTTTACAGATGACTCTCCAGACGTAACTGTTTTAAGAGTTCTGGATAAGCGTCCTGATAATAATCTGATCGACCTCACTCCATTTGGTAGTGACATAGAAGTTAATCCCCATGGTAGCAAGAATGTACGAGTAAGTTTATTAGAAGCGTTTGACCCTCTTCTATCTGGATGTTCTTCGGATTACCAAGAACAGGAAGTGTGTATGTGTCACATTCAATGAATAATTTTTGTTATTTTGACGTTTTTAAAAAATGTTAATACGTAAACATACCTTGTTGTTTAGTGGAAGAAGATGACCAAGAAGGTAGCATATATGAGCCATATGACCCTTTTGATTTCCTTTATTCAACTCCATCATCTGATTCTTGTAGTTCAGAGCCTATCTACAGTACAATTAAAGGGCCCAGTACTCCAACAAATGGCCCTCCTTTGCCTCCGCGCAATGCGGCACCTATTTATGCTGTTTCAAGCAAGGTAGAGTGACTTGTTTTGTTTTACTTGTCATAAAATTTATTGCCAACTGTTTGAATATATTCACTTCCCTCTTCTTAATTTCAGGTGCAAACAAAACGCCAAAGTAGACTATATGAAAATGTTGTAAGGAATCAAAGATCTGCCCTCGATGACCCTGACTTTCTAGCATTCCATCGCATGGTTATAGATTGTCGAAGTTAGTATTAACCTTGGTTGTATTGGTTGATACAGAATTGTTTGAATCATCAATGTATCTTCTAGTTTGCATGTGATTTTATTCTATTCTCTATTGTGGCGTATTGGAATAATCATAACATTGAATATGACATTTGATATGATTTAGCGAGATTTTTAAAATATTTTTTTATTTCCACATAATGATACCTTTAGATACTTTATTCGGTCAATTATCTCAAAATACGTTTTTCAGATAAGGAGGCTTAGAAAGATACAGGTTTGACGAAAACTCCTTTTCATCTACTAGGATAAAAAACAACGAATTGACAATCAAAGTATCTCTTTATTTAAATCAAAACATTTGGTGCGATGCATCATGCAACTTTCCTTAGGCCATGTACATTTACTGGTTACTTTCCTTGGCTCTATGAAGTAGAAAGGAAAGTTATGTAATTGGCTGGAAACAACTTTTTTTTCATGGCTTTTGCTACTAATTCACTAATATTTTTCACTCACTTCATTTGAACTTGGTCAAACATTACTTCACAGTGATAGAAAGCAGTAGTGCTTACAGTTTTGGGGTTTATTGCGACGCTCCTAATCATGTCATGACCATTGTCTAGCAACTAATACACAGATAATTAATGATACTATAAATACGATGATTTGAGAACGATAATAGTCTCTGTTCCGTTGGAATTATGGAATAAAAAGGTATTAAGTGAAATGGCGGTGTTAGAAATTCCGGAATTTTGGGAGAAGTTTCTGTATCTTATGAGCTTTATTAAATGCTCATTATACATGTGCTTCATATGACTACCGCTCCAATTTTTCTAAAGGAAGAAAGATTTCAGTAACATGTCACCAAACCTTTTGAGGATAAAACTGCATTGAAATAGATTTTCAGCAAAATGTTTGTTAATTTAATGTGCTGCTGTCGTAATTTTCCCATGAATCGGCATTTTATGGTATTGTCGTGTTATTAGAAGCTGTCTTTACAAAAAATTTTAATTAAAATCGTAATAGCCGTTTTTGAGGAAAGAAGTATTTGAAGTTTTGATCGCTATACTCAATTTTAGGCAGGTTTCACTAATACTAATTTATTTTGGTGTCCTTGATGAAGTGTGGGCTAGATATCAAGTTGAGCTGATTTCATTTGACTGTTTTTGCTTAATCATGTTCACACAGGCCGCTTTGTGAAATTCTGTTTTTTGGACCAGTAGGTCTTAAAACGTCGTGATTACAGTATGATTACAGTAAAAAGTTAGAATTTGGCATAATACAAATTCATGAAAATTGACATGACACATGATGAACTTATATAGCTGTTGTCATAATTAATGGCAATTTTTACAGAAGTTTGCTTAGTGAGGGGTTTTAGCATATCTTGTTGGGGTCTAATTTGCATACATTCGAACCTTGTTCGTTTTGGTTTATTATTCATTCTGAATAATAACCCTATGTTTTCGGTCACGAAAAATTTTTTACAACCCCCCCTCAAAATTTGATACTTTACGTTTCAAGACATGGAGATTCCAAATTTGCAATGTCCATCCGCCGTCCGGGCCGTTTTGTGCCTTTAACGTGGTCCAAAAAATTCGTTCTTTCGCACAAAAATCCAATTTGGTATCTAGTTGTGCCCGCCATCTCGGCAATCCGATCGGACGAAGCCCATGGTTGTTATGAGCAAAAAACGGTTAAATAAATTAACGAAACGCAGTACTACGCGGGAACACAACGGAAGTCGTTTGAACTTCCACCCCTCCCACCCATCTCAACGAAATCGCCGCTCTCCTCCTCATCTGGCAACGCCGCCCCCTCGCGTCGTCGCAACGCAACGCTCTTGCCTGCCCGGCCCGCTCTACGATCACTCATCTCGTCTTCACCTCCACGAATGACTGTTTCGCTTCTTCTCAACAATTTCCGTTAGCAAAATATCTGTTATCTTCGGTTGAACTTTTCATTATTCGTTTATTTTTGGTTTATTTATTTAATAGTTCATTCGTTTCATTTTTTTTTTGGTTTTAATACGATTCAATTTTTTTAGATTCTTTCGTTTCATTCTCATTTTGGTTTTTTTCGTAGATTTTTGGTTACATTTTGATATTAGTATTTAGCGTGCGTGTTTTCATATTAAAATTCAGTTTTTCTATATAAAGTTAACGCATACCTGTTAGGTGAGTCCGTCTCCTCTGGCTTGTGAGTTACTGTGGGCAAGCGCTTTCGATGTAAAGACATCATCGTCTGGCCGCTTAGTCAGTACTGAGTCAGTCAGTTGGTCGTGGTCTTTATATACAAAGAGAAAGAGTGAAGGGAGTGATGGAGCGTTGGGGAAGGGGGCGAGAGGTCTTGTTGGTCAGTCTTGTTAGTAGTACCTTAGCCGACTGGCTGTGTTAGTATTAAAGAAATTGGTTGTGTCCGCCAGTAGCAAATACTAAAGTTAACGCACCTGTTAGGTGAGCCCGCCTCCTCTGGTTTGTGAGTTACTGTGGGCCAGCGCTTTCGATGTAAAGACATCATCGTCTGGCCGTTTAGTCAGTACTGGAGTCAGTCAGTTGGTCGTGGTCTTTATATACAAAGAGAAAGGTGAAGGGAGTGATGGAGCGTTGGGGGAGGGGCGGGGAGGTCTTGTTGGTCAGTCTTGTTAGTAGTACCTTAGCCGTGGACTGGCTGTGTTAGGTATTAAAGAAATTGGGTTGTGTCCGCCAGTAGGCAAATACTAAAGTTAACGTACCTGTTAGGGGAGTCCGTCCTCCTCTGGCTTGTGAGTTACTGTGGGCAAGCACCCAACAGGTGCGATTAGCACTTTAGTATTTGCCTACTGGGCGACACAACCCACTTTTTAATACTCCAATACAGCCAGTCAGCTAAGGTACTACTAACAAGACTGACCAACAAGACCTCTCCCGCCCTTCCCCAACGCTCCATCACTCCCTTCACCTTTCTCTTGTATATAAAGACCCGCGACCAACTGACTGACTCCAGTACTGACTAAACGGCCAGACGATGATGTCTTTACATCGAAAGCGCTTGCCCACAGTAACTCACAAGCCAGAGGAGACGGACTCACCTAACAGGTACGTTAACTTTAGTATTTGCCTACTGGCGGACACAACCCAATTTCTTTTTCTAGATACTTTCGTTTTTTTTGTTTATTTTAATATTACGATTCAGTTCTTTTCGACCTTTTTTTGGGTTTCATTTTGATCTTTTTCGATGCTGAATCGAACGGGATGGGTCTCGGAGCATTAATGTTAGGTCAAGCTGATTATCCGAATAATAAACCGTTGTGTAATAATTTGCAGGGTTTTTTGTTTGTAGCATCTCTTTTTCACGAACTTCTCGAACCGATATGGTTTGGAAACGTATAATTTTTACCCCTAATGTCATTTTACATTGAATGGCTCGTACCTTAAATCCATACTTTAATATTATGGCATGTGCGAAGAAACTGTTGTGCCCATGGCTGTATGTGATCATAACCAATTTTATGTCTTTAGATCTTAGAAGAAGCTAAGAAGCGAACACAGATTTAATACAAGACTTTTTAAAGATTTAGGTCTATTTGCATACTCTTTTTATCATCATAGTTTTCGAATGGTACTAGTAATTTTTGAACTCAAATAAACTACTTGTGGATTTACCTTTAATGAAAGAAACATTCTCGTTATATGTGGTGATGGTTGAATAATGTTCATAGCTCTGAGAGCATAAATGTATGTGTAGAGATTGAGTGTTGAACCAGTAAGCTGGGTTCACTTTTTAGGCCCTCACGTCTCTTTTACATTCTTTTTCCAGGTTCCTTCAAGTCCTGTGATAATGAAACCAATCCTGGGTTTATAATGAGCCCTACATTGGAGAATGGTTATGAAGAGGATGTTAGCATCAAACTTGTGATTCACTGTTTGCAAGCAGATAAGACAGTCAATTTTACCTGCGATTGTAAGATTTTTACTGTAATGTTTTTACAAATTAAAATGACATATTTCGACTTTATATATCACTTTTAATTTGTATAGGGAATTCATCAGTCGAACACGTTCTGTGCTATGTGGCCTGTGAAATAGGTAGCGGTTCAATCGATGATCTTATCCTGAAGGTTTACAACTTGGAAGAGTATTTTGATCCTTGCAAGGCTTTGTCCGATTATGAATACGTACATCAGTGTTTGAAGTTAGATATAGATATTGAATTCTCCCTCTTGAAGATCACTGATGTGAAGAGACGATTCATGAGAACTGTGAGTGCATTTTGACCTGATACTATGCATTTGTTGAAGATCTGTTTTTTTGAAATGGTACGTTTCTCATAAAAATTTAATTTTAGGCTGAAGATGACAGGAGAGACTGTGATATAAAACTGGATGATTTATTGCCTAAAGAGCCAGTTCAACCCATTTCCCACGAATCTTTATTGATATTATTAGGTTCTGTATACCTCAAATTCCCTAAATACATCTGCATGTAACTGTTCTTACACTCCTATGCTTGTTTTCAATTATAATAAGCAACCTGAGTTGTGGGATTAATTAATGAACATTTGTTATGTTTCAGAAACTCTGGAAAAAGAAATAGAGAGAGTTATTACTACAAGCAAAGAAATTAATATGAGCGCTGCGTCTGATAGCATAGCCAATTTACAAACTGAGAGTGTCAAACAAGCTGTAAAAGTGGTTTGCTCCTTATTGGGGTATATCGAGCCACTACAAATAACGAATGCTTTGGACAGTTTCTTCCAAACTTGCAAAGAATTCCCCCAGAACAAAGTTAGTTTCGTCTTTAATATCTATGCTAATCTAGAAACAAAAACCATGTAATTAAACTTTCGTTTTTATACATTATTGGTAGAGATAGTGAAAATAATCACAAATATATAATGAACCAAGGTAATTTACATTAATCTAAATATTATTGGCTACTGTTGCATATTCGAGAAGTTTTGACGACCCATTTATTCTCCACACCCTATAGACTAGTTTGGTTGTGACTTGGTAGATACCCCACAAGCTTTATGGTTTTTACTGTGTGAGGGATCCTAATTAACTTACTGTTAATTATGGTTCCTCGTAGCATAGAGGAATGACAGCCTAGCTGGAGAGGCATGTTGAGGGTTAACCCCCAGGGATATAGCTCTGTCTTCTTGATGTCATCAAATCCTTAGAGACCCCTGCACAAAGGTTGGGAAAGCCAGATTCATCAGTAATTTCTGGGTACAATGGGTGTTTCTAGCATTTGAAGCGTAATTTCTTAGGGAAGCTCCCTTGTAGAACAAGGTTTCAAATGCTCTCACCTCAGCATAAGCATGGCCTTTTCAGGAACTGCTTGCTGCTGAAGTAAACATATTTTTAATTTTTCAGAGGGCTTACTGAGGTGAGAAGTTTTTTTTTTAGTCTTGACAGAATGGTCTGCTCTACTGTGCATGGCGGGCCCTACCTTTATCATTTCTATCAGGAGTTCCTGTGTGTTGCGACCCCTCCAACTATCTCTTTCTCACTCTATAAGTGCCTGTTCGTTTTGCAAAACTCCGACTCGGATGGTGCAACAATGCGACTCCATCTGCTCTAATGTCGAGTAAACCTTATGATTTCACTGCTTACTATAAGGTTGGGTTGATTGAAGGGAACTTAGGCAGCGTGGAGTGGGTGTTGGAATGGATTCATGGAAAGGAATACCGAAACTTTCTTACCATCTTAGAATGGCAGTTAAAAAGGTCAACAAAATCATATTTATGACTCTAAATGTGTTCTGGAGCTGTATACAGCACATGGAAAGCACCTATAAAATGTATTTGGTTATCTGAGCGAGCTCTTCTCTTCTTTTCATTTGAAGTGGTTGCTATATATATATATGTTCTTTTGGTATTCTTGACTGGTGAATAATAAATAGATAGTTTGGTGGGGCTCAGTCATTATGACATATATTCTGCGGTGAAGTTTCAGGGCTTTAATTCTTTCTGATAATCATACCCTACTATGGAATAGATAAATGTTTCCTGATGTTTCATTTGTATCTATTGTAGGGCATGATTTGAGGGAAAATTAAAACCTTGATGCATTGCCACTGAATATGCCTCATTACTGACTGAACCCTAACAAACTTATCTATTTATACATGAGGATAGGTTCAGAGCTCCTGGTGGAATTTGAATTCAGTTTCCTTTTAATGCAATGACTAAAGATTGAGGGTAAAGATGCATATTAAGCTACTACATCTTTTTCAGACAATCCCTTGGTCCAAACCAGAAATAGTCGATGACGATGGTGACTATTCAGAAGTTGTCTTGTCAACATGGTCTCCAAGTAGTATTTACCTGTTGTGTGACCAAATCAGAGCTGCTGTTCAACTTCTTATCCAAATGTATTGTCATATGTACAGAGTTGATTTTCATCTTTCCACTATTACAAAAAATTTAGGTAATATTTTTTGTAAGCTGTATTTGTGATTGAGGCCCGCAATTTCACAAGGAGTTACATTCTGCAAATTAACTTTTTTTCAACCTTTTTTCCCAATTTTAGTCATGAAAAAGTCGTCCGAAATCCTTGATTCTGTCTTGGTATATGTTGGTTGTGTGCACAGAATACCAGCTACATGGTCATATGATGCATTTCGAGTTGATACACAAATTTATCATGGAACTCGTCCGCTTGGCATAAAGCTATCTTCCTGCAACATGTCTGGATATCCCGGTTTTTATCCTCGTATTGTTTTTGATACTTGGTTAGTATATATTTCATTTCTAAATTTGTGCCCTCCGCATAAAGTTTAATAATAAAATATCTGGTACAAAGTGCATGCTGGGTGAGGGAGTGACTTGAAATTGTTGGTAATCTCTTTCATGCTTGCGTGTTGGTGCCCATTCTACCCACATTTAAGAGTTGATTGGTGGACTACCTCAGCTCCCTTCCTATAACCGAAGCATATGGAGCGGCAGGGAACTCAGAAAGCTTACTGGCCTTAGAGGGAAACGATGTTACCTTCTCACTATTACACTTGCTACATAGCATTCCCAAGATGAGCCACAGTGCACAAGTTGTTATTTGCATAGTCTAATTGGCACTTTGAACCAAGAAATGGCAGGAAATTGTAGAAGAGGATGATGACCAATCATGACTTGGAGCTACGAAGCAGAGCATCCTGAGTATGGCCACAGTATTTGTGTTGTCAGTTGTTCTGGGTGTTAGGAAGTTGAGCCCAAACATAAGAGGACGAGAGGACTCAGAGATGAAGCATGGAGAATAAAGGACCTTAGGTCACAAGAAGAGACAACACTCCTAAATCTTATATGTGAGAGAGGTAGCATAATTATGCAGAAGTGCTAGTACACAGCTCTAGCTTGATAAGTGGTCCTAGATTGGTGCTGTGCTGGGATGGGATCTTCATGATGTAGCTATGTGCTTGGTCTCAGGTACGTACGCTGCTGGCTAACACACCCCTTTATAAATTATAGTTTTGTTTGAAGCTCTGATGCCAATGTTTAGTATTTTTGTGGTTGGTAGGTGACAGTTATGTATTACAATTTGTTCATGTCCACATCTTTATAGATGTTGGGCTTGGCTTAGGTGAATCAAATAATCGAATAATGTCTCATTATGCATAATCAGATTCTTCCTCCTCTCCCTGCCAAATTGTTTTGCTTTTTCGGCGAAATAGACGTCAACTTCTCTAGTCATGATAGGTTTTTGTTACCTCTCCATTATTTTAAATCCTCTTTGTTTCAGACAAGAAATGCTACAATTGATCTTTTAGGTGTAGTTCTCTAACTAGAATGTCATTTGCTTTACTTCAAGGCTTATGGCTGAAGAACACAGTTTGAAAAAATGTTTA
Organism: Pachypeltis micranthus; assembly: GCA_020466155.1. Classification (NCBI taxonomy): domain Eukaryota; kingdom Metazoa; phylum Arthropoda; class Insecta; order Hemiptera; family Miridae; genus Pachypeltis; species Pachypeltis micranthus. The sequence continues at coordinate 44,073,915 of CM035768.1, forward strand.
TTTATATTAATACGCTTTCAACTCCATCCAGTAAACGTTATAATGAACATATAAACATAGGAACTCATTCAAAACCACACCCAAAGCCTGTTGTTTGGTACAAATACTAATAGGTTTGGTTTTTGAGAGAATGGTAGAGACAGACACAAATAAGTAATAGGCAATACACCTACTTGATTATGAGGCAGGGGCTTTGAAGAACAACCCCCTCCCTTCTTTTTGCTAGTTATTATGTTATTTGAAGCTCAAGAAAAGCCTGAAAAGGAGTCTGCAAGCTGCTACCAGCTCGCTGACAAAATTAACAGCATTTATTTTAATGACGATACTGATCTTTCAACTGACCAACCAAGTTTCAATTTCATTGGAAGAGTCGTGCTAAAACCCATGGAAATTTCTTTCTCGGAAGCATTGTAGTTTTCCCTACAAATGCTGCATTTACAAAATCAATGGTGTTTTTAGAAGCATCACAGTCAAAACGTCTTAATAAAAAAAAGTAATGGGAGGAAAACGAGGCAGGCTGGAGAATTGGTTTTGCTTTTTTATTTTTGATAGCTCTTTTGGTTTATTATTCACTCTGAATAATAATCCTATGTTTTCGGTCACGAAAAATTTTTTCAACGCCCCCTCAAAATTTGATACTTTACGTTTCAAGACTTGGAGATTCCAAATTTGCAATGTCCGTCCGCCGTCCGGGCCGTTTTGTGCCTTTAACGCGGTCTAAAAAATTCGTTCTTTCGCCCAAAAATTCGATTTGGTATCTAGTTGTGCCCGCCATCTCGGCAATCCGATCGGACGAAGCCCGTGGTTGTAATGGGCAAAAAACGGTTAAAAAAATTAACGAAACGCTGTAGCTCCCGCGTTGTACTGCGTTTCGTCGTTTGAACTCCCTCCCTCCCTGCCCGTCTCAGTAAAAAAGCAACCGCGCTCGAGGCGAGCGAGCGCACCTCCCGCTTGCCTCCCAACTCCCCTTTCGCCTCGGAACAGGTGGGATCGCTTCGAGTGCCCCCGTTCCAATTTCCCAGACGGGGGAAAATCATCAGACGTTTTGTTTCCATAGTTCCATTGTAGCCAGGAAATGTTTCGTATGGTTTACTAGTATTCGATGCTGAGTAGATTGGGATGGGGGAGCACTAATACTAGGTCAAGCTGTTCATGAGAATAATAAACCATTGTGTAATAATTTGCAGGGGTTTTCCTTTTGTGTTTGGATGTACTCAGTTATATGAAGTGTTCACATCGCTACTGTCTTCCTGTCAACTCTTAAACGGTTAGCCTGAAAATATGGGAAGAAATGTTGAATAGTTTTGTTTAAAATTACAGATTTTATATTGTAAGAGTGTGAAAAAGAGTCAATAATTGCCTTTAAATGACTTAAGTGAGGAATTAAGTTAATCCTTATCCATTGTTTGTATTATAGGCATAAATTTGAAACAACCCCTGTCAGCTACCTTCCAAAAGAGTCTCGTATTGTATCTGTGATTTTTGGAATCACGTATAGTGAAGGGCAAGGTCAAAGCACGCCCCAGTTCGTCGAACTAGGATGGTCTTCTATTCAACTTTTCGACTTCATTGGGTAATATATTTTAATCTTTCCTATTCTTTGCAACTGTGTTATTGAGATAAGACTGGCAATTATGAGTGAAATTCAGTTTCTGTATCCTCAACTGATTTGTGATAAAATAAAATGTTATTGGAAACTTCAAAATTAAAAGTATAATCAGCTTTTCTGCACATTTGTTTGTGCTTTCTGTTAGGTTACAAACTTATGCTCCCAACCAAACTTATTATTCAGGTAGCATATAGAAGTACTCATTAATCTGTTGTCTGTCGATTAAGGCACATAGTTCATGGAAACTTCCTTCTTACTGTGTGGCCGCCTGGTAATTCGAAAAGAGTTGGCCCAGCACCTACTCCTGGAACTCACCCATACGTGGACTCTTATCCCATAATTGGTAATTTTGATTGATCATTACTCGTTTCATTCTTTTCTGGAAGTATAAATGTTTGGTATTATTGTATAGGCACTAATTATGGCCAACTCTCAAAAAAATAACCAACAAGACGAAAAAATCGCTGATGAAATCGTGTCAGCTATTCTCCTACTCATGGAAAATTCACCGAAGTTAGGTTTTTTATAATAGAATGGAGTTGGGACGATTTTCTAACTTTTTAAAATTTCGTTGTAACCTCATTTTGTTATTGAAATGGGTTTCCACATCATTAGTATATTTCATCAGTAGCTTTTTCATTTCAGAATATTGTTTATGTTGTAATTGTGTCGATTTATGAATTATTTGTTGATAAGTATCGAATCCTCAATAAAATTTGGCATATTTTTTGCAATGATGTTGAAATCAGGGGAGCACTTCTTCACTCAATCTCTCTTTCTCCTTCTCCCCCTCTCCATCAGGAAATTTTATGATCGTGGAGATTGAGCAGCCTGAGCTTAGATAGTAATGTGGAAAAAACAAGTACAAGTACAATAGATAAAGTAGGTTAAGCGTCAATGATCTAAAAGAGATTGACAGTGTTTACATTTTACTAGAAGTTGGTGCAGAGCAGTTCCTTTCATTTACTTGCTGTCAAGTTCCTTTCATTTAAAACCATCTTCCATCATTTAGTTTATTGTACTGGTTTTTACCATCATTTCCCAAAGCTGCCTAATGAAGGTTAGGAGTTACCTCAAAATTTAAATAATGTCTATGCATTCAAGTATTGTGTGTAATGTATGTTACTTTTTCAGACATTGAGCTGCCTGATTATGGCTATGAAATAGTTTTCCCTTCTATTGAAACTTTGGAGAGGCCAAAATCTTACGATTTCTCTTCTTTGGACTGTACCACACAACAACAATTACTTGATACCATAAATCAGGATTGCTTTTCAAAGTACGTTGTGAAGCAATAATTGTCGCTAATTTATCCTGCATTGTGAGTGTTAGATGTATTAGAAGAGTGCTCAGTTGGTATTAGCTAATAATTGATCATTCATTACAGTGACAGTAATATAATTTTACATTTTATTTATCTTAATTCTTATTCGTATTAGAGAGTACCCTGCTAGTAATTTTAAATGAACTCAAAATGTATCCACTTGAACTGCGCAGATGAATTCAGTTAAACGTGAACTCTGGAAATTTTTGGCAACCCTGGAAACACGGGTTCCCACTGGTACCACTGCACTTCAATAATTTTGTGATCTCATTCACAGCCAATTCCTCACATTTCTGCCACAAAAAACCTCACTGATTAGTAGAGATGCGCTCGTACGTAAATTCAATTTGTTTCATGGAGTTTTGCTTCTTTTTTCTAATCCTAATCAGCTCAACAAGAGCTCCGTGCCTTATGCTTAGTGAGAGTATGTTCATCAGTTGGATTAACTTCATTATGTGTCTGTTAGGAGCCAAGTTATTTTGACTGGTTGTAGTATGAAAGAAACAACAATGATAATTACTGAATACTTGTTAGACATTTGTCAGGTGTTCACCCTAATACAGTGACATAATATGCGATGACATCACTTGCTTTTATTTTCCAACTTCAATCAATCAGGTTATTATAGGTTATTAATTAATCTTGTATCCATTCATGGTTTACATTCTAGCAAGGTATTTACGATGTTTTTGTTTGAATGATTACAGTCCCAGAGTTGCTGAAAGGGAAGTGCTGTGGGAGAAGAGACATTACTTATTGCAGCATCCCCAAGGGCTCCCTAAAGTCTTGCTCGCCGCTCACAGTTGGGATTATACAAATCTGCCAGACCTTCATTCTATGGTCCACTATTGGGCTGATATGGACCCAGTCAGTGCTCTTCAGCTATTACTTCCATGGTATGTTTTACATATTGTTAGGGTGCTTAATAACTGTCTTTGATATGATAGTTAGAAATGATGAATTTGAGTTCTAGTTTTCCAGATAGTGTTGTTCGTGAGAAAGCTGTATTGTGGATACAGAAACTTACCAATGATCAATTTGTTGACTATTCTCCTCAAATTGTGCAAGCCTTAAAATATGAGAATTATGAAACATCACCATTAGCCAAGCTACTTCTTAACCGTTCTCTTACCTCACCTCGTGTTGCTCACTGTCTGTATTGGCTGCTAGTTCATGAGCTTCCAGGAGATTCCCCCCAGGTAATTATTCCTGACATTGGTCTTATTTAGACTTCTATGCTTCTATAAAAATACCTTACACATACTAACTCTTTTTACTTTTATTGAGCTAGAATTGGGTCTTGTAGCAAGTTGACATACGCACCTTGAGGCCTAGCTGCTTCTGAAATTAACCTATTGGTTGGTCGCATAATTCAATGGTCCCACCTTACCAAAAGAAATACTGGAGACTAATTTGTACACAATATATTATCCTGTACAACATGCATGCAAAGTCAACTAAGGTCGTTTATTTCAGAATACGAGTGACATGCCTTTGTCAGATGAAACCCGTGTCTGTGATGCGCGATACTTTCGCAGGTTACAACTGATGTTAAGAGCACTTTTATCTGTTTCTGGGGATGCGCTGAGGAAAGCTTTTATGAGCCAACAGCTTCTGGTTAAGGTATGTATGTTATGGATGAAGTAGTTCCTAGTGAAAGATCTCAATAGTTCTGACAGATTTTTTCATTATTTTATTTTAACCTAGTATTTGTGTAGGCAATGTGTTGTGCAGCCTCAGCATTCTAATGCTGTAGATGATTAGCTTCTGAGATACCCAAGAATATTCTTTTTCTAGTTGATAGCTGTTTGTTGCTTTTCAAATGACCAGTCAGAAAGAGAACTAAACATTGATTATCAAATACACAGCGTATTGAAAATATTGTTAGTTCTGAAACTTACGGTAATACATTTAATTGTTACAGGGTCTTGCTGAAGTTGCTGAAAGTGTTAAGGCAAGCAAAGAGACTACCCGCATTTCCACTCTTACTCAGGGATTGCACAGCATTCATACGAGCTTGGTGTCTTCGCCTACTTGTTTACCATTGAGTCCAAGTTTATTTGTAACTGGAATCCAAGTGCGATCATCTTCATATTTCCCATCTAACACTCTTCCACTTAAAATTGTGTTCACCAATGAGCAGGAGTTGTTTACTCCAGCAATTTTCAAGGTGGGTATTCCCAATAAACTGCTTTTCTGTGTACTATCTGTAGTTAATATACGTCACAATTTTATGTTAATTGAGACTGTATTGATTGGCATGTGTATCCAACTGACAGTACAGGGAATTGTATGACATTCTCATCTTGTGCGAGAGCGAGCATAAACTCTATTAAAATCTGTTTTCACTGTCAACATAATTTTCTTTGCAAGGCGTCGTAATTTGAATGTTTTGAAACAATTGAGGGAAAACTGTGAGTAATGCTAGAAAATGAGCCGGTGGTTTGAATTCTAAAATTTGTGGAGTTACTCTGAATAATCTTGCGGGAGTAAACCATACAGGTCGTTAATTGAATGCCTCGCAGATTTTCCTGAACAGACAAGTATCACATCAGCAGGATTTGTGAAGAAAAAAAGAGAGTGAAAACCGTTAGTTTATTGTGTTCATAATTTTCCTACAGACCAAAATACACATAATTTTTGTGTTATTTGGGTCTGTCCACACAAAAAAATTTATCGAAACTGTTAGAGTTGTTTGTGAGAAAAAAATGTTTGGTGTTTGGATCACTATGATAACTAATGATTGGTTAGTTTTGAACAGTTTAGTGTCCCATGGTGATATCCAGGCTAAATATGGAATTTGAGTTGACTTGGTCCAGCCATTCATTTCTTGATGAAAGGCACTCAAATTTGATTATAACAATACCCACCAATAGGGACTACTTCGAAAATTTGAAATATTTGAAAGTGCGCCGAATTTGTGTAGATAATATTATTGAAAAAGCTGGAGCATTAGGCAGTGAGGAAATTGCGTAGTGCTAAAATTACAGTGAGTACGAAGGGATGAATTGGTTGGCGACTCGTGTGGTGGCTTGAACATAATCAAGACATTGTTGCTGAGTGATGGCCGATGTTTCAGCAATTGGAGCTCATGTATAGATGATTTTCAAGATAATTGGACCCTTTTCTTCAATTCATAGAGAATCTAACGTAGGAATTTCAAGCATTTTAAGATTTGGTGTGATGCACTTTAATAATGCGTGGTAATTGTAATGGTTTTCCTAACTAATTGGTCAATGCATTTAATGATGTATAGTATAGATCATTATCCTGATTCTGTGTACTGTTTTATTGGGTTTACTCAACTTCTTAAGCTCTTCATAGCTTAGCAGTTGAGTTTGGATTGACTCAAACCAGTAGTTATGCTTGGCAAAATGTAGTCCTGTAAAACTCTATCATTTTCATAGTTTTAATAATCATTGGATCATAATTTCTTCAAGGTTGGGGACGACTTGCAACAAGACATGTTAACTTTGCAAATGATTCACTTGATGGATAAATTATGGCTTAAAGAGGGACTTGATTTGAAGATGGTAACTTTTTCATGCGTTCCTACTGGTCACAAGAGAGGTGAGGCTTAGCTGTACATGTAGATAATACTGCACACAAGGGAGGAGGTGTTTTCACTGATGAATATTGATTATTGGTTGTGGCATTACTAAGTGTTGTGTGGATGGTTTTCAACATAGGTTGGAAAATACGCTGCAAAAGTTTTTTTTTGTATCATATTATATATACTGCTTAATTGGCGTTACAGTTGTGAAGATGTAGTAAGTATATACAGATCTTAACATGATGTAGGATGGAGAGTTCAAATCTAGTGACTTTCTCCCATTAAATATTTATTACTTTTATGTACTGATACTTTTAGGATGAGCAGATTTGTTCAATAACTTGATACTAAATAAAACTTGTGTAATAATTCAGAGTGATAATTTATAATAATGGCAACAATTTAAATTGATAAAAACAATTAGGGATGGCAATAAACATTCACAGTATTGCTTTATGGTGACAAGGTCACTGTGTAGTTTTCATTTCATTCAGTCGATGGAAACAGGATTGGGTCCTAGCGAAAACTGAATCCCATTGCAGGTAAGATTGGTACAAGATGAACTATTGAACTCATGTAGTCCCAGTAACTAGTATGCCCACCTTTAACAAAAAGTGTTCACAAGTACAAAGAAAAGTTGAAGCAGGTTGAAATTGAACTTGCAGGAATATCTGTTTGAAAAATGATTTAGCGTTACATGGCACCGATACAGAAGTATGATGGAGTCAGAGTATTTTTATAGGTTGTAGATCATGATGGGTTAACGGGCTTTCTATAAGTCCATTCATTATGCTTGTGATAAACTTTAATTTTCAAAGTGATGTATATGTCTTCATATATTATGCATTTTAGGCTCATTGCATCCCACATAATGTCCAAGTTCTATAATTAGAGGTTTCATGTACTTTCTAGTTCTAAATTCGGTAGAATCATTTCAAAATTTTCCCTATTCGCTATTCTCTACATCTCTAAAAAACCCGATTACCAACAACGCGCCAAAGGAATGCTGTGTACTCTACTGTAGAAGACATTTTAAGGTTACGTTCTTAGTTATTAATTATTTCAGTGCCATTACATTTTTTCCTGCTCAGGTATACCATAAATTTAGTTTGGCTATCACATGACAGTGAGAGGCAAATTTCAGAATACTTATCGAGACATGTTTCATAATGATTCATGAAAATTAGCTCATCAGTGGGAACTTACAACTGAACATTTACAATGTTGAGTTAATTACCATAAAAAACTTATTGATTCTCTGGGATACGGAATAGAAGCTATAATTTACCATTATTTCAATAAAATCTTGGGTGTGGTTGATGGGTGACTTTCAAACTTGATTTTGCCCTTCAGTTCAGTAAATGTAATGAACTTTGGATGTATTTTCAAAAAGTGTCCTGTTTTTGAATCCTTAAGTTTGCTCTTTCTTACTGTCTGTTTTGCCTGTGCATATAGGTTAGGGGAATTTTCTTCATTTGGTAATGGGGAAAAGGATGAGGCATGGGTTTTCATGCCAAGTGCAAAATCTGGTTGTATTTCATGGGTCTAATCAATGTGAGTTATGTTATGGAAATAGTGAGAGAATTAATTGTTTTCTTCTTTTATTTCAGTTTTTGTTTGTTGGTTTCTTTTTAAAGTTTTAGTGTTTGAAACTCCTAGAGTAGAGTAAACAACTGATTTTGAGTCTTATGTATCTCGGGGGCTATTATTCTGTTTCGTTAACAGTTGATGGTCTTTTTTACATTTGTGTGGTTACAATAAAATTCTAGCGAACTAACCAATGTTGCAAGGTGGTACATAACCGGTTAAATTCTATTCAGTCCAAGTGCTGGGTTTGTTCCTAATTTCTTGCATGCTGCTCTAGTAGTAAATTGTTTACCCTTTCTTTCATGTTTTCGTTTAAGTACCATCACAAACCATAGTCACAATAAATGGAAATCTAACTTCGAGTTGCTTGAAAAAGGTGTACTAATCCCTAGAGAAGCATGAGCTGCCATGGCAGCAACGTTTGCAAAACCCTATTCAAAAGATAAATGATTCATTATTGACGCTCATTTCTTTTTATCAAGTTCATTATTACTTATGATTAATGTTTTAAACCGTGTTTTACCACAGTGAGAGACAATTGTCAATGAATATTTAGGAATGACATAAAAAATTGCCTAGCATATCTCTTGAATTTTCCATACGTAGATCAGCTGTTTGTATAAAGTGCATTAGAGTGTCCTTCTCATAAAATGAGGCCTCTGTGCTTATTTACAAAGTGTTTACTCATCTTTTTCTCGACTAGTTGTGTTAGTGAATGTGGGAAGGGCACATGCTAGTGGGTGTGAAGAATTAGGAGAGTATGTAAGAACTCTGAATTAAATCAGTGACTGTGAAGGCGAATTTGTATTAGTTGTGGGCGCCACTCTCCATCTCCAAGTTTTGAAGTTGGAGTATTGCTTCGTCTAGCAAAAGGCATATTGGAACTGTGCTTAATTAGAGGATTGATGTTGTGTTACTCAGTTACCCCAAGTGTGATTGCATGATTCATAAAAATGGTTTGGTGTTCTTCACTCAATTAGATTGGTTTTGATTGTTGTAGGGTTTTATTTTATAAGCAATAAAGAGTACTTGTATAAATGTGAAATGAAGCGAGTGTTTGCATCCATATTGCAATAGTTTTTTTTTAATTTAAGGCAAACACAAGAAAGTGACAATTTAATGCTTTTGGTTATTAGTTCATCTTTGATAATGTCGTCCTCATGATGAAAGCATGTAGGGCCCAATAAAAAATGAGTCACCAATTTTGATGTTTAGAGTTTATCTCACATGTTTTCATTATGCAATTTTAGTGTACGTTAATTGACAGCATTCAACATAAGCTGGCATAAAACAATATTGTTCCATATAGCTTGATGATCATGGAATTAACACACTGAGGCACATCTTTGTAGTAATTTTCCCATATCACACCCCTTGCCAGGATGTGATTGGTGTTGCAACCCTGATTTTATCTGGAACTAGTCTGCCAGTTATTGACACTATCCTGTAACAACCCTCAACACACACACACACACATTTTTGTTTGCCCATTTAGTGCACAGACTCACTTGCATTACACGATTCAGTAACTCAAACTGGTTATTACTGGCACAACAGTGAGCATCCCCAATGTTACACCTGTACATCTCTTCGCAGTAAATGGTGTGAAAATATCAGTAATATTTTTCATGGATCCGCTCTGATGTTCACTATCTGTACATCGAAAAGTAGGCAGAGTTTCGCTACGTGCTTTTCCTTTCATCAACCGTACCATTTAAAGCAATAGTTGCAAACTCAGAAGGTTTACCTGGCTTAAAGGGAAGATAGTGTTGACATCTTACACTACTACAGCTAGTTCTGAATGAATCCAAAACTGACCACAGCTTGTGCAACATCCTAGCTAAATGCCTGTAGTGCAAGCAGGCATTCACAGTGCAATATTGGAATAGTGAACCGAAGAAATGAAGCTCTAACTCCTCCCGATCAAGCCAGAGCATCAATGTATGGGGGAAGCCTAACCCATGAGGAGGAAAAAAATCTGCAAAGGCTAATATGACACCCTCGCGTTTAGGGTCTGATCAAATCCTACTTCCTGTGGCAGCTGACCCAATGCAGTATCAATTACAAACATAGGGTCCTTTCAATTTCCGGTTGTTTTACTTATAGTTAATTAGAAAATATTGTTCACGGCTGTAGTCACCAATACCTTTACTTTTGACAACAATAGTTGTCATATCCATTTTGGTAGAGAAATTAGTTCAATATTGAATTCAATAGTCTGGGCTTGAAGACAGATTTTTGTCTCTCTTCCATTCCAGGAATAATTGAAATGGTTCCGGAAGCAGACACCCTTAGAAAAATTCAAGTTGAATTCGGCCTGACTGGTTCATTTAAGGATCGGCCCATAGCTGAATGGCTTGCTAAGCATAACCCATCAGCGCTTGATTATGATAGAGCCGTGCACAATTTTACTGGTATGTTACCATATTTTGATATACCTTTTCATGTGCTGTACCTTTTCTTGTTTTTACACTTTAAGTTCTATCCCTATTATAATATTGTCTTTTGCAGCTTCCTGTGCTGGTTACTGTGTTGCTACCTATGTGCTTGGCATCTGTGATCGACATAATGATAACATAATGTTGAAAACGTCTGGTCATTTGTTTCACATTGATTTCGGAAAGTTTCTTGGTGATGCACAGATGTTTGGAAATTTCAAAAGGTGTGCATTTACTTTCTTGATATTTCGTTTTTGTTATCAACATTTTCGTTTGCTTATTACTTTGCAGTTAAAACTGTTGGTTACTGTGCATGATTAGTGGCATAACTATAAATTCCAAATGTGTACCAGCCATGCTTTAATGAGATAAATTCATACATATTGGGTATATTGTGCTAAAAAATTTGATGGCACCCACCTCACAACTTTCCTTAGCCCTCGTGGCATTAGCTACTATTCCAATCTATTTCACTCAGTTCAGTTCATTAGAACTTGGTAAAAGGTGTCATGACGTTTTACGTGGTGCCTAAAGTTCCGGAATTTATTGAATTGCTCCTACTGATACCATGACAATTATTGGCAGTCAGTGGAAAGGAGGTTTCTGAGAGACTCACAACATGATTTCTTTTTGAAAACGGTTTTGGAATTATTGGGTGAAAACTGTGAGAAATGGTAGTAAGTGAAACTGAAGTAGCTTCTTATCATCTTACGAGCATTATTAACCACTCACTACTAGTTTCTGTTATCTGATCCTTTCAATGCAGGAAAGCCGTCCAATGCCGCTATTTCTCAATCTCTGAAATTTGAACTTTGCACTTTAAATTTGAGCATGTTGAGATTAGACGCATCGAGCGGAAAATGGTGCTATCTGCTGAGTACCTGGGGAACTAGTGAAAACAAATAGAACCGAAGAAGCCTCATTAATTGATTCGGTGTTGCAATCAGTGATTTGAGTATTTGGAAGATATGACATCACTTGTACGCAACAAATGTTAGCATGATGTCATATCACATCAGTTTCAAAAGGCTTCAATTCCTTCAAATGCTGCAGTAGCTACATTCGATGTTGTTAGTATTCTAGCTATCATAGTAGTTAGTTTCTGTAAAGAAATAATGAAATGAATGGGTTAGTCCCAGTTTAGTCTTAATTTATTGGAGAAAGATAAGTTGATCAATATAATACTATTGCGCATAAGTCAGATTTTTTTTAAAGAAAAACAAAACTCTATGTACAGTGGCCACAGTATTGAATTATTGCTATTTTTAATGGTATGTTTGTTTGGATTATCTTGAGAAAAGGATTTTCATAAAAATTGAATTGAACCACTTTCTTTATTAGTGTTGCTTTGAAATTCATATAACATTGTATCCCAAATTAGTGAGTATAGGGGGTGCTAACTCATCCCCTTAGTTTTCACATTACTCGAAGCAGTCATGATCAACCAAATTCTTAGTAGCCAGCAAAGCAAATTAATTGAGTGTATGGCATTTGACTAGTACCGATAACATGTGGAGGAATAGTATGTATGAGTAGCATTAACTCTAGAGGTGATGGAGAATCAGGGTCATACTCTCGATTACACAATTTATTGAGCACGAAGTGATAATTATTCTCACTTACTTAGATTCAGTATTTCATATTTTCAACAGTGGTTTGTTTATTAGTTAGTTTAAACTTACCTTGCTGGACCTTATTGCACATGTTCAACTTTGTTTCCAGGGATAGAACTCCGTTTGTTCTTACCTCCGACATGGCGTACGTAATTAATGGTGGGGACAAGCCGTCTGTCAGATTTCACCACTTTGTAGACCTATGTTGCCAAGCATTCAATATCGTGCGGAAAGAAGGAAACGTTATTCTTAATTTATTCATGCTGGTAAGAACATTCAACTGTTTCATTCTTAATTGCAGTTAACAAACAAGGATGTTGATTTAGTTTGTTTGGTGGTATGTGTTGGAAAACTTGAGGAATTAGGTGTGGTAAGGCAAAACCAGGGGGTAGTGCAATGTACGATGTAACATAGCTGACACTTTGAGGTCATTGAGGGGCTAACCCACATGATTTCTTTGGATTGCATCCAGCTCAGTGTTCTAGTTTAATTTTTTTATTTCAAAAACACAAAAATGTATGCGCACGGGCACAAGAGCATGTTGACAAAGTGCCGAAACTTATTTGGGAATATCTGAAGGCTGACCTTGTGGTGAATTTGATTCAAGTTAGATTGAATGAATTTCTGTATTTGCAAGTTATAGACAGATATATAAAGTTTTTCAGGAAGTTCTAAAATGCAAAATTCAGGGGAAGTTAACAATTTGTAGAACTGACAATTTTAACCTTCTAGACTGAAAACATTTCCATGCTTTCAATTTTCTCAAAAACAGAAGAAGCGATGAGGCTGAACCATGTCGACAAGTGTTACATTTCAGTTTTAACATTAAGTAAAGTAAGCATAAGGGGCACCAAGTACAAACTGCAATGCAATTCATATGCAAATCTATAAAAATGGGTCGAAAAACAGTAATTTCAAAATAGTTTCTTCTCGATAAGGGCCTTGTCATGTTACAGTAATAGCGGTTTTAGGTGTTAAAGTGATTGGAGTAATCAGTATGGTTATTGGCAATGTACCTGTCGAGTGAGTTCGTCTTTTTAGTCTGTCAACACTGACTAATGCCTTGAAAATGGTGTCTTTACATCAAAACTGCATTTTCAGTACAATATCTAGGAAGCATGGACTCACACAACAGGCATGCTGATTTTGATAGTAGTAGTTTTATTTTAAGAAAATGCTCATACCCATATCAAGCTCATACTTGTTTCATATTAGGTAATTATTTAGCAACTTGTCTGGTGGAGGGGAGGATAGTTGTTTTCCACCGATGGAGTTCCGGTGCTACGGCGCGAACATGAACTTTTTGTTCCGTCTCTTTTACCTGCACCTCCCCCTCCCCCACCACCCCCTTCCCTTGCGATCAGTTGCATTCCTGTTCGTTTCCTGTGTTGTGTGAATTCGCTCCTATTTCCCATTCCTTCTTTTTTCCCACTAACCTCCTAATTCTTTGGGTCCACGTCCTTTCAGACCCAATCATTTCGGGACCAACCTCTGTTCTCCCCGTTGGAGGGAAGCAGGAAGAGTTGCTCCGTTGGAGGGAAGCAGGAAGATTTGCTCCGTTGATGGGAGGCTGCAAGGACCTGCCACACCCAAGCTGAATCCCTCATGGTTTCTTCATTCATTTCGTGTTTGCGTTGGGGGCTGTTCTCTGTGCAATGGGAATCGACTCCAATTCTTCGAAACATAAAGTGTGCTTCCCATTTCTCAAATTTTTTCGTCGGATAGTAGCATAAGAGCATGAGGTTTCCCTTCTCACCTGTTATTATTATTCTATTGGGTGATTGATCAAGTTGCCTCTCACTGACTTAATTCATAGGTGTTATTTGTGTACTGTTTGGAGGTTCCATCCTCAATTTCTCATATTGCAGTAATGAATTCATTTCTAAAACTTCCACATTTCTCTGACATCTTCACAGATGGCTTCCTCAGGTGCTGGGGGTCTTACAGTCGATTCTGTAAAGTACGTCCAATCAGCTCTACTTCCAACTTTGACTAGTGCAGAAGCTGCAGCTACTTTCGCGAGAAAAATCCAAAGTTCTCTCAAGTCTTGGTTCACCCAGTTCAATTTTTTCCTTCACAATTTGGCCCAGCTTCGTTTTTCAGGTGATCACGTTGATGGAGAACTTCTCAGTTTCATCCCAAAAGTTTACACGTAAGTTAAGTATTGTGTATATTACATTCCTTTTGACCTCTCACAGAAAAGTCAACAGACTAAAGTTAGAAGTGATAAGCTGTCCCACTTTGTTCTTATTGTTTTCTCCATGTACGGCTCACCTGCACTACAGCTAAATGATAAATTCTCAGCTAGTAAGAGTCTTGAACCAAGATTGAAGCATTTCTCCACCTTGCTGACTCTAAGCTGTTTTTCAGGCAGTTATTCAAGCTTTTACATTGGTTGTACCTAGTATAAATCCGATAGTGAAAAGTGTCAAAGCGGTAGATGAAGCATTATTGAAGGTACCAACTGGCACCTGCTTACCAGTGGACACCTAGCTGTGTTTTGGCGTGATTCATAACAAGATTGCTAACTAAAGCATAAAAGGAAGGGAGGGAGCATCTTGGATGCAGAGAAAAGCGACATTAAACAATAAAAACGTCGCATGAATGGGGGCAGTGCAGATGCTTACTCATCTCTGCTTAATTCGTTCAATGTTCCTCATTTTTTTAAAGTCCTTCACTCGACTTAAAAAAACAGTTTTTGCCCTCACCAAAGCATCTGTTTTGTTATTGATCATTAGGAAAAATTTGGATAGGAACGAGAAAGGTTTCCCCCACCTGATAATCTCTTGTACAAGACCGTAGCATGTATGCTGTGGGGGGGGGGGGGGGTCACCTCTGAGAATAGCACGTATTATGGGAAGAAGTCGCACCTGTATATAATTATAATTGATGCGCCTCGCTGCTTACTCTGGAGCCTGGCAAATTGCTGATCAGCAAGTCCGCATTACAAGTTTGCCTCGTATTGTCTGTTTCCTAATGTTATAGGGTCGTCCTGTATATTGTTACGGTGTAGGATTATTATTATTTTAATTTGTTTTGAAAAACATTAGCAAATATGTCCAACACAGCGTTTTGCTTTAAATCATTATCATCATGATTGAATCGTTATATTCGTACCGCCATAAGGTGTACATTTTGTGGCTGTTAGTTATCATGTATTCCTTCAGTTTTAGTGTCATATGTTCACTACTCTTCAAGCTACTCGTTTTTTTCTAGAATGCAACAGGAGGGACGCCTGAAGAGTGTGGAAGTCTTCAATTACCAGAAAAGATACGACCCCGAAAAATATTATGTATACATTCTAAAAGTGGAGAGGATTAATCTGCCAGACCCTACCTATTTATTCAGATCGTACAAAGAATTCTGTGAACTTCAACACAAAATATGTATCATGTTTCCTCTTGCCAAGTGCTACAGGTATAGTTATTGTTGTTGTATAGTATGGAATCTTCTGGTTTTTCGGTTTCTCAAATTCTTGTGCTGTTTGTCTACCTGGAGATGTTTGAGGATAAATTGTAGCATATGACATTCTACAGAAGTCGTATTCTCAGTTAATTTAATTAATCAAACCCATTATCTCTCTTTGTGATGGATAGTTCACATCCAGCCGTTTAAGTTATCATTGATTGTTTGAACATTTTGCCACTTTCTAATTTTGATGAGTTGTTGAATGAAGAGACTCCATGAAGTTGGTTTATTGACCAATTTTAAATGGGTAATGGAGTAAGAGCTGCTACTGTCTTTATGGGTAGTCCTAAATGGAGCTTTTCAGTTTTGGTTAGGCTATATATGTCAGGGCTGAGAATTTCTGGGTGAAGTGGATGCTAATAATGCAGGTGCTAGTGAAAGCATGGCTGAGAACCCAGTAATTTGTGTGCTGTATAGGGACACCATTCCTTCAGACGGCAATTAAGGCCCTATCACTTCTTGTGATGAGTTCTAGGCTGGCATGGGACTACTTCAAAGCCCTCATGTTCCTTGTTAAAAAGCAACAAGGTATGAGTGGGGCGAGATACTGTAGAGAATGATAATGCTGTTCCACTGTCCCATAGTGCTCTGTGACTGTTCATTGGGCCAGAACTAGTGAAGAGGAAGTGTTTTCTAGGTGAGGATCATCAACCAGTAGAGGTAGAGGTAAGGAAGTGCTTAGTATTTGAGCCCTAGGGATTGTCAACTTAAACTTTCCAATCAAGCCGTTGGATCGTAGAACTAGTTAGCGATTTATTTGAGATGTTAGAAATGTATACAGTTCAGACACTCTAGTGAGTAATAAGTGCGTAGTAGTGGGAATTTCACATGACTTCATTATCGTGAAAACCTTTCTTAGGCAAACAGAGAGAAATAGTGGGAGTGTTGGGGTGGGGTATATTCCTCTATGCAAAATTGATGGCCATCAATCCCTATGACAACTGAAGAAGTTACATTTTCAGCATTCGCTTTTCTTAAAAAATCTGAACAGTTGAACAAGACTTATGGTTTTATTTTCATGCCACACGCAAGGCAAAGATATCGTTGCCAGAGCTCTCAGACTTTACTACTGAGGGGAGAGTATTCAACTGTCAGTGGCGGATTGATCCTCCAAATTCAGAATAACCCTTCATCTGTGTTAATCCTCATTTCTTTCAATTCAGTCTGGTGAAGCAGCTTTTCGTTTTGTTTTTCAGCTTGCAGGGTGCTAGTCTCCATGTAGGGCGTTCCAATATAAAACAAGTGACTTCCAAAAGAATGCTGGTTATAAAAAAATTTCTCTCCTCACTTTTTCAAATGGCAGACGAAATATGTCATTCTGACTTGGTGTACACTTTTTTCCATCCCTTGTTGAGGGATCAACAGGAAGCATCCATACATCAGCACAAAGTAAAAGGTAATTAAAGCAAATCCTGGTTTCAGTATGTGCCTCACTAGTTCTTGTTTTCTGATAATCATCCTCCCACCGTACACGATTTCTCAATGTTCCCAATAAGCGTGATTAACTGATGGATTAATCATTTTTATTTTCAACGTACCCATGTATAAGAGGAAAGCATGTGTTACCATACAAGCCTAAAAAGCATAAATTCCAAGATTTGTGGAGTTCATCAGTTGATCATTTAATTTCTCTAGTGAGTCTGATAGAATACGTTCAACTTTGCTTACCAATAGGAAATAACAAATTTTTACTTTCCAGAACTCAAAGAATTAACAAGGTATTGTACTCTTACAAAAACTGTTGAGTTTTCTTCATATTGTGAGAAGAACCTAATTCAATTCTGAAGCACCTAATTTCAGTGCGTGATCAGTTATGTAGGAGGATGACTGATTGAGCTTTTTGTTGTCTCTGTGGTTACTCTTTGGAGGTGTGAAAGTAAGGTTGTGGGGTGTCTCCAATGATGGGAAGGAAGAAGAGACCAAATGTAAAAAAAAAAAAAAATTTCTCAAAAGTGACTAACGAGTTTCATTAATGTTGTATCATATCTTCAACAAATCGGTATTTAACGTTTGGTCTCGATAAACATCTGTGGAATTATGGTGTGTGTAGATATAGGCATAAGAAGCTACGCTAAGTGCCTTCAGATCCTCACATAATCTGAAATCCAGAACTCATTCAAAGCTAAAATGATCATGTGGAAGTGATAATTTCTTTGTGCTTTTCTTCTTATTAACCTCCAACAAGAACGCTAGTAGATTCCATAAGAATAATTTAAGCCTGTTCAAGTAATTGAACAAAATTTCTCTCCTTGAAAAAATATTTAGGTCTGCAAGTGTAAAAACGGAAGTCACTGTATGATGCTGTGCATCAAAAATATGAAATACTGGGGTAGTGGTTTAAAAAAAGATTTTTGCTGTTAGTGTTTGCTGTGAGCGTGCATCAATCACTTCACTCTATTCATGTAAGGATCACCTTGATTGTATCCTTTTTGTTTGTTGCATTCAAACTCATGTACGATTTAGTACATGTATGGTTCTGTTACATATTGAAGATCATCATACTAAACTCGTTGTATTTTCATTATTCTGCAGAAAGAAAGAAAGATCGTCTAATCAATAATGACCCACATGTTATCAAAGGACAAATCAAATTGTCGATCCATTATGAAAAGGAAACATTGTGGGTAAGTTTGTTCTGCATTTAGTTTACTACACCTATTTATGTGCTTCATGTGATTGTCATTCATGAAATGACTATCTAGTATTTAGACGTACTAAGCTTTGACGATTTTACATATAAAATTACTCGAATTACTTGTGTATTAAACTAAACTTCTGTTTTATAAAATTCATTGAAAAAATCATGAGGATGTCCAAGTCTTCAAGTTACAAGACATTGTGTAGATGGCTAGTTATGAGTTATATGGCTGGGCCAAGTCTAATGGTGTTCTCTCATTCAAACATTAAGCTGGGAGTACAATTTTACAAGGATTGAAACATACTGGGATAATGATGGTTTCTTCGAATATAATACTATGAAATTGTAACAACTATATCTTAATTCTAAGATAATCACTTCTCCTTGTGCTGGTAACTTCCATAATTATTACTACTTTATCATGAATACATGTTTTTAGTCACTACTAAGGTATAACCATTAATTGATGCTGGAAGGGGGAAGGATGTATCTTTCTCGTTAAGGAATAGGAAATATCGCCTTAATGGCTATGTTTTGAGTGGCTGGAACTTTTTACAACCAATTATCTTAGTATAGTTTGTGAGCGGTTAATAAGTGAACAGTTGGAGGTCTACCGAGTTTTGATTTCAGAGAAATGCACGGCTTTCCATCGTTACCATCAATTATTAGGAAGATAGAGCTAACATAACTCCCTCATAACTTGATTTATAAAAATTCCTGGCGTTTACTTGAAACCAACTGTAACATACACTACAAGGAAGGGTCATCCTTGTTCATTGATTTCCTTATAAGGGTAAGGAATTTGTTGCAATTGTGTCAAAACATAGTTGAGTTTTCTTTGTATTCTTACATTTTGAAGCCTCCTGAATTCAAATAAACCTCATTTCGTGTCATGTGTCTAAACCCACATGTAGTTAAATTTCCTGGAGTAGGGGTTAACCAATTGAGTTTTGTTGTATTCGCGATTTTTTGAAGTCATGAAAGTAAGGTTATGGGCGGTTTTCATCAACGGGAAAGGAGGGTAGGGGACCAAAATGTACCTATACTAGGGGTTTTCGTATTTTTCTCGAAAATGACTAACATTTGTTATTGAACTTTCAAATTATCTTCTACTAGTGAGTATCCAACAATTCTCCTCCTTAAATATCTCTGTTCCAAGAACAAAGATAACTATGAACCAAACTGAGGTTTTCGGCAAAATGCCACCAATCATTTTCATCAAACTCACAGGATGTTTTCAAATAGGTAATACCTATGTATAATTCAGAACGCTTGTTCCTCTGACAGTCCATTGAAATAAGATAATACCAAAGTGTGTGGAAAATGATGATATTTTGAACTGCTTCACTGGATTTGATCAATCCTACAGAGTGTCTTCTAGCTACCTATCATAACATTTTGGTGACTATATCCGTATCTATCTGTTGGACAGATATATAAGCCATGATATTTCTGAAAACGAGATTTGTCAAACATTAATTGATCATTTTTCCAATTTTCTCAAAAACTGCTTCAACGATTTCGATCCAACTCATGAAGTACTCTCAAATAACTAGTATCTACTATTGTCCCTATAAATGAGTGATGCGTTGAATGGGGATATGGTGCTCATATATACAGCAGCCCATCGAATTTACGGAAAGATGTGTATTATCACGCACAAGATATTTCACTCTCTACATCGGTTAGTTTTAGTGGTTTTATCTTCATAGGGAGATAAATTTTGCTGTTGCAGCAAGTATAGCCCAAAATTTGCAGAGAACTTTTACTTTCCACTACTCAAAATGTAAAGAAGACAGTAAAAAAAAAAATGCTTATTGAATTAAAGTTCCAAATTATCTTTTACTAATCAGTATCTAACGTTTCTCAATAAATATCTGTAAAAGTTTGGTGAATGGGAATATAGGCCTATGAAACAAAAACATGAATGTTGTTCCTCTGTATACCACAACAAAAATGTGTTTTTCTAAATGTTTTCTAAATTTCCAGAGAAAAATTGTGTGTCTTTTAGCAACCTGTACTCACGTTTTATTGCCTTCAACTCATTCTGTAATTGTCAGTTGAATGAAGGTTTCCGAGTAATTAACCCAACGTTTTTCTGATTGTTTCAAAAACGGTTCCAACAATTTCGATCAAGCTTATGGGGTACTCTGAACTAACTAGTACCTATATTTTGTTCTGTACCTTGTTTGTTACTATGCTTCAGATATTTCAAGAAATTAAAACGTATATTTTTAGAAGCAATGGAAATAATTTTTGAAGTATAGTCTTTCAATAAAATTAAAATTGTTCATTAATGTTTTACAACATTGGTGATATTATTTGGAGGTGGTTGCTGAACTAATTTTCTAAAGAGATGGCCAGTAGCGTGAGGTGTGCCTTACGAGTAGTCGAGTCTCTTCTTCTAGACTTCTGGCTTGTTACAATTTATATGATTGCTCCACAGTATAAAAGTCCCTTTTAACTATAAATATTGTTTATGTGTTTACTCTTACCATAACAACAAAATATCATTAACTTACAGGTGATGGTTCATCATGTGCAAGAACTGAACTATTTAGCTAACGGGCAGGAGCCTTCCACGTATGTGAAAGTTTATTTGTTGCCAGATCCAACTAAAGATACGAAGAGAAAAACCAAAGTAATCCGAAGGAATTGCCATCCATCCTTCATGGAAATGGTGAGATTCATCATAAACTCTGCCAGAAACTAATTTACTTCCATAGATTTTCTGTTTCTTGATGTAAACGGTGAATTATGAAGTATTGTTAGTTTTGACGCTAATAGATTGTTGAAAGCGAACTTGTTACTGACGGCTCACCTGTTGTCGGCGAAGATGTGAAGGAGAGGGGCCCCTCCAGCGTGAAGACGATTCCAGCGAGCTGTCAGTTTGGCCGTATAGGGCAGAATATTTGTTTTAATTTGAGAAAAAAATGACTAAATAAAAAAACGAACAAAACCTCTTCGGTTAGCGATTTATACGTGATTAGTGGGAGTGCGATCTAACCGAGACAAGAAGCAAACACAGAATGAAATTAGAGGGAAAAAGAGAGCAGCAACAACGGCTAACGGGATAACCTCGCCAAGGGTTATATTCAGGAACATAAAATACCTTCTGTGTGGCGTAGGGGATTTGTAACTGAACATTTCCACCCACCCCAAAATAGGTTTTTTTTGGCAACAAAAACATGATGTAAACATAATAAGGCTTGTTGCGTATGTAATGGTAAAACATAGAGGGGGCTGCAAATAATCCCTCGACCATCTCTTCCAAAAGCACTGAACGGCTTGCTGGAGAACTCGATACCTGTCACGGAGATTATGGATAGAGTCATCGATGTTGACTTCTGGTGTCGAGAGGAGTGGAGCACCTGTAAGGAAATGGCCGGGTGTGAGATAGTCGGTACCATCGTTTGGTTCTGATGATATTGTACCCAGTGGTCTGCTGTTTAGGACGGCCTCAATGCGAGCAAGAACGGTAGCCATCTCGAATGAGATGGTGTTTAGCAGATTTTATTCCGGCCTCCCATAGTCCGCCTTAGTGGGGAGCTGCTGGCGTTATGAAGGTCCACTTGATGGAGCGTTGAGCAAGGTGGTTGGCTATCTCAATGTCACTGGAGCGAAGGAAGCGTTGTACTAAGTGGAAGTGATTGGCTGCACCCTGATAATTGGTACCACAATCGCTGTAAATCTCTGAGCACAGTCCTCTGCGTGCCACGAAGAAGTCCAATGCTGCAAGGAACGCTGGGGTGGACAGAGCTGAACATAATTCGAGATGCACTGCTTTTGTGGCCATGCATATGAATAGCACCATGTATCCCTTAGTGCATGGGGCTTTTCTGCGATGGCTTTCTTTTACCGAAAAGGGTCCAGCAAAATCGATACCAATTTTGAGGAAAACTCGAGCAGGCCGTATATCCTCGCCACTGGTAAATCAGCCATCAAGGGTTCAATCGGCCGAGCTTTCATCTTCACACATATGGTGCACTTCAGGATTCGTAATCTGAGCAGCTGTCGAATCGATATGATCCAGTACTTCCTTTGAATTAACGACTGGAGCAGGCGAGGTCCACCATGAAGCGTGGTAAGGTGATAAAAATCGCAAAGGAGGATAGCCAATTTATGGACGTATTCAACACCAACACCAACAGTTTGAAAGGTTTGGGCCTTCCCGATTTATTCGATTTTGTAATTCTACACGTGGGTCTGAGATCACTTCCTTCCACTGCATGCAATGAATTCGAAAACAAATACGCTTCTGGGGAAACAATTCCGACCTTTGCAGATTTAGTCAAGTACGTCCAAGATCAGATTCGCATTCTCGAAATTTCCTTTGACAAAAGCAAAATGATTGAAAAATCATTCAAACCCAAACATGACAAGCCTCCACCCAAGACGTACAATCGATCTTCTATGATGACAACTCGCGTTCAGACACAACATCTTGCAAGCTGATGCAGTAAGAAAACACATAACTGGCTGGTTCGTACTTCAACCCAAGTATTTTGATGGAGTGATCTGCATCATCATGGGGTACTACGAGGGAGTGCTCCCTATGCTCTGCAGGAACTAAGTCCAGTATTTCTTGGCGATTGGAAACCCATTTTCGCAGCGAAAATCCACCCTTGCGAAAAAGGTCGACTAATTCTCTTTGTAGAGTGCGGGCTGTTTGTAGGGTGTTCACACTCATGCACACATTATCAACGAAGGTATGATTCATAATGGCTTCAGCGGCTAGCGGATAAGCATTGCCATCATCAATGACTAATTGCCTGAGACATCGCTGTGCCAAAAAGGCGCTAGGTTTCACCCCAAATACTAGCGTATTCATTTCATATTCTAAGGCCTTGCCGTCACCTTGTGGTCGATGAAAAATGTGTTGGTACTTGCGTTCATCAGGATGAACGTTGACTTGGAGATACATGGCCCGTAAATCGCAACATATCACGACGTCACCGATCCACATATCGGTCAAGATGTGACATATGTCCTTTTGCAATTTGGGACCACTCAGTAAGACTTCATTGAGACTGGTCATGACGGGGTTGTTGTTGAATGAGGCATTAAATACTGCTCGCACTTTGGTGGTGGTACTGCTCTCCTTGAGCACACAGTGATGGGGAATGACATACTCTGCATTTTGGCAAGCAGGAGACATATATCCTTGCTCAATGAATTCGCTCATGTAGCGATGATACTCTCGGTATATTGCAGGACTGCATTTTAACCTTTTCTCCAAACCTTCCAAACTTCTCAAGGCGACATTGCGTGTGCTTGGAAGTTCAAACACCTTTGTGACGAAGGGCAGCCTAACAGTGAACCTACCAGTTCTGTCTGTCGAATGGGTTTCCACAAAGTGATTTTCACAAAAGACATCTTTGGGATTTTGCATTCGAGGAGCGGGTACCTCCTTGATTTCCCAAAAACTCCTGATACTTGCGTCCAATTGTTCACAGCATGTGAGCAAGGCAGTGGTTTCATCAGAGGTAGTTTCCTCTGAAATTGATGTTGGACCGCCGATAACCCATCCAAAAATTGTATTGATTGCGGACGGGTTGCCTTTGATTACCTCCAGCGGCTCTGCAAGAATGGAAGCGTACAAGTCAGCCCCCAGCAGGAATTCAATTACACCCTTTTTATAGAACGAGGGATCAGCGAGCACCATGTGATCAAAGCGTTGCATGACTGCTTTGTCAACACAGAAATTTGGCTGGGGAGCGGATATTTGCGACATGATTTGACACTGAGCTCTCAGCTGTGTGTCTGGTCGTTGCATAGAAGTTATAAGGCAGCACGTGATGCCTCTTGATGGTGGTAGTGATGAGTTTGCGAGCCCCACCAAACCAAAGGACCCATGCCTGCGAGATAACCCAAGCTTCTGAACACAGGACTCCGTGATTGCACTTATTTGGGATCCATTGTCTAAAATATCTCTGACAGGGCGTGGTGTCCCACCCTGATCGTGTATCATGATCAGGGCAGTCGATAATAGTACCCCCTTTCTAGTGGAGACACCTGCGTTGCATGCAAGTCCTGAATACGATGTTGCATTGACCTGATTTGTGGTCATTGATGGCGCTGTTGGTGTAGATGATGGTTGAGGGAGTGGACTGTATCTCATTTCTTTGGAGCTGTTTTGATCAAATTTTTCTCTAGTATCAGGTTGGTGTAAAAGCGTGTGGTGATTGTTGACCTTACATGTCAAACAAACTCGATTTGATCGACAAAATTGAGAGTGATGGAAACCCAGACATCTTTCACATAAGTTGTTTTTATTGACGAAATTGGTTCGTGTTTGCAAAGAGAATTTTTTGAAGTTTGGACAATGATATAGCTTATGATTGGCGTCATTGCAGCAGGGACAGTGTAAATGATTTCTCCCAGACTGGTCGACGCGAGTGTTTACGCCTAAGAGCAGTTTTTATTTGTTTACTTTCTTTTCTTTTCGTTTACTTACTGGTCAGCCTTGAACTTCCCCTCACATGTTCAATATTGTTGTTGCCTCCCTCCATCACCTGAATCGTCTCCACCGTTTTTCGCCTTCCATCTCCGCCAATATTCTCATTCTTGCTACCCATCGCATCGCCTTGGCTCAACCTCTTCTCTTTTATACATCAGTGGTCAGCAGCATCCACCGAAAATTTCCTACGGTCATCAGCATCCAAAGGAAACCAATATTTCCAAGAATTAGGATTTACTTCGCAACAACGCCCAGCAGCAGTTCCGCATTAACCCGGTCAGACAATAAGTGTGAACAGTGAAGAAGTTTTATTTTCGTCCTTTAACCAATTTTTAATTATCTCGAAGAGACGTTTTGTTTTTTTTTCTTTTGCTGTTTTACTGCTAATTTTCATATACAAATTGATTTCCACAAGTGATTCGTTGTTCAGAGTTTGAAGCCCACCTCTAGCAATTTCTTCAAACATTTTGGTAGCAGAGCGTGGTTTCTGTCAACGGCTAATTTTCGACTTAGAAACTTAATAACTTGATCTACTATTCGAAAAGTTCATATCTACTGATTTAAGTTGGCAACCGTAGCTTCAATTAGCTCTCTGCTTTGAGGGAGAACTCGTATCTGAGAAACAAGATAGAACAGGACCATAGTTCAATAATTGTCCTCTGTAATCGTACCTCGTTGCTCACCTTCGTCCTCATCAATCTTACCTCAGTTAATCTCCTTCACCTTATCTCTTCCGCATTCCTTTCTCGTTGACGACGGTCAGTCTTTAAAACTCCCTCGTCTTATCTCGCCTTTCATTTCATCACAATGTCCGAGGATCCGAAGAGAACCATTGCAAAATTGCTTAGGTTGATTTCTAGCTCAAAAAAGTCGATGTTGGCAGTAGGTAAGAACGCTATGAAGGACAAAGCTAAGTACTTAACTCTATTTGAAGGCATGTATACGGCCTTGGAAAAGTATTACAGTATTTACGAAAATGCGTTCCACGATTTAGCGGTTATTGCCGAAAATAGCAAAGATGTCACATTTCCTACAGACGGAGACGAGTCCATTCGGAGTTCAATGCCTACTACGAAATAAGGTCGTTGCACATCGCCCTAACAAGGACTGAAACAATACCTAGTGGTAGTAACCAATCTTCGAACGAAATGACCACTGTTATTCACGAAAATGTCGACTCTTTGCTTCCCCAAATTAAGTTGATTCTTTCGACGGCGAAATTCTCAATTGGCCGAAATTTCGTGACGTATTCAAGTCAGTAGTAGACGAACGGAAAAATTTGACTCCATCTAACAAATTCCATTATCTCATAACGAATCTTTCGCCCAGCACTCGTTAATCAGTAAATTCCAAATAAATGATCAAAATTATGCGTTAGCGTGGGGCGTTTTATGCGACAACTATGACAAACCGAGACTACTTTCAACAGCCTATTTAAATCGTGTGTTGAATTTCCCTCCAATTCAAGGGAAACCGTCCATGGAGACACTCAAGTCATTTTTGACTACAGTGTGTAACAGCATCTCGTCATTTGAACTTCTATTGAAAATGAGTCAAAATTCATACTATTTCATTTGGCATTTCGACTACTAGACCCTGTGACACGTGAGCAGTTTCAAAATACTCACAGAGACACTGAATTTCCTACGTTTGAGCAGTTGTTCAAATTCGTCAGAGATCGATGTTTCAATATGCAGCTTGTATCTGATACTAGCTCAACCTTTGAAGGTAATCCATCGAGTTCAAAGCCAAGTAAGTCTAGTTTTTCTAGAGGTAAAGGTAAACTTAAAGTGTTCAAGTCTTCAGAAAGGGCTAGTTTAGTTGCTCAACAATCAAGTTCTGATGTGTCTCAGAATAGTCAACATTCAAGTAGTAACTCATCTCAAACTATGCACTATACTTGTTTCGTTTGTAATGAGGGTTCGCATGGTTTACTTAGTTGTCGGAAATTCTGTAGCGCTGATGTAAGTAAGAGAATCTCATTGCTTTCTAACTGGCCTGGCTGTAAAAATTGTCTCAGTGGAAAGCACCAGACATCATCTTGCAAATCGAAATGGGTCTGTAGGTGGTGCAAACAGCGACACAACTCAATGCTTTGCACAAATGAGTACCAAATTAAACCTAATGCTGACCAATCATCTCAAGACGCACGATCTGGTACTTACTGTGCATCTTCTGGCAAAGAAAATTCAAACGATGGCTTATATTCTCAGGTCATCTTGGGTACGCTCATGGCTGAGGTTCTTGATGCCAGAAATGTGTACCAAACCGTTCGAGTCGTGGTTGACTCAGCGAGCCATTATTCCTTCATGACCTACAAATGCGCTAACCGCCTGGGCTTAGCCCACAACCAATGTCAGTATAACATATCTGGCATTGGTCAGAGTCAAGAAGGCGCAAGGCATTTTGTAAACTGCAATATCAAGCCGTTGCCATCACCTCACAGTTACCCACAGTCTCACTGCCCAGTCACCTTAGGATGCGTTTCTGCAGGTTTCCATTGGCTGATCCTACCTTTTATGATAGTCGGCCTGTTGATATCCTGATGGGAGCCGACTTATTTTCAGAAATTTGGGTTGACAGTCCTATAGAATTGGACTCCAGTTCACCCAAACTTTTCCCTACAGCCATGTAGTAATTGGCAAGTTCACCTCTGGTTCATCACTACCTGAAACCTCTGGGGGCACCTCGCTAATAGTTACCAACCCAATATCAATTAGTGACATTCATCAATCGCTAAGTCGCTTTTGGGAAATAGAGGAAGTTAAGCCCGCGAAGGTCATTGACCCTGAAGAAGCCTATTGTGAAGACCACTTCAAGGCCACCCATTATCGCTTAGAAGATGGCAGTTATGGGGTTCGTCTACCATTCCGGTCGAGCCCCCCAGAGTTCACAAATATATCTGCTATTGCTAGGTGGCGTTTCAGAAACCAGGAAAACCGGTTGCTGAAACAGGATGACCTTCGTACAAAATATCATGAATTCATGACTGAGTACGAACAACTCAAACATATGACGGTTTCTCAAAATCTTGCTTCATACGTGATACCTCATCATGCTGTCTCAAAGATCGATAGAAACGAACCAAAGCTTCGAGTAGTTTTTGATGGTTCGGCACAGTCAGCCAATGGTTCCCTAAATGATTACCTACTCGCAGGACCAAAGTTACAGTCTGATATCCGCGACGTTTTGTTGAACTTTCGGGCTCACAAATGTGCTTTGGTCGCTGACATTGTAAAATGCTTTAGAGCCATTTGGATACATCCAGAAGACCGAAAATACCAGACGATATTTTGGCGCTACAATCCATACGATGTTCTACAATTATATGAGCTCAACACTGTAGTTTATGGCCTTACCTCTAGTCCTTATCACGCCAACAGGGTGATACAAGCCATAGTTGAAGATCATGGTGCGCAATACCCAGATGCCAGTAGAGTTCTCAGGAGGGACATCTATGTAGATGACATCGTTACCGGATGTGACACCATAGAGGATACAGCCAGATTACAATCTCAACTGGTTGAGCTCTTGGTAAAGGCCAGATGAAGCTCAGCAAATGGGCCAGCAATTACCCTGAGCTTTTAACACCTCTTACAGAGCCTTCCAATATTCACGGCTGATGATAAATCAGTTAAAATTCTGGGGCTGCAATGGATCCATTTTGTCCAACGTATCCTACCATCTCAAATCTCAATATTCCTAGATTTGTACAGACTCAATGCTCATCGTCAGTCTATCAAATCGTAGGCTTTTCGACGCCTCCAAACAGCTGTGCAGTGCTCTATCTGTGTGTTATCTCTCGGGAGAAATAAAACGACTGTATCAATCTATTTCTGGATTTTTGAACTACTTCAGCCAACCAATCTCATTGATCCTCGTTTTTCTCTGATTCAACTCTGGCTAGGCTCCGACCTTCAAGTTGAAGACTTTAGAGATTCTGCTTTCAACTTCAGCTGAACATTGGAGTCACGTCTCATCAGGCGACAATCCAGCAGATATTGGCTCAAGAGGTTCCCTGCCAGATGAGCTTGTACAAAACTCACTGTGGTGGAGTAGTTTCCAATCAAAGTTCGTCATCGAGTTCATCTCCAGGTTTTCTTCCTACAACCGCCTTTTAAGAACTCTGGCTCATGTCCTGCGCTTTGTGACGAATTTACAAAGGAAAACTGGTCGCCTTCATGGAATTTTATCTCTTACTGAAATTCGTTACGCTCAGATTTTGTGTGTCAAGTCCGTCCAAGCTCATTTTTTCTTCAATAATGACTTTTCCACGAACAGTCAAATGATGGTCATGAAGAAATTTGTGAAATTGAACCCATTCTTTGGTATTCTCAGGGCGGGCGGCAGGTTGTACAATGCCAACCTGCCATATAATCACAAACACCCAATGTTGCTCCCTTATAACAGTCATATCTCGATCCTCATTGTTGATCATTTTCATAGAATGTACCTTCATCCAGGGCCATCTCTTCTGCACGCAGTCGTTCAAATGGAATTCTGGATCCCCTCATTACGGCGACTAGCTCAACAACGAGTCTACCAGTGCAAAAGTTATTACCGACTCAAGGCAAAGGCATGTGTTCCAAAAATGGCTGATTTACCGTCCGTTCGAGTGCAGTCAGCTCGTGCATTTCTGAAAACTGGCTTAGACTTCTGTGGGCCTTTTTGGATGAAAGATTACAGACGGCGAAAACCGCAACTGTCCAAGGTTTACTTGTGCATATTTGTGTGCATGGCTACTAAGGCCATCCACATAGAAGTTGTCACAAGCCTTTCAGCTAGTGCCTTCTTAGCTGCCCTTGACCGCTTTGTATCCATCCGAGGGCTTCCTGCTGTTTGCTACTCTGATTGTGGTAGTAATTTTATCTCTGCAGCTCGTCAACTTAAAGAATGGTACAAGTGGTACTCCTGTGAACACACACAATCACAAATAGCTGAGCAAGCTACAACTCACCATATAAATTGGCACTTTAATCCACCTCATGCTCCTCACTTTGGTGGGATATGGGAGGCAGGAGTGAA
Source organism: Pachypeltis micranthus (assembly GCA_020466155.1). NCBI lineage: Eukaryota > Metazoa > Arthropoda > Insecta > Hemiptera > Miridae > Pachypeltis > Pachypeltis micranthus. The sequence continues at coordinate 44,103,630 of CM035768.1, forward strand.
ATCTGCCAAGTCACTCATGAAACGCACTATAGGTGATACTGCTCTAACCTATGAAGAGTTGGCAACTCTGGTTGCCAAGATCTGTGCTGTTCTCAATTCTAGACCCCTATGTCCATTATCAACAGATCCCACAGAATGTGGATACTTGTCTCTGGCCACTTCCTCATTGGTGAACCACTTCTTTCCATTCCAGAACCTCTTAGGCGTACCCATGAATCAATTAGACCGATGGCAGCTAATCAAGCGACTATCTCAACAGTTTTGGAACAGGTGGCACAGGAATATTTACTGACTCTCCAAGAAATAAGTGGACAGAAGATTCAGCAGATCTCACAGTGGGAGACCAAACTGATAATCAGCCAATTCTCCAGTGGCCTCGAGGACGCATACTACAAATCCACCCAGGAGCCGATGGCAAAGTCAGAGCGTTAAAACGTCAACTTCGACGTTGACTCGACCAGTTGCAAAACTTATCCCCCTATCTCCTTCCGAAGAAGATGAACAGGGAAAACCAGGTTATGAGTTTCCGCTACAAGAGCAGAAGAGGTACCAAAAATGGATCAATGGCACCAATGTTGCAGAGGATTCTTCACTGTTTCCTTCTCATGACCCAGCCACCACTGCATAACGTGTCAGAGCAGAAAAGGAGTAGAAACTCCCATGTCTATCATTTTCTTCTTAACCTTACTCTATCCTTTCCTTGTTTATTTTTCCTTCCAGTGAGGTACGAAAATTTAGTTAAATTTTGGCGTGAATGTTTACGCCTAAGAGCAGTTTTTACTTGTTTACTTTCTTTTCTTTTCGTTTAGTTACTGGTCAGCCTTGAACTTCCCCTCACATGTTCAATATTGTTGTTGCCTCCTCCATCACCTGAATCGTCTCCACCGTTTTTCGCCTTCCATCTCCGCCATCATTCTCATTCTTGCTACCCATCCTCAACCTCTTCTCTTTTATACATCAGTGGTCAGCAGCATCCACGAAAATTTCCTACGGTCATCAGCATCCAAAGGAAACCAATATTTCCAAGAATTCAGATTTACTTCGCAACAAGTTCCGCATTAACCGGTCAGAGACACGTTTTCTTTTTTTTCTCAATAAGTGTGAACAGTGAAGAAGTTTTATTTTCGTCCTTTAACCAATTTTTAATTATCTCGAAGAGACGTTTTGTTTTTTTTTCTTTTGCTGTTTTACTGCTAATTTTCATATACAAATTGATTTCCACAAGTGATTCGTTGTTCAGAGTTTGAAGCCCACCTCTAGCAATTTCTTCAAACAGCGAGTTGTCATCATAGAAGATCGATTGTACGTCTTGGGTGGAGGCTTGTCATGTTTGGGTTTGAATGATTTTTCAATCATTTTGCTTTTGTCAAAGGAAATTTCGAGAATGCGAATCTGATCTTGGACGTACTTGACTAAATCTGCAAAGGTCGGAATTGTTTCCCCAGAAGCATATTTGTTTTCGAATTCATTGCATGCAGTGGAAGGAAGTGATCTCAGACCCACGTGTAGAATTACAAAATCGAATAAATCGGGAATGCCCAAACCTTTCAAACTGTTGGTGTTGAATACGTCCATAAATTTTATTAGACCAGCATGAGTGCAAACAGGCATAGATTTAAAAGATAGGATTTTGTCAATTGAATTAGCGCCCAATAATCTGGTGTTCTGGAAGCGGTCAAGTAGTGCCTTATAAGCTACCACATAATTAGTGGCAGAAATAGGAAGAGTTTCAACTATAGACAGGGCATGACCCCTAAGTAAGCTGCGAAGGTGGGTAAATTTCTCTACCTTCGAATACACATTGTTTTGATGTACCGACATGTGAAATAAAGCGTAAAAGTTAGGCCATTTATCTATGTCTCCGTCGAATGGTTCGATGTCAATTCTTCCCAGAATGCGCAATGTGGGCGCACCCTGTGCCGTAGGAATAGTAACAGCGGTTTCTACGGGGGAATCATTGGAAATGTTCCACACTCTAGCCATGGACACAACCGTGAAGTACATATTCTCGAAATCTCGATAATCCTTTTTGATTTCTACGCGCGAAATTTCGTCGACTTGGCAATTAATCTCGTCAATCTGGTCACAAATGGAATCGAAAGATGCGAAATCTTCCTCAATTCGTTTGAATCGGGAGACAAAGGACTCGTAATCGCCAGCGTTGGGCTCCTGTTTTTTCGAAACCGACAATTGAATGCCGGTGGCTAGCGAATGAACGCTTTGCATGCGCTGGTAAAACTTGTCCTTCTTCTTAACCAATGTTTCCAACATCAGCTCCTTGGCGGTCATGGTTAGAGCCAATAGCGTGAAGATTGGCGGGTGAAATAACCTAATGTGTTTACGGATAGAGGAAAAGGAGGCGAAAGTGCGAATGATTCCTATCTCTCGATATAAAAACACAGCGGGACTTTGCTACCTCGTTGCTCTCGTAACCCCACAAGTCTATTGTATGGTTTTTTAACGCCTTTGAAAAGAATTTGCGAAGATATATTATTCGGCACGAAGGATCAAATGTTAGTTTTGACGCTAATAGATTGTTGAAAGCGAACTTGTTACTGACAGCTCACCTGTTGTCGGCGAAGATGTGAAGGAGAGGGGCCCCTCCGGCGTGAAGACGATTCCAGCGAGCGGTCAGTTTGGTCGTATAGGTCAGAATATTTGTTTTAATTTGAGAAAAAAATGACTAAATAAAAAAAAACGAACAAAAACTCTTCGGTTAGCGATTTATACGTGATTAGTGGGAGTGCGATCTAACCGAGACGAGAAGCACACGCAGAATGAAATTAGAGGGAAAAAGAGAGCAGCAACAACGGCTAATGGGATAACCTCGCCGAGGGTTATATTCAGGAACATAAAATACCTTCTGTGTGGCGTAGGGGATTTGTAACTGAACAAGTATATTTAAACCCAAACAAAATGTATACCTTGTTGTCTAAATTTTATTGATCATTCAAGTTTTGACCATGATGCAGTCCTTGGGTTTCAGTAAGTGACGAGGTTAATACCGAATTACGAATTTTTGAAAAATAAATTTCTCTACACAGTTAGATCAATGAACTTGCCTTCTTTCATCTTTGGGTCAGATCATTAAGCTATGGTTGGTTATTTATCACATTAACCAGCGATTACCTGCCTATGTATGTATCTATCATCTTTCTCTTTCCTCCTCATGGTAACTTGGTGAATTGTGTCATTTCCAGCTGGAGTACAGAGTCCCTGGTGGATTGGAACGCATTCAACATAGATACCTCCAGGCAACTGTTTGGAATTATGATACATTGCAAGAAAATGAGTTTTTAGGTGGTACAATAATCAAACTGAGTGAATGTGATTTAGGTCGTGAAACTACTAATTGGTATCCTCTTGGTAATGTTCACAGGTGATATTAATCTATTTTATAAATTGTTGATAACGTTTTTCTAAATCATTTTTATATTTAGCAATCATTGTTATGTTGTTATTTTGCATTGCCCATGTGATATGTTAAATAAAATATTTGCTTTGTTTTTCTATGAAATTTAAATCCAATTCTAGTATGATTACTCAGTAGCCCTCTAGTAATTGTATGCTATAAGAAATGTTAGTAATTAAGCAGCACCACTTTCACTGAAGCAAGGTATTAGGTTATACTACAGAAATGAACTAAATAGTCTCAATGAACTTGCCTTCTTTCATTTTTGGGTCAGATCATTAAGCTATTGTCAGTTATTTATCACCTTAACCAGCCTTATCTGCCTATTTATGTATCAGTCATCTCCTTACCTCCCACTCTGGAGATAATCAGATGGTAGATACACTGGGATTGGATGTTGTGTTTCATGCCAACATTTCCCAGTAGAAAAACTATAAAATGTATCCAACACCAAGCTGACGTTTCCTGGGCATCCTGAATGCCTTCAGCAGGAAAACATTGAAAGGCGACTGCTCAAAAATCCTCATCAAATTCTGAAATTTTGCAGGTAGGGAGTTATTGGCTCAAGAACCATTAGAAGACTACAATATTGTATTCAAAACGCATTTTTCATCCAATATTTGATTTATCTGTTTTTTTGAGGGTAGAAACTGAAAATCACTGCCAGACACCGTTTTAAAAAAGCGCAAAGAAACTCCAGGTCCACAAACTTGTGTAACGGAAAATAACAAACTCTGTCAGTTGCAGGCTTATTTCTAATGTGTAAGAATTGTTAGAGATTTTTTTTTTGCTGAAAAGACCCCTATCTCACCCTGTATAGGTGGTCATTTTTTGACTAATAAAATTCTACCAACTTCTGCACTAAATGTTACACATTCATATATCTTTGAACAGGCCACATGCCGGAAATCGTTTTGACTCAGCTCATGTCGAGAATGATGTTCCAATGATCCTTTTTTTTTTGTCTCTTGTTGCTCACAAAGCCCTGAGCATGTGGTAAATATTCGTATAGTTATATCTCATATTCTTAGTGCTGAAATAGTGGAGAGAAGCAACAGAAAAAATTGACCACAAGAGCGATAAAAGTAAGTGTTTTTTGCTCTAGAATTATTGGGAAAAGCCACAAGTGAGTCAAGCAACTGACTGTTGTGTGCATTTCAACATTTTTGGGTTGCTCGAAAATATTGTATTATCTTTGTTAAACCTTTGGTAGACCTCAAGACATTTTTTTTTCTCCGGAGGGCATGCGAGACAAGTCCCTTTGTCACTGCGCCCACGCCTATGCCTGCGCCTATTGTGACACTGACCCTTTCTAAGTAGAAGGTGTCATTGATACCTGCCCCCCCTTAGGAAGCCGAGTATGTCCTTCACCGCAGATTCCGCTATGATTTGGGGTTCAATAGACCCCTGAGCAAAGTATTCAAAACGTTCAACTGCCAAGGCAGGGCATTCATGTAGGATTGCTCTGCCGTCTCGTCCTCCTCACCCCAAAGTCTGCATTCTACCCCCTCTGAGATGCCCATCTTGTTGAGGGGATACCTGAGTGGGCAGTGTCCAGTGAGGAAGCTAATCAAGACTCCCAGATCTCATCTAGAGAGTGTCAGCATTGCCTTTACCCTTAGACAGGAAAGCATAACAAGCCTTATTGCTTGTCTTAATCATGGCTGGCGATGTCAATGGGCACTTTTCCTGTATTTTCCATTGAGCCACCGGACGATTCAGGCGACTCTTTGTCATACCTATGTACAGTTCAGGTCCGATGGGTAGGGACTCTGTACCCCTTTTCGTTGCCCTCATGCCCCCTGTGAGCCAGCACCCAAATGAGGGCATCAAATGAGCACCCGTGAAGGCATTCCCATGCCAGCTTGGATCTAAAACTATTGGCTGCAATAGCCTTTACGGTGGCCTCGCTGTTAGAGATCCGCTTGCCCTTGAGTCCTTTGGTCAGGATCTCTTCCGCGCAGATCTTTATGGCTAGGATTTTCGCTTGAAATATCGTAGCACACTCTCCCAGCGGCCTAGCAAGACTGTAGTTGGGCCCTACAATGCCCGGTACATATCTCAACATGTAAAGGTCTCGCTCCTTGATACCTCGTACACACTTTAAATCTTCAAGACATCAAGTGTGTATTTTCCATCCGCTAGCGAGGACAGTGGGTGACTCATTGTGAAAAAACAGGGTCATTCTGATGGTGAGGACCCTTGTATAAATGCATTTATTTACATCTATAACGTGCTTTATTTCAACAGATTTGATCACCTCTTTGTTTTAGACTGAGTCAAATGGTCATTTGCTATGCCTTAGGAAGATGTCTTGCTGCGTTTAGGAGGTTGATAGTACATTTGAAAACTTGTGTGCCAGCTTTGGGTAGGCAGCATTCAGGACATTGTAGCTGTACACTGCCAAAGCTTTCGTTTTCATTTTTAATCTAGATGAATAAGTCTTTACCCCTTTGAGAGAGCTGTCTCTCTGAGGTTGTGCAGAGTGAAGCTAACAGTGCATACATCCTGAGCCACATTCAAGTGGTACTGCACATGAACAACTTGGGCCTAGTCCTGCTACTCAATTCTACTGCGATTCCATTGGGAAATAGAAGAAGAAAAGGGGATAGAAAGTTAGAGAAAAACGACTTGTTATTGCATTCTGTTCTGCCCTGAAGATTATTTGTTAACTTTATCAGCATCCATGCTGCTTTGATGTAGTTGTATCACCACAAAATGTTACATGTTTGCATATATCAAACAGGAAACAAGCTTCAACTCAACAGAAAGCGATGTGGGAGGTGCTCGGTATAAATTGCCTTCCAAACTTTGATCACTGGCAGAGGTTACAGGTATGAGTAGTAGTAGCTTGGTAGACTATAAGCAAATTTTAGAAAAAAACAACATTTTTTTATTTCTTGAAAACTGACAAAAACTTGCTCAAACAGGTTTCTTTGAAACGCCTTGTGAAGCGAAGATTGAGAAATCATGGACATCTTTCCACTTCCTTGACATTATAGTTGAACAAAGTAATAACAATACATGATTCTTTGGAAGGCTCTGCTTCATAAAGCTGTTCAGCTGAGATGTGAAGAGTTCTTTAAACAACTTTTGTTGTCTAATAAACAGACAATGGATGTCTAAATTATCACTAGGTACATTCAATCTTATCAGTAAGATAATAAAAGAAAAAATAAGGCAACTTTTGTAATGCCAACAAAGCATTTATTTGAACATGCACCGCTTTCAGCGAGCTTGGAATAAAATTATTAACCATCGAGTAACTTTAGTCTCTAAATACTAAAGGAAGTTAAGGAACAGGTAATCATTCTTTATTCTAGTTTTGATAAATGCTTACACTTCCTTTTGTTCAATCATAACAGTAAACAGTAACGCCCTTACAAGACGTTTCTACTACAATTTTAAACTCTAATAATGGTGAACACATTTGAAGTAACGAAAGTTTGGTGCTTTCTCTGTTTCATTATCAGTTACATTATGAATACGCTACAGTAACTTAAAAGTAGGTCTTACTGTGCTACAAATATCACCTCACTAAATAAAGTGAGCACGAGATCAGCTGATTAAAAAAAAAACAAAAAACACCTCGGAGTCAGTTCAACTGAGGGTAACGTATTCCATGCAACAAGCTGTGGCTTCTGATTGGGACGTTCTCGTATATTCATCAAGAAGTTTTTCCAACACTTTAGCCAGACATTCGACAGTGGAATAAGAAGCACCCGTACGACTGCATAGTTGATGTCCTGATACACTCGTTATACGAAGCCCTTGGAGCGCACTCAGAATTGCAGCTGATGCAATTGTTGAGGGTTTCATTGTTATCCCAATTGAATCTAAGGACAAAAAAAAATTTGAGTAATTACACTTATAATTAAAAAGATAATTTAATGATATAATGTTGACTTCCAAACAACACATGAACAGATTGCAAGACATGGTAGGGTTGAAGTGTTAGGCCAGCCATTCAAACCAACTCCTCAAGGTATCAAAATCGAAGAAGAAGATTTTATGTTTAAGCTAGTACAGTGGCCACCCATGATCTAGGCATTATGAAACTGAAAAAACCCCATCTTGCACCTAGTCCCCACAATGTTTTAAAATTTGAATGGAAATGTGGAAGTTATGTGCAAGGCTTTCTCGTTGCCTGTGTGGGTCAATTTAGCGATTAGTCTGACCGAAATGTAACTCATTAGGATCCATCTCTCTAAATGTCATAAACAAGGTGGTTCATAAGTTCCCAGTCAATTGAACGTGTACTGGACCCTTGTCGTTTATGGCTACTTAAGTACGAAGTTCAATATCTTATGCACAATGTCCTGTACATATATGGAATCATGGACGGTCAGCTTGGCCTAGGTGGCAGGCATCACATACTCCTCAAATAAATCTGGTGATATGACAGTTATCTCTTGGGATTCTACGCAGATGAAGGGTTTGGCCTACATGTAAAGTAACAACACATTCAGTGCAAAAACTTTCATGGATGAGAGAGCCTCACATGGAACCAATGCAGAATCATTTTTGGGCCGATTCCTATAATTAACAATTAATCAAAAAATGTTCTACTTATATACGTATAACACACAGCAGAAAAGAAACCAGTTGTTCAAAATGGACTAACATCAGTGCACGTGTTATTAATGAATAATTCGTATACGTTGATCTGTGCAACATGTTCAGATGAAGTTATTTTGCCTTGCAATTTAATTTAAATGTACTAGAGTAATATTTTCGATATTCCTTTGTTGAATAAAAAAAAGCAGTACGAGAGTGTATTGTGTTATTTAATAAAACTACGGTCCGTGAGGTAGTGGGTTATAAATGATTAGCCACCTCGTCTCGGAGGTCGCCGCCATAGTTTGTAGAACCAGGTGGCCGTTTGTGGGCGAAGGCTCTAACTTTTTTTGCATTGCGGTCTTCGAAAATCCTAGTCACGTATTTAAAATCCTCAAAAGAGATGACGTCACAGCTCATCGCATTTATCGGCTCCAAAGCAGTTTCAATGGAATGGGACGAGGAAGAAGAAGAAGAAGAGAGAGGAAAAAAAAGGACTCGAGAGGGCAAATCGGTCTGACAGGAGCACCTGGAGCCAGGTGAGAGGACAAGGGACCTCGGGGGCGCGGATAGATGGAAGGGCAAGGGGCGTTCCAAGGCGTCAAGGGTGGCCAGGAGCTGGGAGCTGGAGCTATCGTACCAACTCCTCCGTTTCGGTACCACGTTTTAAAACCTCTTTCCAGTTTCGGTACCAGGTGTAGCAGCAAGACGTCACTACCGGCATCACCTCACCACGCGGTCACTTCTCCTTGAGATATTGACACGAGGCGATTCCCTCAACGCGTCAATCAAATACGTCTAAATCCTTTCCACAAAACAGACTAGGAAACGTATGATTCAATGCTTTTACAACGCGAATCTGCCAAAACGTGCGGATATGGCGGAAAGTAGAAACGACCTTCCTTTGGCTCGATGTAAGGAATTACGCATGACATTTAAAACAAGCGTGGAGCGGGTAAAATAGCTTCCTCGTTTAAACGTTAACGTTCATAATTTATGAGTTGGAAATGCCCAGCGTCGGCCTATGAAAAATCCCTAAACAAAAATGCGTGTCAGGCGAGATGCATATATAAGTTATATACTCTGCACCTCATGAGTCTGCTGATGCAGCATCAAACATTATAAAGGCACGCTCCGAACGCCAGGCTCCTCAGTTGTCGGTTTGCCTTCGTGTGTTGCGACTGTTTCGTAGTCTCTTCAACAAACTGTACTTTTCTCCAAGTGTTAATTTTGAAATCATTGAACGTGTTGTGAATTGAAGAATAAATCATTTTCCAAAACTAACTTTTCGGGACCGAAGAAATATCTTATATGATTAGACACAAACTGGTACAACGAACTTCACAATTTTAAGCCGTTTCCTCAATTTTCACACAAAATGAATGCAACTAAAAACGATCGATTGAGTGAATGAACCGCCCGGCATTCGAGATTCCACCTGTAAACACTACTAACCAATCTGGAATAAATCCGCAAAAACGGGTAGCCACAACACTTAATGAAATTTTCTCGGACCAAATAATGCCTGAACATGGACCACTTCCTTTCTAAAACAACTCGATCAAAGTTCTATTCAACTTTACACGACGAATCATGATAAATATTAGATGCAAATGTAATGTCTGCTAACACCAAAGAACCTGCTACTTTCCATACCTTTCGAGTTTGTAGTAGTACCTTTCACTTCAAGAGTCCACGGTACGTCATCTACCTAATGTAAAATGCTCTTCCAGCATGTATTGATACCTGGCATTACCTTGGGAGCAAACGGAGTAGATAATCTTCTAACGAGCCCTTATGTCTAAGAGTCACCATATATATATATATATACTGCTTTGTAGCCATTTATTGCACTTATACGTGTATTCTGTTGTTATCGCATTGTTATTTTTCTGTTTGTTGAATTTATAAAAAGTCTATTTCAACTTCAACGTTCATTACTCCACTCGTCAACTTTCACAGGTGTGCTCGTTAATAAATATATTTACGAGACGAACCCTCTGCTACTCTTTAAGCTTCAGTAAAACGTGGTCGACAGTTCACTTTTTATCGGTAATCAAGGAAAATCCCATTTACGCTTAGGATGCCAAATGGGATTTGCACAAGACAGTGAGAAAAGGTGCAAAAGATTGTTCTGGCTCATGAAACAGCAATTAAAAAGTAGTAGACAAGAGAATCATAGCGTCAATATCATTCGCTCGTTAACTAAGCAAATCCGTCGTGAAACCAGCCTCAGATCCTCTCTCTGTTCTTCGATGTGGTTACCCGTTAATAACTTCGGCATTGGTATAAATAGTTTATTTAAAGGTGCAGAAATATGCCGTCTGCATCAACGTTTTGGACTAAGTCGGGTTATGATGAATTTTCTCTATAACAATTGGAATACGAATCTTCTTTTGAACTCGCACAATAATATACGTATCTAGATACACATAAAGATGTTAACGTTGTGATTGTTGTCGCTTAAAAATTTGGTCAGATAGCGAACGCCCCTGAAAGTTCCCCTCCAAGTTGAATGGTTCAGCTTCTATACGCAGAAAATGAAAACTCGGGCAAACCGGTCAGATGAAAATTTTGTTGATCTGTAATTCCTTAGGAAACTTACAATGTGTTAGGCGTCTGGAAGGGGAATGATGATTTCAGCGGACATCGTGATTACACCTTTTCAGTTTACCTACTGCATGCATGTAGTAACTTAGCGAAATATTCCATTGAGATCCTTCAGGTGCTTATGCAGTTATCTCCCCCCTGATGGCACTGGGGAAGTTCACACTGCGGCCACAACTGGGCCTGTTATGTGGGCATACATGAGCCCTCCCATGTCCTTTCAGTTCCACCCCCAGCTCCTGTGGAGCTAGCTGGTGTTCTCTGATGCGGCGTCCCGAATACATCCCCAATATTCTCGCATAAAACGCAAGACAGCCTTGAAGTATATCCCTGCAACCTCCTCTGGCTGCAGCTGATGAACCCCAAGCACTCTGAGGCACACTGCAGCCAACCTCTCACAAGTACAGAGTTCACGCTTCGCTGACTCCAGCTCCACCGCGCAGAATCTGTAGTTCTGTACCTCTGACGTACCAATCTTGGCCATGTGGTACCTTAGTGGACAGTGACCTATAAACAGGCGACATACCATCCGTATACTATCTCTCTCCAGACTGAAGATCTTTCTTGTTCGCTCCTTGAAGAGTCTAATGAACAGCCTTGAATACCTTTGGCCAGGCACATCTCGCCAATAGGCAGCCCTGCACATCTCCCACTTACCAACCTCCTTGATCAAGTGGCTCTTAGTGGTCGCACTGAAAGAAGCCCAGATCCTTTCCTCGCCAGTTGGTCGGCTTCCTCGTTCCCATCTATTCCTGTATGTCCTGACACCTAACATAGTGTTAATATGTTTTCCTTTGCCAAGGTCTTCAGGCCAGTCAGGCATTCCAAAACCAGCCCAGCCGTGATGGTACAGGAAGCCAAGGCCTCAAGTGCAGCCTGACTGTCCGACATAATGTATATTTTCTTCCGTTTCAGGCCCGTATGTAGGAGGTGCTGCATGCACACTGTCACTGTGAAGAGCTCTGCTTGGAAAACTGTAGCCAGTGCACCCAGAGGTATCCCTGTCCTGATCCCCGATCCATAAATTCCTGCACCTGCTAGGCCACCCCTCACTGATCCGTATGTATAATATACCATGATCCAAGCCTCGAGAGAGGGACCACCCTCTTCCCACCTGGATCTTCAATGGATTCTTCATCTGTACTGAGTCCCTGACGTGCATAGCAGGCCCCTCCACATGCACTTTAACCAATATCAGGTGGTGTGGGGCTGTTTGCATACAGCCTGTCACAGCCAGGCAGGCCCTGTGCTGCAGTTTACTCTGGCGCTGTTGCGCTGTCTTCTTCCCTGTCCTGTTCCACCACAGGCCAGGTGACATCCACAAAACCATCCTCGGCCGCAGTCCCTACTTCTTGCCAGCCATTTTCTGGATGGCCCATATCACGGATGAAGCCGATTTTATTGGTCTCCTCACATGTGAGCCTTCTTTCTCAGGAAACTCCAAAGTATGTCACTTCACGCCGGATCGTCAACACCTCACCTCCCCCCCCCTCCCACTCCCCGAGCAGGAGTTTCCGCATTATGAAGTTGCGTTTCCGGGTGAACAGGATCCGGTTGGTTTTGTCTGGATTGACACATGACCCCTGCCCGCTACACCAGCTTTGTACAGTGTTCACAGCGAACTGCATCTGCTCGCCAATCACACTCGCGAATTTTTCCCCTCCTTAATTATTATCAAGTATGCAGTTACCATTCTTGGGAAAATGACGAGAGAAGGCGCTATAAATTATCAAATACTTATTACTAAGAAAATAGATTTTATCGCAGTTTTTCCTGATCCTTATATTCTCAGAAAAATCAGAGGGGCATTCCAAAAAACTACCTATACGATGAGGATTAAATAACGCTCATAAAATTATCAAGAGCAACCCCAGAAATTTTGGAATTCCAACACCAGTGTTTCACTTACTCATAACCGTTGCTTACAGGTTTTACCCGATATTAGAGCAATTGGGTAAGTCACCAGCCACAGGAGATGGACTCACCTAACAGGTACGTTAACTTCAGTAATTTTACCCGATAGTTCTGAAACAGTGGATCAGAATATTCTTCTCAAAATTCGGAACTTTAAGCGTCACCACTTTCCACAAGTGGTTTTTACTGAATCGACTGAATGAAAAATGGATTAGGTTCGTAGCAAAAGCGGTGAGAATCGCTGGATGTAAGTGGAGTTAAGGAAAGTTGTGCGTGGTACGTCAGACCATATATTTGTTACTTGATTACAATATTTTCCTTTCACGCAGTTAATACTTGTCATTGGCGCAACAGTCAGTTTTCGTGTGAGTCTCGATGTAACAACCGTGTTCATTGCTCAAAGAATGAACTGCGAACTTGAAGCAGCATCGCTACAATCCGCTACGAAACGGGGAGTTTTATTTTGGGCGCGACATGAAGATCGTTCCGCTGGTGAAGACTCCGGGCGTCAACTTAGCTAAACGTACACTTGGGATCGCCCACATGCTTCTTTCGTCTCTCACAAAATGAAACATTAAGTGAGGAAAGCTGAGTGATGCTCCGCACAAATGTAATACGGGCACCAACATCAGAAGAAGTTATTGAGAAACCGACTAGCAGGGTCGGTGTAGCACTGCAAGACCTTAGGCCAGAGGAAATGGTACAGCTGGGATGAACGGGAGCTAATGGGGGATAGTAGACATAGCAGCAGGAGGGGTGAAATGAGATGAGATGAGATGAGATCCGGCGGAGGATAAGGAGACAGGTGAGCAGTGAGTTGGGCGCATCCGTCTCTATGGTAATGAGCTCTGGGAAGGGGACGAGAAAAGCTCATATCCTGAAGCACTTGACCTATTCAGAAATATTCCTCCAAAGCAGGTCTATGAATTGATTGGTCTGTGAGTCAACCAAAAGATTCGTGCAGTCGCTGATCAACTCCGTTCAAAAAGAGACAAGACGGATTTTTAATATCAGCCACTAATATCTGGTTCACTGCTTTCTCTGTATTGCATTCCACGTGGTTCATCTCTTTGTTTCAGTTGAAATGTATTTGACTGTTGGCTTGAAAAATCATACAGATACGTGTCTCTGACTGATGAAACATCAGGTAACGCAAATCTAGACTACTGAAACGTTCGCTTCCTTCCACCTTCATTGTCTCCTTCATCCAACGCCAATTTCCAATTTTCCTAATCTACGCTGTTCCTTTTTGAGATACTTTATAGAATATCGTTTCTCCTTCATATATTGTAGAATTTTTATATTAGAAAAATTAACAATTCGGTTCAACTGATATGTTAAAAAATATTTATTTAAACATTCAAATCAAAATTGCCAACCCGAGAATCGATTCAAAAAATTTAAATCGCTTATGTTAAAAAATATTTATTTAAACATTCAAATCAAAATTGCCAACCCGAGAATCGATTCAAAAAATTTAAATCGGTTAAAAAAAAACTTAAATCTTTCCTCGTTTGTAATAAAGGAGTGAATACTATTGAATGATTGGTTCATTGGTTCCTTCATATGCACCCACCGATGGCCCCGGATTGTTAGATATAAAGTTATTAAAAGTTTTCGTATTACGTTGAGAGACGCGTATTTCTAACTCAACAGTCAAGAAACTGTTCTAGTATTTATTGGCTTGTCGTAGACCGGAAGCAAGCGCAAATAACTCGTAAGACGTGTACTAATATTTTGGCCAAGCCGTCTCCTTCATTGAGTGGGCCTCTCATTTCTTCGACCGTTCTAAAGACGCATTCTCGCACACACCTGTTGAAGCACATGCTAACCCTGCAATACCGTTGCATTAAAAAGAACTGACGTATTTGCGTACTCATTAGACCGTTGTGGCAATACGGATGTTTAATTTGGTCTTCATCTGCAAAATCTCACATCAAAAAGGCGTAAACAGAGCAAAATCGAATTCTGCGGCTCATTTTGTGCTGCCAGCAATAAGATAAGAATTCGTATAGATTCAGACATAATAGAGTTCGTGGATGTTTTCCAGCTCTCGTACAACAAACACAGTAAAAGAATACAATATCATCCTTACGGCCTCATTAAAGAAATTCACGAAAAAATGAGATAAGATCGAAAAGAAAATGGCACTCAGATCTGGTTGTACAACCGAGCTATATATTATAACGTAATTATGCTGGGGCTCACCAACGCTGGGTGAAACGCGCTCACTTCACACGCCTCTAGTCACAATTATATACACATTATTAGCCTAACTGTTATGTAAAAAGTACAATAAGTATTTAACTAAAAGAAAAAAAAGAAGAAGTCTCAAATTACACATTTTTATGGTCTATGTTTTAAATTAATTCTTCTTGTTTTTATTTAATTGCTGTTTCTTTATTCATATAACTAGTCAACTATTAATTTATTCTTGAATTTCAGTTTGTTGTCTTAATTCTCCTTTAAGAATTTAAGAATTACAATTAATTCACGATTTATTTTATATCTTATCCCCGCTTTTGCTTCATACACATCATTCACACTTCCGACCTGCTCATTTTCTCGCTCTCCAAAAGTTCGCTTATTTCGTCCAACGTTCAAACTTCCACTCTCTCTTGAACACAAACATTCTGTCTATTCTACCTTCCCATAACTCCCTTTCTCCGCTCTACCCCTTTCATATGTATGCATAGTCTTATTTTTTCCTTTCTAAATCACCAATAAAGGATCTTCTGTCTGATGCTAGTCCTCTAGTTAAAACATCCTTCTCTGAGTTAGGTGAATTTTATGTGTTATTTTGTGAGTGTCGTTTTCCACTTTTTTCTGTGTTAGTATTCTTCCTTTGTTACATACGAAACTTAGGAAAAGGGCGAATGATTGGGAGAAACACGCCGAAAAAAGATACTAAATACACATTAGCGAAAACGTTTCGACATATGCATAAAGTATCGGCAAGAGGGAAGGTGTTTGAACGTAGTATGCGAACACGAAAACAAAATAAAAGTCTGGAAAAAATAGATACATAAAACAAAATTATAATTGTAACTGTTAATTAAAAACAGTACACAAAATTAAATTTAAAAATAAAAAATAAATAACGTTCATTAATGAAACTGCAGGTAAATGTCACATAAATGCAGCCGAGGACAGAGTGATGAGTGGCACGTTGTACCCCAATTTCGCCCTTTTCGCTGTCGACCGCGTTTAAATTCGGTGTCGAGGGTGGTGTTTACGCAAGGTCCCTGGACTTAAAGAGGCTTCTCATATGCTGTTATTTACCTCGTGTGATTGTAGACACACAGGTTGATACGCATTTACGTTGGTACAGCAACAGACTTCGGTGAAGGGCTTGAAGGGTATGGCGCAACACACGGGCCACTGGGGTTTATTACTTTCCTCGCTCTACGGAGTAGAAAGGAAAGTTATGTAATCGGCTGAAAAAAAAATTTTGAGTTCTCTTCAGATCTTTACGTTTCAGACCCCCATGAGTCCGAAAAACACTATTTGGGAAAATGGTCTGTTTGTATGTGTGTCTGTGAACGAGTTTTGGAGAAAACGACCGTATCAAATCCACTAAAACTTGATATCTGGCACGCAGGTCACCATGGCACCCTTAGGTTTGAACAAAATCCACCGAAAGTTAACTATAGTTATTATAGTGATCAAAACACCAAATCTTTTTTTTCTCAAAAACGGCTCCAATGATTTTGATTAAATTGTTTATGGCTGTTTGTTGATAGCTCTTAATGAGGAAATTATACTATAAACTTCCCATTTGTGGGAAAATGACGAGAGCAGCACAATAAATTTTCAAAAGTTTCGACGAAATCGATTTTAGCGCAGTTTTTAGAGAAAGCCACCGTACCAAATCAGCTGAAACTTGATGTCTAGCCTACAGGTTACCATGGGACGCAATAATGAGGGTATGGGCAAAATCCACCGAAAGTTAACTATAGTCATCATAGTGATCAAAACACCAAATTTTTTTTCTCAAAAACGGCTCTAACGATTTTAATTACATTTTTTATGTTGATAGCTCTCAATAAGGCAGTGATACTATAAAATTCTCATTCGTGGGAAAATGACGAGAGCAGCACAATAAATTATCAAACCTTTCGACCAAAAGCGTTTTTCGCGCAGTTTTTTCCTTATAAACTCCGCTGGAATTCTTGTTGAATGTTAAAAAAAATTGGTATTGTAGTCCAATCTAATACCTAAAGGGTGAGTGTTTAAAAACGCTCATGAGATACATGGGGCTCACTCCAGAAATTCCTGAATTTCAACTACTGCCGTTTCGCTTACTACCAGTTCTAACAGTTAGTGAGAGTGATTACTATCCTTTTGGTTTATTATTCATTCTGAATAATAACCCTATGTTTTCGGTCACGAAAAATTTTTTACAACCCCCCCTCAAAATTTGATACTTTACGTTTCAAGACATGGAGATTCCAAATTTGCAATGTCCGTCCGCCCTCCCCCGTCCCCCGTCTGCCGTCCGGGCCGTTTCGTGCCTTTAACGTGGTCTAATAAATTCGTTCTTTCGCACAAAGATCCGATTTGGTATCTATTTGTGCCCGCCATATCGGCAATCCGATCGGACGAAGCCCCTTGGTTGTAATGGGCAAAAAATGGTTAAAAAAATTAACGAAACGCAGTACAACGCGGGAGCTACAAGCGTTTCGTCGTTTGAATTCCCTCCGCCCCGCCCGTCTCATTAAAACCAACCGCTCTCGAGGCGAGCGAGTCACGACCTCCCGCTAAGCTTCCCTCCCAGCGACCGGTCTCTCCCATTAAGCCTTACTCTTCCAATTTCCCGACGTTTTCGTTTTAATACGATTCAATTTTTAGATTCTTTCGTTTCATTCTCATTATGTTTTTCATAGATTTTTGGTTAAATTTTGATATTAGTATTTAGCGTGCATGTTTTCATATTAAAATTCAGTTTTTCTAGATACTTTCGTGTTTTTGTTTATTTTAATATTACAATTCAGTTCTTTTCGACCTTTTTTTGGGTTTCATTATGATATTTTTCGATGCTGAATCGGACAGGATGGATCTCGGAGCATTAATGCTAGGTCAAGCTGATTGTCCGAATAATAAACCGTTGTGTAATAATTTGCAGGGTTTTTTTAAACAATCGTGTTTACAGCCTCATTAGTTATCTGTGTACCAATTGCTCAATAATGGTCCTGCAATGAGTACGAGCAGCACAATAAAATCTGGACCTGTAAGCGCTA
Organism: Pachypeltis micranthus; assembly: GCA_020466155.1. Taxonomy (NCBI): domain Eukaryota; kingdom Metazoa; phylum Arthropoda; class Insecta; order Hemiptera; family Miridae; genus Pachypeltis; species Pachypeltis micranthus. The sequence continues at coordinate 44,121,360 of CM035768.1, forward strand.
CCGCTTCCTGCAGCTGTGACGTGTTGTTTGACCAAGTTCAAATTAACCGAGTGATAAATGAATTGATTAAATAGAATTAGCCGTGTACAAAGTGAATTGTTGTAGAGCTAAGGAACGTTGCGTGTTGCAACGCACCAGATATTTATTATTGAATTATGTTGTTGTCCCTTCTGGGATAAGCAGCACGGTATTAACGCGCCCTAATGTATCACAGATTCTGAGGAATGCCAGCAATCCCCTGCAATAGCCTTCTTGGATGTTTACGCTGGAAAAAGTTGTACTTAAGACTAGAAATCGCTTATTTTCCAGTCGCTGGATGAGCACCGGGGTTACACACAATTCGCTTGACATGCCCTCACTATGGCACCAGTAGGCTTCCCGAAACACAAAGTAAGAAATTGAATTTACGATTTCCAGATATGAACATCGTAGGGGTTTTCTCATCCTTGCAGCGTGTTTCCGACCCATAACACACAAGTTGGGGAATAGATATTTTGAGTGAAGAGACGGTCTTTGTTTTCACCGACACATCCCATAGATTCAGTCGAACACAAGACACCCAGCTTTCAACAGAAATAAAATAGACCAACCACAAATGATCGTTGATGACAAGGAATACATGACTCGTGCACGAACATGTTCGAATTTCCGCGACCCAGTTTCGGTTTACGTAAAAGGAACTCTGCGCGGAAGTTCAACCGTCCACCCACCCGACAGCTGGTTTTTGCAGACCTCAAGATGCTCACTGAAGGCGGTTTCGAATCAGCTCGAATGCTCATTTAATGACCGGCTGTCCTTCACATAAAACGAAAGTCGCGAGATGTTCTACACCTGATGTTTCGTCACGTAATGGCCGGTTATAGTTGGGCCCAGCTTCTGAAAACGAGTCATAGTAATTTCGATCGATTGAAACGTTGATATTAGAGATGTACTTCTGACGGGTAACTTTTTTCACAGTGAACTCGCACAGTGAAACCGCCCAAGTTAAAACTCGTTCCGTGGTGTTTGGCCATTTGAACGGTCATGCTGTGAAACGGTCAGATCGATCACCTAACACGACGTGGGCCGATGCCAGGTGCTTAAGCCTTCGATTCAATTGTGTTATGAAATTTATTTCGAAAATTTTCTAATCAAATTTCAGATTTAATACTTTCGACATAAATGTCATATGAGTTGTACGATAGAAATGTTTGCTCTAGAATGTATCAAGCAATTTACAAACCCATCTTACAAGGGGCAAGACTAAAACCTTAATAGTCTAACTATTTCTCTCTCTTTCTCTCCTTTTCCTTCATCCTTTAAGACCAACGTTCGGTTACCCATCTGCTGAAATAGTCTAAATTAGATTTCGAAAATTCTATACATTTTTTAATACTTGTTGTTTGAAAAGCCAAATAAGGGACAGACTTTTTTTCTTCAATTTTTGTTACGAATCGAACGAGACCTACCTACCATCGTTAGCTTGAAGCTTTCCTAAGATATCATGAGGTTTCCAACGATTGCTAAATTCCATGGCAAGAGCGATATGCTTATATTTTCGTTTAGATTAGAAGTTTGTCTGATTTACGAGGGAGGAGAAAATCCCCAACTTACAAGTTCGTTCAGAGCGTCTGAAGACACAGAAAATTTGCTGGTCGGCGCTGCACCTATTTCCTCTCGTTTTTGAAGGAACAGGGCCTGATACAGTTAATGACGACCTCGGGTGCCCGGATAGTTTCAGTGTCAAGATTTGAAAAGATGACTTTAACACTGTATAAGCATGTTAAATGCAGGACTGGCGCACTGACCGTGTAATGACCGGATGACTGTGAACAGACCGTAGTTAGAAGGGAAAATATGTCCCCCTATGTACTTCGGATTTTTTCAATGTAGTTTCTCGAAGATAAAATCTCAGCAAAAAAGGTTTGTATGCTGATATATGGGGAAATTATTGAAAAGAGAAGCGGTTTTAATAAACGGGCTTTTCAACATAGTGGACGTATCAGTCATAAGAGGTTTGAACACAGATTGAAGCATTTCTCCAAGCAGGAAACATCCTGCGGAGTCTAAGCTCTTCTCCGAGCAGCTATTGACGGTTTTTAATTGGCTGTATCTAGTTTGAATCAGACATGTTCAGACAAGTTTTATACTAAAAGTCTCACAACATTCCCCAGCAAATGGGGTGTTGTATCTCTTTCTCCCCTCCTCCTCTCTCTGAACAAATTTCACTGATTTTAATTGCAATTGATTGGTTTTCAGATAGTCTCCCATGAGTTTTAGCTTGATATGCACACTACCGTTGCGTATAACATTCAACTACGGTTGTATAAATTCATAAATTGTACGACTAAAAAAAACAAACTGCTCTCCTTTAGACATTTCAATTGTCCGGGCTCCAGAACCGACAGACTATGCACCATCCAGTTTTGAGTGGACCAGTCTGGAAACATTTTATTGGAGAACGTTGTGTGATACCTATATAAACGTGTCTGCCCCCCCCCTCCCCTGGCTTATTAGGCAGATATAATTGTAATCAGCTTAAACATTTTACACGGATCGTTCTTAGAACCTCAACAATGCCACTTAAATCAGGATTCACTCACAGCTACGCAAAAAGTTGTGAAACATCAACAGCAGTAATGTTTTTTGGTTCAAGTTCTTTGGTACTCATTTCACATTCATTTATTGTTACCAAATCAGCATTTCAACGAGGGAAAGGAAAACTGTACGAGACTCAGGACGAGATAGTTTAGGATTAGGTTTGATATTGTTTAGACATTGTACGATTGTGATTGATGGTGGAGGTATCGGTAACGTTTATGTTCCTCATGATGCGTGCGTGATCTTTTGACACAGCTTTTTGTTAGCCTGCGTCACGGCCCTCACTCTTCTGGCAGGTTCTCAGTCTACAAATCAGAGGGAGCCGACGGATTACGTCACAATGCGGGCCTGAGCCTTATTATGTTGTTTTAGGGTTGACTTGGGTCCATCGAGGACGTCACCTAAATTTGTACGGTGGACAGGTGAGCTGCTGGATCTCGTCGTACCCTTGGACTTGGCGAGTGACCCAGGAGCTTTAAATGCCCTTGATAGAACGATGATTACTGAGCCAGGTGGTTGCTCGCAGCTGCTCCAAGCTCCTCCTGTGCTGCTCCGCCCCTCGAGTCACCCTCAACTCTCCGTTACTATTCGGTCCTACCTCTACAAACAGTACTCACAACGAAGCCCTGTTACCTGCACCTTTCTCTTCCATGTAACCCCCCTTCCATTTTCGATTCGATCCGCAGCCGACGCTAGAAATCTTCTGTCGCACAAGTTGAACCGCTCCTTCGTTTTTCGCTTTGAAATACGCTTGTAAAATAAAGAAACGTGTGGTTAATCTATCGTTAAATGAATCAAACTATTTGCACTTCCTTCGTTTTATATCTTTCTCTTTTATTGAGGAGGAACGCAAAGTTCATCGGCGAGGAATTAATGCTCGGTGTCGCAACACAAGAACTTGTTGCGCTCTACAACCATTGGAATTGCTCTGGGACCGAAAGAGCCCCATAAAACGAAGGCGATTAATTACAAAAGTTGGAACATCACATTTGAAATATTGATCGCACTGTTATTGTTAATTCGGATTCTTCTTCTACCCAAGTTCTTCAACTGCGAGACTGTACATTCGCATGTTAGAACCATTACCCGCTGAGTTGCGATTTTATGAAGTTGAACCGTCCGTCAGTGAGCAGTGTTCACTGCTCTCACTACATAAGATTTCTCATTGTCATTTCGCAATGTATGGCAACGTGCCGATGTGCAATTTCCACACGTAAAAATAAAATACCACCTACGAGGTTGCTATTCGTGATGCCTACGAGGCTCGTACTATTTCCCTACACAAATTTTCTCTTAGTACACAACGAAGGAGATTAATAGGGCCCCACGATTAATTAATCACGAACCAGAATTTTGAGCAACATGGCGGAAATGTTGGAAATAGTTCCAAGAACCTCTATTCTACTTACCTCGCTTGTGATTCGGTAGTTTGTAATTGGCACAAAAACGTGTCAGCATATTGAGGCAGAAAAAACAAGTTTTGTCGCGATAGTTGTTCTAGCCTTTCTTGGCTGATTACCCACGTGTTCTAGTAGCTCCTGAGTACATTTGTTCACTGTAATGTGGATATGTAATGAACCTGCAGGTGGGATAGAGCGATGTATTCAACAAGGGAACACCTGTCTTGTTCAAGTCTGTTTCTTTATGAAACGATTGTTCCTACAACCTTGACGAGGGTTTATATCAGTCATGGAAGTTGCGGTTTCGCTAATATGCAAGAGGGTGGTCCCTGCAGCATCCACCGAACTCAGACCTGCGGAGCTTCGACAGGTAGAGAGCTGTTTCCCGTGCGTTACCGCGAGGAGGTAACCACCTGAGGAATCCCATACCATCTCGGAGTTCTTGATCTGGGTTCCCACCTAATATAACTATTTACTAGGGTAGCAAGTTTCAAAGGGACAGATGAACTGTGACCACGTTTTTTAGCCATTGCCTTCTTAGCGAACTATCCAAAACGGTTATAGGCTTACTTTGAAGCAGTCAATGCTGCTAAGTTCGTCTTCCCTCCCAACAACTGTCGCTAACTGATGTAGAAACTACGGTGAAGCACGTATGTTCGCGCACAAATAGGGGTGATGATATTGACACCAATTAATTTGGGCGAGCACATTAAATGAGGGCCTCGTGTTGATAGTGTAATATTGGGAAATGACAATTAAAATGAAATGAATAAGGCTGTACTGATAAAATAATATTGAAAATTAATACTAGAAAATTGCTGTCCGTAAATAAATAAATTAAAATTCTTCTTCGGCACGGAACGTATAAATCGGGCAGTTCTGACCTTGTTGGAACGATGACAACGAAGGAGAGTCGACTCTGTGTTGCGTGACTGCAGTAAGCGACTTGCTGAATTTGGAGGGTATACCAAATGTAAATGTCTCTTCAGAGCACTATTGGCACGGTCGCGTTGAGAAACAGAAAAAAGGGGCGATTTCGATCAACCTCTTAATCGTAGCTATCGAGCGCACATGGCCCGAGATTCGAGCCCACCAGGCCGGCGAACGTCCTCGAGAGGAGGGGCCGTCAGGTCCGGTCCGGTCCGGTCTTCGATGCGCCGGCGATCCTTGTGAAGCTCCGTGGTATCAAGAACCAAATAAATAAAGAAAGGAAACGAAAACAAAGTAACTGACACTCTCTTGGCCGTAACAACGTAGTTTCTTGTTTCTTCCGCATTGGTGGCCAAAGAGTGGAGAGTCTTTGAGAGAAAAGAAGTGGAGCCGCGCATTAAAGTCGTGATGTCTCGTGAGTAACTGGCTCGTCCAGTGGCCTTGCTCAACGCACCCCCTCTCAGGCTGTTCGCGGATATTGGGGAAGAACTCATACATGTCACGTCCCTTTGACGAGGATTCCCATCTCGATGGCCATTCCTCTAATGCCCATTCGTTGATGGCGCCAATTTTCCGTTCTGTGGTGAGATCTGCACGAAGTTCAGCTCAAAGCATCCATTTCACTCTCTACTTGTCAACTCAACACTCAATGGCCAGGTCAACCGGTAACTGACCTGCTACCTCAGACAACAGCGCAGTAGTTAATAACGCCTTGTAGATGAGGATAGGGTCATGGTAGAACACACCTGGCCTCATTAATTGCACCCAGTGAGGCGAACCTTGCTTTAAGGGACTGGAGGTGTCGGCTGAAGCCCCACCTCTCACTATATTCGCTCCCAAATACTTAACGTGCTTTTCAAGAAGAAGGCTGTGATCGCCAAAGCGTATTGGGTTTCACCCTTCCAACTTGGAACTAGAATCTAGAGATAAAAATAGATTTCTTGATCCCTCATGATAATTTCTTTGCTCCTATGAGCAGGGAGTAATTCCTCACCATTTCAACTGGCTATGAAATTCCAAACCTTTTTGTTCTGTGTTGAGAAGTGGAATGTCGACTCGAATATAGTTTGTAATTAATATGTATATTGTGAGTTGGTTGTTTTGTAATACTTGATGACATAGTAAAAGCTGTAAACGACACTTTGGAATCATTCACCCTACTGACACTCGCAAACCATGAAGACGGAAATTACTGGTTTACGATTCAAACTTGAAGATGAGATGAAAACTCATCTACCTTTTTTCTGCCGGTACCAACGCTTAGCCCACCAGTTGGGTCGAGTAAAGTAGGAACGAGCCATTCTCGACCTGAATTTATGCCATGTGGCGCCGTGTCAAGATCTTCATCTGCGGCGTTGCTCATGTACAGAAGTGCGGTGTAGGAGTTGGCCTAGCGTGAATTTCTCTTCATTTCCTTCGGTATTCAATGTCCTCGTTTTGTCTGAGTAACTATAAACAACGCGCGCGTAAGATGTTTTCATCGGCTCACAAGTCCTTAAAACTCAACAATATGGCGAAAATTCCTTTTGCGGCTTCGAGTCGCACACCTCTCAGTCGATACAGCCGTATAGTTGGAATGAAAGGAGCGATTTAAATTTCGGTTCGATCTTGCCGCATCTACCAGATCATTAAATGTCTCCTCAACGTCCTCGGAAGAGCAGAGAAACTTGAGAAAGTGTAAGTGTGTCGCTCCCGATTAGAGCTTATCGCTTGTTTGTCCAAACGTTTTGGGCTCAGCCGCCGCTCCTCAGCTCTTGTTCGCCTTCCAGAAGTAGGAAAGCTCCTCGAGTCGCTACCATCTCGTCAAGTGAAGGACACCTGCTCTCAGCCCGCATTTTATTGTTGCTCTTGAACTTGCTCTTCGAATGGAAAGTGTTTTCGAACGGTCGTTACACGAGGCGGTCGTAGGGGTCATTTAAGGGACGACGCTCGGACATGTCAGTCCTCTTGTTCTGCCAACTGTTGTTACTCCAAACATGTGAAATCCAGGGGAATACCGACTAGTTCTAAGGGGGTTTTGATTGGAAAAACACAAAATAGAGCTTTCACTCGAACTTTGAGTTTCGAAGTGTTCGGGGCCTATAAACCGGTCTTCTCCACGTGGTCTCTTTGTTTCACATTTTGAAGAGAACAGCTAACCCTATTGCACTCGCGTTTCCTTCTATTTTTACTTTCCCCGACGCAAAGAATAATCTATTTAAAAATGCTAAGTTTTCAACAGATCTTTACATTTTCAGAGCCCCAGAATCAGAAAACCCGTAGTCTGTGTTCGTAGTCCACTACTCGGGAGAATGGATCATTCTTTCCTCTGAGGTCTAAAACCAACTCTATGGGCAATTTCCGTTCACCGGTAGAGAGGAACACCACAATTAACGGCGAACGAGACATCTTCCAACTTTTATCGAAATTGTCTATGACGGCAATGATTAAACATTTCTTTTCCTTAACTTAGCACAACGTTATTTCTCCATAAATATTTTCGTGAAACTACCATGAACCTCACCTCAATACATGCTTCTGAAGCATAAAAAGGTTTCAACTGGCTCCAACAATTTCCGTGAACCTCACAGATAGGTCACCAACTAGTCGTTGCGTATATTTGTTATTGTCATATTAAACGTTCTTCAACGAACATCCATTGAATTGAGATACAAACCAGTACTAAAACTCTGCCCAAAATGAGTATAGTCGATTGAACGCTCTCCCTCTTCTTTCCCGAGGGGTGAAAATGAAGTCGTCAGTCACAAAACCAGACGGCATTTTTCACGAAAACAGCTACAACGATCTTTCTTTAAATAACGCCTGTTTTACATCGAAGAACGTGTCTGTGTAAGCTCAATAAAGTGTGTTCATAGAACCTAATAATATCCTAATCTTATGTTGTGCAACTAATTATTGTAACTATTACTCTAAATCCCCGGGTAACTCATGGTTTAGGTCAAAAAACGTTAGGAAATGCGATTCGCCACCGCTTAACATATCTTCATTCGAATTTTCTCAAAAATAGGCTGCGCTAGTAACTAAATTTGTAGAAATGAGTTGAACGAACACACATCGTATCATCGTAGAGGCGAGAAAGGTTGTGCGATGCAACAAACCAGATACATTCGTGCAAAAATTGTAATCCACTTCTGAAATAAATCAGCTATTTGAAGCGTTCTAAAACTTTTTTAATGGAATTTCTCAACCAACAGCCTAACGCCATTTTGACGTAATTTAGCGGAAATTCCCGATTTTGATTGAAATCACACGATAGATTTCGCCACAGAATATTTTAAAAATAAATCATTGTAGTGAAGCAGGATTTGGCCATCTTGAAGTCAAGTTGAATGTGTCATGTAATTATGGAGTAATGGGAACGAAACATTGAATCTCCGAGTACCAGTCGACAGACTTGGATAATATTTCTGTTGTACATGGTCTCGGGAGTCATAGTTAAAGATAACTTAGTGTGATATAAGTAAGCAGAATAGATGCGCAGGATTGTGAGACTTTGAACAACTTCTAGGAAATTGAGAAACAACCTTTGAATCGAAACGCTTCCTTGCGATCGTAGAGGACGTATTTAATGTTTTAGAACCTCTAAAAGATAGAAAATAGGGGAATGTTTAGTTAGTTACTCACCAGTTAGCGCTATGTGCGCGAGAACGTGAGCGTGGCTCCTCACCATCTTCAGGTTGGAGGCGCAAATTTTTCTAAAGGCAGGTTCACGGTTAAGAATATGGTCAACGAAATCGTTAGGCGTGACTGATTCGACTTCCCATTTGAGTGTCTGGGCTAGAAGTCTCTCCCATTTCTGTAAAAATCAAACATAGCTGGTTTGCCTTCATTTCGAGAAAAATGCGAAAAACCCTAGTTTTTGGTACATTTTCGTCCCCAACCCCCTCTTCCCATCGGCCGAAATCGTCCATAACCTTATTTTGGTGTCTACAAAGAATAACAAACAAAACAAAAAAAGAACCCACTCAATCGGATCAGCCGTTCTCCCGCAAATCGAACTACAGACACACACACACACAGGTCTGTTTCTTTATTTGATGACTGTACCTAAACCCTCGACGAGGGTTATATCAGTCATAGAAGTTGCGGTTTCGCTAATATGCAAGAGGCCGGCCCCTGCAGCATCCACCGAACTCAGACCTGTGGAGGTACGGCAGGTATTTGGTCGTTAGCCAGTCTCACCATAGAGAGCTGTTGCCCGTGTGTTACCGCGCGGAGGTGACCACCTGAGGAATCCCGTACCATCTGGGAGTAGTTCTTAATCTGGTTCCCTACCTGATCTTACTGTTTACTTGGGTGGTAAGTTTCAAAAGGACTGATCAACTATAACCACGTTTCTTAGCCATTACCTTCTTTGCGAACTTTGCAAAATGGTTATAGGCTTCCTTTGTAGCAGTCAAAGCTGCTAAGTTCGTTTGCCCTCCCAACAACCGTCGCTCACTGTTGTAGGAACTACAGTGGAGCAGCACATGGTTTCTTGTTTCCTCCGCACTGGAGGCACAAGACGTGCATAATGGAGAGTCTTTCAGAGAAAAGAAGTGGAGCCGCGCATTGAAGTCACCATGTCCCGTGAGGAACTGGCTCGTCCAGTGGTCTGGCTCAACCCATTTTCTAGAAAGGCGTTCACGGATGTTGGGGAAGAACTCATACGTATCACGTCCCTTTGACGAGGATTCCCATCTCGCTTGCCATTTCTCTAGAGCCCATTCATCGATGGCGGCAAGTTTCTGTTCTGTGGTGAGATCCGCACGGAGTTCAGCCCAAAGCGGGGGAAGCTCCCGTTTCACTCTCTACTTGTCAATCATACACTCAACAGCCAAATCAACTGGTAACTGACCAGTGATCACCTGGAGTGCTTCCGTTGATACAGTCTTGTAGGCCTTGGTGATCCACAGGAGCACGGCTCTCTGGGATTGGGCCAATACTCTCTTTTGATTGACTGTTAGTTTGCTACCCCAGACAACGGGGCAGTAGCCAATCACACCTAAATAGATGGCCTTATACATGAGGATGGTGTCGTGGTAACACACACCCCAAGTGGCCTTAGTAATGGCACGCAGTGAGGCAAACCTTGCAATGGTAGTGCCTTTAAGGGACTGGAGGTGTTGGTTGAAACCCCACCTCTCACCTATATTCACTCCTAAATACTTGACGTGCTTTTCAAGAAGGAGCCTGTGGCCGCCAAAGCGTATTGTGGGTGGATTATTCACTTTCCCCTTCAAGAGGATTAGCTGGGTTTTTTCCTCAGCCACCTGCATCTTGACATGCTCGCACCATTGGTGGACAGTGCGGAGCACGTGGTGGGTTTTTTCTTCAATTTGGCGGACTGACTCTGCAAAGATCAGCACAGTCAAGTCATCCACATAGGCGTACGGCTCGCAGTCAGTCTCCATGAGTTTCCTGAGAAGACCTTCGAAGAAGGCATTCCAGAGTGCTGGTCCAAGGACCGAGCCCTGTGGGCACCCCTTCTCAATCTTTCTCCGGACAGAGACATGCCTGCTTTCGATCGTACCAGTTCTGTCTGTCAGGTAACTTCTGACGAGCGAGTACAGGTTGCGGGGGATTCCCCTACCTTTGAGCTCATTAAGGAGCGCTGGCCACCAAAGGTTGTCAAACGCTCCTCTGATGTCAATCAGAACTGCTACGACGTACTTAGCCGGTGCCAGCAGGGAAACACGCCGAATCTCGACAATGACATCCTGCGTGGACCTTCCTTTGGTACACCCGTATTGCCTGCCTGTGAGGTTGCGGCCAAAGACTCCTTCGAGGGACTGCAACATCAAGATTTCTAGTGTTTTGCCTAATATGGAAAGAAGGCTGAGTGGTCTCCATGATCGCGGGTCTGACTGATCCCTTTTGAAGAGTGACAACGCGCGCAGTCTTCCACTGAGTGGGGAACTGTCCGACCTGCAGACAGTCATTAAATAAATTAAGGAGGCCGCTGGAGATTGTCCGCTCAGCCTTCCTTAGCATATTGCTTTCTATTTTATCTGGCCCAGGAGATTTGTTGGGCTTTAAGGTCGCAAGGGCCCTGCCGAGGTCGCCTGTTGTCCACAGTGGGATGTCGGGCTCGTTCGGAGGGTCCATGATCAGCTCCCTTGCTGCCCTCTGGGCTTCAGTGTCTCGAGCTACTTGGTCATCTGGGAACGCCTTCTCAAGGAGGGTTTCCAGTGAACGTTCGATGCTGCAGGCCCAGCCTGACTCATTTTGCATCGCAGCTAAGACCTGCTCTACATTTGCTTTTCCTATGGAGGACTTGTAGTGTCTGCCCCAGGGGTTCTCAGAGCTCTCCGCTTCCACAAAATTTCGCCAGCCTTGCCGTTTGGCTCGTTTGATGGCGCGGTGGAAGGCCTTCTTCTCTTGGATGAAGGCAGTTCGGAGTGTTGCTCTGGCATCAGGGTCACGAGTGTTTTGGTACATCCTTCTGGCTCTATTTGCACTTTGCTTGAAGGGATTAAGTTCCTCAGTCCACCATGGGACTTTGATCGCCCTGTGCTTCTGTTGGCCAAGTACAGAGAGCCCAGCAGAGTGCAGTGCTGTGGTAAATGTGTCCACTTTGCTGTCCACCTCTTCAGGTGTGGATGCTTGCGCTATTAGGTCGGTGTCTGCGGCACGCAGTTCACCTTCCAGTACCCTAAAGAATTGCGGCCAGTCAGCATTTTTTGTGCGGAATCGCTTTTCACGCGTGTCTTTGCAGAGGATGTTGTCATCCGTGATGGCAAAGTCAATAACCATGTGATCGCTCTGCGTTGCACCTGGTACGACTCGCCAACCCTGCAATTTGAGTAGCAGGGTGTGAGACACGGCTGTGACGTCTATACACGACCTCCCTCCCGGACCATCATAGGTCGCCTCAGTCATGGGGTTGTTGGCAACAACCAAGTTGCACCTGGTGAGCAGCTCTATATACGCCTCGCCCACCCCATCAAGGGTTGGGGATCCCCACAATGGTAATCTGGCGTTTGCATCAGCACAGACTACGCAGGGTCGTCCTGATAGGCCTGCTAGAGCCCGCTTGAGTGGTTCAAGGCTGTTGGCAACTGGTGCGCCAAATTGCCTGTAGAATGATATTACAACCAGCTCAAAGCCACCGGCTTGGATGAGCACAGCGGCCAAGTGCTGGCTGTTCAGGTGGGTGAGTGCGAGCATGTCAATGGACGGGTCGATGCAGGCTACTGCTGCCTTGGCTCCCGTTCTTGCTCCAGCCACCACTCGTGCCTGCGATCCCAGACCAAGAGTTTTGGATCCTATGTACGGTTCCTGTATGGCGAGGACACTGCAGCGTTTCTTGAGTGCATTTTGCAGCAACTCAGCCATAACTGGGCAACTCTTATTTGTGTTGTGCTGAAGGATTCGAACTGTTTTTGACCTGTTCATAATCCACTCGTGACTCCTGGAGGGCAATCGCTCGCTGACAAATGGTACAGCGTGCGTCTCGTGTAGAGTGTGCGACCTGTTGGATTTTGCGTTCGACGCAATTGGCACACTTGAGGGGAGCATCACGCTTGCATTCCTTACTCAGATGTGGCAAGGCGCACACAACAGGTCTTGTACAGGCCACTGCCAGGTGGCCATAGCGCTGGCGTTTGTAGCACTGAGTGGGGGCTTGGTACTTTCGTATGGCGCACCGCTGCCAGGCTATTTGGAGGTGCCTTGCCCCCTCTAGTTTTTTGTATAGGATGGGTGATACCTCAATCACCCAATCCTTCTGTCTGCCACGCTTTTTGGTGAAGAGCGGCCTGACATCCTGCGACTGCAAGCCTAACGCAGGGTTGTGTTCAACAACTTGTTGGGCCAAGTCCTCTTTTTGTAGGTCGGTCCGCACGTCGCACAATAGCAGGCGTGGGAAACGACCCAGGGGGGCTGACGCTTGGAGCTTCAACTCCTTTTTCGTGGAAATGTGGCTCGTGAGCGCCTTGGCCATTTCTGGCGTTTCCGTTACAATGACGGCGCCACCTCCTACTGCGGTGCGGATGTCTAGCACTCGGACGCTTAGAGCTTGGAGGTCCGTAGCAGGGACACCCCGCATAAGCGCTTCCATTGCATCAGGGTTGGAGGGATCTTTTTTTTTGGGCCGATTACTATACTTTCCTTCCCTTCGGGTAGCGGAAAGTAAAAACAGTGTGAAAGCTATTCGTTAGTTGAGCTCGTTTTGGTTGTCATGGTTTATACGTTGTGTATCCGTTATCGTGATGGCAATTACTTAACTGTTAGAAGTTCACATTAGTGCTGTACAATTGTGCCAGGGAAGTGTTAACAATACGTCCGTTATGTTTCCGCATCATGCTTATTCGGTCGGCATAGTGACCAAGTAAGCAGTGTTTGCGATACAATAATAATTGACTAACTAATGAGACTACTATTTGACACGAACTCGTTTGTCAGCACTAACCGCATTGACGTTTCCGGTATATCGTTGGAAAAAGCGGTACTGACCTGAGCGATCAGAGATTAAAAAAATTTACTTCCGGCGACCCTTCGAACACCGTGATATCTGGAGACCTCCCGTGCTACAAGGCTACATCTAGAATACGGATGGGATTGCTCCGTTGCCCGATGGCCATGTATAGACAGCAACCTGACGTGGCCACACCGGTAGTGAATTGTATGGACTCTTGTCGTTACCATTTTCAGAATAATATCCCTTGGGACGCCCCCTTGCATAGGGGTAGTCGTTTCTCTCCTACGGTCCAGTTAACTTCTTTTCCTTTTAACTCCGCAGTTCGTGTGTTTGTATTGCAAAGTACTTGTGGGAGTTCAAAAAAAATCTCTTTAAAAAACGAATCTCACGTTCAACATATTTTTCTTTCATGTAGTTTTTGACGAAGCTAAAACCTGACATACAATAAATTTCACCGAAAAATGTAAATATGAATAGTACGATAACTTACCTATACTATGCCTATGCAATGAACGCTATGAAATCATTAGGGGGTTTCGTATTTACTGATACGAAATGTAATACTTTTCTATTTCTGTATTTCACACTTTCTTGACACGAACTGATCAGCACTACTTCTGTACATCATTCTAAACATGGTTTGAGCTCACGTTGAGCCCGTAGTTTCGATAATAGTTATGAAAACGGCTGCATCCAAAAACTTTTGCGTATTGTTTTGCACCAAACTACCGGACGACATCTCATTTTCGGGGCGTGAGTAAATAGACTGTAAATATAATAAACTTACAGCCACGCCGGCAGCGGTAACTGTGTGCCCAGTAAGTTGCCTCAGCGTCCGTATCGGCAGAGTTCGAACTGATCGTAGTTTAGCAGCCATCAGAAGGGACGTGTATGCAATCGGGTGGAACTGTTCTCTTGAGATTTTGGTGATTGAGAGAAATCTGTCCAAGATGGAGACAGCCAGAGGGAAAACGGTGTCTTCTAGTTCGAAGAATTCCGACAGCTGAAATAATGAAAAGACGTCACGAATTGAAAAATGTTTACACCGTTTATTGTTAACTGATTGGAAATTATCTTAATGAAACCTTCAACTCTTAGAGAGATATCACGATACTGCTCCTTCAAGTTCATACTTCACATATTTCTGTCACTCAATTCTGCCTACACTTCCTTCTGAAATTCGTTTTCTGGGGCTATGTTTACATTTAGCTGAAATCCTTATGTAAATAACCAAAAACAAAACGGTGCTTTTGCAAGTGCGAGCAAATTAGACTTCATGATGTGCAACTAGTTGAGTTATATGGTGCGGGGTAATTAGTTGCAACAGAACGACGTCCTGCCCAAAATTTCCAAGTGTTATGTATTTAATGTGGGCTGTTATTTTCAAGATGCTTTAATAAAGGGGAAAACAGCCGAAGTAAACCATTCATGGATAGTGGACACGAGTCGAAGCTACCAACGATTCTATGGTACGCAAGATAGAAGTGGAATTAGTTGGAAGACATGAGTGTGTGTGGCATACGCTGCACACACTAACTTTCCGGAATTTGTTGTGTTGCCGCTATTTATCTCACCATATTCATTGGACAATCAACAATATTCCACTACCAACATGATTTCGGTTAGAACGTGATTTATTGAGAAAATGACAAAATCGGGTTTTTCGAAATGCTTGACAATTGACAATGCTGCGCTTCCAGAAACGAAAATTTCACAGCAGCGCACGTTTGTTTAAACCTACTCATACGAAATATATAATTAAAATAGTTATAGCCGTCTTTGAAAGAAAATGTAGTGCTTGTCAAACAAACTGTTCTCAGACCAATAGGCTCCCAATAGCTTTTCGTGTTCTCGGGAGACTTTGAAGTGTGAAGGTTTGGAAAAAAAAACTCAACGCATTTTGTCAGCCTTAAATCTTCTTCCAGCTCCACGTGGAAGTTAAAAACAAAATCGGGCAAGGTTCTCGTCGCAGTCAAACAGTTGCTATATGATTGTTATTATAACTAACATCAGAGATGAATGACATTCGCTTTTTTGTGCTTTCGAATTTGTTGAAGTTTACATTTTTTTAAAATTGTTCTAGGCACTTAAGTTAACGGCTAACAAAAAGTGTTTACGTTCTATTATTACTCCGAAATAGTCATCGTTTTTATATAGCTGCTTACCGAAGCAATGCAATCGTTAAAACCGTTGAGGCGTGCCATAATCCTACCTACACACTTGTAATAATAGGTTGGAAACGTTTCATTTGTCTTCGTACCTCGCTTTCCCCTCATAATTGAGAGCAACTAACTGCGCTTCGAATCCGTAACTGTCAACAGTTTCCGAAAAAAAAAAAAAAAGTTGCGTGATTCATCGCACCTGTTCCGTGATAAAATCTCCTCCTGAACAGTTGCTCGAGCGCCTTGCCTTGTTGCTCATTGGCCGGGAACTTAACACAGGTATCACGTTGGTTTCCCAACTCGTATCACAATCCCAGACCTCACGGTGACAATCGATGGCAGGAAGTTGTGTTTGGGGTGTGCCGGGGGGACTACGGCGATCAAATCATCGAAAATCGGCTTTCGTTAACGTTCGTTCTTGTGTTCGCACGTTTGGAAGAATTTTCAGATTATTGTTATTTTGATTTAGGGCGAAGGCGGAAACGTGTCGAAGTAGCATGTGTCTCTTTTTATGTAACTGACCATTAAATTGTACATTTGAAGCAGAGGCAAAGGCGTAGAAAAGGTAGAAATGATGAGAGCGAAAGGGAACAGCATTTTGTCACAGTTGCGTTAGTGCTAACACTGTTCGAAAAAATCCATTTAAAATGAGTGATGAACGAGACAGAAAGGGGACAGCAGAAAGTTTGCGTGAAAAATGAGAACACATTTTCTGGTGCGAGGAAGTAAGGTGGTCAGGAAAGAAAAGAGTGGTTGCTGGTTGGTAGAGAGAGAGAGAGAGAGAGAGAGAGAGAGAGAGAGAGAGAGAGAGAGAGAGAGAGAGAGAGAGAGAGAGAGAGAGAGAGAGAGAGAGAGAGAGAGAGAGAGAGAGAGAGAGAGAGAGAGAGAGAGAGAGAGAGAGAGAGAGAGAGAGAGAGAGAGAGAGAGAGAGAGAGAGAGAGAGAGAGAGAGAGAGAGAGAGAGAGAGAGAGAGAGAGAGAGAGAGAGAGAGAGAGAGAGAGAGAGAGAGAGAGAGAGAGAGAGAGAGAGAGAGAGAGAGAGAGAGAGAGAGAGAGAGAGAGAGAGAGAGAGAGAGGAGAGAGAGAGAGAGAGAGGTTGATAGTGGTATTCAGTGAAGTGAAATAAATGTAGAGAGAGAGAGAGAGAGAGAGAGAGAGGTTGATAGTGGTATTCAGTGAAGTGAAATAAATGTAGTTGGTTCACTGCGGCTCTTTCATTTTTTTTTTCTGTCACTTTTCACTCATTAAGCATATCTGGTGGTTGAGGAGGCCCACATATTGAGATAAGCATGCAGCATTGTGGACGCCTCTGAAGCGAGATGACGCTTTCAGGATCCTTCAAGTGTGTGAGATCCCGGATGAGGACTCGCTTCCAACAATTTCTACTACTGAAGTACATTATCCAATCCGTTGTTCTTCTACACGTTATCAAAGTTGGCAGTGAAGCCACTTGAATGCTGTGAATACCCGATGAACCCTTCCATAGAACTCAGCGGTGGCATAATCCACCCACACTGACGAGTGCCAGTTCCTCTATGCCGCTAGAACCCATAAGCAACCTCATCACTTGACAATTCGGTCTGAGACGATAACTTCTAAATGTCCACACGTGTTTTTCTAAGGTTTCTATTGCCAGTGTCATCTCATATTATCATGTTCCATCCGTCTTGGTACCTTACAACCCCATCAAGGAGAGCGGTAAGAACTCACTCGATCGTAAGAAACTACTACCCTGTCACCGCAAGTGTTCAGGTTGCTGAAACAAGTTGACATACCACGCTGAAAAAGTGGAGAGTGGCCCAGTGCACCGTGGGTTGGGTTCCAAAACAGTTTTAACTTGATTAGCGGTCATTCATAAAATGGCAAGTGAGACGGGAGTTATTTCAAAGAAACATGCGCACATTGTCAGAAGACGAGAGAATCGATCCCGAGTATATGCACCAACAACTCAGTGAAACATTGCTGCGATGACATTGCTCCATAAGGTCAAGTTGAAGACTTGATAAGAACTAGGTTATTTCTCATTTCATGGATGAAAATGCTTGAGAATATTTTGGATCAGCACGCAGTTTTGGGTGAAACAAAGAACAGGGACCGCTGTCACCGCTTCCTCTGATAAGGCAATATATCGATATATTGCGTTATCAGAGGAAGCGGTCCCTGTTCTTTCATTTTACCGCAGTTTTCTCCAAGAATAGCCCACTAAACCATTCTGGGGCAAATTGGTCGTCAGCATTGAAATTGTGCACTAGAAGTCACTTCCGAATTGTAAGTACCATAAACGGTGTTCTGGACGACTAATTAGTTCAAAAATATCTCAAATGAGATGTGGGAAAAAACTACATTCAGGAGCAGTTGAGGGGTTGTGGTTCACAGTGCAAACTACAGATTTCTGTATTTGGCATCTTCTTATTTCGATTCATCAAGTAGATCAGTAAAACGGAGTAGTAACAATTTGATTCACCTCAATCATCGAGTGCATCGTGCTGCGTCGGTCCTCAGGTGTCATCCAGGCTTGAAGGAGCCCGACGTAATTGAGTTTCAAATGATTCTGCTCTGTCCTCATGAGGTTGCGGAAGACGACGGAGCTGTCGCGGATGAACCTGTCATGAATCGCGCGCCGCTCGACGCCACTTTCGACGCACAATAAACACGACATGTCGAGAGCGAAAACTTCTCGAGGTACCGCAAACGCCGGGTGCGCGATTTTAGAGCGAACGTTCTTAAACGTCCTGCGCTTTCGAAGAGAGTTTGACGACTGAAGGAAGACTGGAGGGAACGGACGACAGAAGCACGCGACTGGCGAGTCGGACTCCCGTCATGCCCCACTCCTCGGACGGCGAGCGGCCGTCAGCCGGAGGACGCGTTGCTCTGCACCCCCTTCATCCGCTCCAAAACAACCCTTCAATTCTAATCGACGAACAACCCCCAGCTTTGGCAAGGTGACGTTACCTGTTGAAGCAGCCCCGTGCAGCAACAGACGCTTCGATGACCTGAAAAAATTAGTTAACTAGCTTAACACGAGGCCGTGGCGCATACCTTCGTCATATCCATAACGCGAATTTAAATAAAAACAAAATACACTAAAGTTTTTACTTTCCTTTCGCCGTCCTTTCTACGAAGTACGAAGGCGGTGTTGGCTGAAAAAAACATTAATGAGTTCTCTTCAGATTTCAGTCCCTTCTGATTCCGAAAAACACTATTCAGGGAAATGGTTTACGCGTGTGTGTCCGTGAACGCGATTGAAAGGAAACGGCTGAAACAAATCAGCTCAAACAAATATCTGGCCCGCAGGTTACCATGGGGCGCCAAAATAAGGGTATCAGCAAAATCCACTCAAAACTAACTATACTTATCATAGTGATCAAAACACCAAATGTTATTTTCACAAAACTGCTCTACCGGTTTTTATTAAACTTCTTATGCGGATTCTTATTAAACTTCTTATTCGGCATTACCGTAAAATTCTCATTCTTGGGAAAAAGAAGAGAGCCGCACAATAAATTGCCAAACATTTCGAGGAAAATTTTAGCGCAGTTTTTTCCTTATTAACTTCACTCAAATGTTACTAAAATTTTCAGAAAAATTGACGTGAAGGACCTATACGATGAACGTTTGATAACGCTCATAAGATGTATAGGAGTTACTCCAGGAATTCTGAAATTTAAACCACTCCCTCTCGCCGTTTCACCATTTCTAAAACGGGTTTCCCGATAACCCTAGAAAAGTGATTATTATCCTTTTTAAAAAAAATCGTGCGGACAGCCTCATTAATTCTCTGCGTACGAATTGCTCAATAACGGCCAGGAAATGAGAACGAGCAGCACAATACATTTCGGAATCCTAACCACATTCCGTCAACGTGAATTGGTGTTTTACTTTGGTGTTGGGCTTTGTTTCAACTGAACTGAGTGAAAAATACATTGAATTGGTAGCAAAAGCCGTGAAAACCATTGAATGTACGAATAAGCAAGGAAAGTTGTGTGATGCGGCGCGCCTGGTATTTAAACAATTTTTTGACGATCAGGCTAAATAGATACCAAATGAGATTTTTGTGCGAATGAACGGAGTCTTTGGACCAAGTTAAAGGCAAAATACGGTCCTTAAGGCGAACGGACATTTCAGATTTGGAATCTTCGCGTCTTGAAACGTGAAATGTCAAATTTGTCGGCGGTGAGGGGGGGGGGATTGTAAAAAAAACATCTTGACCAAATACATAGGTGTATCATTCAGAATGAATAGTAAATGAAAAAACTCTGCAAATTATTACGCAACGGTTTATTATTTTCCTGCACAGCATGATTGTGAATCGAATGTCCAAAAATCTTTAAAATATAACGGAGCTATATCAACAATCTGGGAACCCACAGCTCATATGCAAACGACAATGTTTTTAGAGCGCCTCCGAGAGCCATCCCGTTCAATTCAGCATCAAAAACATGATCGCTACAAAGGAACGAAGAAAATTAACAGTAGAATTTCCCTTTCCCTCCTCTACATTTACTGTGATCCATCTAGACGCACTCCGACACCTCTGAGACCCGTCCTGCTCTACTCAGCATCGAAAAATACTTAGCAAAACGAAATAATTGCCGTACCACTGCCAAAATTTCGTTTTTTCTCAATTTTTAAGTCATTTTCTGTCCGTAACAACCGTGGGTTTCGTCCGATTTGATGAGCTAGCACAACTAGATCTTAAATGGAGTTTTCGTGCGAAAGAACGTACGTTTCAGACTTAAAGGCAAAATATGGTCCGGACGGCAAACGGATATTGCACATTTAGAATTTCCATACCTTGAGATGCGAACTATACAATTTTGAAAGGGGTTGTAAAACAAATTTCCTAACCGAAAACATAGGTCAGAATGAATAATAAACAAAAAACGGAAGACACGTTTTTAATGCGAGCACTCCTTCATTAGTTACACAGAAATATTTATTAGGTAAAATAAACTGTTGCAATTAAGTTAACAATACGAGGATGAATAAATAAATGTAATGATCTGATGCTACTTCAAGGCTCTGAATAAACTGTTTTTTGATTAGCGTTTTAATAAGATGCTTGGAAGTTCATTAGGAATACTGTTCAAAGGCGCACAAAAAAAACTGCCATTTATTTTTATATTTACTCGCACATTGCAGGCAAACCTAGTTTGGCAGAGACCCTTTAATATATAGCCTGGTTTTCGTACACATGCGTGAACACAGTTCGGTGGATGCTCGGGCTCTCTCATGCTAGCGCCTCCATGACGTTCGACTAATATTACTTTCTTATTAGTGTTAAGAAACCTTCATTTTGACGAGGAAACGGGCCTTGCGGGGAAATGGAGGAAGAACGGTACTACTGTGTTGTCTCCGGAGAAGAGCCGAGGCCTGACATCAACGCCACGGGTTTTGACCAGTCTACGGCGATCCTGGATGTCCCGGTAGTATCTGGAAACGGGGATCTTGCAATCCGAGAACCGCTAATATGACAGGTTAATAATGGTGTTATCAGACGCTCGTCGTGTGGAGACAGGTAACACAAGGGTTGCAGCATTGGTGTAAGAAAAGTGCTGAGTAGATTTGTCGGCAGCAGGCATTCTTCGAAGTATCACCACCCCCGTATTGCTCGGGTCGTAT
The DNA here is from genome assembly GCA_020466155.1 of Pachypeltis micranthus. Lineage (NCBI taxonomy): Eukaryota > Metazoa > Arthropoda > Insecta > Hemiptera > Miridae > Pachypeltis > Pachypeltis micranthus. The sequence continues at coordinate 44,142,454 of CM035768.1, forward strand.
CCGAACCAGAGGTCTTTTGTCGGGGAAATATTTCTTTCCATACTAACGATTTAATATTCCTCGTCTTCTCTACTTGGACGAGGACAGCTCGCGAAACAACTTCATCAGGGGCTGTTAAACCCTTCTTTTAGATATAATTTCAGCCCCTCTGTGGAATGACTGTTGACTGGGGACGAGTGGGACTGGGAAATTACTGGACGTTTACAGTTCAACACATTCAATACGGAGCATTGAAAGTAACAGAAAAACGGAGTTGACTTTTTTCTATTTTCTGTGAGGGAAAGGTGCGAGAATGTGTAAAATGTGAAAAAATTGATGTTCCGATCCATTGAAAGTCAAGTACATAGCAATTAATAAATGACGCTTATTCGTGTCATGCCGTCTTGCGAGGTTTTTTGGCAAGTCTTTGTAAGTAAAACATAGGGCGGGCAAGTCATTTATTTGACAACCTTTGATAAATATAAATGCTTCATAATAAAGTAAGAATTACAAAGTATGTATGGGGGGGGGGGGGTGTGAACGGTGTGCTGGGGAGCAGTGAGCGTTTGGAGTACCATCCAGTGAATGTGTAACGGGACGAACCCTTCGATTCAGTGGAGGCTCGTCCGGGGCATTTATGCTGAGCACCTCAAATGTCCCGACTTGCTCGAGACGCTGCTGTCAGTTGTAACCGAGCTGGTTCCCTCGTCGCCGTGTGTCCGCGCTCGCGTTCGCTCCCGCCCAGTTCCCGGTTTGTGGTGATAAAACTTCACGGAATGTAATTCGACAATAAAACTCTGTGTTTGGATTGCATTCGGCTTGATATCGTACTAACTTCCCGGCTCTCTTAGTGCGATATCGCTTCAATATCAATCCCCCCCGTAACATCGGCGCCCAACTAGTGGTCGAACTTTTCCTACATTAGTTCGAGATGCCGGTCACGCAGAAAAACTTGAAGGTTCTTCTAATGCGATGGGAATTTTTGATCCCCCACCTTCAACTTTTCTGCCCTACAGCTGTGACCTACTCTCTCGCCCGTCATTATGTTCGAACGTTGTCCGTTCTTGATGAACAGTTGAACACAGCTTTGTGTTCAATCGACGACGGCTTCTTGGAGGAAGGCTGGGGGGGATATCAAGGAACTTCTGGTCTACTAGCATCTCGTTCATATCTACATAGAGAAGGTCAATGCTTATCTAGCATCGCAGCAGGATAAACCTACTGGGCTGCCGAAACCTGCGGACCGTACGTCTCACAACGATTCAATTCTCCATCAACATCGACATCTTCCCGCGTGTCTGTCCCTGAACAACCTCTCAAACAACGAGTCCGGGGAAACCACGCGCCTTCAAAATGGCCTGGTGAAGACAAAACTCCATCGCCAGAGCCACATCCTTGCCCTATCTGCGGCAAACATCATGGGGTAAAAAAGTGCCCACGTTTCCTCAACTCCAGCCAGGAGGCTCGAAGAACCTACGTGAAAGTGCACAATCTGTGAACGAATTGTCTGGCAGCCTCACACACGCTCAAGAGCTCACGTGTGAATGCTGTCAACACAGGCATCACACCCTGCTACACCCCATGAGCCAGGACGCCGCACTTGTTCCCAAAAGTGCAACTAACCACTGCACGGTAGACGCAGCATCTTCGCTCTGCACTACCCCTTCTGGAACACCTGAGGGCAGGTGTCCTCTGAGGAGGAGGGAAACTCCGACTCCCCTTACTCAGAGAATCGTCTTTCGCCCAAGAGATGGACCGATTCTCTGAACCATGGATGTCGCAGCTGCGTGGGACGAAGACGTACGGATCACACATCCCAAGATGTGTAGGTCAGAGACATTGTGAGGTGACTGTTTATTTGTAGATCTAAATTCAATACTCCCACCACAAACAGGGGCACCCGTTTGGAACTTTAATCAAAATTATCTCTCGCTCGCTATGCTCAAGATTAGGCTCCCCTTTGTTGGGTGGACAGCAGCGCCCTGATTGCAGTACATGGCAAGAAACTGCAGTGCTCATGAGTACCTGAGGACAGGCACTTCATCAAGGGCGGAGTGGTGTAACGGGACGAACCAAATCCTTCGATTCAGCGGAGGCTCGTCCGGGGCATTTATGCTGACTGGGCAGCTCGAATGGCCCGATTTGCTCGAGACTTCACTGCCGTCAGTTGTAACCGAGCCGGTTCCCTCGTCGCCGTGTTGCCTGTGTCTGTGGTGGTAAAACTTCCTCGAATGTAATTGAGAATAAAACTCTGTTCCAATTGCATTCGGCTTGATATCGTACTAACTCCTGAACTCTCTTAATGTGATATTGCTTCCAATATTAATCCCCCCCCCCCGTAATAAATGTTTTACTCAGAGGCATGTCGAACTCAGGATCTAATTCTTGGTTCTGCCGTTGCGGGAACTCCTCAGGCGCCTCAATGTCTGACAAGGGATCTACAACTTAGAATAATAGTAGTTATAATAAAATAAATTAAATGATTAAGTCTGGTTTGGGAAGCAATCACACAACTTTTCTTAGGTTCATATAGTTTCAACTAATCAACTAAGTGCATTACTAGGCAACTCAAAATTTACCATTTATGCAGGCCCCCCCCCCATCGTTTTGTGCACGAATTGCAAAGTTTTAACCTCTTCTATTGCTTCTGAATCTTAAATTTCAAATTTTTTGGCTATTTACCGTGATTCAGACTGGAGGATTGGAGTCCTGACTACCAGGACACAGAGCGAGAACTTCGATATCTCCAGGTACTTCAGAAATATCCATTACTTCGCACTTCCATATCGCTCACATATATAATATTTGAACACAAATCGTCCAGGAGAGAAAGTATCTCTTCTCCCGTGAACACCTTAGTACCTGCAAGTACCAAATGATATGAGAAACGTTGCGCGAATGACGAGAATAACACGGGGAAAATAATCGAAAAGAAGAATAAGTACGCAGTCAAACTTACCTATCTAGATGATTCCATTTCCGGATAAAGAAACCAAACAACCAAACAAAAAACACCGCACACATTCCAGGAACACTCGTTTGGAACGCTCGAGGGATTTGGCAACTCCAAAACGTGTGGGGACATCTCGTCAACCAACATTACGCTCTGAAAGCTACCCAACCAAGGAAGGTTTTTGAATGTTGTGAGACAATCCAGTCACCCGTCAGTTTTCAGTGCCGTATTGGATGTGTTGAAGTAGCATAGGGGAGTTGCATCAATCAGAAATTACCAGCTCCTATCGGAAACGTCTCAGTAATCTAATTTAATGACTAATTTACTTACATTCACCAAAACTGGAAACACGAATTTTCAAACTCAGTCCGATGATTCCATTACAGTTCCTTTCGTCAGGTCATTGACGTCGGCCGGTTTCTTCGATTTGTCACGGTGGATTTAACGCAGAACTTCGTTTCTCTTTCCAGCGATCGTTCACTGGTCAAAACCGTCGTAGTTTTAACTAGAGGCATGAGTTGACTAAGCTTGTAAGTTCAAAAACCTGCTCTGTCAAGCCCTAAGAACATCAGTTCATTCCTGCTTTATTTGTTACTTTCCGCTACCCGAAGGGAAGGAAAGTATAGTAATCGGCCCAAAAAAAAATTTGGGTTTTCTTCAGATCTTTACGTTTCAGACCCTACTGAGTCTAAAAAACCTAATTTCGGCGCGTGGTCCGTGTGTATGTGTGTGTGTGTGTGTGTATGTGTGTGTGTGTGTGTGTCTGTAGTTCGATTTGCGGGGGAACGGCTGATCGGATTGAGTTGGTTCTTTTTTTCTTTTGTTCGTTATTTTTTGTAGACACCAAAATAAGGTTATGGACGATTTCGGCCGGTGGGAAGGGGGTGGGGACGAAAATGTACCAAAAACTAGGGTTTTTCGCATTTTCTCGAAAACGGCTCTAACGATTTTGATTAAACTTTCAAATTATCTTCTCCTAATAAATACCTAACTTTTCTTCTCCATACATATCTCCATGAAAATACGGTGAACGGAGATATGGGCCCCTGAAGCAAACATAGGGTTTTTACCCTTTTTGGCAAAACGGCTTCAGTGATTTCCACCAAACTCACAGGATGTTTTTAAATAGTTTATACCTACATATTGTTCTCAATAAATGTTCCTCTGACACTCCATTGAACAGAGATAAAAATGAAAATGTGTCGAAAATAACGTTTTTTCGAACATTTCCGTAAATTCAGGGTAACTTCTGACCAGATGTGATAAATTCTAATGGAGTGTCTTTTAGTCACCCATACCAACATTTCATTCTCTATAATTATTTCTGTATATATATGTTGAACGGAGATATAAGCCAAGTTAACTCAGAAAAGGAGATTTGTCGAATATTGATTTATCGGAATTCCAATTTTCTCAAAAACGGCTCTAACGATTTCGATCAAACTTTCGGAGTACTTTCAACTAACGAGTCCCTACATTTAGTTCTGAATAAATGTTTCTGTAGAAATGCGTTGAACGAAGATATAGCACCCGCATATGTTGTTGGTATTCGAACTTAAAGGGGTGGCGGAAAGTTGTGTGTTGCTACGCACCAGATATTTTCTTGATGTATTGAACGCGGAATTGAAAATCAACCCTTCGTGACGCCCCGAAGAGAAGATTCCTTCAGCTCTTGGATAGGCAATTCCGCAAAGCTGCAACGCACTGCGTTATTGTACTTGGTGTTTTGCTGAAGGGGTAAATGTTGGAACGTAAGTCTAGCTAAGCTTTATTCTTGCCTCTGAACGATATTTTTGTTACCCTCTGTTTCACGACACATTTTAAGCAACGTTGAGTTATTAAACCGGAGATTTCAGTCGTTCCACCAACGTTGCTCAAAAGAAATCTTCAATTTATTGAAAGAAAAACAACAAATAAACCGACAATTTCTCGCTTCTATCCAACAGATATGCTCGACGGGTCCTAATTACTACGTGTCGTATTAGATATATCTATGAAATAAGTATATAATTAAACAGAAAGGAAAATTGTGGTGGCTGTTAATGAGTTTGAATTTTTAATACACAGAATCGGTCGGTCTTGGACGGTTAACAGGAATTCTTAGGACGTTTGGGTGAAAGTAGCTCTTTCGACGAGGTCTTAAAAAGATACCTTGGACACTGATAACCGGAATCAGTGTGGAATTTTCTATAGAAGGATATAGAGAAAATGTTGAGAGAAAAATGTGTCTGAAAAAGATGTAAAAAATGCGATTTGGTCGGAACATTTCGGCGAAAGTGTAGAGTTTAATAAAATCCTAAAAGACAAATACTGGCATATTCGACATCAACGGGAAATGTCGTATAAGTTAGGCCTATTGCCCAACCTTTTGGATGCAAATAACATCTCGCTAAAAAATCCTGAATAAATCGTTGTACAGCAAAAACTTGATTCACTGAAAAAAAAAGAAACGGATCGTGGATTCGGATTCAGCGTTAAAAGTTTGTAAGAAAACGACGGAGAGATGTAAAAAGCCATGCTCCAAATTTTGCTGACCGGCGTAATCGAGGCTTGTAATCTGTTAAGGGCGACACTGGAACTGAAGAGCGCGCCTGCGCAACTTTTAAACCGTGAATAGTACCGTCACGACACGGAATTCCCACATATATAATCTCGTACGGCCCAAGGCAGTTATCGCTAGGACTTCACAAACAAAACATCTGGTGCGACGCCTCCTACAACTTTCCTAAGCCCGATGTTCTAGCTTTTAATCGAACCTGTTTTCCACTCTGTTCATTCGAACTTGACGTGGAACGTAGATTTATCGAGGTGTTCCGACTTATGCCACGACCATTATCGAGCAATCAGTGCACTGGAAATTCATGAGGCGGTGGTTAAAAATACGGAACTCTCGGGGTTGCTACTAATCATCTCATGAGTGCTATTAAACTTTCATCAATCAAGAATCATTTGAGCAGAATTTATACGGGCCAAACTTCGAAATTTTTGATAATTTCGTCGGTGCTCGTCTCATCATTTTCCTACGAATGAGACTTTCATGATACTCTTCGGTTATTTGGAGCTGCCCACACACAAAAAAGTAATCCGCCGTTTTTGAGAAAATGGTGTCTTGATTACGATTTTTTGCCGCGAAACTCCCTCCCAAATAATCCCGATTTCGCGTAACTATATGCTGATCACTTCGCTTTTGCTGTCAAGCGAAAGGACCCGCTGGAGGTAATCCAAATATTACAAGACTACACAAACAAATTGAGCCAGCAGTGCATTAAGTGGCGCCCTAAAATGCACCCCATAAAACCCCACCTGTATCGCGTTCACATATCGTATTATTCTATCAATATTATTAATTGTTGAGTTGACTGTACAATAAATAAAACTGATGCCATAGCCCTCATGGCTATCAAGGCTTATATTTCCGTTCAACCGGTAGATACAGAAATAGTTGCGAGGAACAAAATGTTGGTACAGGTTGCTACTAGACACTCCGTAAGATTGATTACATCCAGTGAAGTAGTTATTCTGAAAACTATGAAAATGTTAAACAAAACACTCTTTTAGACGTATTTTGGTTTTTATCTCTGTTCAACTGCCAGAGGAACGTTTATTGAGCACAATATATAGTTATGTACTATTTAACGACATTCTTAGAGTGTGATAAAAATCGGTAGAGCTGTTTTTTGAAACAGCTGTCCCCTATCCCCCTTTCCCAACGATAGAAATCGTGATTTGCGTCGTGAACAGATAACAGACAAAACAAATAAGTTTTGTAGTCGTTTATACGCCGTATTTTGTAGTTAAATTCATTTGTGCTGGGAACCAAAGTATTAAGTGTTCGAAAACAAAGAAATAAAGTGCTGCTCGTGTAAAAACCACCGGTTGAGCAGTTTTAGAGAAAACTCTAGACCACTTATCGCCGCAAAACATGCAAAAGGGCTCAACTGGATCGATTTAAAAGCAGATGGGTAGGAAATGTTAAACAATAACACACACTCTTTTGTGTAATTTATTAAACGTAAATTGTAACGTCACAATTTCGGTTTTCATTTTTCATTGCTGAGCTCTCTCATTTTCTCGCATCGCTTTCGACTTTTCCTGTTCAACCTTAGCATTCTCCAGAACTGATGTAGCTTTTTTCTGCAGCTCTTGCAGTTTGAGTAAGCGCAATTTGGACATCACGTTCCTCGCCTTTTTCAGTTTCAGCATAGGTCACTTTGACTTCTAATGGTTATAAGAAAATATAATTTGACCAAATCTGGTCTGTCAGGGTTGGGCATTAACATGATGTACGGTTTCGTTACAGTTTACGTTTACACAAAAATTACCTTACTTTACTGTAACCGCATGCACTGACTGCCTTCTCGATGTGGCTTAAATCACGACTCACCCAACCGCATTCCACAGTTATATCGGTTTGCGTAGTGAGAACGAAATAGGTTAGTCTTTATTCAGTTATCTAACACGATTAGTGAAAATGACTCTAAGAGTCTAACAGTATCCACAGGTAAAAGCTGTTAGTTGATGAGGAATAGCAGGGATTGTGGGTGCTGGCTTAAAATGGTTCAAAAGTTATTTTGGCAAACGCAGGCAAATGGTTTGCGATAAAGAAACGTGTGAGAGATGAACTAAACTGCGATTGCATTGATGCACGGTAGCACTTCACGACCCTTATTGTTCCTTATTCATGTTGACACTGCGCGATTGACCGACGATACTGCTATATTCGTTCGGGAGTATGTTACGAAATGGTACTTTCGCCCGAACTAGATGGAGTTGCTCAATGGCTGCTTTGTCACGATTCAAGCGCTAAAACAAGATCCAGACATGCTGGACATTTCGCATTGGCATCTCGATAAATTAGCCGAGATTAATCTTCGACTTCGATGGAAGTGTCCAAAAAAAACGGGGTGTTCTCTTCAAGAGTCCAGAAAGAGCAATGGTTTTGGTAGAGCGCGGCCGGCGCCTCTTCAGGCGGTCCGCGGGAGGCCGCCGAAGAAGAGAAGCTTGTCGGCGCTCCGGAGGTCGCCTCTTGTCAAGTTAGTCTCGTCCTGAGCATCAACCGGTCAACAAGTGGTTCGTTGCTGCGGTCGACGACGGGAGCTGTCGAGTCGCGGCGCTTTTCCTCGGCGAACTTGAAGCCGCATCCACCGCGTCACGTCGCATTGCAGACCTTCGCCATGTCCGCGACACGATGATAAGCCGTTATGCCGTCCTCGTCATCGTCGTCTCTTTGTGTCCTGCCCTCGTCTTCAGGTATGTGCCCTCCAAATCTTCACAGCTTCTTCGGCTAAATCTTCCAGCTGCAGATCTGTGCACAAGAAATGGGATGATACCGGTTGAAGCTGCTGTCGCTCAAATTACTCAAGGCATTACCTTCCATCCCCTCAAAAGGTCCCTGAACGAGTTTTGTAGAACAGACAACATCCTATATTTTGGAGCTTCGAATATTTATTACAAACTTTTGGTACGAAGCGTTCCAAACTATTGATAGGTTTTTTCTGTATAAACGTCTTCCTTCGAAATACAATTAACACGTTTTTTTACGGCCCACTTTTACCTCCCAGTTACTTTAATCGAAAACTTGTGTGAAAATGTTTACCTAAGAGTTACTTTAATAAAAAACGAGATCAAACCCAATCCACATCAGTTGCTGCGACAAATAGCGACAGCTTATTCTCCACGAACTTGTAAAGTTGGCCAAACCAAGGTTATACTCTTGTTTCCCACTTCACTGCAGAGCGTGATCTGTGAACGAAGATCCAGCGTGATTCCCCATAGAAGACCCAGTTATCTCTAATAACTCTCCCAACGAGATGATTTAAACTAAGAATGTCTCGCAAATAGAACGACTGAATACGAATTGTGAATTTATTTAACAAAATTCTCTCCAGAAAACTACCTTAGATAGCATCGCCGAATCATGGACATTTTGAGGATGGTGCTGACAATAGGTTATTCCAACATACGGGGAACCCTGGGAAATTGATGGTTGCATCTTTGAGAAATGATCGCAGTTAAAGGACAAGAGAACACAATGTTCTCCTTTCACGACAAAAGTTACACAGCACTCACAAACCACATAGGTCTGACTCAAAACGTATGTAATAGCCAAAGTAAGTTGTCAATATACATTTTCGAAAAGAATCATCGAATTACTTTACGAAACAGAAAAATAGCAAAAATAACAATAAGCCGCCGAGGAGCGGAGAAATAAAACATTTCGAGAGTGAATAAATGTGCACTTTACCGATCTGCTATAGCGATAACATCTTTCGCAGATTCAGTCAGAAATGTGGACCCTTAAAGTAATTGATCCCAATCCTCCGGACTTCCACTTTACCATTTATTATGCCTTCTTCATTCCCTTCGTGGCTGTCTTGGGAGCAGATATGTATCGACTTCGGTTTAATCTGCTGCGCTGGTTGAGTCAGCGACAGTATTGACCTGACTTTCTTGTCATTGTCAAATTCTACTCCGTTGTACTAGGGGGGACGCAGTTCGTGAAGTCTGTAGCTGCTGACGGGTTTGGAGCCGACTTTCGACAAGTTAGATGCGTATCCTTTTTGTGCTCGATTTCGACTTCCGAGTTTGGTGGACTTTCATGTGGAGAACCGATACTCCTTCGTATTGTTGCGGTCTTGTTTCTGATTTTCATGAGTTTCGTTTCCACAAACCGTTGAACAACGTGTTCTCTCCCATCAAAGTGTGAGAGAGTGTAATGAATTCGTTTCAAAGTCAAGCCTTAGCCAATCAATTTTAAATAGCGCGCTGACAGACCTAAGCATGCTGAAAGGGCAGACGATGGTCCATAAAATCGTCGAATGGACGTCTTCATCGTGGAGAAATTATTCTTCAGTTTCCACGAATTCTCGAATTAGAAACGCCGAAAGAATAGGTCGAATTAACAGGTTCATCAAAAACGAGAGGAACTGAAACTACGAGTGCCGTGTAAATGAAAGAGTGACCTGATATAATAAGAATGATGCGCAGAAACTGAAAGCAAGGTTTGAAAGTCCTAAGGATTTGAGCTGGAGCCCTAAAGTCATGCCAGGAGCAAAAAAATCCGAATTTAAAATCAGAATCGCCGTGGAGTCGCTTGTGTAAGAACGCTGGACAAAATATATATAATCAGACCGTCTCTCTGTGGCATCAGCTGAAATTTCGACGGCTAATCATTTTATTACCGTTCCTACTTCCTCGCTTTTACTGGTCGTGTCAGGTAGTCTAGGTTAACAAACTATGTTAAAACCTCGGATGTAACTCATCACGCGACATTCCTTTCCACCGCGTGAGTGTGGGAAGTTTTCTTTAACCATCGATCGTGGTAAACATTCAATAGTTAGGGGCTCAATTTAACGTGTCTTCAAAACCTTAGCATAGAAAAGCACGTTAGTATTGTCTAGCAGTGGGCAGCCTAGTATGTTTATATGAATAACAAGTTCTTTTTTGCCGAATTTAGTACTAAAGTTACAGCTACACGAAATAGTTTAATTAAAATCATCGCAACATTTGTTCGCATACATAAAGCAAAAGCTGATCGTTATTCGTGTGTACAGGGTGTCCACACAAAGAAGCTAATAACTGTAATGTTCTAATTCTAAAACTAACTTCCTTCAGAAATATCTACTGCCACTCACAACTTTGACCAGTCAGGAGTGCATTCAGCGATTTTTCATTCAGTTCACACGAGGTTGGTAAAACATAACGTTTCTTGTCGAATCTAGTAGCTCTCAATGTTTCAGAACTTATTGAGCTGCTGCTGCTGCTGCTGCTACTTATGCCGCAACCATTGTTTAAAGTCTGTACATGTGATTTGTGAGACTATTAGCTGTGAACTTTAGGGAAAACCATGCAAATATGTGGTTGCTGGTTATGTGATGACCGTTGGACTACTACCCTCATTTTTTTTAGAACGTTTGTACCATACGGGCGGAATTTATGAACACTGCATTGAAATCGCTTTTCGTCAACATGTTTGATAATTTATACTACTGGCGCTGTTCTATTGTATGAAACAGCCCACGGGAAACATTTGATCAAACTCGTTAGAGGTCTTTTTTGAAAATAAAAATATTCGGTGTTTTAATCACTGATAACCATAGTTAGGTTTAACCTGATTTTGCTCGTAATCTACATTTGGCGTTCCATTCTGACTTTGATGCCAAACGTTCTTCCACAAACTACAGATCTTGCTGCGAAATTGAATTATTGGATTCAATTGGCCTCAAAACGTGAATATCCAAAGAAAACTCACCTTTTTATTTGCATGATCCCTTTTTGGGCGCGGGAAATGAACATCACAAACACAACTTGGCATTTGATGAGCAGACACATGAATGGTGAAGAACTTCTCGTTTTCTTTTTTTATACGACGCAGCTGCGAAGGGCTGAGCTCCTTATAAGCGTAAGGGCATAAGTTTAGTCACACAGGTGAGTGCACTAGTGATTAGTTTAGGGGTTGAACATACAGCCCTGAAAGGACGAAGGGTGAATGGGAAGGCTTCGTTACAACGCGATGTGATTTAAAAAATTATTAGGGTACCGGAATAGGGAGCACCAGGGATTGGATATCGAGTTCCATCCTAGAAGAGGGCGGTAATTCACAGGGATCCTGAACTCTGAACCCGCGATCTCTCGGTATATAGTCAATTCTCAACCTCCAAATTGCGATCACCGAAGAGGCCTTCAATTGGAGACAGGCAGTACAGAACACGAGAACTAAGACACATCCCATCATCCTCATGCGCTGGTGTAGATTGTGTCGTGAACAGTGATATTTGCGAAATTGGTCGGAAATTAACGGATGTGTTTTCATGCACCAAAAATGGCCGCATGACTCTTAGTTAACAATTGGACTTCAGGGGTGAAGATTCCCTCGGTCATGGAGAGTAGGAACAGAAATGTTTTCAAAATGAATCTCCACACTTCGAATAGGCTAAACCCTCATTTTACGTACGTCCGGCAGGACACCAATCACAGCCAACACAGACGGGATTCTGTTTATCTCCAACCGAACAATACACCCCAGGCTTGGACAATACCGACATTTCTACGTCAGAATTTGCTCTAACGAACGGCAAAAGTGGCAATCCAATTGCGATCTTTTCGAATATGTTCAGGAAAAGACATCGTAAAAAATAAAAACAAACATCCCCTTTTTTTATTTTCCGCTACTCAACGGGCGAGGAAAGTTTTGCGATCGTTCAAAAAAAATGCTGGTACGTAGCAACACACAATTTTCCGCCACCAATGTTAATTATACGACATACTGTATATATGGGTGGTGTATCTTCACTCAACAGATTTCTAGGAAAACGTTTATAGAGAACAAAATGTAGTTAGTAGTAATTGAGAGTACCCAGCGTGTTTGATCGAAATCGTTATCGTTGTTTTTGAGATAAACCGAAAAACGTAATTGAATGCTCAGCAAATCTCGTGTTCCTAGATATCATGGCTTATGTCTCTATTCAATGAATAGATACAGGATTAGTCGGGGAGAAACAAAACGAGCGTACAGGTTGCTAGAAGACACTCGAGGTTGATCATGTTCAGTTACGTGGTTTTTCTCGACATTTCGAAACAACTCGATTTTTCGCACATTTTGGTTTCAGATGAATATTTATGGAGAACCATGTGAATTTGGTTATAATCGCCAAAAAGTGACAAACTCTCGATCCACAGAATATTCAGAGATATTTAGAGAGAGGATATGCGATATACGATGATACGTCGAAGATGGAGGAAAATGCGAAAAACCCTCGGTTTTGGTACATTTTGCCCCCTCCCCCCACCAATCGAGGGGAATGCTATAACTTAATTATCCTGATTATCACGAACAAAACTTCAAAAGAAGTAGCTCAATCGGTTCAGCCGTTCTCTTGCAAATCGAACTGCAGACAGGTCTGTTACCTTATCAAAAAATGACTGTTCCCGTACCCTGCTGAGAGAGTTATATCAGTCGTACGTCACGGAGGTCGTTGTTCCGCTATCGTGCGCCCAGCGTTCACAGAACCCAGACCTGTGGAGGTGCGTGGCGCTGCATTTAGCCAGTCTATTGGAGGAGAGCTGTTGCCCGTGTGTCATCGCGCCCAGGGGAATAACTTACCATCTGGGAGGAGTTCTTAATATGGTTTCCAACCTTATCTATTTGTTTCAAAGGGAGACATCAACCGTTGCCACGTTTCTTTGCAACGACTTTCTTCGCAAACCGGGCGAAATGGTTATAGGCTTCCTTAGTAGCTGTCAATGCTGGTATGTTTGGCTGCTCTTCCAAAAACACGTCAATGACAACACGTCATTGACGTCGGTCAATGTTGTAGGAACGACAGTGGAGCAGCACGTGGTTCCTTATTTCTTAAACACAGGAGGCGCAAGACGTGCGGAACGGAGTCTTCGAGAGAAAAGATGCGGAGCCGCGCGAGTTGTCCCGCCCTGTAAGGTACTGGCTCATCCTGTGGTCTGACTCAACCTACTTTCTCCATGGGACGTTCACAGATGTTACGGGAAAATCCATACGAGTCACGTCCCTTTGACAAAGATCCCTTTTCGCGTGCTATTTATCTAATACCTATTCATCTAGCGTGGCAAATTTCGTTCATAAAGAGGTCCACACGGAGTTGGCCCACAGCCGGAGAAGCTCCCTCTTCACTCTCCACTTGTCCACCGTGCACATTACGGCCAAGTCACCTGGTAATATCCATATTATTCAATTTATACTACCCTGTGAGTTTAATTGATATCGTTGTAGCCTCAATGTGAAACGCTCTAATTTTCTGTTGCGTTTTCGTCGATGCCATCGCCCAGCGGAGGGGTAAAGAAATAGTTGTGAAGACTATAATGGTGGCAGGCACTTGCCACGCAGACCTCAATAAGTCTGGAAAAGTCAAATTGAATTACACGTCTGAGCTCGTTTTAAATAATCGCAGTCATTAAATAATTTATCAGGCTCTTACGTGTTCACAGTTGTCGATAAGAAGGAACCAGTTGCGTGTTTCTCGATTGTACGAGGGTTAGAGAAACCCCCCATGGCGCTACTTCCGCCAGATCTGATTACATCTGTCCTACAAACCATAATCTACTCTTCCTCTCCGGATTAAGCATTCGTAAGCCGATAGAATGTATATAATACAGCAAGCAGTTTCCTTTCTATCTCACCTTCGGCCAAAGCCTTACGGATTGACTGGTTGAGAGTTATTAGGTAAACGATAATTCCCCTTCTGAACGCCGTAGAAATATTCGCTGTGCCTGGTTTGGACCCCGGTGTTTGACTACCACATGAAAGGGCGAAGCGTGAAGGTCATTAGGCCACTGCTGACAATAAGTATCGATTACGTCCTCATTAGGCCTCCTGGTCTCGGTTCAGATTAGCTGGCCTATCTAAATATTAATACGTACAAAGTATTGACTAGCTCTATTTCGAGACCCCCCCCCCACCACCCGCCGTTGATTCATTGGAAATTTCGATCCGAATTTGCCTAATTCGACTGATATTTCATTTCGGCTCCTCTGTTCACGGACTGGTGAAAATTTAAAGTTACCAAAAATGAGTCAAAGATACGGAAAGTGAGCTTACGAGCAACACCTTAATGGGAACTTGTACAAACAAACAGTCACGTCACAAGTCTGCGGTGGAAAGGACTTCACTATAGATCACTCCCCCTCAAAGGAGTATTTGGCCGCAACTTTACGGGCAGCCAATACAGGTGTACCAAAGGAACGTCCACGCAGGATGTTATTGTTGAAATTCGCAATGTTTCCCTAGAGGCATGAGTACGTCGTTCTAATAAGCATCAGGGAAACGTTTGACAACCTTTGTGGGCAGCGCTCCTTAGCGAGCTTGAAGGTAGGGGAATCCCCCGCAACCTGTACTTGCTGATCAGAAGTTACTTGACAGACAGAACTACTACGATCGAATGCGGGCATGTCTCCGCCCGAGAACTATTGAGAAAGACTAGCCCGTTGGAACGCCTTCTTTTAAGGTCTTCTCAGGACACTCATGGAGACTGCGAAGCCATACGCCTATGTGGATGATCTGTGCACGGGTTATCCGTCAAATCGAGGCAAAAACCCGGCACAGGCTTCGCACCGTCATCCAATGGTTAGCATGTCAAGCTGCAGGTGGCTGAGGAAAAAAACCCTGCTAATCCTCTTAAAGAGAAAACTAAATAGCCCAATACGCTTTGGCGTCCACAGGCTCCTTCTTGAAAAGCAGGTCAAGTATTTAGGAGTGAATATAGGCGAGAGATGGGGCTGCAGCCAACACCTCCAAGCCTTCAAAGGCACGCAAGGCTATCGCAAGGTTTGCCTCACTGCGTGCAATTACTAAGGCCACATGGGGAGTGTGTTACTGTGTCATTATCTTAATGTACAAGGCCATCTTTCTAGCTGTGATTGGCTACTGCCCCGTTGTCTGAGGTAGCAAACTAACAGTCATCAAAAGAGAGTATTGGCCCAATGCAGAGAGCAGCGCTCCTGTGGATCACCAATATCCATAAGAATGTATCGAGAGAAGCACTCTAGGTGATCATTCGTCAGTTACTGGTTGACGTGGCCTTTGAGTGCATAGTTGACAAGTCGGAAGTGAATCGGTAGCTTCACTCAAACTGTGCGGATCTCACCACTGAACGAAAACTTAATGCCATTGATGAATGGGCGTTAGGTAAGTGGCAAGCGATATGGCAATCCTCGTCAAAGTGACGTGACACGTATGAGTTTGTCCCAACATCCGTGAACGTCTCAGGAGCATGTGGGTTGAGCCAGGCAACTGGACGAGGCAATGCTCCATCATGAACGTCTTGCACCGTAGTTTCTGCAACAGTGAGTGATGGTTGTTGGAAGAGCTAACAAACCTAGCAGCATCGACAGCTAAAAAACAAGCCTACAACCATTTTGCAGAGTTTGCTAAGTAGGCCATGGCTAAGAAACGTGGTCACCGTTGATCAGTTCCTTTGAGACTTGCCACTCAATTAAATTGTTAAAACAGATGTGAAGCCGGGTTAAGAACTCACAGATGGTACAGGATTCCTCCACCGCGAGAATGGTAAACAACCGTACCTTCGCAGGCCTAGGTTAGTCAGATGCTGCCCAAGTGGCCAGCTTCTTGCATGACAGCGAAACATCCATGACAGTAGACTGATATAACCGCCTTTGAGGGTTCGGGAACAGTACTTGGATAAGAAAACAGACCTGTCCCTTATTTACATACATATTCTTGTGTACATACAGACGATGTACCCCAAAACGCTAAAATCTAGAATTCGTCAGGGAACGCAGCGGAACAATATTCGATGGACAAAATTTTCAGTCTAACTTTTTGTTCCGTCCGCAGTTGCTTCATTTTTCTACGAAAATTCTGTAAAAACATTTGGATAGCATACTGCTCGTTTGAGTAATCTCCAGAATATGCCCAGTAGCAGGGAAAGGGATTGGCTAGTTAGTTTCGCATTGCGTCCGAGCAGTTGAATCCTACTGCTCTACCTACAACGAAATTAACTTAAGAGATACTTCACTAATATTAAAGAAATTGGGTTATATCCGCCAGTAGGCAAATTACTAAAGTTAACGTACCTGTTAGGTGAGTCCGTCTCCTCTGGACTCACCTAACAGGTACGTTAACTTTAGTACTTCACTAATAGTTTTCGCCTCCACCCTCACCTGATAGCTTAGCTCAGATCATAAGCCGCAGCAGTCCATTTGCTGCAATGAGTCGACACGTCCAAGTCAATTAAGTTCCCAACGCCATTAGAGCGGGAAAGGCATTTGACTCAACCTCCATTTTACTCTCGTCCACTGTGGCCGCCTAAACGATTCTTGATTGTCGGCCGCTAGAGAGTCGAAGTCCGGAGTTCGTTGTGCAATCGGAAGGAAATTCAAGCTGTGGCCGATTTCTGGGCCATTCGAGCAAATTAACTCCCGGGACAGGTTTCTAGTTCTAAAGTAAATCAACCTTGACGCCATCGGCCGCTAAAAGGGTCAGAGACAACCAAACGTCAAATGAGAGTACCCAGTAATTTTCATACAACTTGACATGAGTATGAGCTCGTAGGAACTCTTTTCCTTTGACAGATCCAATCTTTTATTAAAAATTAATTTGGGGTGGGTAAAAGGCAATTACAAAATAAAGGAACTCATTTCTACCAGGGAATGTCATCTCTTCCTTCCATTTGAATATGTCGCACGAGGAAGTTATATATTTTGTTTTAAAATTTGATGACAGTGTTATTTCCCCCGTTTTAATTCAAGTTATTTCGTAATTTTATATTTTATTTGATATTCTCGTGGAAAAATGATCTATACTGTGAGAAAAAATACGATGAATCGTAGAGAAAAATCTTTGTTCTAAATTCGTTCATGTCAGCCCTTACCGGGGGGGGGGGGGGTGAAGAGGCTTGATGGTTAGCAGTCCTCCCCTCCCTCCACTTTCAACGATAAGTCTCCATCCCGCGGTGCACTTGTCAGCCCTGCTTCAATGTTGGTTGTGATTGGTGATCCAGCCTTTTCTTCTGCGTCCACGGCATCAATATCAATCATGTCATCAACCGTGTCAAAGGCGTTCCCAGATGAAAGGCGCAAGTGCATGCAGTTCAACTCCCGTCTCATTTAAAGGAGGAATACCAATGAGGGTTGCTATTTTTGGAGGTTGGATTGTATTCCGCTAGATGAATCCAACCGAAGCGTTGTCCCATGATAGTATGTTGCCGGTAGTTGACGTTGATCACGAAAACAACCATCAAAATAGTGGGCGGTGTGTTAGTGGGGTAGAATTTATCGAAACTTTATGTCATCCAGTGAAGCACAGAAAATACCTTTATTCTTACATTCTCTACTATAATTTAAAAACGTTAATTAATTACGTCGTTAGTAAAATCAATTGTTTTGTTACCCGCTTACTGATAAAATGAAAAAAATCCTTCTCTTTCAATATGCTCACCTCCACACCCTGCCTCACCGACCTCCGTTACTCCACATTTAGGTATCTCGTTGGCATCGAACCAATATGCTAAAACTAAATTTATGATAGAGTTCACATTTGCATGGAACAGATTTGGGATAAAACGTTTTCAACCAATCCATGCCCACAACCCCCCCCCCCCCTTCCAACAACCCTTTGATTGAAGAAAGTAGTAACTGTAGCACCGGGGGAATCAGCAGTTATTGTCTCTGAACGGCGCTAATGTAATATTTGAGATCCGTCTTCCCACGACCGTAAAATAATCGAATTTGAGGAGGGGAAAGGACGTACAAAAAGAATGAGGTTGTGAAGAGGTTCCTAAGGGGGCGATTACGACTCTTAAGAGACAGGTAACTGGTATCGACTGGGCGGCCGCTGCCCGAGTCGGCCAGACGAAGACGTTTAATTTAATAGATTACCTTCTTACGACGTCCCACAGGTTCTCGCTCTCACCGGCTCCCAACTTAATTGTGTCATTACAAGTCAATAACGCAACGCTATTTCAATTATTGAAAACAAAACGGTTCGTTTCGAAGTAGTTCGAATCTACTTCGTAATAAATTACGTTCCGGAGATTGTGAAGGCGTCGACTCGAAAAAGAAGGGGCTCTCGTCGGCCTTTGATGACACTCCATTTGTCTGATGGTGAGATTTACATATCAAACATCTTTCCTTCATGTCAGAGGCGGCCTCAGACGCCTCATGAACTAAATATGCGAGAGAGAGAGAGAGAGAGAGAGAGAGAGAGAGAGAGACATCATCAACGAAATCACAAAATACTCTCCCTTAAAAGAGTGCAGTGTAGTTCTTCCACCACACAGAAATAACTGATGAAACAATGAAACAATTCTGCTCAAAAGTTCAAGCTTATATCCAATTTCGCCTTCACAAGCCTTCTTTAAGTTGAAGAAGAAATTTAGTCGATAGATTTCTTAAATATTTTTCTTGTTAAGAGCTTTCTTGGATGTTGTATTCCCAGCCAGATGTACGAAAACGCTAATTTCGGGAAGCACGGGTTGTGCAAAAGCGCAAAAATACGAAAAGCTTAGAAACGTCTATTTAAAGAAGGTCAGGTCATTGATAAGATTAATTCCAATTAATGTTGGACTCAACGAACCACCACTTGATTGATTCCATCTTTTTGGACGTATTCCGTAAGCGTCGAAATACCCTCTTCGTATTTTGCCCACAACGCACATATCCCTGTATCCTTCCGCACTTGTTATTGCGATTTCTTCTTCTTAGGGTTTCGCATACGTCTCCGCATTTCGCGAGAACATCGATGACGACGTGGGGAATGAAACTGTTGTTTCAAGCGATGACGTGGTTCGATTGGTGGTGGTGGTTCGTGGATACTTGTACTTGGAAAGCTGCTCAACAGGCGCCTAACACTGTCCACGTCCCGTGGATGAAGAGCGAGGTTTTCGACGGATTTTAGCTGCTGTCGAATCAATGTTGTTGAGATCTCAAGCCAATCTCTTCCTCTCCTCCCGCACCTCCCATCTCAAGTTGCTTTTGCAACTCTCTTTTGAACGTTCCCCAACGGATTAGCCCTTTCATACTCCACCGGTATTCACCAATCTCGTTCTTGAAGTGCGGAATGTAATACTTACCAGGGTTTGAAGCTCAATATGATCTTAATTGTGAAATTCGGCCATAAATGATCTACACAGTAGCTGGAGATGACTACTTTTACTGAGCTTATTCTGTACTTTCAACTAGTGACGCCATCCAGTTACTCTTGCGCAAATTGACGTAGTCCCTCGCCTCCGAGACCGTTCCCATTCGATTCAGCATCGAAAACTAATAGTGAACGGTACGAAACATGACTTGTACACAACGGAACAACGAAAGTTGGCAGTTCCTAAGCGACGTTCGGCAATTGGCACGACGTGGCGAGTTCACATGACGGATGGTTGGAGAGAGACGGGAGGCAGTGCGGGAAAGGAGCGCAGGCCGGGGAGAAGCCATTACTTTCGCTGTATTGCTCCTTCAAGTAGCTGAATTTGCTTCACCGCATTTACTGTGATTTCACTGTTTTCCATTCTACAGATAATACAACACCTCTGAGACACTCACCATCGAAAAATACCTAAAAAATGATGGAAAAGCGATGGTGTATAGTTTGAACCGTCAGGCTTTCGGGGATCCTGAGCGTCACGGTGTAACGTGTCGACGAGAGGGAATTCACTCGTTCGACCAGCCAAAATCTTGAAGAATGGCAAAATCAAGAAATCGGTAGTAGGAGGACGCACCGGACCAAGTTCCGCGAACGAGGTTCGAAAACATCGTAAATTTCTGGAGACAACGGAACCGTAGGAAACTCCGCGTGAACTTTTCAAACTACGACAGTTTCAGTTGCAGAAGGTTTAGCTGAATTTTCAACGATTATGATAATGGTACATGAAACTGCACCCTTCCAGATGCCTACGTTAGAAGGCCATCAATGATTGTCACTTGACGGAGCACTGAAAGTACCCAGATATCGAATTCATCTAGCGTTTTTTCGCAGCCGCTGACATTTCTCACTTACGGAGGCTGGACTATACTACCCACAACCGTATAACCAGTGATGACTAGCGCAAAACACACATATACGTGAAGAATAATCCGAAGAAGATGCAGCTAAGGAACGAGAGGAAGCATTTAGCGTCTTGCCACGTGTCTGGGGGGTTATCAACAAGCTACGGATTTCCCATGTTTCGGAGATGTTTTCGGCTTGGTAGAAGGATGGTTTCTTGTACATAGCTAGACGGTTTCTTCGATTTTACGTAGCTACCTAATAAATTACATCGTTTCCTTCAACGGATGCGGAAAGAGAGAGAGAGAGAGAGAGAGAGAGAGAGAGAGAGAGAGAGAAGAAGAAGATTTATTCAGTAAATACATCGACAGAAAAGAAAAATATACCTGATTAAATGATTGAATAATAATAGCTCGTCTTTAGGCAAGGCCTGTGTTGACGAGCTAGAGTTGCCGACTTCTATATTTAAGTTTTAACTTTTAACAACGTAAGGTTATAAACAATGTGACTGTAAATACTTATTCTAAGGAATCATTACAATACTATTACAGTTTACAGGTTTTCTACATATTAGTTACTTACTATAAATACTATTTAAAATTAATTCTGCATTTTCTGGCCCTAGATTTATCAACCATGTAAATATTTTCCTCTTATATACAGGGCGAGTTATCACTCCAGGAATCTTCAGTTGAGCAGGCAAGGTATTAAAAATTAAATAAATCAAGTACTGCGGACTTCTAGTAGTTAGGGTTAAATTCGTTTTAGGGTTCACTACATCAAAGAAAACGCTGTGTGAAGGTGGACGGCGCACTATAATGAAAAGAAATCTTTGCGATCGTTCACGTCAAACGTCGTGCAGGTCGTGCCAAGCGCATCAATAATGCTACTTCTTCAAAGATATGCCGGAATGTCGGAGGAAACGCTTTTTCCGTTTAAAGTGCAACGAGATTTCGCAAATTTTCCTTACCCGATGCCTGTGATAGACGTCAGTGTAGCTGGCGTTGGAAAGACGATCCACTGTGCGAGCGTTTAAGGTAGGTCATTTTTACGATAAGAGCACAATCGTTCGAAAGATACTCCAGAAATTGTGGAATGCCTCTAAATCACCATCTCACACTGGAACCTCAATTTTTGTACGGTTAATGTCAGTTCTGGCTGAAACAACCGGATGAGTGTGATCTACCACCGCCCGCTCAATGATTTTTATTTTATTATACCATTAACACTTTCGGTAACTTCATCTAAACCCACCCAAAGTGGAATGGATTTATCCATTCGTAAATTTAATTAAATTATATCGTCCTGTGTGACCTCAAATTTATGTTGTAGTCGTGGCAACGCGTTACGTCTTGTCAAAAACGAAGAAACGGTCTCTGGAGCTACCTTTGACACTTGCTTCCTTTTTGTTTTGTGAAATTCAAATTGCTCGAAGGCACGGGGAATGTGTTTACTCTCTACTCTATTTTACATGATTTTACCGAGAAAAGACAAGTTTTAACTACGCCAATGGGATTACAAATGAGAGAGCACGTGAACCCAACTGCGGATGAAATTAACTCTGACGTAACGCTTGTGAGGTTTCCGGGGGGATTAACGCGGAAACTCGGGACACAGTTGGGAGAATGAAACAAAGCCGTATTCTGTACGCTGAGCAACTGTTATGTCCTGAAATAGGACATACCCACGAACGGTACAAAAAATGCGGGTTAACCGATACTAAATTCAGAAAGTTGTTCAGAAGTTTCGCTGATAGTGGGTAGTGATGATCAAAAAAAGTGGAGAACTTTGGCCGAAACACCATTACCAAACAAAGAGAAAACTAAAATCGAGAGAAAAGGAATGAGTACACACTGAATTAAAGTTCTTGATGATGCGAAGCGAATCACTCTCGACGAAGTTGTGGAAATCCATTTCAATTATAGAACGGAGAAAAGGACGATAGTCTATTTCCATAGATTTGAGTTACGATGATCGATTTATAGATTTAGATATGTAAATTGGAAAAAGTGGAGACAAATTACTTGTTTCAAATATAACAGGAGGACTCATTCTGAATGTTTTGCTCAATCCTTCTTCACTCGATTCACTAGTCAGTGGTTCTTGCTAGACATAACTGCAGAAGATGTTACTAAAGCAATAAAATAAAAGAAAAGCAGTCACTCCCGTTGTCCCTCAATCTCGTCATGGCCAGTCCATTCATGTTCATTATAAACCACACTTCAGCTCAGCTTACTTCTGTCGTTAATTCTAAATATGGAGATTAACCTGTAAGTGTCGTGTGTGATTGTGAACTCTCGCTCTCCCATTCCTATCTAGTTCGTAAATATCTTGTGAACTCTGATACTTTAGCCTCGTACTTCGCTCTCGTGCAATGCAAATAATTTCTTTTTCTCTCTTTCATCGAACGCTGGTCCTTTAGGCGTTTTGTACAGCCATATCTGACAATTGACAGTCACGTGTTGAACACCTCACAAACCTGACAGAAAAAGGTTCTTCCCTGTTCGACGCAAAACGCCAAATCAGTATGGGTTTTTGACCTCGGAATTCCCACACCTGCTTTAATGGGACTCCCTGGCCCTTAAACACAAAGTCATTGTTTCCTCAAAGACCTTAGTCCTCAAAATCTCATTGTTACCTATGGATATTCCATCCTTTCCGTTATTTCCAATTGACGATGGATTTCCCACTTCATCTGTACATTCCAAAATATCATTTCCTCCCCTCATTTTCACATTCCTCTCGACAACAGACAGCTCCTCCCAAACTCATTCTCCTACGAGTTTTCACGAAAGTCGTTCGTCTCCAGTTCTCCCAACACACTCATGTAACACCTTTCGCGATACAGTCGTCTCCAATTCTCCCAACGGGCGCTTGTTTCGCCCGTC
This sequence comes from Pachypeltis micranthus, assembly GCA_020466155.1. Taxonomy (NCBI): domain Eukaryota; kingdom Metazoa; phylum Arthropoda; class Insecta; order Hemiptera; family Miridae; genus Pachypeltis; species Pachypeltis micranthus. The sequence continues at coordinate 44,165,741 of CM035768.1, forward strand.
ATTGAGATCTAATTCTGATATTCCCTACCTTCCCCCCACAACCACAACGCCTTGAGAGCCATCCTTGTTCCCGCTTATATGCTCAAATCATATCCTGCTCAAGTCACCTCTTCTGGTACATCTAAGTCTCCAAATCTTGTGAAATACCAACTCTTCAAATTACAAGTTCGTGCTCAACTAAAACCCATCTCTGAGATTCATTCAAGTTTATCCTGGTCGAAACATTCCCTTCTGCAATGAATAGCCAGGGTCAGCCCTCTGTATTTGTTGATGAGGTTAGGTCTATAAGCTGCACAAATAGTTTTCTGTTAGGAGTCCCGCGTGAAGAATAAAATGTGAAGTTATCGAGGCTTTGTTGATTTGACGCAGTCCTGGGGGCCTCTTTAGAACTTATAACCTGCTCAGAGTTGAGCGTTGTAAGTTATTCTCCATTTTACCATCAGGACTGACCGTCTGCACAAATAACAGTGGGGAGGATCGGGTCCAACTTTAAATCTTTATCCATTTTCCAGTTAATGGCTAGCAACAAACCGAAAAAAAGGAGTAAATTCATTTTTTAACTCATCATTATAATAACAGCATAGTCAACAAATATTTGAATGGAAATAATTTGTCAAGACACATGATATTCAAAGCGATGTCAAACACTTGAACTTTTATGTACATCTTCATTTTTCGAGTTGGGTTGTGGCAAAATACGGAGATTGGAAAGACTTTAATGAGCGAGTTCACGGTTGTACAGATGTGTTCGATTAAACCCGACTTCAATTTCCTCTTTAAAACATGCTTGTCTTACTCGTAATTCACACAATTTTTCAGAATGTTGATTCATCGTGCAGCGTTTCGATCCCCGCGGGTTCTCCGCTCTACCGTTCGCCTCGTTTCTCGTCACTCAATGCAAACTTTATCCTCTACATGGCTGTTGGAGTTCATTAAATTGAAAACGATGGCACCAACACGTTCTGGCGCTCCTTCGGGGGATTCGGTCGACGAAAAATACGAGCAGCTCAATCAGAATCCCCTCGTTTGAATGAAGTTGGCGGTGGTTCTGTCTGCGGTCAAAAGGAGAAAAATCTACCGAGGCATTAGGATCTCCGCAGACCGGAGGATTTATAGTCTCGGCCTGGACTGCGGTACATAACGCACTGGTGCCGCCACCAGCAGAAATATCACCATCGGCTCCAGATCTGATTTACCCGCATCTTGAGCTCTCTGCACCTTCGACGACGCCTCGAGGCGCTTCCCGATGAAGTTGTATATCATTGCGCTTGTACTAATAAATCGGAGGAGAAACCAAGAAGAATAACAAGAACGAGACCCGCCGATGGGCCGTTTGCCCTGAGAAGCTGCTCCCTAGCCCTTTAATTATTGTTATTAGCCCCAGACAATGGGATGGCGGAGCAGGCATATTACAGACAGAAAATGAAAGAATCTTCTCTTTATGGATTTACCCAGCGCACAAAAGGATGTGATTTCCAGTTATATTCTGTGGTTGTAAACCCAAATTTGTGACCTCGGGGCTCAGGGGGTCATTGAGAATCGATCCCTCGTCTGCACATATTCAAGCAGAAGAAAATTCTTGTACAACTTAGCAAAGGTGCTTCAATATTTTTTAATAACCTGTTCACCTCATGCTGTATAGCCTTTGAAGAGCACCTGCATGACCACCGATTCTTTTCCGTCAACATTGAACAGTTCCTCAAACTGTGGGCAGCTCCAGGACACCAAACCCCTTAGGATCTGGCAGCATCTGGAGCTCTATTCTCAACCATCGCTCTGGCTATGACATGACATTCATCCTCCCTCAAGAACCTGCGTAATTTCAGGCTCAGCTCTGGGGCAACCAACAAACACACACACACACACAGAATGTGTTGTCTGTGGTAACCATTTTGTCTCACGGAATAATGTAGCGCTGGTTCGCCAAGATGCTGGTTGGCAGAATTATTGCCGTGCTTTGTCATCCAACAGGGGCAAAAACAAGAGCTGAATGAACGAAAAGATGCATCGGCTGGGTGTGTCAGCAGGCGTTCTTCGCCTTATAAACACCTGCATGTTGCCTAGTTCGTGCCTTAACTGGTTGAAGTTTTATGGCAGAATTCCTTTTAATCCTTTATCCTTAATTCCTGCCCCCTCCTTATCCTTGTATAGCTAGATCTGGCTTAGGGTACTCTTGGCGCCTTCTCCAGCTTTTTAATCTTTATTTATCTAGTTTTATAAAATACCATCGCGTAAAAAAATGTATGAGAATGTTTGAAGTTGAATTTGTGGGAAAACCACCGAACCGATCGAGCCGGTTCTTTTCTTGTTCTGTTCACTACTTTTGGTTTATTATTCATTCTGAATAATAACCCTGTTTTGTCACGAAAGTTTTTTTACAAGCCCCCCTCAAAATTTGATACTTTACGTTTCAAGACATGGGGATTCCAAATCTGCAATGTCAGTCCGCCGTCCCCCGTCCCCCGTCCGCCATCCCCCGTCTGCCATCCCCTGTCCACCGTCCACCGTCCCCCGTCCCCTGTCCGCCATCCCCTGTCCGCCGTCCACCATCCCCCGTCCGCCGTCTGGGCCGTTTTGTGCCTTTAACGTGGTCTAAAAAATTCGTTCTTTCGCACAAAAATCCCATTTGGTATCTAGTTGTGCCCGCCATCTCGGCAATCCGATCGGACGAAGCCCATGGTTGTTATGGACAAAAAATGGTTAAAAAAATTAACAAAACGCAGTATAATCGCAAATAAGCCGTGTTTCGTATCGTTTTCAAGGTATTTTTACATCCTGGGTCGAATGGAATGAGTATCAGACGTGTACAACTGCATATAGGGAAATTACAGTAATCATTAGAGTCAACTAATTGAAAGAACTCACGGGAACTACAGCGGAAGTCTATGTTTCGTCGTTAGCACTCCCTCCCTCCTGTCTCATCGAATCCACCCGCCCGCTCGCCTCGCAACATCGTGTCAATTGCCGAGGGTTCGCGTCCTCGTCCCAATTTCCCCGACTCTTTTTGCCCGACGGGGTGGAAGAAGGTTGGGGCCACTTCCTCCGCACACCCCTACATCAGATCATAAATGCCTACAGACGTTTACGGGGGCATGGCGCCGGGGGAATATTATATAGTTGCTTTCGATGCTGAATAATAAACCGTTGTGTAATAATTTTCAGGGTTTTAAAACGCGAAAGAAAAGTTATGAGCATTTTACACCAGGGAACAGAATGTGCCAGAATGAGACGTTTCCGCATTTTTTCTCACACCCTTGCTTTTCCATCATTTGATTGGACTTTCGAAGTATTTTCCGTTTGATACCAGAGGGAGGACCTTCCTTTATATGGAAAACCCGATATCCCGGAGCAGCAATAGTTTTAATTTTCTCTGCTTTCTTTTACATCGAAATTAAGGAGCTCTTTTTTTATTAATTTTGTGTACAAAATATTAATTTAAATTATATTTTAATCCTGAATTTAACCCAAAATTAACAAAAAAAGTTCCTCTTCCACTTTTAAAGTTCGGAAAATAAATAAAAACAGTTTGGCCGTTGCGACGAGAAGTGAGGCGGCGACGCGTTAATTTGGTCACAGTCATCTTCTACTAATTAGTACTTAACGTTTGTGTAAATAAATATTTCTGGCAAAATACGACGAGCGGAGAAATAGGCTTGAGAAGCAAAATGGAGCTTTTTTCTTTCTAAAGTTAAAGTACCTGTTTGGTGAATGTGTTTTCTCTGACTGGTGAGATACTGTGGGTGAGCACTTACGATGTAGAGACATCATTGTCTAGCCGTTAAGTGAGCACCAATGTCAGTTGGTTGGTCGTGGTCTTTATATAGGAAGAGAAAGGGGAACGGGATGGCGTAATGTCCAAGGGGGGTTGAAGGAGGTCATACACCTCCAGGGAAATGAGCGTAAGGGCAGTTTCGTATGTCTTATATAGTGTAGGGTAGTCGGTAAATTCGTCAGTTGGTTGTTTTCGTTTGTATAGCGCCTTGAGTGGTGTTCCAGTTCGATTTGCGGGAGAACGGCTGATCCGATTGAGCTGGTTCTTTTTTTGTTTTGTTCGTTATTTTTGTAGACACCAAAATAAGGTTATGGACGATTTCGGCCGATGGGAAGGGGGAATGGGGGACGAAAATGTACCAAAAACTAGGGTTTTTCGCATTTTTCTCGAAAACGGCTCTAACGATTTTGATTAAACTTTCAAATTATCTTTTCCTAATCAATACCTAACTTTTCTTCTCTATACATATCTCCTTGAAAATACGGTGAACGGAGATATGGGCCCCCGAAGCAAAAATAGGTTTTTTACGCTTTTTGGCAAAACGGCTTCAGCGATTTTCACCAAACTCACAGGATGTTTTCAAATAGTTGATACCTACATATTCTATTCAATAAATGTTCCTGTGACGGTCCATTGAACAGAGATAAAAATCAAAATGTGTCGAAAATAACGTTTTTTCTAACATTTCCGTAAATTCCAGGGTAACTTTTCCACCAGATGTAATAAATCCTAATGTAGTGTCTTTTAGTCACCCATACCAACATTTCGTTCTGTATAATTATTTCTGTATATATATGTTGAACGGAGATATAAGCCAAGTTAACTCAGAAAAGGAGATTTGTCGAATATTAATTTATCGGTATTCCAATTTTCTCAAAAACGGCTCTAACGATTTCGATCAAACTTTCGGGACTCTCAGCTAACTAGTCCCTACATTTTGTTCTTCATAAATGTTCCTGTAAAAATGCGTTGAACGAAGATATAGCACCCGCATATGTAGCTGTGTTCGAACTTAAAGGGGTGGCGGAAAGTCGTGTGTTGCTACGCACCAGATATTTTGTAATTTTGTTCGGTTAGCGGGATAGTTTTCAGTCTACTTATCATGTGCCTGGGTGGTTTGATGTATGGTGTATGGTCGTGTCTGTAGCTGTAGGTTTTCTAAAAATGTCGAACTGTAGTTCGTTGTCAGTCCATGTGATTTTTAGGTTCCGGTCTTCGTTCTTTGTCCGCGTCATATTGGATGTTATGGTCGATATTGTTCAAGTCCTCTTATATTTCGTCGGTATTGCCACGGCTTAATATGCAGATAAAATCATCCACATATCTGGCATAATATGTGATCTACCTTTCTTTCGAATGGTTCCTACTCAGTCCTGAACGGAGACCACTAAAATCATCAAAAATCGTCTTCTAAGTCAGGATTTGGTCGAAAGGGACAAATGTTGTCTAGCAATCTACACCCACCACATATCATTCCCAGTGACTATTTCTACAACCATCCGTTGAACGGATACATGAGCTACATCGAGAGATGAGAATTGCTCAAATTTAAAGGTACGTTTCTAGTTTTCTTGAAAATATCTCTGACGACTTCAAGAAAACTTAACAAGTACTTTCAGCTCACTGGTACCTCAATTTTGTTCTCCATAAATGTTTCTATGAAAATGCGTGGGAGGAAGATACAGCGGCCGTATATAATAACGTACCATCGAATGTTCAGGGATGATGCGCTCTAGACATTTAACATTCTGTCATGCCTTACCAGTACCGAGTGGGAGTTGTTCCCGAACGCCTTTCATTCCCTTTAGTTTGAATCTTACTCTCACCACGTTGTTACTCTCATTAGTAGTTAAAATGGTATGCCATATGCGCAAGATATAACCTATAGGTTAGTCACCATCACTTCTCACGCTGTCAATGGTGTTGACCGTTTTCGTGTATTTCTTATTATTGTCAGTACTTCGCGTTTGTTTATTCTGTGTATATCTGATTAGGATATAACACCATTCTCTTTGGGAAAACCATAAAACCGTCAGCTCAATCATTTTTGAGCCTGTGTTGGGTGAAGAGCCCACAGTCGCACACCTCATCGCTTCAGGTTCTATGATAACGCAGACCTACCCAGGTTTTCCTAGGTCGTTGACATCCTGACCTCTAACGTCTCTACTACATTCAGACGAGGTGGTTCGTTTGATTCGCAATGGAATTCCAACACATGTCCTTTTCATCCGCTTCCAGTGGAAAGCAATTAATAAAAATCTATCAATGAGTTTCGAGGTGAGAAAGCGGATGCCTCTAAAGCCGCTCATTACATATTCCATTTAGATAGTTGTTTACCAAATCAGGAGCGTATGAAAAACGAGGAGGATCTTACGAGAGCAGGAGTTATAACTCGTCGGGATTCCTCCGCTTAACATAAACGTTCGTTTGACCCCCTCCCCTTCGTACCGCCTTACCCTGTGTAAACAGATACGGAAATCCTCTGGAAGAGAAGGGGAAGGAGGAGAGGGAACCATTATGAATTCCATTATATAAGATTACATTCTCGAATTAATTAAAAACGTCTCATGTAAAATGTATTCGCCTCGTAGGTTGGAGGTAATGCGGCCTTTCTATGAATTACTAAACGGGACATCTTAGTTGAATGTTTCACCAGCCGGCGAAGAGCGTTTCGTAAGAAAACTTCTTTTCTCTGAAATCACGGTTCGCACTACGTTTTGATAAAATATGATGGAAAATTATCCTCCAATGGGTACGGCTTGTAGGTCCCTCGTATTCAAAGGTTAGCGTATGGGCGTATAGGTGTGTATACAATTTTAGTTGTGGACAGTTATTCCACATTTGAAAGTAGAAATACCGCCGAACTGGGGACAGCAAAATTGTCTGGCTAGGCACAGCTTTGTTTGGGTTCAAGCAAAACAGCTCTCTCGTAAAGTAAGCTCAACGACGGCAGAACTGGGAATAAATAATAATGTGGTACGTATATCGCATGATGTGATACAATATAGTATTAGGGATCAGGTCGGTAGGGGCGTGTGGATGCCATCAGGTTTTTGAATTTCCCGGCATTCTTTCCCTCCCTTGGTGGAAAAGAGTTAATAATTGTACATACAAGTGTATAATGTGTGACTCTGTATTCATGTTCGGCATATGATAGTCCAGGAACCGAGTGCCCCAAACGTCGACTCATTAGTTGAAAGTCGCTAAACCCTTTTTCTGCAAATTCCCTCGATGTTTGGTGAAAAATCGGTTCTCTGCTCTGTGTGGAGTACGGACTAAGACAAGAGCGGCTCAATCGAGATGTCAAAATTGGTCAAAACTTATTTTTGAAGAAGAAAAAGAGGCATACCGACCTGGAAATGCCATTACTGGTGATGGCTGGTTTTTGAGCCATATTTGAACAATTTTAGACCGCCTGTGCTTGAAAGAGTTTACAAGATGAGGAATGTAGTAATTCATAAAGCACTCTACATCACCCATTCATAGAATAAATTTCAAGTTTCAACTTCATAAGTCAATATTTGGTTAAAATTCCATCAATTTTTTGATTTTCCATCAAAATCAGTTTTTGGATGTCAACTAATATGTCGACATTCAGACAAGCATTTTTCGAATTGTAATTTGCTCTGCTGACGTCGAGTAAGAAGTAACAATAGCAGACTCATACCGTTCGTCAATTTTCAACAGTCCGATTGTGTGAAAAAGTTACAGCTATCAACTCAAAAGATTAAAATTCGATCCAAATGTGAATGAATTTTGATTGACTCCCCAGCTTACTGGCTGAGGATAGGGAGCAGATTTGTCGATTCGGAGAATACATGCCAACTACTCCACCGTAATATATGTTGTAACTGTCAACTTAGTCCACACTCCACCGGGAGCTGAGAACCTATTTTCAGCTAAACATGGAGGGAATTTTCAGAAAAAGTAGGTAGCCAAGCCCGATAGTTAGTGGCGGTTGCCCCCTTCAATAATAACACCTGCTAAACCAGCAACAGTGGAGTGATACGCATTTACCTCAACCAGTTTCTTACGAGGCATGACAAATTTCCCATCTATGTAGTAGGGAAAAACGATGGAAATTATTACACAACGGTTTATTATTCTCTTACACAGTATGATTGAGACCTATCCTATTTTATATAACGTCGACAAATATTAAGAATATAATGCGATTGTATCAACGATCCGGGCACTCTAATGCAAATAACAATGTTAGTAGAGCACTTCCGATAACCATCGCATTCAATTCAGCATCGAGAATCGGAACAACGAAAATTGACATTTTCTAGGCGCGTCATTCACACGACGTGATCAGCCGAGCTGACGAGTGATTGTAGTGAGACGGGAGACAGTGCAAACGATAAACCGATTACCTTCGCTGTATTGTCCCGTGACATCTTTCAAGTAGTAGACTTGGATACTGGGGTGGCTGTAGACGTGGCTACAGGGCAGTTTACTTGAGGGGAGTGATAGAGGGAGAGCCATGAACAGATCGACAGTCAGCAGACGGTAGAGAAACTGTATAAGTAGTGCCGTCAGAAAGCAAAAAAAAAAAAAAACCTTTAGGACTAGTCGTTACGCTTCCTTCCTGAGCCTATGCCGCGACAGCGATGCCACGGTGGTGGTACAAGCTGTGACGAAAAAAATGCAATTCGAGGAATCATAATTTTTTGCTAGCCGATTACATAACTTTCCTTCCTACTTCGAAGTATTATAAAGACTTGCTGAACTTGAGAGAAATCAGTTTATGCGTGGCATCATGCCAGTAGGATTCAACGTATCTAAATTTCGATTGAAGCGTGCACAAAGCTATCGGCATACTTCTGAGAAGCTAACAAGTTCCGAGGTTGCTTCAATATGATCTATGAAAGTTCGTTCATTTGGAGCGTTGCCTGTTGAGAAAATGTTCATTTAATAAATTAACTACAGCCACTTTGTGCAGCTTACACAGGGTTGAAGGGTCGGAGCCAATGAAGATAACGTTACTTTCGGTTGGGAGCGTTTTCCTTCCATCAAGCTTCTCTGATGAAAATTGTGAAGTGGTGGCTGTGGTGAGTGAAGTTTGAAGTTTAGTTCTTTCTCTATTGCTTCGTTGCTCTTTGAAAATAGCCGGAACTCGCCTATCGGGATTTGCTGCGAACGGACCGAATAAATTGTATTTTTTTTCTGTCTGGTCATAATTAGTGTCGAACTGCGGTCGAATTTCGGTGCGGAATTCGGAATGTAAGTCTAATTCTATTGACAGAGGTGTAGGTCGGCATGAGGTGCGAAACGAACCGTGGAGTTCTCATTTTGCAGAAAATCGAAGTCTTAAAATAGCGGCTATTTGAATCTTTTGCCCCCTCGAAAGTTTCCATTTTCTCTAAAATGCAGTTTTCTCTATAATAGTTTCTAATTCAATTTTTATTCTTTTTTATTTTGTAGATATTCCGATCCCGGCATTTTCGGTCTCAGAGTCTTGCGGGCAGCACGCGTAAGTACCTGAACATCCTGTTTTCCCATTAGTCGGTTTATTCTTGCCAGTTAGGTTGAGAGTGGCACGACGCAGAGGTTCCACGTGTGGTAGTAGAATGGGCTCTCATCTCATCAGGTAGCATTAGTTGGAAACAATCTACACAAATAGGGTTGTTAATTTCAAATCGAGCGTTCAGTCAAAATCGCGCCGTTTCAGCCCCGCCTTGATCCAAATCTCCTGTATCCGAACATCGGTGACCGTGAGTGTGGGTTGGCGTTTGATCTTCAAACAGTCACATTTCCATCCCTGATTAGTTCAGCAAGTTAATCGTACGACCTCATGCCTGGAGTGAAAGGGGAACAAATAAATAAATGAATGACCTCTCAACAAAAAAAACGAATTATACAGGAAATGATAAAAAAGTAATCCAAACACATTTTTCGGGCTTCCCTTCTGTTGACCGGAATAAAGCAGCTTCATTCTGGGTGAAACTTTTGTTGTAAGCCAATTGCTAGGAGAAAATGAAGCCATTGAACGAAAATTCGTCTCACGGCCTTCCTGCACGAATGTGACACAATACGTGTTTCGCAATTGTTGTAACAAAACTATTTTTTAAAGTTGTTTTTTGTAGAAAACTACGATTTTTGCCGTAAAAACCAACGTCCTCGCGTTAAAAAGCTTCTTTTTTTTTAACTTTTGGCCACACTTTTGGATTCAGAATTAAACGTCCTATACTTCTGGTACCCGTTCATAATCAAAAAGGCACCGCACAATATGGTGTCTTGTGATTTCTCGAGAAAGGCGACTACGTTAATACGTCCATACGTCGACTACGTCTCATAATATCGTCCATGTTGGTAATTGAAAATCTCATGAACGTTCAGTCAATCGAGTTTTACTCACAACGACGTGTTTAGTTTTCTTTAATTCGTGGTAGTTACTCGTATTTTGCAGGTGCCTACTGTTTTTTCGCATTCAAACTTGAATTCGTGCATGACATCGATAAGGACTCGCAAAGCGGACCATACCATTAGAAACCTCAATAAATTTGTAAGCTCTCCTGAAATTGGACAGCTTCCAGCACGTTTTTGGAAATGCACGTAACGTACATTTTTCAATTTTCAAAGTTTGAACTGCAATAGCGGTTCGTGGGAGTTCGTTTCGATGATGAATGCGCACTAGGCGTATAGGAAATTTAACAGTAAATCCGAAAATGCATTCACAAGTTGAAAAATATTGTTTAAAAATTTAGGAGCGTGGACTTTTTACGGCAAAACCCGTGGTTTTCTAAAAAAAGGAAAAAAAACTCATATCACGGCAACGGATTGAGATAGAAAGGTGCTGTTGGCGGCACTCTACTCCATTTCAGTCCTGTTTTACCCAATTGTTTTTCTTACACCAAGTGCCTTGTATAATCGGCATATTAAAACTGCGGAAACCACCGAAAAAAAGGAAACACTATAATTAGAGCGAAGCTTTTGGCTTGATGATGTCTTCAGGCCTAACTTTCCCTTCTCCCAAGGAAGCGTATCCCTGTAAATTTTGTTGAAGAGGATAGTGGAGTAGACGGGACAATCAAGTGGGGGATCTTCCTATTTCGAGTTAGTTGTGGTGAGGAATGCACACAGTAAGGAGTTATTTTGCTTGATTTCGACACTACAAAGATTCTTGACCGTGAAGACCTTCATAACAAACGAAAAATAAAGGGAATGATAGACGTAAGTGATTATAAATCACCAATAGCCGGAATTAAGAGATCTGATACAGACAACCTGAGTAGACGTTTTTCAAATATGATAATTAATTACACTTACATTATATACATATTTAAAAGATTTGTTTATCAGAACATAAGAATAGTTTATCCTTTCCGTGTTATGATATTTTTAAATGTTAGTCCTTGTTTTCACACTAGTCCACGGTATTGTTTATATTTACCCACAAGGTCTGAACCTTACTGTTCCCCCTCATTTATTTATATGTAGCTGTAGAATCACAAGTTACCGTGTAAAGTATCAAGTAACAAGTGAGAGCGTTTTTTCGAGGTATATTTGTCGACAATAATTCATTTTAATTCAGTACTATAGCTCATGTTATACCAACAACCAACGAAAAAAGTTGAATACCAGCTAGAAGAAGACAATTTGAATGTTTAATCAAAATCGCTCGAGCGGTTTTTGAGAAAAATGCGAAAAACTCTGGTTTTTGGTACATTTTGGTCCTCTACGTCTTTTTCACACCGATGTAAATAGCTCACACTCTCATTTTTGCGTCGTCAGAAAATAAAAAAACAAAACAAAAAAGAACCAGCACAATCAAGTACAGCCGCTTTCCCAAAAATTAAACTACTGAGACAGAGTCCGAAAAATTCTATTCTGGAAAATGGTCTGTATGTCTGAGCACGCGATTGAGTATAAACAGCTATACTGCTTGCTCGTATGATGTTTAGGAGCTTCTCCAGAAATTCCGGAATCCCAACCCCCACCGTTTCACTTACTACCATTTTTCAGAGTTTTCACCCAGAAGTTCTGGAGCAGTGATCATAATCGTTCTAAAAAAAAACGTGTCTACAGTCTCACTAATGCTATGTGTAGCGGTGGCTCAAATAGGAGCAGCACAAAAAATTCCGGAACCTTAAGAGCTAACAGTTTACGTGTGTAACATATAAACAGAATGAATAACAGAGTTGATTAGTTGCAATAGCCGAGAAAATCGCTGAAAGTACGTGAGGCCCAGGAAAGTTGTGTGATGCGTCGCAAAAGATATTTTGTTATCGTTTGAATGGCTGAATGCTTCATCCGTGGTAATTGTACCATGTATTCGTTTCTATGGCATCTTGTGTTCCTATAACAACACAGTAGAAAGTACATGTTCCCGGCATCTAGACATATAACATGTCCGTTTAACCTCAAGGTAAAGGTTTTACACTACAAACTATCCACCTAATTATCGCTTTCATTATAGTCACTGTAAGTTCTGTTCGAAATCTTAACTCTTCTCATTAGTTGAGCACATTGCCCGCAAAATGTGTGAACTTCCGTGATGATTGTGTATTATTTGTTTAAATCCATTTTCTGTTCATAGATTTATTTTTTCTCTCATTTCCTGAGAGAGTAGCACAAACGCCCCATTTTCTGGTAGTGAGGAAGAACCTTCCGTCACGCGGAATTAAGTTGATGACTATTCGGGAAAAATATGTTCCCACGTAACTTGTGTTATCCGCTCGACAATCTAAGCGCGAGATTTATTTGAGACCGTTTTGAACAACGAATGGAGGCTCCTACGTGATGTCCCGACTAGAGGCTAAATATTATCAACCTTTTCTTCCTTGCAGCTATTTGAGTGCTGGGCGAGCACAGCAGCACCTTGTTACCGAGAATCTGTGCCACGGCGAGAGGATTGTTTTGGAGAAATGTCGTCATCTGAGTTCCCATGTCGACATCTTCAGTCTAAGCACAACACGAACAGACAAAATTGTGCCCAGTCGCCTTTAAAGTATCCTTGCGTGCATAACACGACCTATATATTCAATTCGATAGTATTTTCGCTTAAATGTTTCCCTATCTGCCATTCGTTGCTCTTGCTGCCTAGTAACCTCGAGACTAAGCAACCGAACAATAGGCGTGTCGCGAGTTCTGGCATTTCTGTATAAACGAGCATATTGTGTGTGTGGGCTCGCGCGCGCGCGCGCTCTATTACCGCCCCACGTATTCGATCGACTTGCTCGACATTAATACAGTCGGAATGCTCCTAGTGCGCTGGATAGGAAACCCATGTTTCTTAGCCCTCCTTCCCAACACCGTGAACCCATCTAGACGCAATCCTACACCTCTGAGACCCTTCCTATTCGACTCAGCATCGAAAAATGCTTAGGCAACGATCCCAGACATGATGTGATTGCAATAAAAGACGGGCACAATTATATCCCAAATGGAATTTTTGTGGATGAACGAAAAGGACGGAGGGATGATGTAGATTTGGAATTCCCATGCCATGAAACGCGACCTCTCAAATTCCCTTCCTTCAGCGGAAGGGCTGGTGGAGAGGGGGGGGGGGGTAAACCGTTCACGACCGAAAACATTATTGTATTATTCAGAATGAATAATAAACCAAAAAGTCGCTTAGAGCAACAAACAGAAGTTTGCCTTTGCGAATGCTTGCAGAGGTGACACCGTAGGCACGCCTGCGACACCAGCCACAATGCACTAGTTATTGTTATCATTTGCTTTATTTCCGTTGCAGGTATTGCATTTGTGTACGTACTAGCAACTACTGTACAAGTTTTGTATTCGTACTTGTAAGAAGATTTCTCTTAATTCTTGGTTCATTCAATGTGTTTAACGCTTTCATCGCATTCCACTATACAATCGGGCAAAGCAACGTTTCTACCTGTTCAGATTACGTCATCTGAAGTTTACCAATTCATGAAGATGCACCTGCTCACCTTCACCTTCACCAAGAGATCCCGCTGACTTTTATATTGGCAGGGAACCCAATTCTGGTCCCGTTGACTGAGTAATCATCCGGCGGAATTTCATGGTTTCAGAGCCGCGTTCACTCAGCTCTAAGTGGCTATCGACTCTTTCAAGTCCATCCTCTGAAAGGCCCGTCAAAAATGAATCTCATCTCCAGGAGTTTTTGTTTTGTTTTATCGCCAATACTCAATCTCGGATCGAATGAAGTACCGTTTCCAGGACTCGCTTTGGCTCTGGGAAGAGGTCTGGCCGCTTCTCTACCCAGAGGGAGGGTGACCACCCACGTGAGTGGCGCAATGTTCAGTTCAATTTGGGGGCGTTATGACAAATACCGGCCGTTTATTGCTAGGTATTTATCATTGACGCTTACTCACTCTCTCTCTCTCTCTCTCTCTCTCTCTCTCTCTCTCTCTCTCTCTCTCTCTCTCTCCCTGCCATCTCCTCCTGGTTCCCCTCTTTGATAGTTCAACCTGCCGTGACAAATGAGTTCGGCGTGGATTAGTCGCACCGGCGATTCCGTCTTCCTGTGAAATCTCTATTCAGCTCTGCTCAGCTCAATATAACAAGAGGGAGGAGGAGGGTGCTTACGAAACATCGTGCACCTAAAATGGGACCCCCGTGCGACAATGTCGGTCTGTGTATCGTAAAAATGAGGTTGTGTCTCATCTAATCTCATTTTTCCGTTTTGCAGAAATAACTTCAACTATTTCTATCAATGTCAAAGTGTTTCTTTTACTATTCAATACATATCTATCATTCTATGTAAATACTTGTCTGACAAACTGTTGAACGGAGAAAGAAAAAAATGCGTCAAACCATGTTTCTTGAACTTCTTCAAATTTTCCAGCTTTCTGTGGATAAGATAAGTCAGGTCTGTTTCCTTATTAACTGGTCTTAAACCCTCGACGAGGGTTATATCAGTCATGGAAGTTGCGGTTTCACTAATATGCAAGAGGAATACAGCATCCACCGAATTCAGACCTGCGGATTGCCAGTAAAAGCATTTGCCAGTCTTCCGGCAGAGAGCTGTTGCCCATGTGTTACCACGCGGAGGTGACCATCTGAAGAATCACAGATAGGGACATACCGAAGTAGTTGGAAAACTATTTCTGACCTGGAGTCTCTTTCGTGTTAGCCGCAGGAAACTCCGAACAGCCCATACAGTCGGCTTCTCCTCCAGACACAAATCAGTGGAGCGATGTTTAAGACGAAATGTAGTGTTTTGATAACTATGATTAGTTTCAGGCACATTTTGCTGATATCCTTACTTTAGACTTTAGCGTCTCATGGTAACATGTGGGCTAAATATCCAGCTTGAGGTGTTTCGGTTCAGCCGTTTTCCCTCGCACGCGTTCATACATACACACGGACCAATTTCCCAAACATCTTTTAGGACTTACTAACCCTTAAAATAGAACTCAAAATGTTGTTTTCAGCCGATTACATTACTTTCCCTTCTACTTCGTCGACCCGAGGAAAGTAAAACCGTTACCAAGCATGAACTACCTATCAATCTAGGCTGATATTACTCCAGTAAATGCTATACGATCTCTATAAGGGTGTGCTGGTACATTCACAAATTACAACAAACACGATATTTGTTCGATAAGGTGGAACGGTGACTTCAAACATATTTCCTAAACGATGATGCGCATTGAAACAGGAAAAGTGGGAGTTACATTCTGAATGCTAACCTTTGCAGGCTGTTGTGGGACCTGACCACTTTTCACCAGTGGCGATGAAATTTCTTCCTTAAGGAACAGTAGGATATGACTATTGGAAACTCAATACAGTTGTGGACTTGGCTCGTCCAGATTTATTTTAGTTGCCATTCGGTGTGCCATTGCCTCGAACGACCACCTGGCGATTGTAACCGAGAAGAATTTGACTTTTGAGCCATGGTACAGAACGTGAACCGAATCGTCAGCGCGCAATGCTGGGAAATCTAGCGGATGTGGGAGGGATCGAAAGTACATCAGATATTTGGAAAAATACCTGTATCATACCAGTCCGAAATTCGACGGAATGTTCAAAACTTAATATTCTCGATATCACTGGAACAATTAAGGTAGCAATGCTAATTTAATATTATTCCATTATGAAACCAAAATACTCCACATGCTGAACACTGACCATGATTCATGGACACTTGGTCATATGCAAAATGCAAATGTGGTATATCTCCCGTCATTTTGTTGTTTAACGAATACGGGGAATGAAATGAACTGTTCATCATTAATTTTGAGCCTTTATCTCGTTTATCCATCACGCTCAAGCAATCTTGAGAGGAATAAGAACAGCGTATTTATGAGTGTATACGTACATAAATACTCTAGTGAAGATTTGCTTTCTTGAAAGTCAGTCCCAATAAAACGAAAATCACACCATCAGGAACACACACAGGGTTATGTCGGTTGTTGGCTTAACATGAGCTATTGTACTAAATTAAATTGAATTATTGTCGACAAACATACCTCGAAAAAACGCTTTTACTTGGTACTTGATACTTTATATGGTAACATGTGTTTCTAGTGCTACGTATAAATAAATGAAGAGCAACAGTAAGGTTCAGAGCTTGTTGGTAAATATAAACAATACCGTGGACTAGTTTGGGAGGTTATAATGAGTTTTACAGTATCAAGAACAAAGAGATGAAACAAGGACGAACATTGAAAAATGTTATATCACGAGAATGATAAACTATTCTTATGTTCTAATATACAAATCTTTTAAATATGTATATAATTTAATAATAATTAATAATAAATAATTTTATTTATATAATTTTCTCTTAACTCCGGCTGTTGTACTTACGTCCCTCATTTCCTTGATTTTTCCTTCATGAAGGTCTTCACAGTCAAGAATTTTTGTACTGTCAAGCCCTCTAATGATATTCGCTAATTTCTTCTGAGCAGTGCGGTTGAAAACTGGAATTTAGTTTTCCTTTAGTCTCGTTCTTTCTCCCTTCCCCCACGACCCTAATGGCAATCTCTAGTCTCGGGAATGGCCCACTCAAAGCTTTCCTTTCCATATCTATCTTAGAAGGTCTTTCTTTGTTTCCTATCTCATTTTTCTCTGCTTGAATCGTTTACTGTCATTGCCCACCACCATTTTTCTGCTCCTTGGCACTTGGGTTCAAATCATCGTAAAAGCTCGCATTAGGTCTTTGTTATACAACGTTCTATTTCAAGACGTTAATACGCTCTACTGCTTTCTGTTCAAATCAACTAGTCTTCCTTCCCTCACTCGTCATCCTACAGACGCTACTTTCTTGGTAAACGTTTTTTGGATAATGTCGATAAGAAATCAACTCATGTTAGTGTTTTATCATACTTTAAAAAAAACCAATACATTTTAAATAAAGAACTTTGTACTATTCTCCGCCTGAATAAATAATGTATTAATCCCCTGCAAACACAAGCATAAATCGGTTGCTGCTGTTACACCTGGCTAGACATGCTTGGGAATTTTAATTTTAAAAGTTAACAATTCACGATACGGATGTAGTACTTGGAATAAATGAGTACTTTATATGAAACCCATGAACAGAATCTGCGTTTCATCTAAACAATAAACCTTCCCCAGAATCTGGAAATGCTAGCTGATTAAAAAATCACAGTTTCTGGAAAAAATTAAGTTACTGCTTGAAAAAATTGAAAGGAAACTTTGACATTGTTCAACAAACGAAAACAGAGAGCAAACATTGAACATTCAGACTCAGATAGCAACTGAATCAGTTAATTTGATATTTCTAACAGCTGACATAACTCGGCATTCGCTCGTTTGAACAAATAAGACTGCTCTCACTTTGAGCGGACCCCGGGAAAAAAACGCGACCAATACATCGATCGAACCAAAGCCGTTCTACGTATCTATCGAGTGAAGTGATTGAAAAATTTTTATGATATAAAAACTAATAAAACGAGTAAACCTGACGATGACTAAATAAGAGATAGGAACATCAATTTCGAAACTCTCTGTCGGTCATCAGGATGATGCCGCTTCTATGTCGTGTTTTTTTGTGTCCAATGTTATTTCAGAATTATTTTCAAGTAATTGTTTTTATTTTATGTGCGTTCGTTGGTTAGACTCGTGTATCGTTATTATTTTTCAATGTTTTATCTCGTACGTGCGCGTACGTCTACGATTGTGCGTAGAAAGTAGGAGCGGAGTATGAAGCAGTCTGGTTTGTCTGCCCCGCTTCCACTGGATTTTTCGGCCTGAGCCAGAACTCATGATTATTGTTCTTTTTGGATCCATCTGATACTTTTTCTCGCTTTCACAAAAAAACTAACAAAATGCATAGATACAAACTGGTGTCGCGTGTATGAACGAACTTAGTGGCTGATGCCACTTGCGAAGCTCGTTGTGGACAATGTAGTTCTCACACACAATTCACGTACAATTGTGCAATTCTCGCACGTAATTCCTTCCGGAGGACAGCCTATCTATGAAAATTGAACCCTTGAAATTGACTTTCGATCTGTGCGTCGAATTCGGAAGCTCGTCCTCTTGAAAAGGTTTTTGAAAAAGGAGCTGCACCACGAACCTGCCTCTTCCAGTAGGCAAAGCCAAGTTACTCTGGTCAGTCTCAACTCAACATCTTCATTCCTCTTCACTGACCCTCATTAGATCCCAGTAATGTTGAATATCACACGGATAAAATGAGCTCCAGCATAAATCATCATATCTATTGCGGAGCTGATTAGATTTATAACGTAAGTAACTGAGATATAGAACCCGTTTCCACTCTGTTAAAACAATTATGGTCGGCCTGTAGGTGGGAACCGCGAGGCCTGTCGTCGTTAGCTCCTCGAATGTCCTGTTCTGTGAGGGTAAAAGTGCTCAGTGCATTCCTACACAGCGAGGCAGCTTCACTCCCTTAGCCTTCACGTGCATGTTCTCTCTGTCCGTAAAACTCTCACGTTAAAATAAACTCGTGATACTAATTTGAGGTATCTCCCCAAAATAAGCTCGATGATTCATTCAACATTCATTTATTCTCTCTTTATTTTCAACAACTGACGTTTAATACAAATATTTGGAAAGTCACGGGGGTCAGTTAAAATTATTCTGTGACTAATCAAAATCGTTGCAGCAGTTAAATAAAATAATCGAATTATTTGAGAAGAATTGAATACGATCGAGGAATCTCACTTCACGATTGGGTACCACATCACGCCGGGAATCGCTGTGGCTACCAGAGAGGTCAAACTGACGAGTCCACTTTTTTCATATGATTACAGTACTCCTTGATTGTGAAATACGAAAATGGCTCCTCCTGAATATTAGCAACTCAAACCTAAACTAGCCCACCCCTTCCATTCGTAGGCAATATGTACGCAGGGTCAAAACCTATAATTAAACACCTCCGAGTACGCCTCTGCAGTAGATACGCTATGTGGAGACCATCAAGGCGCTTCACAACTCGCAGAACAGAGAAATTGATTATGTGGTGTTCTAAGCAAGCTGTGGTTCCCAGAATTATATTTTTCAAATCCTTTCTCCTAGAATGTATCTCAGTAGAAGATGGAGTTATCATAACAATCAGGTCGGCAACCATAAATGACCACGGATGAGCTGGTTTTGTGCGGTTTCGGGTCCGTCTCTGTATCTCCAAGCTAGGTATATCGATTAACAAGATCGACTCGGAAGGTCAACAAGTCGCCAGCCTTTTCTCCCTCGCTATCTACAGGCAGATAACCCACTGCTCTTTTCAAATAATTCCCTTGTAAAGGTGGATGCTGTCTAGGACGAATCTTAGCGAACCGTGATCACCAGAGGAGACCACCAGACCAGCTAGAGACGTCTTCAGTTGCTCGTTTTCAAATAGTTCGTGTCATGTCTATTCTGGGCAATGTTTTCTTCTTTTAGAACCAAGGAGATAATTTTATTACTTTTAATTTCAATTCAGGAACAAGGCAAATTCTAAAGTATAGCATTCATCACCTACATTTCCTGAAGGGTGTTATAATTTTCTTTCATCAAAGGTAAGAATGTTTGTTTTATAATCCATTTGCCGGCACAAAATTCTCTGCAAACCCGGCAATTTCTGAAAACGAAATTAACAACCAAGTCACGAATTGGTGACAGAATGAACAGAATCATGATGTCCAGCCTGCAGATCAACTTAAAACGTCAAAATAATGAGCAAAATCTAACTATAGTTACCAATAGTGATCTAAGCACCAAACAATATTTATCTCGAAACCGACAGTATCGATTTTGATTAAATTTTTATGTTTATAGTTCCAAACCGCTTCATCGTAATCTAAAAAAATGACCGGTCATCGTCATGTTATCGTTTCGACAAAAATAAATTTTATTACGCATTTTTTCGTTTATATCATACTTTTTACGACACTAGCAACCGTTTTGGTAGCTACCACGGTGATGAACGTTTAATTACGGCTATAGGAACAGTTCGGTAGTGTTGTTGAAACACGATGAGTGGTGTGAACCTCAGTCGGCTACAATCAGCGCTCACGGTTCAAAAAAATATAGAGACAATGGGGAGTAACAAAATGAAATGAAGTAAAGGAAATATAATGATGAAAAAATAATTGAACTAAAACAAAGGGTTATAAACGGAAAAGTCTCTAGTTGTAAAATTAACATAAATCTTAAGGCTTAGACAAGGAAAATATACGAACCTGGCCACCACACAATTTGACGTGCACGTTCCGAAAATAAGTCCGACTCTGGAATATTATAAAAATAAATGGAAAATTCTCGAGAGGAGTAGCTACAGACGAGGCGATATGTCGAATTACTTTACCCAAAATCGATGATGGGGAAGAAAATGGTTTTACACGCTGCCTAATATCGACCAGGCAACAACGATAATACGTGGCAATTGATCTCCACGACTTGTTTTGTCAGATGGTCGATAATGGAAGAATTATGGAAGATTGCATGGAGATCAAGAGAGAGAGAGAGAGAGAGAGAGAGAGAGAGAGAGAGAGAGAGAGAGAGAGAGAGAGAGAGAGAGAGAGAGAGAGCGAGAGATTGAGGTTCCGTGTTTCCTTGACGCCAATTACTGAACAAGTGTTGTATTCAAGAATGATGATTGATTGATCAGTCAAACAACTTGGTTTTCGACACAGTTAAATGAAAAGGGACGCGACAAACCGATTGGCGTTTCTAGAGAAGGCGCAGAAGGATCCCCACTTTTCATTTTCGAGCAAACTCGACTAATGTTTTACGACTGGTGGTTCGAGCGAAACGTTTTATTTTTGAAAGTGGTTTATTATCAACAGTTGCGTTTGTAGTGATTCAATTTTTTAATACTGAAAAATGACGATGTTTCAAATTAAGTGAATTTTGACGGTTAGTATTGGACAGTGGTGGGATACCTCATGCCAGATATATGTGGAGTAATAGCCGCATCAGCTCATCGGGGGAGTGTGGTAGCGTGCAAATCCGAAATGTGAAGGAGCGACTGTTTGATCTTAAACTGAACCGCGATGGGCAATTGGAAATGTGAGCTGAAATTATCTCGCGATCTCGGATCGGCTGCTACCTGATCTCTTCGCTCCCAGTTTAATCGATTAGGACTATTTATGTGTTTCTAAAGGGACTTATAGGAGCGGGGCAAGAGTATATCAACTCGTCTCGTTGAGGTTCCACCCCTAACGACTCCTATTAGCGTCTCTGCGGTCCATTAGGCCTCTACAACCGGACAGAACAAGACAGGACCGCACTACTCACCGATTGTATCTCTTCATTTCAAAGTTATCGGGCTAGCCGGATTAACTAAGTCGGAGAGCTGCGGCTGTGTCAGCGGCTGCGGATGAGTCCTCCAGGACCTGAGAAGACGAGAAGAAGCCGGCGCTGGAAGGGCAGAAAAAAGAGCCCACTCGAGGAATTTCTTGATTGCCTTCTATGAAACGCAAGACTGCCAATTTCGGAGCCCCTGACTGGTTTAGTGTTGCGAGAGATTTCTGTTTAAGGGCGACTGATGGCTCCAACGCTCTGCTTCTTCTCTCCTCAGCGTTCACCTTCCTCTTCCTCACGCAACAAACTGAAACCGTTCTGTCGGCAATTTTCTGACCTTTTTGCCACAATCCTCGAAACTTCGTTCCGTCACGATGGTCATGCAGCTGGTTTGAAGAACACGTCGGCTTTCTCTTCTCTTAAATCCAAGTCATCTGATCAGCTATATGGATGAAACTAAATTAATGAAGTGGTTTATTTTGCTCAGGGTTCAGGAGTGAGTGAGGAAGAGGCAGTGAGAGAGAGCGAGAGAGGGAAAGTTGATTTGTTATTGAGTGAGATGTTGACAAAGGCTATCAGTGGCAAAAATTAGTGCTGTGTCTGGTAGGAATCAGTAGAAGATTATTTGGTTCTAGAAAAAAATCCAAAACCTTGGGCGAAACTGGTTGCTTCTTGTAAGTGGACATTATTATGCTCATGACAAAATTGTTTTCATCACGGTTTCTTGCGATTAAATGCTGCCAGTTGTAAAGCGAATCAAAATATCAATCTTTGATCGTATTGAAGTCATAATTGTAGTTCATCCGACGACTGAGAACGCAAGAAAAATAGAGCGTACACTTCTCTCCTGAAGCGTGGTTTTCTTGAACTGAATGCTTAAAAGCACTGAATTAAACTACCAACTAAACGTAGTGGAACCTTTCTCATTATACTTTTTGCCACTGAAACAGAACCCCCTATTTCAGAAGAGTGTTGCGCTGTTACCAATCTAATATGGAACAAAATTTGATACCTCCAATTGTCGTTCGTATCTACTGAAAACCAAAGGTTATCCGTTCAGTAACGTGGCTAGAGCTAGACCACTGCAAATGAACCGTCACAATTGAGGGTATTTCTCCGCTGATACTCAATCGTCTAGTTGTTTCATAATGCCTTGGATAATAACGCGCAAAGAGGCATACCGACTTAAAAAACCTGTTGGATGTACTTCGCACGTCCTGTAACCAAAACGCAGCATTTTGTCGCATCCACCACTTATACGTTTTTACTGAACCATTTAGCTGAAACAGCTCTTTGTTCACACAAACCAGCCAACAGTAGTTACTAGCTCTTCGCGTCCACACTTGTGGTTTTATTCATGTTATCAGCATACACTTCCACTACAGTAGTGCTGAGAACGGTGTTTGTGTGTAAGAGAGAGACAGAGGGATTTTTCAATGCTGAAGAAGATAGGAGATTGTCAGCAACAGCGGAAGGAAAGTGTTATCAGCAATCGTTGTTAAGGTATATTCTTTGCTTGTCGTGGAAGATCGCTTGTGTATTTCCCTTGTACGAAGTTCTAAACTGGTCTTGCCGAGTTTGAATTATTTTGACCGCAGACGTGCCGTCATCACCACTCGCTAGAATGCATCTAACGGATTTGGGTTCGCAGGAAGCATTTTCTCCGTTTTTTATTAACAATTATGTTGGCATAGCTTGTGGAATACTAACTTAGAGAAAAACCGACTTTTTTAAACTATAAAGCTGGGAAACTACGGGTTGACAGGTGTGATTTGGGGTGTGGTTCGTGAGTTACAAAAACGCTGACAAGGTAGCCGTTTTACAGGTAGTTACTGCTCAGCCTCCGCACTTGAAGGGCACTCGTCTTTTTCCCGTTACCGAGAGGCGATCAAGCCATCAACCCGCAGTCAATTTGAGGTAGTTTCCGGCGATAGTCTCGTCTCGGCTCCTTTGGGAGCTAAATGGTCACTGTCTTTTTCTGAAATGAGTCTCCTGGGCAGTGGAACAAAAAATTAGTTCCCTCAAAGAGACGGAGAAAGAGAGGGATTGATTGGGAGATAGAGAGGGAGTGTGAGAGAGTGAGGTTAAGAGGGAAGACAAAAATGTAAACAGACTCGGGAAACGCGCGAGAGAGCACAGAGTAGAAGGTGGACTATAATTTAGTGTTTTGGGAGCGACGAGAGGCGGAGACCGGTGAAGAAAGAGGCCGCGCCGCTCCGACTTAACAGCTTTCGTCAAAAGCCGTCTGATGAACTTCCATCCTCTTTCAATTTCCTTCTTATTTATTTTTCTCTATTATTTTCTTGGGTTTCGGAAAGAAAAAGAAGGAGATTTCACGCGGTAGCTGAGCCGCTCTCATGAAATCAGTAGCACCTTCCTCCGGGCTCTTACAAAGTCGCCGCTCATCAGTTCAGTCGACTAATATCCTGCGGGCAGCCCCAGCCACATTCTTCTGAGTTGATGCGCTCATTTGAACACACCGTGGTTTCATATATATAAATTATGTACGGCTCTTATGTGGGCCGTACGAGAGCGTCATCTATTGCACTTGGCGATTCATGGCCGGGGCGGACATGTGTTTCTTTTCATTCGTTGCCAGCGATAGTATTGTCTGCAGGAACGAACCATCTGATGTATGTAACACACCATGGGTCTTGTCAACGTCACTAGCCCACTGGAGGCGGGATGCCAGTACTTTTTGCCGGAAGGCCACAGGCGATACAGGAATTTCTCTGAAGACTTCTTGCCCAACTCTGTCTTCCTTTTGGAACGTGGACAGTAAGCAATACACCGCAGACATTCATGGCAATACACCGGAAAGTTACGCTATGTGTGGAGATTAAGAACCAGTCGCTCAACGGCCCTAGGGATTTTATTTCATCCAACTGTGTAAAATACCACCAGCCCATTTACCATCAAGTGGGAGCTGATTGGAGAAAGACGTGATGTTCCATATTGTTTGGATCGCAACTATTGGGGAAAATGCGGCGCAGATAATCTGCCGAGCTCTTCTACAGAATCTTTTTTCAAATTTTCTGGATGACGGCATAAACAGTCACAGTAAAGTATGCGGATGCGACTTGCTATCTCTTCAGCCTCAGTTCTCTGGCCTGAAAATAGCAGTTTACATAATTTATTTTCAAACCTGCTGCTCAGGGTGTGTGGTCACCTCCGCTTAGGCAACCCCTCTTTCTCACTCCCCCTCCCCATCCTACCAATAGGAATCGGAATAGTTTTGACGCTCCTGAGCTTCGTGTAGTTCATTACTTTTCGACTACTTAGTTTGAAAGATGAACAGCCGAATGCGTTCAATCGGCGACTGTGCCGTTTTTATTCATTTCCTTCCTTTGAAACCATCCCAAGTATAAGCATCGGATTTTGTTTTGCTATAAGTCATTTCACTTCTTCCATTTTCCCACGAAAAAGCCCGAGTCACTCAGCTCACTTTTGTTATAATGCTAACAAAACGTTAGACCTATTCGTATCAAAGGTAAGAGGGCTTTCACACACTTGATTTCTTTGAACATGATTCTCTGCAAATTCGGCGACCTGGGATGAACATGGCAACCGCACTTAATTTTGCATAAATGTCTGTATATAAATTTTTTGAACGAAAATACATCGCACGTATATCATCGAGTTTATGTGATGACGCCGTGTATCGATATCCGAAAAGCCATCTGTCGAGTTCATTGTGTTGAAACTCTCCCATACATGTTGTTATGAGATACAATTTGAAGTATAATAGTTTGTTATAAACGCGATGTTGGTGTGCGTCACAAGAAGGTAAGGTACCTTGGTTTATTGCTATTGTTGCAGGATTAACGGCTCTGCGGCCAGGAACCTTCTGAGTTAATTCCTCAAACGGATGTAATCAGAGCTGCTATCTGCCCTAAGATGCGAACGCCCTTCTTTAATTAGTTGTACCTAATCAGAAGGAGAGGTATAAGTAAGGAAGGATAACATAAAAGTAGGCTCTCTTCATCCCGGACTCTCTCTGTTAAGTGCTTCTCTGGACACGCTAACTCGGTAGCTTTTTTCCCTCACATCGGCACGTCTCACCGGTTTTGAGGCTGCCTTCATAGTCAGTTACCCCTCTAAACTAGGGAGGCATTCCCTCCACAACTACGACCTGTCTATTTCTTTTCAACCTCGCGATTTCTTATTCATTTCCTTCACACCCCGTCTCAGGCCATTCAGACGTTAGGCGGGCCAGTTGGCCAAAATCTCATATTTTCTCTTTCCTAAAAATCTACCCTTTCTTTCCATGTCCGCACCGGGAACGTGGGTGTAGTAGACTAAGACTCCATCCGTCTCTGTACACAACAGCTTCCAATCCCACAGCGTTTTTTTTCACTTCAAAGTGCCCGTTTAGTGGTAAAATATGTCAATAATCAAAGAATGGGTTCTGATTACGAGGCTTTCAATTCTTCTCCAGCGGCGTTTACGATTAAATGTTCCAGCTGCCTGACATCGCGCTTTCGGGTGATTTTCGATGTTGATATGCTATTGTTCTAAGTATTTTCAATGGTGTCGTTTAGTGTCATTCGGAATATGTATAAATCATTCTTTCTCATTACCAGATCCAATTCTGAACGGAACCTGCAGCGAAATATCGAAAACTTTCGAACCTTTTCAATCCTCTCGTTTCATCTAACTTGCACTTACCGAGTGATGAACATGAATCCAACCTGAAAAGGCGCAAGTCAAAGGTGAAGTAAAACGAGGAGTTCTCTGAACCTAACACTGACATTTACGATTCCGGCCGGCGCGATAAATCCGTTTTTACTCAGGCAACTGTGGATGTGTTAAGTGCCGCCGCTGCTCTCTGGAAGTATCAAATTACTTCTCCGTCATTTTAGCGGCCTTGTGTTACATTAAAAAGATCAAATTAACGCTTCTGAACCTCCAGCCACAAAGAAGATGAATTAAATGTCTACACGCACCTTGTTGAGGGACAGAGCGACCGGCTGCCTCCATTCGGGCTCGTTCTCACAGCTAATAGGAGCTGCCCTTGTGAATAACTCAGGGCCGGTTTTACCAACGAATCTACTCACTATTGCTTATTAGGCAGTGATTTCGGTTAAGCTACGATGTTGGCTTTAACCAAGATCGTTTAACGTACAGCGTCGTTTAAACGAAGCAAACGGGGACAGCGTTCTCAATCCATTTCTACCGGCCATTTTACTTAGAACGAGTGTAGATGATTTCACTGCAGTGTTCTATTTCTACGTTCACAAAACGGAAGACAGAGAAGAGAGAATGGGACTGGCAAGGGTGGAGACTTCGATAAGAGCGATGAGCAGTTGGGCGTATCAGCAGTCCTCCTCTGCGTGTTGGCTGGTTAGTGTGTGAACTGTGTTCTCTACTTCATAAGTTTTTATCATACAACTGCCTCCTATCTTCCTCGTCCTACTCCTCCGAATCCTTCTGTTGTGTTCCTTAGAGCTGCTGTTGGGTAGTCTGGGGCTGTTATCATTTCTTTAGTGTTTATTGTACTCAGGATACTATAAATTCAAAGTCATTGTGTTGTTATTACTCTGTGACGTAGCGTTCTCATAAAATGTCACATACAATGTCGGTTTCTCGGAGAATGAGAGAGTTTCAGACATTTATTCAAATCGTACGTAAATTATTTCCATCCGACTTCATAACTATTTATTTCGTTTTTGGGCCCCTCTGTCATTTTAATAAAAAGAAATTTAAGAAAAAAACGACTAAAACAAAACTTATTGTGGGTATGTTTAAAGAGATGCTGACGGGGAGTCCCCCTATTCAAACATTGACTGTAATGTATCGACGTGTCCGAAATGAGAGGTAGGAGGGCAAATCATTTGGCAAAAGGGAGACGAAAGAGAGAATTGGTGTTTGTTTTCAACAGAAAGGTGTGAGGAGACTGCGGGGAGGTGCTACCTGCCCTGAACTCACTGGGTTGATTGGAGCATGTGTGAACAAAGCTAGGTGCATAGAGAAGGCCTCTTGACAATTCCTGTACCGAGGCCTGCTATCCACTCAGGTCCTTAGACTGCTCAAGCCACAGCTAACTGAAATGGCATCACGGGAGGGGTTTCTGCCCACGGCCACAGACTCAGCTCCCTCTCCAGCTCCTACGTACCCTCTCCAACCGCCAAAGGCCCACATACCACACGCCCACTCCTCATGCTCGTGATAACGTTGACGGTATGGAAGGAGAACCGATAGCGAATCCTTCCTTTTAGGAGGAGAACGCAGTTTCCTAGGAACATCTTGATAGTTCCGTTCCCTATGTGCCACATTATATCGTAGCCGTACAAACAAGATACAGTAAGGCCCAAAATTAGACTTTCGATGAATGAGCGGGTTTCCCCACGATTAGGCGTGTGATAATTTCATCGTTGAGGCGTGGAAAAATCCTTGAAGTGCACTTAATGCCTTTTCCTTCCATCAACCAACCCGCTTACTTACATTAAGCGGATTTTTTCAAAGATTTGCTTTTTGAACTTGGAGGAAAGCGTGTTTGTCTTCGAGGCCTGGTGACCAGTCAACAACCGGAAAATCTGTAGGATGTCTTGGGGAAGCATTTAACTCAATTTAAGAAAAAATGGACTTAGTGGATTTTTCTTGTATGCTCACGATGTATTAGTATAGTGTGGTTAACATACGTGTATAATACCAGTGACGCGTCCAGCGCTGTTTGTTACCTTCAGTGGAACGGTTGCCACACCATTCATACCCCATTACGGGTTGAATTTTGAGATAGCCTCTTCACAGAAGGTTAACCTGCAGCACTAGACTAATTTAAATTTGTGAGATGGGAATCCGTGTCAAAACCACATTTACGAATTTCCCTAAAATCTCTTTATGGTTTTGAATTCGTTCATTCACTTTCGGTTTTCGACTTCTTTCATGAATTCATTAACGTTTCTGTCGGCAAACGTTGAACGAAGATGCGGTGCCTGGCATTTGTAGCGCGCCATTGGATTCGTGCAGGTTGAGGAAAATCGCGTGAACCGCCGCAACTATCAAATGATGTTTATACGTAAAGTTAATGCCGAAAACACGATTTATTGATTGAAAATCCGGAAATCGTTTTTCACAGAGCGAGGCAACCTGAAGAGGAGAAAAGAAAAACAGGATAATATTGAGGACAAGATGGTCTGGTCTGTCAAGTGAAAGTAACGAACTTACAGCTTCAAGCTGAAGACCGTCTAGTGGAAGAACTTCTCATCGAAGACTCTTTGATGAGCGACCAAGAACCTTCGGGTAAAACCCAGAAAAATGGCTTACTGGTGAAGCTAACCAACATTGGCATCAAAGGTCGTTCTATCTGTAGTTTATATCTATTAGGGAAGCGGTGGCCGAGTGAATAGGAGCTTGTGGCTTTCCGAATCGGACAGAGATCAAGCTAGCGGAGTCTTCCTTAACCCCTGGATTGAACCAGAGGAAGGACTCTCTTGGGAACTCTGATCTCAGTAATTATTGGAAATAGGTCTGGTCCACATTTACTTTTTACTTTACGAGGTAGGATGGGAATACATCGACAGCTCCCTAGTCACTTCCCTTCTCCAGGCAATTGACATCGTGAGAAAGAGAGGGGATCTCAGTTCAGGCTCCATGCAACCTGATTCCTTTTCTCATTTGGTGGAAGAGGGTAAGGCCAATATTCGGAATCTATGTGTCAATAAAGCGTAGGGCACAGGGTGCCTTTTGGCAATTCCTGCTCCCATTCAAATCCTTATACTGCTCAAGCCACAACTAACTTAAATTCCTCAGGCGCAGTGTCGTTAGGCGGACTGTCATCGGGCTATGTTTTCTGTGGAAAGCCCCCACGAGAGGGTTAAAGGCTGCAGGGCTAGGTACCCTCTCCAACTGCCAAAGGTCCTCCTGGACATGTCCTGACACTTTTAGCTATGGGAGAAAGGTTGATTATGCACAGCATACGTTCCATGGATTACAACGCCAATCACCCACGGCCGAAGTAGAATGAATGAAGTGGGGCTTAACATGGCCTGAGAAGATCTAGTGCAGGAAGGACTCGTGGCGGAGGAAAACAGAATCGCGGGGTGAGAAAGTATCATAGTCAACATCAACAAGCACGGTCCCAACGTTAAACGCAATAAGAACGCACCACGATTATAAGATCAGGCTAATATGGGACCAAACGCAGACCTGCAGACAGCCAATGAGTGTTCAATGTTCTCAATGCTGTGCCAGACGTTGATGACAGTGAGTATTATTGATTACAAATAGGCTCAAATGAGGAGACACCAAACGATGCTACGAAGTCATTGGGCAGTTCGAGTGGCTGAGAATAGAGTCAGAGTACCAGAACATCAGCGGACTGTGCCTCTTGTGTGGAGTCGGTAAGCCCACGCATGAGTGCATGAGGCTGGACTAGCGGCTCAGCCGTTTGACCTAGCCATAAAATCTGAGGGCATTGATGATAAAAATTCACTGTCCACAGGACAAAGCGGTAAGAGCAGGAGAGGAGAGTGGTCCAAATAAAAAATGAGGGGCGAGTGAACAGGAAACCGGATTGTTCGAGTCTTGGGGATTCAACGTACGAGTATATTATAAACACTACTTCTTTACGCTTTCAGTTAAAAACACTAAAATTTAATATTAAATATTACAGAGATCCTTCCTTTCCGTAAAGAAGAACAGCGGGACGGTCTTTCTAAAAATACTGAATTCTGCCTTTCAGAACGAGCCCTGTCGGCCACATTAAGTTTCAAGTTGGCCAGTTATTCACAGTGGTATCCCAGGTCCATTTCAAGGGTTCTTGATAGCCCTCTGACGATCCTATTTGGAAAACTCAGAAGAGGAAAGTGGTCAGAGAACTCGCAATGCTACAACACCGGCCTTTGTTCGGATTATTTTTTCGCTTATATATTGCTTTTTACGGCAATTTGAGATAACAATAAAACCTTGCTTCCTCGCAAAATGAAATTATGTTTAATATGAACAACATAATATCTTCCGAAGAAATGTCCCGAGTGGTAAGTTGAAAGGTATCCTCTCAGAAGAAATGACGTCCGACCTGAGGTATTCTTCGTATACTCGTACTGGGGCATTGTCCATTTGTAGATCACTTATCTTCCTCGTGTGTGTGTTGATGCGAGGGCTCATTTATTGCGTCTTTATACGGCTGCAGCCTCTTTCGTATGTTCTAGACCTCAAGGTTCTACATCATCTAAGAACTCACAAGGAAATGTTAAATAGCAAAATCAGCTCGTACATAGTTGCCGAAGCCTGCAATTGACTTACGCGTAGTAACATTTTAATGAGGTACACTTATATTCTATGAATGATTTTAAAATGAAGTCTACATGCCAGCGCGTGGAGAAAGCTATAATAAGTACACAAATCACAAAACAGGTACAATCAACTAGTAACTCCCCGCCCCAACTCGAAATCCTGGTCTCACTGGAAGGCTTAATGTGAGAAAAACCGGAAGCGCAAAGTAACGAGGGACGGGCTTCGCCGCAGCATTGGAGGTTTGAAACTGACTTCGTTGGGATCCGCGGACTGTTCGACCTTTCAAGAAAAATCTGTCTGCAGACTAGTCGCCGAATCGATCAGATGGCCGAAGGTTATCCGGGCGTCATCAACCAGACGGAAGGAGGAGCCGCAGGGAGGAGCCGGCGAGGGTATCACAATAGTCGAGCGGATGACTGTAATGACAGGACGGCGGAGGTTGAAAAATTCCAGAGAACACGAACGGGGGCCCAAGGCGCAGGGGCTGCGGTAATAGGGCTATCGGTAGCTGTTAGACATCCCATTACTACGAGGTGCCGGGGAGCTCTGAAAAGTGGGTCTAATTAACCAAGTGACCATCCAGCAAACCTCTTTTTATGCGGCCGAATATGTAAATAAACAGTCGTCGTACCTCAGGCTCCTCCTTTATTTGGATCTCTCTTGAGACAAGGATGGCTCTGGTCACCGCTTGTGAGCCGATGAATGAGCGCTGGTGCAAAACATCTGCATACCCGTGCATCGCTAATCTTGGAGTTAGTCATCCTCGTGAGTGCGTCACTAATTATTAATTATTTTGATATTTGGGTAAGTTACATAAGTTAATTTTTTCGTCATCCACGACAAATGTACGTGATTGAAGCAGAAACACGTACTTTCTCAGGGGGTTTCCTTAAGAATCAACTGATACGTCAAATAGTGGGAGAAACAACTGTAATTTCATGCACAAATTCTCCCGCGCTTGCTCAACAACCTCAAACAAACTGGAAGTTACGGAAGAAAAACTGTTCAATTCAGAGAACCTACTCGCGATGACGTTAAAACCTTCAAAAAACTATTTGCCGCAAACTTAATGTACGGAAGACACCATCGCAGTGCACAATTCGTAGATCACAACAAACCAGAAACTCTACAAACACTGTGAATCTCCTCAAAGGTTTTCGAGAATATAATGGACTCATCATGTGAATATCATGATCGCGATCTTAAAGAAAATTCTGAAATGATAATGATGGTTATGGAATCACATTGAACCCTACCTGCCCTACTCCAAAAATGTAGAGTCGGTAGTCTTCTAAACCGAGTTTCTACGACATTTTTAGCACCTTGACAAAATCTTGGAACATAGCCAATCAACCATTCTGATGAAGCCGGAGTCAGCTAGTAGGTTAGTTGAGAAGTTTTCTTTCAAACGGGCTTAAATCCATTTTTAACGCTGTTCGTGTTTCTTTATGATTCTGGAGTTCGCTAAAAAATCGATTTACCACGTAAACGGCGGCGGTATACAAAAATTCATCTCATTATGTTGTAAAAACTTTTTCGTAACAAAGCGGCTTATATCCATCCGATGCTGGTATGCTAGTTATTAATTTCACATTGCAAGGGCTTATATCCAAATTGACATTAACCACTTCAAGTTCAAATGTGATTTATCTCCCAACCGATACAGGTAAGCCATTACTCTTGGGCACCTGTGTTTGAAGAACCTGGTGCCTTGTACAAAGATCAGCTCTTTGTAGTCCAGACGACGTGTATCTCCACCAAGTTTCATTAGTTTGCGATTGTCGTGTCGTGTGTGGACTACGTACTTATATTTTTTCATTTCGTTTCCGTGATTTGACCTCGTTGAATCAGGGTTCGAAGTAAGAGGCACGAAGATCGCCGGAAACAAGATCGGGACAAGACGTATCCAACACACATACACATTTCGACTCCAATTGCGTTCTGCTTCAAGCGAAATTTAGAACTTGCAAGCCCAATTCCAAAAATATAATAATAATAATAATAAGCTCTTTATTGTCCTCCTGTACATGATAGTAGGTACAAGAAATTTGGTACTTCATAAAATGGGGTCCTTATGCT
This sequence comes from Pachypeltis micranthus, assembly GCA_020466155.1. NCBI lineage: Eukaryota > Metazoa > Arthropoda > Insecta > Hemiptera > Miridae > Pachypeltis > Pachypeltis micranthus. The sequence goes on from CM035768.1 coordinate 44,198,478, forward strand.
TAGGCAACCATCTTTACCACTTATTCTTCGGACTACGCTGGAAAGCATCAGATGGTGTGCTCCAGCGCAGAGTTGTCATATTCAGGCTTAACTAATTCAAATTTAATTCGTTCTACAGCACAATCACTTTTCTTTAACTACTGCAGGTTGTTCGTTGTTGAACTACTTTGCTGTTCTTATCTTTGCGTCCTTATGTGTTGGTATAATAATCCAAGTGTTTGTTGTTTATAAATTTGTTCACCTCTTTTTTGTACATATTTTTACTGTTAATCTTCAATAGCTCGTTTATCACCTTGAAATCTTTATTAATTATTTTGATTCCCTTATATCTCGTGGTGTTTTGAGAGTAGCAGTATCTTATTTTAGGAAGTTTTATTCTATATTGTTTTGTCCTCAACTCTCTAACATTTTCGTAGAATAGTTTTTTTTCCTTTCTGACCATCATCAATATGTTTTTGGCATATAACTGGTGTATTGTTTGTAGGCGTAGTTCTTTGTACAATAGTTCAGACGAGTGTCTCATAGATTTATCAAATAGTATTTTAAGAGTTCTTTTTTGTAGTTTGTATATTTTTTCAATTAAATATTTGTAAGTTCCGCCCCAAATGATCACACCATACTGCATGACTGACTCGAAAAGTGCTTGGTATATGCTCTTTAAGAGTTTTTTAGGGTAGTATTTAATTGAGTATAGCACATACGCGCATTATGCAATATGCAGGGCGAACTGGTGTTGCAGAGTCACATTAAAACTAATCGTCTAATCGTGAATAGAATGGAAACAATACCTTACATACACACAGCATATTTCAGCATATGGCCCGAATCGACGGCGCCCTGATGCCGAAAGCGGCGATTCAAGAAAGGGGCCATGAATACTTTTTGCGGATAACAACAAAGAAAACCAAGAAAAAGAAGAGGTCTCCGTATGTCAACAATTCTTTGTTTTGGGCATTGGCCAAAAATGTGTTCAATGGATTGAACGGTGTGTTAACAGAACAGAACTCCAATGGTACCTACCAATACTCGACCAACACTGGGCGGAAAATGTAGAGCCTGATGGAACCATTGAATGTGACTGCCTAGAACTTGACTGTGATGAACTTCCACATAACTTTGTTATCGCGATGGACGTCTTACAGAGCATCGTATTGTGTTCTCCTATCCATTTATGTTAATCTATTTACTTATTCTATACATTTTATTCAACAATTCTATTCATGATTCTATTAAGTTAAAAAAATGAAATTAAAGTTGATACCGCCCAAAAATCTGATTTTTTTGAAAGAAGCTTATATCCATAGATTTCATCAAACGGGCATATATCCAAATTAAAATATCTGGTGCGTAGCAACACACAACTTTCCGCCACCCCCGTAAATTCGCACACCACCTACATAGGCGAGCGCTATATCTTCGTTCAACGCATTTTACAGGAACATTTATGGAGAACAAAATGTTGGGACTAGTTAGCTGAGAGTACCCCGAAAGTTTGATCGAAATCGTTAGAGCCGTTTTTGAGAAAATTGGAATACCGATAAATTAATATTCGACAAATCTCCTTTTCTGTGTTAACTTGGCTTATATCTCCGTTCAACATATACATACAGAAATAATTATACAGAAATGTTGGTATGGGTGACTAAAAGACACTACATTAGGATTTATTACATCTGGTGAAAACGATACCCTGGAATTTACAGAAATGTTAGAAAAAACGTTATTTTCGACACATTTTGATTTTTATCTCTGTTCAATGGACCGTCACAGGAACATTTATTGAAAAGAATATGTAGGTAATTACTATTTGAAAACATCCTGTGAGTTTGGTGAAAATCACTGAAGCCGTTTTGCCAAAAAGCGTAAAAAACCTATTTTTGCTTCAGGGGCCCATATCTCCGTTCACCGTATTTTCATGGAGATATGTATAGAGAAGAAAAGTTAGGTATTGATTAGGAGAAGATAATTTGAAAGTTTAATCAAAATCGTTAGAGCTGTTTTTGAGAAAAATGCGAAAAACCCTAGTTTTTGGTACATTTTCGTCCCCCCCCCTCCCATCGGCCGAAATCGTCCATAACCTTATTTTGGTGTTAACAAAAAATAACGAACAAAACAAAAAAAAGAACCAGCTCAATCGGATCAGCCGTTCTCCCGCAAATCGAACTACAGACACACACACACACACACACACACACACACGGACCACGCGCCGAAATTAGGTTTTTTAGACTCAGTATGCCTCAAAAAGTAAAGATCTGAAGAAAACCCAAATTTTTTTTTGAGCCGATTACTATACTTTCCTTCCCTTCGGGTAGCGTGTCTCCTCCAAAATATAAGACGTATTTTTGGTATTTTATGGAATAATTGATGGTTCTATATACAAACTATTTGGAAAATGTGGAAACCCTGAAAATTTTGCTTTGTGTCTTGAAGTGTTTTTCTTCTTTTTCGAAAAAAGTACCAAATGAAAATACCGCTTTGGCCCTTTTGACAGAAAATTGAACGGTTATCGTGTGAACTATGTTCGCGAATGAAAAGAACAAAGGCGTACAAGGTGGACTAAACGCCCAAAGAATGTGCTGCGGATTGTGATCAGAACAGGTAGATCAACGAAGATGAATTTTTAATGTTTTGTTGATACAGCACGTCTCATTCTAAAAGAAACAACCCATAACTTTACATTAATGAGCTTTATTTAATAATTTTTTTAGTAAAAAAAAAAGAATATGGTAGCTAATTATAATGAAGGTTTTAAAAAAGAAGTTCATGAGTTTGCGTCTTTTCGTTTTGCAACTTCGATCGGCTCTGGCGTGCGAACCCTGCAAACCAGCGCAGTAAGTCGAGAGATGTTCGTGTAGAAAGAACGCCCCGGAAAAAGCATAATGTCTTCTGATCTGATGCTCGATAATGGATTATTAGTAGAACGAAGCAACAGCTAATAAGAATAACGACATACTAGTCGTTCCAACAAAGGTTAAAAGGGGAGGAGAGGTGAGAACAGGACTCCAGTCTTTTCATCTTTACGCCATGTCTTAGGAGAAAGTGGGTTGAGCCAGACCATTGGACGAGCCAGTTTCATACGGGAGATAGCCATTTCAATGCGCAGCTTCACTTCTGATGTCTTGCGCCCGAGGTATGGAAGAAACAAGAAACCACAAGCTGCTCCACTGTCGTTACTACAACAGTGACCGACCTTTTTGGAAGAGCAGCCAAACCATCTACCTTTGGCATCTACCATCTACAAAGCAAGCGTTTAACCGTGTTTGTGAAGGAGGATATGACAACGAAACGTGGCCCCAGTTGATCTCTCCCTGAAACCAGATTAATAACCCCCTCAGATGGTACGGGATTACTGAATTCCCTAGGGTCGCTTGGTGACACTCGGGCAACAGCTCCCTACTATGAGACAGGGTAAATGACATTATGCCGTACCTCTGCAGGTCTGGGTTCGACGGATGCTCGCCTGCTAGCGAAACTGCTACCTCCATGGCGTTCATAAACGAGTAATACGGCTCTCTTATGACCTCAGGAACATTCATTATGATACAGAAACACCCGAGGAGATGTGGAAGTGTTTATATATTGCTGCTGAGTGTTGGCGGAGCTCTTGGTTGGCGAGAGATGGATCACGACCATGTTGAGGACGAAACCCACCACCAAAACCAGGAATGTTGGTCAATGTCTGCAGCTGGTTGGAAACTTGAGTGAAGGGGTTGTTGAGTAAATTGTTGAGAAGTTGAGTGAAAAGCGATGGGAAGTCAAGTGAAAATTGTTAGTAAATCAAGGTAAACAAGTAACATGTAATAACTGGGGAATGATGAAAGAAGAGGACCCGTTTTCCAAAGAGGGCTATGGAGATACATTTATCTGTCACACGTGGAGGGAATCCCGACGATGCAAGATGTAAATATCTGGTGCGTTGCAACAAACAACTTTCCTTAGCTCTACAACAATTCGCTTTGTACATGGCTCATTCTATTTAATCAATTCATTTATCACTCAGTTAATTTGAACTTTGTCAAACAACGCTTTACGGCAGCAGGAAGCGGTAGCGCTTACAGTTCCAGATTTTATTGTGCTGCTCATACTCATAACAGGACCATTATTGAGCAATTGGTACACAGATCATTAATGAGGCTGTAAACACAAGTTCTTTGAAGAACGATAGTAATTACTTTTGCAGAGTTATTGGGTAAAAACGTTTAGAACTGGTAGTAAGCGAAACGGCAATAGTTGAAATTCAGGAATTTCTGGAGTGAGCCTTATGTATCTCATGAGCGTTTTTAAACACTCACCCTTCAGGTATTGGATTGGACTACAATATCAATTTTGGTTAACATTCTACAAAAATTCCAGTTGAGTTTATAAAGAAAAACCTGAGCTAAAAACGCTTTTCGTCGAAACTTTTGATAATTTATTGTGCTGCTCTCGTCATTTTCCCACGGACGGGAATGTTATGGTATAATTGTCTTGTTGAGAACTATCTATATAAAAAATTTAATCAAAATCGTTAGAGCCGTTTCTGAGAAAAAAAATTTGGTGTTTTGATCACTATGATAACTATAGTTAACTTTCGGTAGATTTTGTCCATACCCTTATTCTGGCATCCCATGGTAACCTGTAGACTAGACATCATGTTTCAGCTGATTTGGTACGGTTGTTTTCTCTAAAAACCGCGCTAAAACCGATTTCGTCAAAAGTTTTGGTAATTTATTGTGCTGCTCTCGTCATTTTACCATAAATGGGAATTCTATGGTATAGTAACCATATTGGGAGCTACTAATATAAAAAACTTAATCAAAATCGTTACAGCCATTTTTGAGAAAAAAATATTTGGTGTTTTGATCACTATGATAACTATAGTAAGCTTTCGGTGAATTTGTTCAAACCCTCATTTTGGCGTCCCCTAGTAACCTGCGGGCGAGATATCAAGTTTGAGTGGATTTGGTACGGTGGTTCTCTCTAAAAACGTTCATAGACACACATACACACACAGACACACAGACAATTTTCCCAAATAGTGTTTTTCGGACTCAGGGGGGTCTGAAACGTAAAGATCTGAAGAGAACTCAAAATTTTTTTTTCAGCCGATTACATAACTTTCCTTTCTACTTCGTAGAGCCAAGGAAAGTAAAAATGAGGCGCAGTCGTGGGGGGCATCATCAGTGGAGCGGCCGGCCGGCTGTCAAATCCTACGTGTAACGTGGTGAGTGGTGTGTTGGACGGTCCCGAACGGATGTCTGTTATTGGTCAGAGATTCCCACGGGACTGAGGTTCGCAGTTTGATTTTGGTTTGTAGTGCCAAATACAAGTTTCACGGAAAGCGGAAGTGTCGGTGAAAAGGTTTCAACACCGCGAAGTCACGTTTTTTGGTCCATCGGGACTTAGCAACCGCCTGGTCAGCAGAATTGACAGAAATGTCGAATTTTATTTGGAAGGTGTAAGAGGATGGTTTGGATGTGGATGAGAAGGAGGAGGAGGCGATTAAGATCTCCGAACGTTTGACCTCCGGACCTGAGCCGTTGGAAACACTATAATTAAGCAGCGGGCGGTAGATGGCAAAGGGAGCTGAGAACTGTGCGTGCTACGAGATGTTCGTGACACTCGAACCCTCTCTGACCTGTGGGCTCGTTATAACGAAGGTAAAACCTACGAGTCGAGGAGTGTCGAGCCGACGAGGCCTTTCCAAACCAAATAAACAACGGGATATTTAAGAAAAGTAGGTATTCATTATCGATAAAACCAGGTATCCTGTCCCGAGGCTACAACACAACGGGCTTTGCTCTGTTCATAAAATACGAGTCTTTTCCCAAGCGATGCACTTTGAAATGACGAATGTGCCGCCCATCCGATTTTGATTAGTTACAGACCAGCCAGCGTAACAGAGGTAAAACGGCACCGTATCTCCAGTTGAGCGCTATCTGGTAAATACGAAAGCTTGTACGTTTCCTTAGTCTGACTAATGGGCTGCTGTTATACCGAACACGATATTCGCCAGAGTACAAGTTCTTGCTCTATTTGAAACAAACATTTTTTTTCGAACGGTATGATGTTCTCGAGTGGCACAGAACTACCATGAACTCGAACCCATTTACATCGTTTCCATAATAATGTCGGAAGAGATCGCTCATCGATTCATTCGAGGCAGCACGAAGTCAGTGCTCAAAGGCTCACAGCTTTCCTATTCTTGGTACTGTCCTTTTCCGCTCGACTCTTCGACTAGTCACGTTAGACACCCAAACTGCGCATTTCGAAGATTATCAACGTGAATATTGTGTTACCTAGTAAAATCTAGCGCGGCTAATGCTTATGACCTCCTCCATTGTCTGTATGCCTCTTGTAGGATGCCTTAAAGGTTCAGCCTTCTGTAATAGGCTGAACCTTAGCGATTTTTAGTCACTTCTTTGGGTTCCAACTAGAAACCTTTTTTGTACCTTAATGCCTAAAATGCTTCAACAATTTTGACATACTCCCTTGGCCAGGTTTGGGAGTCCTCCTAAGAATTTCATCTAGGAACATTTTTTTTATCATTCACATTTTAAACTATTTTTTATGATGTATGAGCCGGCAATATACTCAGCTTAGATCAGGCACAACCCGACGTGTGATCCAGCGCAGGACAACGCCAGCCTGGGACTGCTTCTTACATTACTTCAGGCTGAGCCAAAGATTCTTACCCGAATCTCTGTATTTGCCCGACGTCCCCGCTTGAGAGGTTCAGAAGCGTTAAGAATTCGTCGGTGGATTCTTCTGGTGCTTGGATCCCAGCAGCACCCTCCCCTTCGTAGAGCCTGGTGTGCTCTCACCCGTGACCTTCTCCCCGTTGTTCTTCTTTGGTTCCTCCACGCTTTTCGTTTCAGAGCACCAGCTCAACGAACGTGAAGAGCTCGACGCCCCTATCTTGCCTACGGAGCACGAAAGACGTCTCTTGCTCTCAACAGGCTCAGTATATTCGCCGTTATTGAAAACTGAGAGAAACTATTCTATTTGTAGAAAACGAATTAAAATGAAAATCGGACAAAAATAAATAACTATGAATACACATAATGTAAGTAACTGTTCATGTAGGGAACCACAAAGCACAGCAGGGAGTAACCAAGTTTGGGTTGAGACCCACTGTACTGACTCTCGTAGTTCGTTTCTGGGCCCATTATAATTAATCAAACAAACCCTTGAAACTCATCTCATTAAAAAAAACAAATAAATCTTCTTGAGGAGTAAATAAGGAAATGATATTAAGAACGTAATGAGACCTTTGAATTTAATCGAAAAAATAAAAATTAAATGAATGAATCGAACTCCTTTTCAATATTCAATCAAAGTACCCTAAATTCTCGGATGCTGAATAAAAACAATAACGGGACAAGGAGTTAATAAACGGGGATTTTCTCACCTTTATGCGACAATATTCAATCAGTACGTCGCAGGGCGTATGGAAAATCAGAATAAATCCGTAGCAACTCGCCTCTCGTAATGCCAAAATCACCAGAGCCAGCCTGCCAAAACAGCGGACACCACGAAGGAAGGAGAGCTGGCAGAGACAAAGGCTGTATCCTTTATAAGCCTGCACCCTTGAGCTGGATGCATTACATACTCATCACATGCGCGACACAGCGCAGTCTCCTCTATCAGGCGTTGAGATTCCAAAACAACCTCCTCATCCTTCTCATATTGATCGTTCCTGAACCGTTAGACAGGAACCTTGCGAACCCAGACTTGTGGTGATGCGGCAGGTAGTGTCATTTAGCCTGCTTTGCGATAAAATAGCGTTGCTCATGTGTAACTACGAGGAGGTATGCCCCTGAGGATCATCTGCCGTATCATCTTTGGTGCTTAGCCTAGTTCTTCATTTGATATAACGGTTTACTTCAGTGACAAGCGTCAAAGGCAAATATCAAATGATTTTCTTCAGGGGCTATAAGCATGCTTACTAGCGATCAGGGAAGGGGTCTGACTGCTCTTCAGACAACTGTCGCCCGCTGTTGTAGGAACTAGAATGTAGCAGCACGTGGTTACCTGTTTTCTCCGTACTAGAAACGCAAGACGTACGAGGTGGAGAGTCTTTGAGAGATAAGAAGTGGCGCCGCGCATTGAAGTAGCCATGTTCCAAAAGGAACTGGCTCGTTCAATGGTCTGGTTCGACTCATTTTCTCCTAAGACATTTTCGGATGTTGAGGCGTACATGTCACATCCCTGTGACGACGATTCCCATCTTGCTTGCCATTTATGTAATAATCATTCGTCTGGCACGGCATGTTTCCGTTCAGTGAAGGGGCGTCTATAGTGAGTTCAGCCCAGAGTGGGGGAAGTTCCCTTTTCTCGCCAGGATCCAGAACACTTACCAGATCACAGAAAATCGTCCTTCGTGTTACAATACTCCTCCCATATACTGGCTTGGCCAAAAAAGCTAGGCTGAAGGGGAACACTTGAACATACTGTGGCATCCCCCAACACTTTCCCAGCCTATCGTTTTGACGATAACAGAACATTTGATTAATACAATCACAATAGGTTTAAATTCAAGTACTCGTCAACTTCATTGCATCCTGTTTTGTTCACCTTAATCTTAGTTTTCGTTAGGTGAGTTCAGCTCAGAAGAATCATTAGTGACACTTACTTACCATGCGGTTGAAGTGAAAGCAGCGTCATGTAGTAGGTAGGGTTTTTTTAAAAGATGCACGGCTGCGCTTAGACTTGGACTCGAACCTTAGGCATTCGAATAATTAGAATTCTTCCTGGGTTGAAAAAAGATCCATACTTTATAAATAATAAAAAGTTTAGTCAATTCACGGTTTTGTTCGTGGCAAACGGTTACATTACATGTTTGCGCTGAACTGAATTTGAACATTGGTTAGGTAAACTGTTCTGCCACTTGGCTAATCTTAACTCGGTGATGTAACGTTGTCTTAATACGTTGTGTCTTTTTTACAGGTTTGCAGAAGGTGGAGAGTTCGGAGCGGAGGTCGTGTGCGGCAAAATGGGCGGCCTGAGCAAGAAACAGCGAGAAATATGTAAGACGCTTCCAGAAGCGATGATAGCAATAGCCGACGGTATCAAACTCGCTATGGACGAATGTCATTACCAATTTAGTCATCACAGGTGGAACTGCTCGGCCCTCAACAGCAAGCACCCGCTCGGATACGTGATCACAGTAGGTAAGATTTCGTTTCAATCAAATCCATGACCTGCAATTTGAAACTCAGTCTCTTAATCCGAGTGTTTAATATTCAGGTTTTAATTAATCCTTAACTGACCCGTTTATTCATACCGTCACCTCGTTATGCCGTAAAGAACTGAGCGATGAACAAAAACGGTACTTTTGAACGGCGTTAGATTTGGCGTCCAATTGCGAAAAAAACGACAAGCGTCTGAAGAATTGCACCTGCAGGGTGTGTTTGAACTCGTTCGTGTAGCAAAGAAAATCTATGCCTCAAATTCGTGCGCAGTAAAAAGCAAAATTGGGATTTTTAAGGTGGTATTCGAGTATCGATTGTCTTAGTGGCATATGGGTCCCTGGCTCATACTTCGAGCTCTGGAATGAAGTTCCGTGATGAGAAAACACTGAATCGACAGTGTGGACACTTTCAAAAGGACATTTGGAAATAGCCTAACAATTTTATAAGACAGGATCGTTCAAACATTGGCTGAACTTTATTCCTGCAGACCTTGAGTTACGCAGATGCATCCTCGAGCATTCTGAAAGAACGCTGAAGATCGGAGTCACTACGATTGCAGCAGTTTTGAAAGGATTCTCACTTTAGCACTTGAGTGTACTCGCTCAAATACCTCAAAATTCGATGAAAACTGTTACTTCCTCGTTTAAATAATGACGACGATGATTTTTACCTAGGCGCGTGTGGTCGATGTTTGTAAAGCGAAAACTACACCCAGTTAACGGCCACTATTCGTCTTAAGAGTCAGTCGCCATGCTTCTTTGCCTAAGTTCCTGCCCTCTCCAAAGGAATCAGCCTTGGCTTTCGGCGTCAAGTGGTAAAATCTGAGTCCTGATCTTGAAAAGTTGGCTAACGGAGCTTTTGTTCACTTTGTAAATCAGTTATAAAAAAAATTAAACAACTAAACTCATTTTATTAATTTTTTATGTCTCTGCCAGTTGTATATTTTTTTAATTCACTCTTGAGAAAAAGTAGGTTTCTATTTTACGAACTAGGGGGCTTGTTTGGTTTTTAATAATTAAACTCTAGCGGGATATATTTTCTCGTGATTTCCTCGGCCCAGCTTTTCTAAAGAAATTATTCATCCGATTCAATCGAGGAAAGTTAGTGTTCATTGATATTATTGATGTATTTGCATACGATTCCCCTCGCACTTCGCTAGGGAACGAATTTCAATACTCGAATTCGTCCCGGCGTTGCACGAGAGACAGGAGACGGATTGTGATGGGCCGCTTGGGTCGGGCATAAACCTCAAGCAAATTAGTCTCTGGTTTCCTTCCGGGAAGAGCGAATCGTTGTCATCGGGCGTTTCCCTGGAAACTGCTCTTTGTTAGATGGAGGTTTAGGTGTCGAGGTGAAGGGTATAACGAGGGTCACTCACTTCACTCATCGACACCGAGTAGGAACATGTAGACAGATGGACGCGCGGGGCTGGAGAACGATAGAGGAGTTTGTTTGTTCATTCGAATTCATTTGGGCTCGAAAATTAAATCCAGTACACGAAAGAGGCTTTGCAGACAGTTCATTAGTGGCTACTCCGTTCGATCCGGAAGCACTTTGCGATGGAGGGAAAACATTTGGCGCAGCAGCACCGAAGCCACACAACAGGCGGCCACGGTGGTATACACTCCTATCTGAAATTCAGATTAGAAGCCTCATATAAACCCAATTCAGTTCATTGCTTCAGATAAAAGGGGTTCCAGAAAACGAGGAAACAGCACGTATTAAAGATCGACAAAATTAACGCATTTCACTTAAGTGTACAAGGTATATTCCGTCTGGGCTAGTTTCTTTTTAATACTCCGAACACTCCTGAGCACTTCCTAAAACTGCAATTTTGTGGTCCCCTTTCGTGTAATAAGTAGGTTTTCTGTAATGCTCGATACATCTCAAAGTCAATCCTACCACGTTGATTACATGTATTTGAGATTTGAAAAGTTCTCTGCGGTGCATCGTGCACTATGCAATCTTTATTTGGCGTACCGTCTGTAAGGCTGAGACAGCCAGAAACTTTTTGTTTCTGTTTGTTGGCGAGTTTTAAGTATGTTATTAAGAACGTTCATTCAAGAGGAATCACTTCCACCCCTAAAATTTCTTTGCAAATATACTCAACCATAATGCACGTCTTACTCGTTGTTGAGATGGGTGAACAGCCCCAAGCACTGCCATCCACCGTACTTGAGACTGTTACAACAAGAAAGATCCTGATGAGAGGCCATAAAGCTCCTTTAACAAAGTGAAGAATATGTGTACGTCGAATAGAAATGTGTAACGTTAGTAGGGAAGGAGGAAAGGTTCCCGCGAGAGCGGTTAGACCTTCTCATTAGGACGGCTGACTTACAAAATTTGTTTTATTCTTTGGATTAGTGAACAATAGGGGAAACTCAACCCCGAATTATCGGCTGGGCGATCAGGGCTATCTGGATTTGTCTTGAGAAAGACGTTGAGCCGAAGGAGCTATAAAAATGTTCCTTCTGGTTCCAATTAGGAAAATGCGCAATCAATGTCGGACGCCCCTCTGATTTGAAAAGGGTCAATTTCCCCCTTTGAAATCCCGTCTGAGGATAAAGAAAAAGCTCTTGGGCCCAACCTTCGTCTGTTTTATTGTGTCGTCTAGCGAGAGGAAGCTGATTACGATAAGCTGTCACTCTCTCTGGAGACAGTGGATCCGAGCCCTCCCACATTACACCTCGCCCACCTCTCACCATCGCAACTATCATTACGTTTAATTGTATGCATAATTAATTTCCTCTCGACTCCTCCTTCAAGATGCCCGACGAGTATTCAGACGGCCAATTTTCATTACAGTTCGTGATTTATCGCCGCTCAATCGGCAACGTAATCATTTTCTGAATCATCTGGTAGCCCGGAGACTCGAAGAACGAGGAGGTCATCTCCGGAACAAATGGGAAAACCCTGAAGGGTCCTTCCTGGATGAGGTAATCTGGTTTGATTCACTTGACTACTTCCTTTTTCTCTTCTGAGAAACAAGCAGCCGCTCCAACGCCCTCCAGACCTTGCTCGCACTTCAGTATTGCGGCAGTGCAGTGTTATCTGCTTAACCTCAAGTTCATCTATATAATAACCGACCATAAGCAGATGGTTATCGAGATTTCTCCTCCTGACAACTGAGAGGAAAGAGCTGTAACCAGCAAGGGGCAACAACCAGAAGAATAAGAGAACTGAAAGAATGGAAGACCGCCAGAAGAGACGGCGAACCAGGCACCTGATTCCAACACTTCGTCCATGGCTCTGGCGGCGCCAAAGTCAGGTGAAGTTTACCTGTCCCAGTTCCTCACGGGACATAATGTATCATGAACCTCCCAAACTTCTAAGCACTTTGGGGGGATGTACAGGCTGCTAAACGGTTGGCACCTCAACATGCAGGCGTAAATTGATGAGGTAGTGAGGGGCAGACGTCCCGTGTCCGGTTTGTTCGGCACAAGCTGAATTAGATGAGTTGTTGACCTCAGAACGTCCACACTTAACAGTACTCACTGGCCCTATAGAAAGTCATTTATTCCCCAAACACCTTCGTCCTCAAGCCCCTGTTGTTACCTATGAAAAGTCCACCTCAGCAGTTATTTCCAAGGGACGACGGATTTCCCCTCTCCTGGACCCATCTATCTTTTCCGGTCCCTCAATTTTAGATTTCTCTCCTCAATAGACAGCTCCTCCAAACTGATTCATCCAAAAATTCTCGCGAAAGTTCCGTTTTCCGTTTCCAAACACATGGGCAATACGCAATGAATGGAGAGGCACTGCCTCTCAAAGCACGCTGAATATTCATCATTTCGTAGATTTGAGCGTATTCATCACATTTACTTCCACAGCAAAGCACGCGTTTTTGAAGACGATAGTTAACGACTGTTGCAGCAGCTCCTGCGTGGTGTATGATTAACCTTTACAAGAAGCCCATCATGATGCACAGTTGAAGCACTTCCTAATAAAAAAACAAATCTGCGGAAATAACTTTTAATTTGGAGCTTCTTTTACAGTTTCAATACCGTTCCATTAATGTTTCATGTCAGGAAGCCGGGAAGCAGCGTTCACGTACGGGATCGTTAGTGGTGGAGTCGCGTTTGCTGTTTCTCGAGCCTGCAGCCGCGGGGAGCTGTCTACTTGCGGTTGTGACGTCGCCACTTCCAACGCACGCAACACTTGGAAATGGAACGGCTGCGGCGTCGACGTCAGCTACGGGGTGCGTCTCGCCCGGAGATTTCTGGACGCCCGTGAAATTGAATTCGACGCTCGAAGCCGCATGAACCTGCACAACAACAAAGCGGGCCGCATGGTAAGTAATTCCTCTTCACATCGCTCCAACGGATTCCTTCACGAAGGAAATAACTTGTGCGATAATATGACCATATCTTTGCAACCAATAACTAAAGGCGTGAAATAAAATGAGGCGCCCGAGGGCATAGTGTGAGGAAACATTTGTTCATGTTCAGTTGTTTGAATCTTGAGTCAAATTAATTTTCAAGTGTGAAGCAGTCTCTCATTAATCTTTCGGGCGTTTGGTTGATTCCCCACAGTTTATCATTGAGTTTATTTGCGATTTTATTATCGCTAAGTATTTCGCTCTAAATCAAAGTTTCCAACCCCCTTTTGGGCTCATCGTATACGGAGCTTTGGTGTCGACAATCGTGAAGCCTTTCCACGGATTTTTGAAGTCAACGATTTGGGTAGATATTGTTCTCATTTTGAGTGAAAATTTCCCATTTATTTTCGGATAAAATTAATTTCTCTTTCTAAATATATAACAAAGAGGAGTAATTATGTTTTTACACATGGGGTTTTTTTTCTTTATTGATTTTTATTTCTTGCTCCTAAGAGGTAGATGTGAGTTCTTAAATCTTCTATGTACTTTCCGCTACCCAAAGCGTAAGGATAGTATAGTGATCGTGTCGAAAAAAAGTTGAAATTACTTCAGATTTATACGTTTTGAAGCCTACTAAATACGAAAATCGTGTGTATGTTGGGCACTTCAATTTGAGAGAGAACGGCTGAACCGATTCAGCTGGTTCTTTTTTTAGTTTCGTTCGTCATTTTTTGACAACGCAAAAATGAGGTCATTAGCGATTCTCATCGATGGAAAAAGGGGTTGAGGAACCAAAATGTACCAAAAACTAGGGGGTTTCGCATCTTTGTCAAAGACGGATATAAAGATTAGACTTTCAAATTATCATCTTCTAGATACAGGTACCCAACTATTCTTCTCCATAAATATCTGCATTATAATTCGGTGCATGGAGATATGAAGCCAAACTATTTTTTTTTTCCACGAAACTCACAGGATGTTTTCAAATGTTTTCACAAGCACCGCTTTAACGATTTCAATTAAGCTTACGAGGTGCTCTCAACTAATTAGTATCTACATGTTGTTTGCCATGAACGGTTCCGTAGAAATGCGTTGAAGGAAGCCTGCCCCATATATTGCAGATCGTCGAATTTAAGGCGGTTGCGGGAAGTCGTGTGTTGCTTCTTGGGGAGATGCTTAAACTGTTTATTCTGTACCAAAAGTTTAGTGTTTACCGATGGCGAACGTGCTCACTAATGCGCGTGGCGCGGTTCGAACTGCAGAGGACGGTGTTGACAATTTCTGATTCCGATAACCAATTGCTCTCAAGTAATTATGCACAGAATTCGTAAACAACGTATCAATCGTTATCAACAGCCAACAGTGAGTTCCATTGAATGAAGAAGAGGACGGAATTTTATGGTTTGATTTTGTTGAGCGCACGAATGGGGGAGCTTGAAACCGAGAAAAAAAATGAACGTGGTGAGCATGAGTGAGGACCGTCTTACACTTGACAAAGTAGCGATATTCGGTTGAATATGAGTATAGAAACGCGCAGAAGGGACTCTCAATACATGTTGAGCTTGTGAGATACTAAGTGGAGAGAGTGAAACGGGGAGAGAGAGAGGTAGAGTTGAGTTGGGATAAGCGCGAGCTGAGAGACGAATTGTTGGGAGAACTGGGAGATGACTGTATCCCGAATGCTGAAGGATGACGGGCTTGGAAAGAGCTGTCTGTTGAGAAGAGGAATCTAAAATTGGTAGGTTGGAAAAGAAAGATTGGAAAGTCCAGGACAGGGGAAATCAGGTAGCAAAAGGACTTGAGGACGAAGGTGTTTGGGGAAACAATGACTTTCTGGAGGGCGGGTGAGTGCCGAACAGATTTATTTTGGACTTGAATTGTGAATCTGAAACGAAAACTCAACATTTGAGCTCAGCCAGTTACATAACATTCATTCTCAGTTTGTAGGCACGGGGGAGTAAAAAAGGATTCTTGTTGATTGAAATGTGTGTGTTTTAACCGCCGTTTCGTCGATTCACAGGCTGTGAAGAACAACATGGTACAAAGCTGCAAATGCCACGGAGTTTCAGGAAGTTGCTCAATGAAGACTTGCTGGAAAGGGCTGCCCCATTTTCGACGAATCGGATCCCATCTCTTGGAGAGATATTACCGGTGAGACTTTCAATTTAACTGTGTTCTCGTTGTACAGCCACGACAGAAGAAGAACACGCTACACGTTATTACACAACGGTTTATCATTATCTTGCACATCATGGTCATGCAGCTTGACGCAGTCTCACACCCCCAAGGCCCTACTCATTCGATACACAGTCGAAAAATACTAGTTAACATTGCGAAACATAACATGACTACAACGAAAATTAACGTTTCTAGGTTTCTAGAAGTGACTAGTTGAACTGATAGTTGGAGTGAGACGGGAGGCAGACCAGGGGGAAAGATAACTTTGGCTATCCCGCGAATTTCTTCAAATGGTAGAATCGGCCTCACTATATTTACTTCGATTAACTGTTTTCACCAGACCTCCGAGGCCCGCCCTATTTGGCTCAGGAGAGAATTGCATCAGGTTGGTCTTTACGCCTCTCTGTGAGAGCAGCTCTTCTTCCTTGTTCTCTTCCCCCTCTCGAGAATGTTGCAGCGAGACGCCATACCTATTCATCCTACCATCCTGTGTTCTCTACTGTTCATCCGTGCCTGCCCCACTTTGATTCAATAACATGGCGTTGAAATCATAATCATGCAGTATACGCAGTTCAGGCTTGGAACCCTGCCGATGCTCCATGAAATGACCCATGAAACACTTCCTACCGTGCCATAGATCAAGCGCTGAAGTTAGTTACCTGGCCCCGTGCACCTTATGGGCAGCGTCCAACTCGTTTTGGCACCTTGCAAGGGTGCTGCTCTTTTTTTCTTGTAGCCACACTCCTCTTTTGGGGGGGGGGGGTAGATCTTTCCACTCAGTTGCCAGGCGGAGCGAGATAACACCCACTAACACCAACACTGGCTCATGAGAAACAGGTGCAAGCAGGTAAAAAAAAACTGGCCATAAATTTAACATAGAAGTATTATTCAAAATAAACAACAAGATCAACAAGAGGTCCGACATCAGCAACCTGAGTTGTGTTTGCGCAAACTATCTAAACAAAGAAGAAGAAGATGATGATGACAAAGAAACGTTGGTCCCAGTTGGTCCTCCCGGATGGTACAGGGTTCCTCAGATGGTCAGACTGTTGTGCGGTAAAACACGGGCAACAGCGCTCCACCGGGAGACTGGCGAACGACCGAACACTTGCCGTACCTCTGCAGGCCTGAGTTGAGTGGATGCTGCGCAAGTGGCTGGGCTCTTGCATGATAGCGAAACCTCAACTTCCACGACAGTAGACTGATAAAACCCTCTTTAAGGGTTCAGGTACGGGCATTTGATGGGGAACCTGATCGAAGTAAATACAATGGGGCAGCTTTGCTATTTGAAGAAACTTGCGGGACGAAATAGTGGAAGTTATCGTTTCTACTCAGGCTGCACTCATTTCTCGTACCACCTCTCATCTCACCTAGTCAGTTCAACTCGTCACGGCGTGCCAAATACCTTGCATTGCATAAAAAATGTCAGTTTTCGTCGTAGGTCATGTTTCGTATCGTTTATTAATATTATTTGATGCTGAATCGAATGGAATGGGTCTCGTTGAATTAAATCGGCCCAATCATGTTGTGCAAAGGAATAATAAACCATCTTGTAATAATGTGCAGCGTTTCTTTATTTTCTCCTTTTCCCGTCACGCTGTTATAGTTTTTTGTGCGACAAAAGTTATAGCTCTTTGATTGGTCGTTATCAATCACCAGCCGTACAGAGGTAAGTGGATATAAATGTGAGGATATAAACAACCCAATTACTGTTTAAAAATATCAAACTCAAGAGTGACGAGGAAATGAGAGAAAATTATAACTGCAATCATTTCGCTGCTTCGCCTCTTCGAATTAAGTTCATTATAAATCTATGTTGAAGGAATTGAACCCTTCGAGCTTGCAGTTAACAGAGGTGAAAGAGAGGAGGGATGGATTTGAAAAGGAAACTACAACAATCAAAACATCCTTTTTAACTCGCTCAGTGGAAAACAGGTCGTGAGATGATTAAAAACCAGTCGCTTGCACGTCTCGACGAAAGAAAGTACAGAAAGTTACTATTTCGATCGGCAAAGTTTGTTCAAACGCCGTTGGCTCTAAAAGCGTCCCTCGTCAATTCCTCTTGCTTTTCCTCCTTCTTCTACGGCTGTACGTAACTTTATCGTTCAACTTTATTTCATCATCATCCTCGTGCTTTCCAGCCTCGGAATTCAGCCTTTGCGAGGCATTTGCCAAAACATTTAAATCTTGAAACTCATTCGCCTTCAGACTCACGTGCGTTTCATAACTTCACATTCCTCGTCAGGGTATTGCAGTCTGTTGAAACAAAGATTTTTAATATCAGATCCGCTCTGACCCAGGTGTGACCTGAATCCTTCCTAGGGACCACCAAGTGGGAGGAAAAGCGCTGGGCTGCCAATTGCCGGAATGTACTGGGCGACGTTATTCATTAGACTTTCCAAGGGTGACAGAAAAAGGTCTTCAGAGTGAAGAGAAAAAGTATACGGATAGTGTGTGGTCTGTTTACAAGACACGATCTTCTAAGGTAATGGTCAAGATTGGCAGGTCAGAGGCACGTAGCTGCTGATTCTTTAACGAACAGTTGGAGTCAGCGGAGCGCGCATCGTGTACTTGCAAGCGGCTGGCTGTAGATAAGGTTGTACGAGTGGACCCTAAGGTTTTCTTGCGCTTTGTACGAGAATGATGGCCGGACGGAAAGGTTTTTAGAGATCTCGCACTGGGGATGGAACTGAGAGAACCTGACGCTGTATATTGCGGCAACGAGTACAACACGTCAGTAAACATCTTGTCAAACGATTCTCCTCCCATAGCCTACAAGCATCCAGACATAGCCAGACCACCAGCCCCAAACTTCAAAGTCGGACGACAGAGTGAAACTCGAAGCTTGCTGAGCAGAGGACTTGAGTGAAAGGGGGAGGGGTTGATAATACTGTAAAGGGAAATGCCATAAGAGGTAGACTATTGAGTTCTTCCACATTATTCTCGAGTTAATGAAACAGGCGCTCCATCCTTTCAACGTGAACTGCGCAGTAAATGCAAGCGCCATTATAAAAACAATATATTTATAAATTTATATTGTAATTTTTGGCACAAAGTGTTACCGGTTTTTTGTGTGGTTCCTTAGGTCGAAGAGAAGCAGCTGGAGTCGGTCGATGGGTCTTCGAACGACAAAGAAAAAGTTGAAGCCTCGAGCAACGGACTTAGTTTTTTTAGAAGCCTCGCCGAACTACTGCCAGGCCAACTCGAATTTAGGAACGCTTGGAACCAAAGGGCGGACATGCAATAAGACTTCTACTGGTAACGTTCAATTGATGTTTGATAGACTAACGGAATGCGTTCGATAAATAATTCTGGAGTACCCTTCACGCCTGTAGTGTTCCTCAATAGGATGTGAGGTGATCAATTCCAGCCACAAACAGTGAGAACCTCGTTGATTAAATAGGCGTCAGAGGCCGTACTGGTCACAGGCCAGCATGAAGATGATGCTGTTGAATTATCTATTTACTCACAGCGCACAATTAGGATACGACAAGCTGCACGTAGAGATTTGGGGGCTGTAAGTGGGACACGAAGGCTCCTAAGGAAGAGAGTAGGAAGACGGAATTTCGTCACTCGTGTCTGTAGACGCTGAAATGCACGGGCAGCTCTTCTTCCTTGTTCTCTTCACCCTGACAAAAATCTTGCAGCGTGCTGCCATTCTCATACTGTTGGGCCCTGGATCAGCAAGCTAGCTAATTGGCCGATGCCTCTCCAGTGAGATGCAACATAGTGAGAACGAATGTAAAATAAGGGCGGCCAGCCAGCCTACCTTTCGCACAGGAAGATGGCATGGCAAGCTCGAGCAGTTTGGGCTTGCCGCCTTTCCGATTTGATGCAGGTACGCCCTAAATGCTTCATGTCCCGTGTGGAACTGGTTAAGGTAGAAATCCACCTCTCATGAGCCATAGACCTAGTGCTGGAAGTGACCACGAAAACCGATGCCAATGATATTCAATGCTTCATGATGATTGGAAGTCTGAGGCGCTAACGTGTGGATTGAAACTTGCAAATTGACATTAAGCTCACAAGAAGCCTGCAGACACACTCGTCATTCTCCTTGTTGAGACGTTCAAGTTCAAGTACCTCTTCCTCGTAAGGCTCTCAGAGTGGTGTAAATACAAGTTAATCGTAAAAGAGAAAAGGGAAAGAGGGAAGCCAAGGGAGATAACTTTATGGAAGAGTGGATGAAGAACTCATCTGTCTGAAAACCCCAAAGGGATGTCCCAAAAACCTTGTTCCTATCTAAAGAGGAATGATACCCATAGAATTGGGGCAGTGAGGGGATGTGGTGTGAGACAAGTTGTAGGCAAAGCTATTCTTCCTCCCGCCATTAACGATTTGCATTGGACAGTAACAATTCTGCATTTGGGGATGTCTGTGAGAGTACCGACTGGGTGGCCCCCACCTCCTTCAAACCTGGCAGTTGGAAAAAAAATTGTGTTGGAAGAACTACCCTCCAGCGACTCCATGACCACCACAATGTCCGCAGAGCAAGCACCTTTTCCAGAATTTTCAGGCTTTGCCCTGGGTAGGAGTTGGATTGCTCTGCCTACCTTGCCCAGCGGAGGCAACCACCGGTTGTGGCCTTAACCAAAATGCACCAGCGCAAGGCTGGGGGCTGTGCACTCCCGTGGTACAATGTTTGGGTCAAACAACCCTTAAGGCCAAAATGGTTGCTGCCACTTACGGCTTCTCCTCCTCCCAGTACAAGGCAGTTTGGACTTATTTCCCTCCCAGAGGTTCAGAAGGACCCCAGCAAGGCGCGGCTGAGGTCCCTCAAGCTTCCGCCCGTTACTCAGTTTCGACTTGAGTCGATCCGTCATCGTTGTTCTCATTGAATCTTCCGGTTCCATTTCAGGCCTGGCCAGCTGCAACGTTCTTTGCTGTGGAAGAGGCTACAACACGATTCAGTTCCTGTCTACAAGGCAATGCAACTGCAAATTCCACTGGTGCTGCTTCGTCCAATGTCAGACCTGCAAAGATCTTATTCATGTACATACTTGTAAATGACTGAGCGCTGGGCATCACGGCCCATGCGGGATGATTGCGCTACTTAGTTACTGTTAAAAATAACTCTCCTTCATTTCTAGTAAGTAGCAGCAAAAAGCGCGAAATATTTTAATGTCAATAGCCGTTTAAGATCCCCAAAGTATTTTAATATATTGTCTAATTCACGTTTCGTGTTGTTGTCCACCCTCTTCCTTCCACAGCTGTGGCAGACAGCCTTCAACTACTCGAGCACGTTTTAGCCAGACTACCGAGACGACCCTGAGTGGTATGTAAGGATACAAACGTCAGATCGCCAATTCAGGGATCCTGAACCTTGGATGATGCGTATATACAATTTGGTAGTTGCCAACGACCCCATGAACTGAAGCGACCGATGACAAGCTGGGAAGATGCTTGTGAATAGATGTCACAGCTGTGTCTCACACCCTACTTTTATTTTATTAGAGTATGCAACACTATGTTTTTAAGTACAGCACATGAAGGACAACCACACAGAAGGAAAACATTAAAAATGGAAGTCATGAGAGCGGTGGAAACTCATGAAGCAAAGGAGATTACAATGAAGAGAGCGAGCTAGAGAAGAGGTCAATGTTGTACACCAATGAGCGGGTTGCCAGTACAAGCGTCAGGCAGCTTGAGAGGAAGCAGGCCATCGTACGCTACGTTGCACAGAGCCAGCCCAAGGGCCGACCCCTGGGTAGCCCCTGCAGCTGTCTCGTAGATAAGTCTGCGATCCTTCAGATAGGTTAGTACCGTAGCAAGCATTCAGGTACCCTAAAGGTGCCCTCCAATACATCTTTCCCCTGTGCTAAATTGAACGCATTTTTCACCTCCAGGGTGGCCAACAATCCTGTGCTCCAGGAGAAGTGGTAACCTCATTGTGTCGTCATTAGGACCTTGCTGATGCGCTGACAGGTCACCCACACGCTTGTTGGCACACAAAAGGCGTGGCTGCACCAACTTCGCCCATGTTTTCTGGCTGAAACAGTTTTTGAAAACTCACCACCGCTTAACCACTTGACACGTTTCGAGGCGAGGGGATTCCAAATCTACAAAGTCCGTCGTCCAGGCCATATTTTGCCTTTAACGTGCTCTAAAAAACACGCTCACTCACATAAAAATTCTATTTGGAATATGGTGCCCGCCTGTGAAATCTGTGATGGTTATAAGCAGAGCAAGAGCTACGGCGATCACGAGCTTCAATGCAATGCCCAAATTTCGTCGGATTATGAATCTTTTTCTTTTTTTTTTTTTTAACGGTGGATGCAGGTGATACCCTTACTGCAGCCACAAACAGGCCTATTGTAAGGGCGTCCATGATCCTCAGATCATGGCTCCCCTGCACCACCCCCAGGCCCCACAGCACTGGTCTCACGTGGTGTGACGTCACCTATGCACCCCCTCCACCGCCGCACAAAGCGGAAGATATCCGCAAGTTCTGCATTCGCCACCACTTCTGGCTGAAGAAAGGGCCTCCCAAACACACAATGGCGTGATGCCACGAGTCCATCGCATACACACAGTACATTCTCTGCCGTCTCTAGCCCTACCTCGCAGAACCTGCATATCTGTACCTCGCACTTGCCAATATTTGCAAGGTGGTACCTCAGGGGACAGTGACCTGTGAACAGGCCTCATATGATCCTGATATCCTTCCACTCCAGTGCGAGCATCTCCTTGGCCCACCCTCTGGAGAGTTGGATGAAGAGTTTTGACTGTCTAAGGCTGGGCAGCCCTGCACCTATCCTCCCATTTGTCAACCTCTCTACGTAGGTGGCTCCTGGTAGCCCTAAAAAAGGGCTCAGGGCTAATAGGGATTTACGCCAATCCCCTCTTTGCCACTTCTTTGCCCGTTCGTTTCCTTCTATTCCCTGGCACCTAACACACGGCACGTTACACTGATGTCCTTGGCCAGGGCCTTCAGTCCAGTCAGACACTCCCATACGTGCCGTGATGTAAGACAATATGAGGCTAAGGCCTTGAGAGTGGCCTGACTGTCCACCATGATGTAGATCCACTGCCGCAGTCGCTGCACACAAACCATCACCGCAGCCACCTCTGTCTGGAACACCGTGGCCAGTGACCCCCAATCGCTGCTCTGATTCTCGGCCCAAAGATAGCAATCTGCAATGCCTCCCTGCACCGAGCCATCAGTTTAGTATACCAGGGTCCCAGCTTCAAAAGTGGGAACTCCCCCTTCCCACCTGGATCGCTCATGAATGAGTATCCAAAAGGGTAACGCGAAGTTGAATCTATGAATCTTTGTCTGTAACCACTAGACTACGATCACTAGGGTGCCTCTAATGGGAGTCAGATGGTTACATTGCAATTTCGTGTTCGGTATCGTTTCTCACGTTGTGAGTCAAATAGGAAGGGTTTCGGGGGTCTGAGACTGTGTATAGGTAAAAATCAGTGAAATCACACTAAGTGTAATGAGGCGAATTCGACTACCCGAAGGAATGGGCGGGAAAGTTATCGTTTCTCCCCGTCTGGCGCTCATTTCCTGTGAAAATGTCAATTTTCGTTGTTTCGTTGTAGGTATCCATTCAGGCCCTTATGTTGCTCAAGCTGCAGGTGACTTAAAGTTTACCACGGGAGGCTTCTACCTGTGCCATCAGGCAGTGCCCCCAAGGTGTTGAGTCTCATTGGAAAGCTCCCCATGTTTAATAGCGTGTTGGCAAGGGAGGGGTAAAGGCCTCATGGCTGGGTGCCCTCTCCAATCGCCAATGGTCCTCCGACTACACGTCCTATACATGTTTTATCGTAGTAGTCCAGTTTCGTACCGTATCGAATGGGATCGATCTCAGAGGCGCCGTACAAACATTGTCGTTTCTCGGACTGTTGACATAGCCGTGTTATATTCCGCGTTCTGTGGGTAGGGAAGAGCGAGGTAAGTTGGGCGTTTGCCTCGCCGCTTCGTTTCCGCGGTCGAATTCTTCATCGATCCCACGAGCTCCTTTTCCGGCCGACGTGTTCGCGACGCCGCCTGCCGCCGGTTGGTTGGGTCTCGCAGCTCCCCGAGCGGCCGTCGCGTTGCGCTGCGGACGTGCAACGGCGCTGCCCTCCGCGGATCCGCCGCTCAACTCGCCCGACTCCTCGTCATTTCGTTCCTCGAGCGGTCGACTGTTCGACGGGCGGCGGACGGTAGTCGTGTGCGGCGCGAAGTTGAAACGTTTCGCGACGCGGATTTCTCATCCGTTCGGCGGCGACTAGTATTTTCAGGCATCTGGCTCGGGTAAATGTAAAATCTGGGAATTTGGGGGAAGACCGTCCTGAGTTCGGGTTCGGGGGATTGCCAGTCGCTGGGGCAGGGGCGGGGGTGGAGTGGCAGTGGGTGGCTTCGAGTGGCCGAGGGCGGCTGCGTGGGCGAGGGGCCGGGTAGCGGGCGCTTTTCATTGATCAGCGGCCGTTGAAGGCGGAGGGGGTAGACAAAGGGCGCTCGGGGGCGCGGTGTGAGGGGCAGTCGTGGGGGCGGTTCTTTCGGCAGCTGCCGGCGTAGTGTCGTGGAAGAAGGAGCGGAGTCATGTACCTGCCGTCATTCTGAGAGTCATGTTCATGAGATTAAAGGGAAAAAGGAAGAGTCTTACTGTCGTGAGTGCCGAGAATCAGGTCGCGTTGAACGTATCATGTCACGAGATCCCTATGGGCCGAATCTAGGGGCGTCATCCGGCGGTAACCGATCCCCGAGGAGCGCGAGGAGACTCGGAGAACTACCGACCGTCGATAGGTCACCGTCGCGCAACTACCCCGCGGCACCGACCTCTCGCGGAAGCCCCGTCGGCCGCAAAGGGCGGCTCAACGCCTCTTCTCCCGACCATCATGTCGGCGGCTACCAGTCGATGAGCGGCCCGTCGCCTTATTACAGTCGGGAAGAGGACTTGGGGAGCCCGACGATGATGGAGGACAGGGGAAGGAGCCTCGCGGCGAGCGGCGCTCATCACCGCTCAAGAAGCGCCAGCCGACCGATGGGCGCTACCACAATGTCAGTCCGCTACCAGTCGTTGGATCGAGCGGGAGCCGGCGGTATGGCAGACGACAGAGAGTTCATGCCGATCAGAGACACGAGGGACCGATCTTTGGACCGAGTCGGAGTTCGAGAGAGACCCGGAGCGATGGACCGGAGCCTCTACCTCGAAGACGACATTTACGGAGGCGGCGGCGGCGGAGGCGGCGGTCCGGGCTCCCGCTCCGCCCGTCAGTCCCCGAGCACTCACGTCATTACCGGGAGGGACGGCGGCAGTTATTTAGGGGAACTCCAAAACCAAAACACGGACCTCCAACGGGAATTAGCCAATTTAAAGAAAGAGCTGGAGTTGACTAACCAGAAGCTTGGCTCCAGCATGCACAGCATCAAAACGTTCTGGAGCCCAGAGCTGAAGAAGGAGCGCGCCCTCCGCAAAGAGGAATCAGCCAAGTATAGTCTCATCAACGATCAACTCAAGCTCCTCAACTCAGAAAATCAGGTTAGTCCCCTCAATTCTCTCCTCAAATTACCCACTTTGCCTATTTTGGACTCCTTTGCAGTTGCTATACCTGCTGCTACCGCAAACTCATTAAAAAACTAATAACTCTCCAACAATTTATGCTTTTGAGCGCATCGAATCGATTAACACTATTTTCAGGTCGATTCCTCGTGCCAGTAAAGAGATCGAGTACAATTTTAAATTTGTATTTTCACTGCAACTGGAACCTTTGAAATTGATAGCCGTTGATTCAACCTGTTGTCGAAAGTCTCGAGAAAATTATAAAAAATATCAAGTGCGACGCATCACACAACTTTCTTTTGCCCCACGCTCCCCTTCACTCTAGCAATTAATCAAACTTGTTTTTCTATAAATTTACAACAATCATGTACGTGGTGGGGACTGGGAGACGGGCCAGAGACCAGCCACGGGAATACACCGAGAGGTTTCCGTTACAACTTAACTCCAGCTCGGTACAATCTACCTTCGACTAACACGCAAGATTAAAAAGCATGGTGGGAACAATCGGCTGGCCAAGACAACCTCCACGAGGTGCCTGCTAAAGGCGTGGCGCGAGTGATTTTGAGTATGTCTCGCTGCCAGGGAACCGTGTGTCTGTAAGCGAATCCTCGTCTGGGCAGGGGGAGGTCTCCGAGAGAACGGCGGAAGGTGCTACCCACTGGACACAATTACGTGGGCTCAACGGGAGAGCAGTTCAAGTCCCATGCAGTCACCTTTCTCATGTTATGGATGAGAGCAAAGAGCAAGCCCAATCCTCTGAATCCATATGTGAATAAAGGGTAAGTGCAGGGAGGACGCCCTCGGAAATTCCTCGGCTGGAGCCTCCCTCGCGTTCAGGTCCTTAAGGCTGCTCAAGCCACGGCCCGCAGACACAGACTTGGTGTAAGAGAAGGCCACTAGCTGGGTATCCTTAGGTCTTCGGGTCACACGACATACACGCGTTAACAATGGCAGGAATTGAAATTCCGGAATGGCTCCTAATTATCGTATAACCACTTCATTGAACTATGACTTGAATTTTCCAGAGGATGGTAGTCTTATTTGAGCGCAATTATTATTAGCATCTAATTGTGCTGCTCTCGCCACTTTCACGGTAATGTTGAAGTTAGAGCTACCCGTATAAAAAACGTTTAATCAAAATCATTACGGACATTTTTTAGAACAAAATTGTACAGTATGTTACCTGCATTATGGCGTACCACCTTCTGGTTATGCATAAAATTTGAGTCGATTTGGTTTAGCGGCTTTCTCTTCAATCGTGTTCGCACACACAGACCGTGTTACCAAACTTATGTTTTACAGACAAAGAAAATAATAATTTCCAACCGATTGCATAACTTTCCTTTCTATTACTTCGAGCCGAGGAATGTAATAAATGGATAACAATTGTTGCTTGTGCAGAAGAGTGAGCAGGGAGGGTCGTACTGTTGGGCAACAAGTAATTTTATTGCCGGTAGATGGGAGAAACCTCGCCTTTTGTGCCTAGCAAAAGCCTGTGGGACGTGGTGGCCATCGCGGGTCAAGGAGACATGATAAAATCGGGCAGCGATGAGTTGACTCACTGCTACGTCGAAATACACTAGTGACGAAGCTCTGATGAAAAGAAAGAGATGAGAAGGGTGGGGGGGGGATTAGAGACATACAGCCCTCTCTACCATTTCCCCTGGAGCTTAAACACAAACTATTGGAGCGACGGTTAGAGAGTGGTTGGAGGGGGGGGGGAAGAGAGTCAAGTAATGCTGCGGGAACAATGACATAAGCCATGGCCGAATGAAGCCCATTTCCCCATCTTCCCAGGAAAGAACGGGTTGGAAAGCCCGCTCCAGTCCCCCAGCTGTTTCACTGGTATCTATCCACCGGGTTTTGGAGGAGGGAGAACGCCTGGCTCGTTGAAGGAACAGAAATCAGCCGTTTCTCTCACCAATTGGCCAGATAGCCCCCCCCCCACCCAATGCTCTGCCACTGTGCCACTAGTTATGCCAGTTATCTTACTCATCTATAAAACCGCTGCATCGTGGCTCACAATTATTGTACAAGCACTCGAGGACTGTTTAGTTCCTTGGACATAGCGCATAATCAGCACATGGTGGGTGTACGGACGATAGCTTCGTGCCTTTTGTTCGTGTAGTGACGAAAGCAGCCGTGTCGACTGAGCAATCTAAATAGCGCTCCAACAAAACGGGATATGGCATCGTGCGAGAAGACAGGGGCTGGTGAGAAGTGTATGGATACTATGCAGCATGTTCCTGGGGCGCCATCCACTGAATGGATGTACAGAGTTGTAGATTATGCGTGGTGGGGTTGGAGTCAGCAGAGTATGTATCGTGAGGCACTGGTTGTGACGCGCCTTACAGCGCTTGGAAGAACCTAAAGGCGGTCGTGCGGTTTATGTGAGAGTAGTTGGGGCGCATTTCAGAAGTCACACCGAGGAGTATCTCCTCCACCTGGGGGTGGAACTTAATACCAGAAGATACCACTGAACGCTGCGCAACAGGCTCGTTCAAGGCCGCAGTGGGGGCAGTCTTCGATTGCCGTAATCTAAAATATATAAGTAATAAGTAAGTCTCCAGTGCCAGATGCCGGCAGCGTTATTTTCCCCCGGTATCCAACCTTCAATGCTCGACTTCGCTGGTGGCTCGGAACTGATTTTGAAGTACGGGAGCTATATGAGAGCCTACAGGAATGTGTACCGTTCCAGCCATTCTCTCGTTCTTTTGCAAACGTGAAAATCACAGGTTGCGAGGCTCTGCTATCTATCGTGACGCTTTGTCCACTTTGGTCGGATTTTGCTGAGCTGAAGATTAGAGATGAGTGGCGTTGAGTAAAGGGGCACTGAGCGAAAAGTGTTAGTGCGGGCAGTTGCAGTATCGCAAGGAAAGTATTAAGGAAATGCTGCCGGTCGAGGAGAAATTTTAGAAAATAGAATAGAAATTTTTTACTATTCTAACAAGCAGAAGCGTCCAAGCTTCCTTCCATGCACCCTCAAAATTATGCCCTCTTCGCGTACGCTCGGTTTTGAACGGCTTGTTCTGACAGCATCGTGTCGACGTTAGTCCTTTTGTGTGGGACGAGGCTCCTCAGACCACTTCGTTTCGACCTAAATGGTGAAGGAGCGCCTTCAGGCGCGACATTCGGGCGTTGAGGGTCTGGGGATGTGAGAACCCCCTCAAGGCGCTGATTGTGAAGTCCGCGATTCCATTTAGAACTTCTTCACACGACTAGTAAACGACTCGGTCATAGTATTTTGAACTTCATTCAACAGAGTTAGGGAAGATGGGCGCAATCGATGAATGGCTTCAGGAAAGAGAGAACCACGAATACGCGTTACGTGTTACGAAAATGCATGACCGAACCCGCCGAATGCAAAACATTTGGATGAAACTGCTCCCATACGATACAACATGTAACTTGTCAGGCCCATTTCACTCCCCAGTACAGATCTGTAGAGCCAGGTTTCGTTAAAAGGGTGCAATCGTGTTCCACGACATGGTACAGTCGCTTCTGGAAAGGTTTTTGGCGGTAGAGGTCTGGAGTGGAACGACTTCAGTGGTGCCTTTTATGTATTTGATGATCAGGTTTCGTTCACCAGCTTCGGGTTGTCAGCTCTTCAAGGAACGCCCGCTCCAACCTGTCTTGAGGGAATGTAGTCTGTAGGTGGAGGAGAGGATGTTGCTCACAGATATGTTGGCGGAGCAACAAAATGGCAGTAGAAAGCTAGAGACTTTCGCTGAAAATTGGCGCAAAAGGCGAGGCTCAAGTCCATATATGGGCGGGAGTTATGCAGATAGGAGTAGTTCAGTTTAGTGAGTTAGTTAGTTTAGGTAAGAGCTGTGATTTTAGGTTAGGAATAGTATATGTACGGTGGTAGGGGGGGGGGAATATAAAAGTACTCGCCCTCCTCCCGCCATTCACCATTCAGAAGTGTGTGTTTGCTGTTTTGTGTGTTATGTATGTGCAGGTATATGCCAGTTGGCATGATCGGGATGTGCGAGAGGGGACGTCGAACCCCGATAACCCGCCAGGATCAGGTAGTGATTGGAAATCTCGATAATATAAGAAGAGGGAGCAGAGTACCGAGCCCGACGATCCGAGCAGTCTTGGCAGTGATGGGAAAGAGTGGGGAAGAGGACTTGACTCGATGGACTGTGTGCCGAATTCTCCACCCCTGCCCGAGAAAACCCATAAATAAATAATTAACCTTGTAGGTACGAAAACTCCGTCTTAGCCATTCAAAAACCAGGCGCCGCCAGTATGACCGAAGCAAGGAGAGCAGGAGGACCTGCTGTTCCCGGGCGTGCCGGAAGGCGCGTCACTGCTAAGTCGAATGCGTCCTTGCTGTCGAAGAGAAATAAGATGGGGTTACCGGGAATTCTGAATGAGGAAAGAAAAACAGACTATTGAGGTGCTGATTGATGGTTATGGGCCACGTGTGAGGCCTAGGTGCAAGCGCCACACCACCAGCCAGGAATACCACGTTCTGCCTTGAGATACCTTGCGCAAAAGGAGGACTAACTGTGCGGGCAGCAACCAGTGCTCGAGCGGTGGTTGCCGAATACCTGCAATGCACCCATAACCTGGCGAAGGAACCCGTCAACCGCCGAACGCATGCGAAAAACCATGAAATATCGAGCGATTTCTCCAGATAGCATTATCGATGTGGTGCGTGCGCCAGTCTCGCTCCTGCACATCATTCTCAACGATAGAACCCCCATCCCCAGTGCATCACTTTCCTGTTTGAGCATGACAACGCTCCAGGCAAACACATTTAGATCAGACTTCGTGGGGGGGGGGGGGCTCAGCACCGAACAGCGAAGAAATTCTTTCACCTTGGTTGTATTACAACTGGGAGTGCTTCGACCCATTTCTCTTTAGTGGTTTTATGTACAGTTATAGGCTCGTAAAGATCGCTTGACCTTTCAGCGTTTCGTAACTAGATCCAGGGGCTTGGTCCACTTTAGCCGTCGTATGTCACTACTATTACCCTGAAGATTCAATACTTCCTCGTTTGTGTGTGTGTCGAGGCGGTCGTCGTGACATTTCACACCGTTTCAACTTTGATGTCACGGTATAACCCCAGCAGGGACAAACCCTTGGCCTATATAACGGTTTCATCCCCCGCTCAACGAGAATTGTGGAAAAAAGAACCGAAAAATCGCCCCAATAGCCCCAAGTTTGTTGATGCCGCGTCTCAGCGTGAAGAGATAAGATATTAGAACGAGTACAGTAACTGCTGGGTAGTTAGCTCATTACGGCCGTGGTCCTCAGAAAAGCGGAGTTTGTCCTATTTCCGTAGTGTCGGAGAGCTCAGCTCAGCTTCTGTGCCTCTCAATACATCACTTCAAGCGTTCGAAAATGCCATGAATGGGTTGCTAGTTATAAGAAGATGGTAAGGTAGAGAACCCCCGAACTTATTGGCTATACCAATTTCGGAACGGACGATAGAGGTTAGTAAATTATAGTGTTTACCAGGCTCAAAACAGACCAATAGTTAGGATGAAGGGGCCTAGGGGAATAAACAGCAGGTCAGGACACGCAACAGTAGAATCGCCGCACAGAAGGTCGTGGAACCTCGACACTGACTAAGTCAGAGGGAATAATTTGGGGTTCGGTGGAGCGAAGGCCATCAACATCTAGTCAGTGTATGGGGGAAACAACTGAATCTCATCCTCATTGAGCTGGTCCTCCGATTATTGAACATTGAAATGGAGTACTGTGTCGAACAAAAGGTTAGAAATGAGCCCCTCGGGCTTGCGGTGATTGGAGACAATGAGCAACAGAAATACCAACGAGACGAGTTATCGTCCCATTGCCACAAAGAAGGGATTGAGAGGGAGAAACTGAGTGGCAACTTCTAGATAAACAACTGCGAACGTCTAGCGACGTGAATTGTGCACATGAAACTCCTGAATGATTGCCTCCCTGCGCGATCGTGTTGAAACATCCAAACTCTACCGACTGGTCATAAAATGGCCCGCCTATACCAAACTTCCTCATGGCTTTTATTGCTGTATGAATTAAGAGACATCCTCCATTTCAAAGCTTCTAGTTTTATTTCTTTATCTTCGAATCCCTGTTTCCCAGAGAGTGTCGGTCAAAGTCATGGAGGTTACGGTTTCGCCAGCGTGCGAGAGCCCGAGCACCACTGAGGGAGATGTGGAGGTACTTCAGGTTATCAGTTAGTCAGCCATCACGCGTAGGTGATAAACTAGGGAAGTCCGTAAAATCTGAGGGAGTTCCCACCTGATCTAACAATTTACTTGAGTGGCAAGTTTCAAAGGGATAGATCAACTGTGACCGCTTTTTCGTGTGCTTAGCTTTCATTGCTAACTGGGCGAAACGTTTAGCTTGTTTAGTAGCAGTCAATGATGGTAGGTTTGGCTGCTCTTTCCCCAACAACCGTCGCTCACTGTTGTGGGAACTACAGGGGAACAGCACGTTGTTTCTTCGCACTGAAGGCGCAAGACGTACAAGGATGGAGTCTTTGAGAGAAAAGAAGAGAAGCCACGTGTTGAAGTTGCCATGCCCCGTAAGGAACTGGCTCGCCCTCTGGTCCGGCACAATCCACTTTCTCCTAAGACGTTCACGGATGAAGGGACAAAACGGATTACGTCTCTTGGACGAAGATTACCATCTCGTTTAGGCAGGCATGCGCTCAATGGCCAAGTCAACGGGTCAGTGATCATTTAGAGTGCTTCAGTGGATGCTGTCTTGGAGGCCTTGGTGATCCACAAAAGCGCAACGCTTTTTTCAAAAACGCTAATAGCGCTTCCAGTTCCGGAATTTATTGTGCTGCTCCTACTCCTGCCACGGCCGTTATTGAGCAAATGGTACACAGAAAATAAATGAGACTGTAAACATGATTTGTTTGAGCACGACAATTATCACCGTTTCCCAATTAACGAGTAGAAAACCATCATAGTTCCTGGATTTCTGCTGTAGCTTCTACATATCTTGTTCAATTTGGAAGAAATG
This sequence comes from Pachypeltis micranthus, assembly GCA_020466155.1. Taxonomy (NCBI): domain Eukaryota; kingdom Metazoa; phylum Arthropoda; class Insecta; order Hemiptera; family Miridae; genus Pachypeltis; species Pachypeltis micranthus. The sequence continues at coordinate 44,230,616 of CM035768.1, forward strand.
ATTTTATTTTACGGTTCATGGTTTTGCTGGTAGGGGCCAGAGAAGGATGGCCGCTCATCCTCTTCTTTACCTGGCCTTCCACACAGAGTCCCATGTGCTAGCGTGTGTCCTTCTGGTCGATCTGGAGGGTTCAGTGTTCCCCTATCACTTCTGCCGTTACTGGTGCATTGTCATATGAGAGCTGGGAAATGGAGAGAGTAGCATTAACAGGTTGTTTCTGGACATGATCGTCGTTGATCCCGACCAGTCTGCAGTGGTCTTGGATGCACAGGTAGTATCTGGCAACCGTGATTTAGCGCTAATGTGGCAAGCCAACAGGCGCAAACATGACAGGACGGCTCTTCGTATGGCAGTGTTGGAAGATCTTGGAGTGTGGAGGTTAGGTAACTTCAGGGTTGCAGCTTTGACTGTGTAGTGGCACAGTGGTGCAAGAAAAGTCCTGAGGAGATTCGTCGGCTGAGTATTTCCTTTTTTTCCTACCCATTCCCAATCATTCTATTCCTAAAGCCGGCATAGGGTAGTCTGGGCGCTCTCCACATGTTAGGAAATTGGTATGGATGGAAGGATTGGTATGGGGAAAGGAAAGCAGACTAAGCGGAAGTTCCACGGTAGAACGACCACACTTCTGACCCTGAGCAAAACACGGGCGGTGATGCGTCTGTGAACGCTTGCTGACACACCCAGCCGACACAGCTCCTCAGCACTTTTCTCGCATCACACGCCGCGTCAAGACGTGGTCAATGCTGCAATTCTGATGATACCTGACTCCACTCCATGAGCTTCAGAGACCACCAAACGAATATCCGTCCTGTCATATTTGCGGCTCTTGGCTTGCCATATTAGTGCAAGACTCCAGCATGCTGCAGACTGGTCTGGACCAACGGCCGCGATGTCAGGCTTCAGTCCTTCCCCAGAGACAACCCCGTAATGTCGCTCACTCACGGACCAAGCTCCGAAATTAGGTTTTTCCGATTCAGCCTATAGACCTGAAGAAAATCCACGTTTTTGTTGGACACACCCTTTGGGTACGGGAGTAGTAGAGGACATGGTTTAGTAATAAAAATCGACCACGAGTCACCACGGCCCAGTGAACGAAGAAAATATAGTCTCCATCGGCTCTGCCGTTCTACGTATTTGAATACACAGACCACGCGTTGAGATTCCAACTAGGAGGCCTGAAGATCCGATGAACTAACGAATAACGTGAAGGGCGATCTATCGACTTGTTTGTTTCTACGCGCATCTCTCGTCAGAACTGTGGTGTCTGTACGTTATTGAATTGAACTTGTGTTTTTCGTATCGACCTCTGGAAAGTTCGTCGGGTCATGAAGGGTCGACCGTAATTTTCGTCGTGTGATTAATAAATGCAGGCTGCAGGGGTTTTGTTGAAGGCAATAGCACGAACGGGACTTGAAATGCAGTCCGTTTTCGTTCGTTCAATTCTCAATAACTTCATGACAACATCAGTTTCACCAGAGTTTTCAACATCAACGACGCAGTACAACTGAGTACTCATATCTGATTTGAGTTATAGATTATCACTAATGAAACCCCGACCTTCCAAAGCGACACTTCTTCTCGACTTAACGAAAGCGAGTCACGCTATAACGAAATCATTTCACAGTCAATATGACTCCAAAACAGATGACTCAAAAACACAAAATACACAGACTTTAACATGACGCTGCACATTTACGTACACAGGACCAAAAATATACGGAATAACTAACATCCTCCAAAAGGAAGGCATACAGATCGCACTACGTACGGACAACACACTTACGGACTGAAAAGACAGACCCACTCGACCAAAGTGGGGTATATAAAATAACCCGTACTTGTAAAAACGCATACGTAGGACTGACAGAACGAAAAGTAGGGACCAGATATTCAGAACACATTAAATCTCTCAGTAGGAACAAAGACGATTCAAACTTTGCCAACCACCTCAAGACAACTGGACATGAACCTACCAAAATACAGGACTGCACCATCTTACTACATAAACAATACAAAGGACGAAAACTGAACATATTAGAAAACATGGAAATTTATTAACAAGAAAACTTCAATGGACAGATCATAAATGAACAAATCAACACAAAATGCGACACCATATTCACACCACTATCCAAAAAGGACTTAGAACCCACAATTGACAGACCATTCAAGACGTTCCATTCACCTCTAGTGGGTTTCCCCAGAGGTTCATGACCTCCTTCCTCCCCCACCACCCCTTCCTCGACGCTCCACCATCCCGTTTACCTTTCTCGGTAAAAGCAAAGAATATGGACCGCTCCCTATGATAAGGCAATATATCGATATATCACGACCCGGGTCAGGTTATCAATATGCCCAACATTGTAGGCTTGACTCGCCATGTTTGAAATTAGAAATAATGACAGCTGTACGATTATGCCAATTATTTAATGTTCATTATGTAATACCCCGTTATATAATTATTTTAAATGTACAAAGACTATGAAAAGAAGTTAATTCAATGAAATTAAGAATGGGTATATGAAATAAATATGAGATAACTAACGAATTGATACCGATACATGCAGTCGTAGCGTTATCAAGCGGTCGGTCCATATTCTTTGTTTCACCCCGTTTCTCTTCGTATATAAAGACCACGACCAATTGACTGACTCCAGTACTGACTTAACGGCCAGACGATGATGTCTTTACATCGAAAGCGCTTGCCCCCTGTAACTCACCAGCCAGAGGAGACGGACTTACCTAACAGGTACGTTAACTTTAGCATTTCACAGGAGTTTCGACAATTCATGAACCGCTGAGATCTCCATTTTGTCTCATTGCCATCAGTGGGGAGAACCTGGCAATGACAGTCTGCAAAGAAGTATTTTGATCCGTTCAAATTGTACTGCGAGTTTTTGACGTATAATTTTGTCGACTTGGTCGCGTCTGTGTTTATTGTAGCAGGAATTACTTGCAGCCTGAGGCATGTTTCCTTCCTGTGATTTGCAGTGGCAATTTGCGTTGGGACGACTTGGTCCAATATTGTGATCATAAATCCTTCAGTCTCCGGAAACTGAACTCGCACGAAAATTCCGTTTGAATCCGGTCCCCCCCCCCTCACGGTAATCCGATCTGATGCAACGCGTGGTTGTTTTTTGCAAAACACGGCTTTTTGGCGGTTTTATTGCAATTATGTGTGGGGTTGTGTCGAGATAGAAAACAGTGAAATTATAGTAACGCATCTGGTGCGTAGCAACACACAACTTTTCGCAATTCCCGTAAATTCAGACGGGGAAGGAAAGAAGAATAAGAGTATGTTTCACGATAGAACGACCACCAGTTTAGATACGACCCGTGCGGGTGGTGATACCTTGGAGAACGCCTGATGATACCAGCCGACGTAACTCCTCAGGACTTTTCTCGCACCACACACTGCACTGTGACACGGTCCAAGCAGCAACTCTGAAGTTACCTAACAACCACACTCCACGAGCTTCCAACACTGCCGTACGAAGACCCGTCCTGTCATGTCGCTCCTCTTGGCTTGCCAATTAGAGGTCCCGGTTGCCAGATACTACTTGGACGTCGAAGGCCACTGCAGACTGTTCGGAACCAACGACGACGATGTTAGGGCTCACTCTTCCTCAAGAAACAACCTGTTAATGCTACTCTATCTCTCTCCCCATTTCCCAACCCTCAGATGACAATAAACCAGCAAACTGGTTGCGGACTGCGTCATGACGCTTGACACGGCCTTCAGGGGGGGGGGGGGCTTCGCGGACACATGATTCAGTGACTCAAACTTGTTACCACAGGTACGACAGCGAGCATCCACAACGTTACAATCCCGGCCTCTTGTACATACACACACGAACCTGATTTCCTTGGATTCAGTAGTCTTCAAAACGTTATGATCTGAGTAAAATCCATTTTTTGACCCGATTATAATACTTCCCTTACTCGTTGAGTAGTGGGAAGTAAAAATAGTGAGGGAATTCTACATCTTGAAGGAGCTTATGGGGCAATACAGCAAAAGTTATCGTTTCTTCCTGACCGCACTACTTCCCCTCTAACTCCTGACACCATCGTCAGCTCAACTCATCACAGCGTGCCAATTACCTAGCATTGTCTAGAAAATGCCAGTTTCACGCCATATTTCGTATCTTTTACTACTGTTTTTCGATGCTGAATCGAACGTGTTGGATCTCGGAGGTGTGAGACTACATGAAGCTGCGCAAAAGAATAATAAACGTTATGTAATCATTTCCAGCAGTTTTGTTATTAATATTATTATTTACACAGCTTTTTCATTATTATTTTGCATTCGTCGCAAAAATATCGTCAGTCTTTCACGTCAATAGCCCATTCTTGAAGGTTCCGAGGTCGCTCGAAACGAACATAGATTTGATCCTGTTGACCAGAGAACTGTGACTCTTGGCAAAGGTCCCGGTTGCAGCCCTTCTGCGTTTGTAAATATGGTAGCTCTCGTTGGACCACAGAATGAAGAAAGATCTGGCGTCGGGTTGGCCTCCTGCTTAGCAATCTTTTCCCCAAAAAAACACAAGTCCAATAGCTTTATTCGTTTATTTTCCGCCGCCAGTATATTGTTTCAGTCCGCATCTTTGATTCGGGAAAATAGAACGTGGTGCCGCCGGTATTACTTTTCCTCTGCTTTTGTATTGAGTTTCTCACTCTTTTCGATTTGAAACGATTGGACGAGATCTCATCTACTCGACTTCCTTTGACGCTCAACGCCGGATTTCGTTCTTATTAGTTTCCTTTGAGCGAAATTACCGTCAGATCTCTGGAAAGCTTTTTCGTTGACCCGGAATAATCTAATACGAGCTCACTTTAATTTCTGGATTAGGGCCAATGAAGACGCGCCGTGAATTAGTTCGATTAACAGTCTATGGACTTGCCCCACTGCTGCAATGGAAGTCCTTTTGAAGATCTCACCTCTCTTCATATACATTCAGAGGACCGCAGACTTGGGAGCTGTAAGGCTTTTGCTGACACGTAATGCTTCCACTAGGGCTAGGGCAAGCCTCCAAGGAACGATTTGGCAGTTCAAACTAGAAGAGGCAGCTTGACATTATGTCAGAATGGAAGAACTTTGAGATGTCATTCAGCGTTAGCATTTTCTCATGGGAATGGGGGGAGAGAGGGGCGTTCCAGATTGAGGAGGTCGCTCGGCAGTGGTTCATTGAGGGTTCTGTGATGGGGGTCAGACCTGGATTGGAGTACGCCACGATATATCAAGCGGAAATTTTAGCCATAAAGATCCGCGCAGAAGAGATCCTGACCAAAGGACTCTAGGGCCAGTGGTTCTACATATTCTCATACAGCCAGGCTGCTCTAAAGGCCCCCACAGTTTACACCTTCAGATCCTGGTTGGCATAGGAATGTCCTCAAGAGCTCAAACGACTCAGTGCCCATAATAGACTGTCTCTTATCTGGGTCCCGGGTCATAGAGAGCACGAGGGCGATGAAAAGACACCTTGCAAAAAGGGGCACAGAATTCCTATCAATCAGGCCTGAGCCACACGTATGAGTGACGAAAAGTCGTGAATCGTCAGGTGGTCCGAATAGCGCCCATTCGCATCGCCAGCCACGGGTAACACAGGCGAAATGGCTCATTATGCCTTCTTGTTCAAGAGCGAAGGCAATGCTGACACTCTCCAGACAAGATTTCAGAGTACTAACTAACCACTGCTAACTTGGGCATCTCAGAAGCAGTTGAGTACAGATCGTGAGGTGAGCTAGACTAAACGGCAGAGCACGTCCTATGCAACTGCCCAGCCAGGCGCTTTGAATACTTCTCCCAGGGGTTCATCGGGCGGAGACTGTAGCGAAGGACATACTCAGCTTCCTGAGGGGGACTGGTACGTACGACGTCTTCTATTAGGTAAGGGATAGCGTTACAATAGGCCCATGTGTGACCGTAGTTACAAAGCATAGGTCTCGTGTGCCCTCGAATAGCCCGTCATTAGGCTGGGACGAGTAGATAAACCACCTACACGCAAGTTGATTGCTTCCCGAAAACTGTGAGGACTGAACGAGAACCGAGCGCTTATTGCTGGGGGAAAAATAGAGGAAAGGTGGCAAGTACGATTTACGATCTCAATAACCCTTGTACACTGCGACTATTTACTGGAGGCGTTTATCACACCTTCATGGGATTAATCTACAATAAAACTGAAATGACCTCACAGAGAGGAGATGTAATGACTTCTCTAGCAGCATTTAAGTCGTCATAAGAAAGACTGAACGGTTGGTATAATTGAGATAAACTGAGGGTAGGTTAGTTGCAGCCGATTACCAACCCTTCCCCGCAATCTTTTCAAGCAAACTAATTTAGTTAACCAATTAACATCCCAGTTTATTGATCGATGAAATCATTACGAACAACTGGATAACTTGAAGAACACGAATTATAAGTGAAAACAAGGATAAATATTTGGCGTGTAGCAACACACAACTTTTCGTATTCGACGATCTGCAAAATACGAAAGCAGTCTTCTCCTTCGAAGCATTTTTACAGAAACATTCTTGGAAAACAAAGCGTAGGTACTAATCAGTTGAGAGCACCTCGTAAGTTGAATTGAAATCGTTAAAGTTGGTTTTGTGAAAATTGGAAAAACGAACACTGACGTTCGACAAATCTCATTTTCCGAGCTATCGTGGCTTCCATCTCCGTTCAACGGATAGCTACAGAAATAGCAGTGGAGTACGAAATATGGGCTCAATTTCACTCACTCGTTTTTTCGGTCGCTCTGGAAAACACGGTTTTTCAGGTTCACAGACCGACTAAAAAAATGGGGATGTGCGATAAATCCGTCGACGAAACCGATCAGATTAGTTGAGGGTAGAAACCAGTAACTCGATCTTCCTTATCCGTTCACCTTCGTTCAAAAGTTTCGCGCGCCTGCTATCGATCGGGCGATTCTTGAGAACATTCGAGATCTCGAAATAAAACGAAACATCGTAGGAACAACTTATAGTAGTATCATGAATGTTTTCTTTAAAATGAAATAATCCCCGCTCGTATTTTGGAAAATGTGCATATTCAACTGAGCATTCATTTATACAATACAATTAACGAATGCGTAGCTCCACACGTCAGGTCGTTGAATGGAAGGAAACTGACCGGATGCTAAATAAAACAGTAAAATGGGGTTTTGAAAAATCAAGCTATTAAAACTCAATAAAGACTGAGTATTTCGTAAGAAATAAATTAGCGTGATGAGGGTGAGTGAGGACTGTATTACTCTTTGACAGAATAGGGATATGAGTTTGAGTGTGACTACTTAAGCGCGAACAAGGGGGCTCTGAATATGTGAACTGCTTGCGCGGGGAACTAGATTAGAGAGAGAGTGAGTAGAGCTGAGAGTCTCTATGCTTTATAGACTTATTACTACCACTACTTACTTTATTACTACCACTTTAATTTTCTTGAAAAGGCTGGCATAATTTGAACAGAAAAGTTTCTTCGAAATGGAGTTTCATCACACTCTTTGGTAAATTATTGTGCTGCTCTCGTCATCTTCCCACGAATGAAAATTGTACAGTATTCTTACAATTTTTGGAGCTGTCCTGAGAAAAAAACACATGGTAAAATACAATTAACGAATGCGTAGCTCCACACGTCAGGTCGTTGAATGGAAGGAAAGTAACAGGAGGCTGGTCATTGGCAAAAGAAAACAGTAAAAACGAGGTTTGGAAAGATCAAGCTATTAAAACTCAATTAAGACTGAGTATTTCGTGAGAAATAAATTAGCGTGATGATTATGAGTGAGGACTATATTACTCTTTGACAGAATAGGGATATGAGTTTGAGTGTGACTACTTAAGCGCAAACAAGGGGGCTCTGAATATGTGAACTGGTTGCGTGGGGAACTAGAGTGGAGAGAGAGTGAGTAGAGCTGAGAGTCTCTCTGTGATGCTCATGAAGCGTTTATTATGATAACTATCGTTTGTATTGAGTTCATGTTTTTCAAACCAATATTTTGGCGTCCCATGAAACCTGTAGAAGTTGGTTTGATTCTGCCATTTTCTCTGAATCGTGTTAACAGACACATACACACACACACCATGCACCCAATAGTGTTTTTTGGACACATTACCCCGTGAAAGAGAAGATCAAGATCTGAAGAGAAAAAAATGTTTTGTTTTTTTTTCCAGCCAATTACATAATTTTCCTTTCTACTGCGTGGAGTCAAGAAAATCAAAAGAGGCATACTTTCGTTACTAGCTTCAGATGAGCCATTAACTAATGAATTCCTACATGCTTTCCTGCATAAACATTCGTACTAGAAACTATTGAACGAAGGTGAAAGCTAAAAGGTTCAAACCTTGTTTTTGAACCTTTCCAATTTGTTGTTGTAAACCAGGTATGACTGTCTTATTTACACAACACTTACATACGAATCAAAAGAACTGCGATGGGGGGTAATTCCAGCAGTTGATTAATTATGATCATTTAATGAATGGTTCTAGTGTGACGTATATTAGTTGATAATACGAGCAATTGCTGCGTGTCAGTAAAGCCTTTGTGTCTACACAGCTAAGATAGTTGTCTTCTTTTGTTCTGATAATGTTTGCTCAAAGTGATGCTCATGAAGCGTTCAGCGAGATGTCGCAAATGGCAACTCTCTTTTCTCTTCTTCAGTTGTGCGCCCATCTAGAGCCCTCGAGGGCACTACAACCAGAGGCTCATCAGTCAAGCAGTTGTCGCCTGCGCCTCTTTTCTAGATTTTTCTTCTGTTTTCAACGAAACCTTCCGCCCTTTGTGTCAGGCGACGGAAGAAAACGCTCGACATATCGATTCGCTGGCGCCCAGTGAACTTTTGGTGATTTCGTCCCAGTCCCTACTCTTCGAACGGATCCCGCTATTTTCGTCGAGCTGGAGGTTTCGGGGAATCAGCATTTCCGTGTGATTTCGTTATGTATGGAAACCGATTCAACGTCAGGGATATTTTGAGCTCAGCGAAACTTGAATAATTAGGGAGCCGGCTTACGTCAATATGGCGAGATTGATATGCGCTTCTCTACACAAAAATGTGGAAATCATATTAGAACCGAAGCGGAGCTTGAAAAAAGCTAATTGGCTGGTCTTAAATTCGTTACTAAAATAATTGAATGAATTGCCGCAGGGTTCTTGGAACATTGCCAGTCCTGATCTTATTACGACCGCAACTGGACCAACAAAGTCAAGGTCTTGATATTCCAGTCCGATACTTGAAACGGCTTCACTGCGACCTCTCACGACTAGATCTTGGCAAAGTATGACACGCGGAACCACAGTTGTGTCAATGGAGAGTGGCCGATCATGTTTAGCCGATTCTTGTAGCATTCTTCCACTTCAAATCCAATCATCTTCATAAATTAATACTAATAGTGGTACAACGATTGAGAACTATTTCAGTTACTTAACGTAACGGTACCTGATAAGTACGTTTAGTGAGCAGAGCTTGGGGCTTGCTACGGCTATGCATGGGATACGTGTGAATGCGATTCACAACAGTGGGAGGGGAGAGGGCTGCTCCTAGAAGACTTCATTTCTTCATCACTCGCACGAGAACTCAGCAACGGGCTACTATTTCTCATACTGCCCAGTAGTTTAAGAGGCTCAGACTTGGTTCCATGTCTTCATTATTCAGCTCGTGGAAGAGGTGGCAGCAGCATTTTTTTAAGCCCCTTCCCTGGAGCTTCAAATACACAAAAGGGTCAACAAGCTGACATTGAGCTCAGGTTTTATTTAGCATTTGGAATGAGGGACAGCCTTGCTTTCTTCCAATATTGGGGGAAAGTACCTGGTAGGAGTATGCACATAAGTCCTGAGAAGGAGCGTCGGATAGGTCTTCGCTACAGTTTCGGTACTTCGGCAGGGATCTACTGGCCTGTGTCGGAGTGACTCGACGGCCTTCCTGATTGCTGTGCTGAGTGCGGCTATCTGGTAATCAAACCCCAAGTGATCCACATCAACTTCTTCTTCCACTCGCCTCCAGCAGGCACGTACGCTGTAGTTAATGGCCTGGCTTCCCTATCGTCTGGATACCAGAAGCAAGACAGCTAGCGCCCACCGTGTGGGCTTAGTTTCGCCTATCCCTTGAAAGTGTCGGTCATTTCTTCTACAAACGTTTTCTGACATTAACTAGTGAAGAAACTAAGGACGCTGAGAATAGTTGGATGCAGGTCGTGCTGTGACCTCACACCACCGCAGCTGGTCCAATAAAACCCCTACACTAGCACTTCCTTGAGCGAAATCTCAACCAGATGCAGGTAGAGTAGCAGAAGCTTACGGCAGAATGAAGGAAAAGTGACTGAAAGAGATGGGAAGTCTGCCAAAAATCCCATTTGGTATCTAACTGTGCCCGCCTGCTCAGCAATTCAATCAGGTGAAGCCTATGGTTTTTATAAGCCAAAAATGGTTAACAAAAACGCACGACTCGTCCCTGCCGTCCAGTTGCCTACAGGTGTCTGGAATGTGTAATTGTCGTCGTTCCGTTGTGGTCATGTGACTCGACGGCCTTCCGGTCGTTCCGGTCGCCTTTCGTATCGTTTAATGCTGGATCGCATGGGATGGACCTCGAAGGTTTGAGAGTTTGAGTTACGTCAAGCTGTGCAAGAAAAAATAATAGTTGTTGCGTGATGATTTGCAGCCTTTTTATTGAAAATTACTAGGGGAGTTCCCTCTGGAAATCGCATTGGAAGAGGAATCGACCGAATAAGTTTACCATTCATCAAGTAAATCCGTGAAAAAATCGTGGTAAACCCATGAAGTGGGAACATCGCGGACGGGAGAAGGGGGACCCATCGATCGGATGGCGGCCTCGAGCTCCCACTGAAAAACTGGGAGGGCTACAGCTGCAATTTTTTCTCAACTTAACGCGTGAAATGGTGAGGCAATGATAACTCTACCCGAATTCTGCTACAAGTGCGGTGCAATGTGCGGAAAATCAATTTTTATCGTCAGAAATGAACTCGGAACATTTCAATTCGTCTCGTTTTGCTAGACCATCAAAACTTTTCGCTATCGCAGTCCCTCAACAGTCCAACTGGTATGTTGGATTCGTGTGGTTGGATGTTGAAAAGGTACGGTAAAGGTTGATGGGCAGTTCAGCAATTTGCGTGAAATCGTCTATGAAGTAGCACAGGCCCGATCTTTCATCTCATCATTGAAAAGGAATGGGAATTGCAAATGACGCATCACTTATAGTGACGGGAGAAACCTGAGAGGAAATTATAAGAAAAACGAAAGATATTCTTACCACCATGCAGAAATGATTCAACTCTAAAAGTACGATAATGTACTATCACAAAACTAAATTTATCGAGTTCGCCCCTAGGCCCACATCTGTGCCGAAAATAAGAAAACTTGTCTGTCACGTAGAGATGGTGCGTGAAAGTTCCTCTCGTTCGATTATCGAGCAGGTCTCCAAATACAAAGTATTCAAGAGTTGTGACTGAAGAATGTGGGAACCTCACACCAATGGTTTAATTAGGAAATAAAGCATTATGACCTCCCTTTGCGTGGAAGTACAGTGATACATATCACTGCTACTAAAGAGGCTTTTATACTTGGAAATTAAACAGTACGGCGTCGTTGCATAGGGGATGACTCTTACATCTAAAATGTCACCATCATTTTTTATGCAAAAATTATTTATAAAAATTGTACTGAAACACCTAGAAGATGTGGACTACCCAGTGCGTAGCTTTTATATCTTAAATGAAAAGCGTGCCTTGAGTTACGTTTATAAAATGTTGTGGAATAGGTAAATGTCAAAGGCGTAAAATCCTACAAGAATTTAGGAGAGTACAAGAATAGGATTACTCTTCTGAAACCCAGGATGAATACAGCGCTAGGTATATGAATTTATCGTACGTGAGGAGTTGACATTTTCAATAACCTATCATGGAGATTAGTAGCAGATCAATTGTCCCTGGACTTACAATTTCCCTTTGTATACGGTTTCCTACTTTCCTTCGCTCCACAGTTCCTTCAGATCTTCACGTTTTGGTGCCGAAGTGTGCTCGAAAAACACTATTTGGGAAAATGGTCTCTCGCTCTCTCTCTCCCTCTCTCTCTCTCTCTCTCTCTCTCTCTCTCTCTCTCTCTCTCATTCACTCGCTCTCTCTCTCCCTCTCTCTCTCTCGCTCTCGCTCACTCTCTCTCTCTCTCGCTCTCTCTCTCGCTCTCTCTCTCGCTCACTCTCTCGCTTTCTCTCTCTCTCTCTCTCTCTCTCTCTCTCTCTCTCTCTCTCTCTCTCTCTCTCTCTCTCTCTCTCTCTCTCTCTCTCTCTCTCTCTCTCTCTCTCTCTCTCTCTCTCTCTCTCTCTCTCTCTCTCTCTCTCTCTCTCTCTCTCTCTCTCTCTCTCGCTCTCTCTCTCTCTCTCTCTCTCTCTCTCTCTCTCTCTCTCTCTCTATCTCTCTCTGTGTGTGTGTGTGTCTGTGAGCGCGATTGATCAAAAACCGCCCAAGCAAACCTCGTGAAACTTGATAGGTCGCACGTTATCATGGAACCACAAAATAATGGTATGAACAAAATCCGTTAAAAAATTACCATAGTTATCATAGTGCTGAAAACACTAAAAAAAATTTTCTCGAAAATTGCTACAACGGTTTTGACTAAATTTTTCGAAATAGACAGCTCCAATTGACACGCAATGCTGTATTGTCTCATCCGTCAGACACTGACGAGAGCAGCAAAATAAATTACCAAGCATTTCGACGAAAATCAATTTTAGCGCAGTTTTTTCCTCAAATGGCACGGGAATCTCCCGGAAAAATTGACGTGATAGTCCAATCAAATGCCTATACGATGAACGTTCGATAACGCCCATAAGAGCTATTTCAGAAACTCCAATAATTCAACCCCCACTTGCTACCGTTTCTCACAGTTTTTACCCAATTAATAATGGTCTTGGTTCAAGTAGGAGCAGCGCAATAAATTCAAGAACCATAAGGGGCCTTTCACTTTCACGTAGAAAGTTGCTATAAAGCGAATGAAAAACAGATTTGATTGATTGCTCGAGTCAAGGGAATCGCTGAATGCACGTGAGGCAAAAGACAGTTGTGCGAAGCGTCGCATCAGACATTTTAATTACATAAATATGGCGTGCTCAATATCTGTCCAGTTTCTAGGTAGTTAGCTAGATACATATTTCATAACTTTTTGATAATTTTCGAGATGTTCGACAGTTACTAATTTGTCGGAATTTTATTGTTCTGCTCTCGTCCCTTCCCCCAGGAACGGAAATGTTGTGGTAGTTTCAGTATATTTGGAATTATCAACATCCCCTCCCACGTTGTTAGTTGCCATTCCATTCGCTAATGGACGCCTCTAAGGCCTTCTCGATTACCCTCCTCTCGCCACTTCAGGATCGGAGCAGCGACGACCTTGCACGTTCCACACCTTTTCGCCTGTATTGTTTGTAAACCAACCGATCCACTAGGAGCCTGTATGGGGAGGGGGTGTGTCCGTGTGTACTTTAATAAAAGTCAAACTTCTGCTTAGGGAAAAACACACAAAACGGAATCAGAAATTAAATAAAGATGTAAAAAAATCGTATAATGAACAAAATTGCAAGATAACAAATAACTGCGATGTGGAGTTAACTCTGGTGAGGATTCTTGAGAGCCAGTCAGGATGAATGAAAGGCTTTCTCTAGGCCGACGTTACGCTTAATTTATTAAGCATCATCAGGGCTATAGGATATCACAGCAGGCAATTAAGTTACAATAAATTATAAGAAAATTATAGAGACGCATTGAACTAAATTATTGTTGAAAAAGATACCTCGGGAAATTGCTAATAGTTTCTTAAAATAATGACATTTGCAGGAAAAAAACAAACAGACCTTACTGGTAAACATTATATTGGACTAGTGTGGAAGTTTTTAACGAGGTTATGAGTAACAAGGAAAGTAAAAAGGAACATAGTGAAGAGATCAGAAAGAACTTGTAGTATGTCAAAACATGGAATTATTCTTATTTTGTAGAAAGAGATGGGATAAATGTGGCAATTGCCCTGAACTGTACGTAGGAGAAATAAAGCAATACATGTTTTCCAGAATTAGGGATCACAAATCTGGCATCAACACATTCCACACATACTGCATGCTGGCCGAAAACTCAATCAATGACGGACATACATTTGACAAGGAAAGCCATCACTTCAAACGTAAAATTGAAGAAATGGTATATCAAGATTTATATATTATGATATCCCCAACAGCGTGCAATAAAAGGGCTGACACTGCCAATCTTAGCAAAATTCATTCAAACCTAATAAACAATTACAACTAGCTATCATGTTTACCTAAGTTGTTTATCCCATCTCTTTCTAGAAAATAAGAATAACTCCATATTTTGACACACTTTAAGTTGTTTCTGATCTCTTCACTATGTGCATTCATAACTTCGTTAAAACCTTCTACACTAGTCCAATCTGTTTTTTACTATTAAGGGCTGCTTGTTTTTTTTTCTTTTTTTTCTCGCCTTTTTCGTCGTCCAACCTGCAGCTTATAGAACTAATTCACCTGATCGTGGTGTGATGTCCGACTGTATGTTTACCTACACGCCCAAGATCCTGGGTGTTGTTCCCAGTTATTGTCGACAACATCAGGAAGTTTTTTAATGGAGTGTGAAACACCGAGCCTTATGTCCACTGATACAACTCTCTACTCTTCAGGGACGGTCATTACGATGAGGAAACATGTCTGTGAAACGCGTTTCAGCCATCACCTCCAGTCTTTCAAGGGCACTACCCTCACGAGGTTTTCCTCTCTGCGACCAATTAGTATTTGTCCATTTGTCCAATTGCCTTGGCTCACTGCGAGAGCGTCAAGGACATTTAGGGAAGGTCACAGATGGCATTGCGGTTTAATTAATTGAAGATCAAGGAAATCCATGTTGTCGTGCTGGCACCTAAGAGCGTTGAGTCTTTAATGTAAGTAACACGCGATTGAACTAGGTTTTGAATCGAGGGAGAGGAATCTCGACTAGGAAATCAAGGGCAAGGCCCTTCGTAATGAAGACTACTGAAGATTCATGCGATAAATGGGGCTTTCATAAAAAAAGTAAGCAGCGTCCAGAGGTAAAGTAACCGGTAATTGCCGAAAGTGTCAAGGCACCCTCATAGTGAGTCAAATAGAACCTATTCACTAGCTGTCCCATTAATCCCAGTAATTGTCTGTTCATCAGGGCTTGAGAAATAGCGATAATTCTTCAGAATGGGTTTGTGGAACCATTCTGATGAATTATCGCTATTTCTCAAACCTGACGAAGCTCAATAACTTGGGCTTAGAGCAGTCTTGAGACTCTCAAAAAACTTATCGTAACGTAACTGTGCATAAATGTAGTATCAGTCGCCAAACGTGGCACCTGTAAACTAATTGTTACACCGAGCAGGGCTGAGAGTTAGAGAGAAGAAACCCCCACAAAATAACCAATTTTAATTTCAGTACGTGAACGTTTCCAAGTGTTCCTTTCTGTTCTCCTCGTGTGTTTGTGTATGTATACAATGATTTGAATTTTCAAAGTAAGGATTATGTACGTGAAGACGTTGAAAAAAGTCTGTTGTGCTATCGTCCCCGACCTCTCCAAGCGTGACCTGTGTACAACGAGCCTAAACGCACGAAATTCACACTCAACTTACTGTAGTACGCAACTATTTTCCCCGACTATTTAGCCACCGCCGCTATCCCATCGCATAATCACCATCGAGAACCTGAACTTTTCACCTGAGAGTGCGAGCACCCTGCCTCGCGACTTTCCGCCACTCGAGCACCACCTTCCTAGCTCTGGCGTATTTGATTTCAATCAAGATACTTTTAATTTATCGATTTGTTCATTTATAATTTTATGTGGACGATCAGAGTTGTTTTCTTTTGGTTTATTATAACTTCATAGTCAACATTTCAGTTCACTTCAACTAACGCTTTTTATCTTTCCAACCCCTCGATCCGAGCGCGCTTAGTCGAAACAGTTCGACGAGGCAGAAACCATGTTTGTACTACGTTGAAATCTTTTCGGCTATTTTATGTCTTGTCCCAACTTGTTTCCTTCTGCCTTCCCCCTTTTCCAATTTAAATGGTTCAGGCATATATTTTAGCGTGTATGAATTTTCAGTATTTGTATGCATGGATATATACAACCATTGGGAATGAAAACACGAAGAAATGTTTCATACTGATGACGGTCACCATAAATAAGTAAACCATTACCCTCGATAGTATTCTGTTAGAATCAAACGGAAATGGGCATCTGATTCACAGTAGTGATGCTCATTCAAGCTCGTGAAGCCGATGAAGAAACGTGAAGTTGTGCGTTTTGCTACCTAAGCATAGTTAGTCATGACGCTCCAAGACCACTCCAAAGTGCTGTCATTGTGAGGCTTAGATAGGTGCTGGACCGTGGGCTGCCGGGAGTTCACGAGCATTTCTACCATTGTTTGCTCGTGTAAAACATTTGTGCTCCCTATTCTTGAGTATGTCTCCGCCATTAGGTCGCCCCAATACACTGTCCACAAGTACACTCTGGAGAGGGTGCAACATAAATTCTTTCGCTACATTAAGTCCAAGCAAGGGATTCCACCGCACGGTGTGGATTGAGAGTCCTCGTCGGCGGAAAGTCGCTTGCTTCCATGAAACAAAAGACGCTCATCGGTGCTTTCCCCACGAAATCGTAAATAATGAGTTAGACTAGCCGCAATTAATTTTTCCATCCCACGTCTCTCAGCCCGTTCATCTTTCCTTCTCCATCTGCCCTTTCCTCCGACGACCTCCCTCATGAACAGCTCATTCGTTCTTGTGTTCCTATCCGAACTTAGACATTTTCAGTAGCCCCGTGTTTAGGCTTTTGGCTTCACTATTGTTCTTGTGTTGAGTTCGGTACGAGCACATTACTGTGCCTTGGTTTCACTTGAAATTAGGCTTCTTCGTTTATGAATACATAAATATTGAAAATATGGTCAAGGAGCCTGGGCAGCAGTCGCTTAGAGTTAATCTTGAAAGCAATCAAGGAAACCATGACCTTTACTCGTGACGAAATAGGAGCTAAATCAGGGCAGTCAGGAGTATCTACCACACTGCACAAGCGCAAATGGTGGGTCTAGCAATAAGCAAGTTTCTGTGAAGATTTCAGGCCTATCCAATTAGTTGCGGAACAGTAGCTTTGAAAAGAAGCTAGGGCGTTCAATTTGGGACAAAAATTGTCCTCCGCAGCCTGAATCGCCAAGTTTGTTAACCGGCAAAATGAGATGCTGGGGTTGCTGATATCGTGAGTTCACGCTTTCGGATATTGACGGCCTTTTGTGAATACCTCGACGAGAGAAGTTTTTTGACTAATGACAATATACATGTTGTTTCGCGGTTGATGCAACAAACATTGAGGGAAGCTCGACTGAACATGGATTATCAAACAGCCAAACGCATCTTTCTAGCTCTCATGATTTACTTTACTAGTTTTTTGGAAGAAAGAAAATATTATTCCTATGCATCAATATGGATTTTAATCAGGAAGAAGCACGCTTGATGCCATAATGTTTTTGCTTGAGAAAGTAAAATCAGCCTTGGATAACGGTGAGAAGGTTCTGGTGGTGTTTAAGGACATGACCAAGGCCTTCGACACTATTCGTCACATGGGCCTACTGGAGACACTCACAGATCTGAAATTCGATCCTTCATTTATCGAGTGGACTGCCAGCTATTTGTCTAACCGAGAACAAAGAGTTAAAATAGATAATCACTGAAGTGATGCAAGAACCTTCACCTACTCAATTCATTCCCCAAGGAACAGTACTAGCTCCGATTTATTTCATCACATATATCGCTGAGTTACTCCGTTGTGATATACGGGGGGACATGGTATGTTTTGCAGACGACTCTTCCATGATAGTGACAGGAAATTCTTGGGATGAGGTGATTTCAAAAACATCGAGTAATATGTCGGTGGTAAACAACTGGTTGTCATCAAAGAGTCTTATGCTAAATTTTTCTAAAAAAAATTTCATGGCCTTTTCATGGTCAACAAATCAAATACCAGCTATTGGGCAAATTTTTTGTCATGTACATACAAACTGTGCAGAAAATTGCACTTGTCCCTCTATTGCTAAAGTTGCCCAAACTAAGTATCTAGGAGTAACTATTGATCAATGCTTAAAATGGGACCCACACATTAATCATTTAAATAATAAGCTTCGAAGCCCCTCCATATCTGCCGGGAAGTCAGAAATTTTATGTCGCAAAAATTAAAGAGATAATTTTATTTTGCTTTAATACAACAATCTTTGATCATTTATGGAACTGTGGGTTGGGGTACTGCACATAAAAATAAAATTCAACAGATTATAATCACTCAAAAATTGTTTATTAAAATCCTCCTTAAAAAACCTAGGAGATTTCCTTCCGACGAATTATTTAAAATATTTAAAGTAATGAAAGTGGAAAATTTAATTGAAAAGACCATGATAATTTACACGCACAAAATGTTTATCCAGGGGAAGATAAAAGTAGTTCTCTCTCAAACGAGAAGTGGTGAAAAAATTACATTAATAGCGCCGCGTCTAAATTCTGCTTCAGCTCAGAGGTTTTATTTATCCAATGGGGTCTGCTTACATAATAAACTACCTAAATAATTTATATCAACAAAGGCGACACTAGATGAGTTCAAAAATAAACTAAAGGACTATTACTTTCAGAGTTGATAACTTATGCCATATGCTATTTATACAATAAATTACAATTAATTTATAAGCTATTTACACTATAACTTGTATTTAGTTTTGTTAATACAACAAGGATATTGACCCGAAGGTACTCCGCAGCCCAGCGCGGGTATTACCCAAAGGGCTGCGTAGCATATTGATCATTTAATGTTATAAATTTGTAAATAAGTATTATTCAATAAATGCATTTTCAAAAAAAAAATCTCAATTTGTTGCCCAGATATGGTTTTTTAAGAAACCATGGTTCGCCATAGAAACCCTGATGTCCCTTCCTCTTGAAATAAATTAAAACTTAAGTGAATTTTCTATACGCCCAGTGCATACGAACTCCTAAGCACCCCATTTACAGTTTGAACATTGAAAATTGAAATAAAAAGTTTCTGAAAATACTTGTACGTCAACTGCATTGAAAAAATTTCAAAAGAATTAAATTTCAGGAAATTTGCAAATTTAGTTGGATTTCTAATGGTATGGTTAACATTGCGAGCCCTCATTGATTTAATGGAGAAATACAAGTTTGTCACCCCAATGAAGCGCCACGCAGCTCTACGGATAGCTTTTACTGCCTTAACCATGTTAAAGTGGATTTGTTTTATTCTTCGTTTAGTTTGCTTGCCGTGTAGAGAAGGAAATAGGGCATGCTTAATCTCTTCATTGTCGTCGTTACTCTACGATTTCATCGACTTCTCCATATGCGGGTTGACTCACTTATTAACTTGCCCAACTTATTTATTCATGCACCTCTCAATTATTACTGATTCCCTCCTAAAGCTTAAAACCCGTCAGGTTGACCGAATCCGTGCATTCCTTTTAGGCACGTCATTACTTCTTTTACAATTCTAATCCTTCCGTTTCGTCTAAAATATTGATGGTAAATGGGAAATTGTGGGGACCAGAAAACGTGGAACTTCGTAGTGAGTTGGATGATTGTTAGTTGGCAGTTGTGTGCTGGCTCGTTGGAGGGGGGTGAGGGGGATGAAGGGTGAAAGAAACCGTCTCGTGCAGCTTTCGTGTTATACAATATTGAGATGAGGCGAGGGAATCGGGCGGCACGGAACGGGAAGGCGCAATCGATAGTCTCTGAGCAACCGCCGAGTTATTTGGAAATAAATGGGGCCTCACTCCCGGGCGTCCGAGACCGTTCTCCCACTCTAGCTCCAGTTCCGTTCACAACTTTACAGAATTCAGCGTTTTCGTACATAATCAATTATAGCCATTTGATGATTCCTTCTTCGATTCAAACCACAATATAAATGCCAAGGTGTGCTGAACCAGGCACAGTGCAGCATCCAATGCTGAGTAAAAACCTGTTTAATAGATTTATGTCAAAATCATGACATTAGGAAACGAATTTTTACAACGTTACTTGTAAATAAATAATACGATGGATCAATGATTCAACCCATAATTTAGTATTCTCACTCTGTGTTAGCTAAATAGATTTGATTGTGAAATACACAATTAAAATAAATTTATTATTTCATTAAAATAAATAAATGCACTTCAGAATATAGTAAAGGGGAGATTGATTAGTGTTACGTCACTAAAGGATGTAGTGGTGCAGCTTCTCCGATTAGTACATGTTCACAGATGTCATCACTCGTCATACAACCAGCTTCAGAGCTCTAAAACTTCAATGGTTTTCTTGATACAGCAGCGCCATTTTTCTACCTGAACGTTGTGCGTTGTGTGAACATACAAGGTGGTTGTCAGGGGTGGAGAAAACGCTGCAATGATAGTCGTCAGTTTGGCGTTTTAAAACTGTCCCAAGTACACGAAATATTTACAAGCTGTGCTCTGATGGAGTGTCTCTGTCCTCTATAACCTTCATAGGAAGAGGTGAAGAAAGGAATGAATCAATCTTGGCACAACAAGCAACGTCCCCATCCCTACGTGAGCCCGTTAACGTGCTGTCAGTAAAGAATCATAGCAAAGTAGCAGCTATTTTTCAAAGCTCTTTTATTCAACTTTCTCGACTCACAAAGAAATTGTGGAAGCCGTTATCCACCCCTGTCAAAGCCAGGTTGATTCTTCTTTCTTTCTCTATGCATTTATATGTTATGAGCTTGAGCATTTCTCCTGTGTGCATATACACAATTCCCTTCACATCCTCCCGTGTGTCTTGGTAATTAGCGTGGCATGCTCCTCGTGTCCGTACGTGGGAATGTATAAGAGAACAGGACACTACCCAAAGCTTAGGGAACACTAATTAACTGAAGTCGTAGTCACCCGAGCCTTATTTTTCGACTCCACAAAGCGTTAGGGACTCGGCTTCAGCCCCATAGAACGAGTGCTGGAATCTTTATTCCCCTCAATGTATTCCATGATAATCATCCACTTTAATCCTTTCACTTTTGTACGTTCTATTATTCGTAACTGTAGAGTCAGTTTGTCGATTTTGGTTCTGAACCCCAGTGGGTACTGTGAAATGTTTCATATCTGATAAATATAACTCTCTCTTGACAGTTTAGGAACAGCCATTACGATAAGGAAACCGACCTGTACCTATTTTTCCACATGTACACTGTACACGTACGAGTACGTTGGGATTGGTTCACGCCAAATACGGTATGCGCCGTTTTCTTAACAAGATTCCCACTCATATCATATTAGCGTTAAAAAAAGGTGGCAGTCCAATAAACTAGCTATACAATGAGAGTTTAATAAAGCCCTTAGATAATTGCGAGCAACCTGTGGAATTCCTAATTCGAACTGTACTTCCACTAGAAACCAGTCTTCACAGTTTTTACCCCTTAGTTGCAAAACTGAATCCTTCTCAAAAAACCTTGCAAATTATTACACAACGGTTTATTATTCTCTTGAACAGCTTGACCTAGTATTACTGCTCCGAGACCCATTCCATTCGATTCAGCATTGAAAAATACTAGTAAACCATACGAAACATGACCTGACTACAATGGAACTACGGAAAGTAAATATTCCCCCAGCGCCAGGCGGCCGCAAAGACCTGTCCACCCCGTCAGGCAAAAAGAGTCGGGGAAATTGGGACGGGGAACCTCGAACCGAACGAACCCTCGGCAATTGGCACGACGTTGCGAGTTGAGCGGGCAGGTGGTTTTGATGAGACTTTTAGAACTAACGACGAGACGTTTCCTTCCTCTGTAGTTCCTGCGAGTTCTTTCAATTAGTTGACATTGGCTCACTATAATTACTGTAATTTCCGTATACGCAGTTGTACACGTCTGATACACATTCCATTCAACCCTGGATGTAAAAATACCTTGAAAACGATACAAAACACGGCGTATTTGCGATTGTCCATAACAGCCATGGGCTTCGTCCGATCGGATTGCCGAGATGGCGGGCACAACTAGACACCAAATGGAATTTTTGTGCGAAAGAAAGGATTTTTTAGACCACGCTAAAAGCACAAAACGGCCTAGACGACGGACGGACATAGCAGATTTGGAATCCCCATGTCTTGAAACGTTAAGTATCAAATTTTGAGGGGGGGTTGTAAAAAATTTTTCCTGACTGAAAACATAGGGTTATTATTCAGAATTAATAATAAACCAAAACGTGTGGTATAATTTCACGAACCAATTGTGCAACGATTACTCAATAAAGGTCATGTCATACGCAGGAGCAACTCCATTATTTCCAAAACTTTAAGTGCGACCACTTTCAACACAAAACGTGGGGATATGTTTGCGGTGGACTGCGGATGGTGGCAAAACCGTTGCCACCACCTGTGCAGTTCGCCACTGTTTATATTAGCGGGGGAGCCACATTTTAGTCTTATAACGGCTACTGACATCGCTGACGAATCTTCCCCTGTTTTAAGCCAGTGATCAAGTATTTAAATTCCCTTTATATTGTAAGGTAAGCGATCAGAGCTTGGTGTTTCATTTTCCCCGTTGCCTCTTTATTGTCATTTACTACAATCCGAGCATAGGTTATTGTTTCATTCTAAAAGGAGTTCATTTCATTTCATTTCTATTTTTTCCTGATTAAATTCAAATGGGTCCTATTCGGTTTATAATTTCATTTCCCAGTACTTTCCTGAGAGGCATTATTTTATTTATTTTCATCAAGTGAGTATAATTGAGTGTATTTAATTTGTTCGTTTCTTTGGGCCCGGACACGACTTTCACTCGTGTTTTGTACGCGGGTAATTAGTAAAATAATTCCCCAAGTACGTCACAAATTGGTAGCAGAGCCTTCCCGAATCACCCCTCTCGAAAATACGTCGCGCTTGCCAAGCGTATTTTCCGCATTTTCGCTCGTACAAAAATCGTGCACCTGTTCAGGTTCCTGTTGCGTCCTGTTCGTGTTCATTGCAACCCCCCGTCCCTCCCTGTTCTTGTCGATAATCAATCAAGTATATTTTTTTTCTCGTAAGGCATCGAAATAAAGATTTGATTCAAGCTATCACAACTTGTCACGCTACCCGTCAAAACTCCTGGTCTGACAATTGGGTCTTCAAATCTGTGATTCACGAATAAGTTAATTCTCTTCCAAGATCACTCTTTTATACGACATTAAAAATTGTGTGAGAAATTCCGAAGGAAGCGAGTACAACCGACTTTAGGGGCCTTTGGCGACTAGCTCATCGAAATCACCTGGTGCCGTACAAAAAAATTAGGAGGAGCTGCAACAGAAATGGGGAGTACTTGGAGTATAATTTGAACGACAAGGTCTTTCTCAAAACATTCATCCTGTCGAACTAAACCAAAATTATTCGGAATTTGTTCTATACATTTTCTGGATCGTACACGATAATAACTCAGTAATGACGATATCAAAACCGCGCATATTTCCCAAATAAATAGAAACGCCTCACTCCAAGAAAATTAAAATAAGTACATAAATTAAGAAATTTGAACCACGAGTGTTTCCAAGAGTACAATAACGACCAGGAAAGCATTTGAAAGAGTTGTACGTAGTATTTAACGTATCTTGACCGAGCGAAGACACAATAACTCACGTTCTCAACCTTATCGGTGATCACAACCAATGGCCAGGGAGACACGACCCATCGTCATGCTGGAGGGCTTGCAAATCTCCATTGTATTCATGATCACCCAGGATCTCTAGACTCAGTGGCAGTAACGCTGTGCTCCATCATGCTGGAGTTCTAATGTGGCACTTAGGACTACGCCAGCAAACACAAAGTCCGGGTGAAGGCATCATGCGGAAACCAGAGGACGCTAGGAAGCTATTTGAAACCGAACCACCAGCACACGTGCAGCTGTAGCCGTGAATAACCCTGGAGGCAAGCGCCACACTGTGCCTCCCCTCTTCAGCACCTTGGGCGTGCAGGAGTACAGCATAATGACGTCATATGCTGTGCTCAAAATCTCGTATTGCAGCTACTGACTACCCGTAACATCTACCCTGCTCGAGAAGTGGCGTTACTAGCTGCTAACGAGGTCTATCACAATTTCAAAATTCTCAATTTCTGCCGCTTCCCTAATTCTGAAAATTAAACTATCCGAAACTCAGATGTACCACAGAATTCATAGTTTCGTTTGCTTTCGACTCATTCATTTCATTTTTCGTTCATTAATTATACCATTCTTTTCTTTAAATAATTCCATAATAGAGAAAGGTTCATATAATTTATATTTTATTATAGTTCCCACGATTTTCACCCCTTGTTATTCCTTTAAATGCTTTCGTTTACCCCGGTAAGGATACATTTGTGACGACCTCTGGCTCATTGCACAAACGATACAAAGGATGAAGACTCGGGATACATAAGAAAGAAAATAAACGGACTTCCACTAAGAGAAGGGACGGATCGAAGCAATAACTTCGTACGAAATCTGACAGTATATTTACACCTCTGAAACCCGAGCTTAAGGCGAAATAACTTGCCTTACAAACCGAAGGTGGAGAATGAACGGTCAAGAGACCAGCTAAGCCGCCTCTTAAGCCCTACTATTTCCGGAGGAAGTTTCTCTATTTGTACCGCCCCTCACCCCATATCCTACCTACCCATCAACCTTTCCTCATTCTCGCTCTATATAAACTCACGACAGAGAAAGTAATCCAGGACCCTGCTTCAAAATTACGTCGGGAAATTTTCTGCGCGTTTGCCATCCACAGAATTTTAAATTCCCAAAATGCCAGTACTGACGGAGAGCTAAAAATCATCAGTTCCTACAAACCTCGTGTATTTAGAAAAACCACGTCTGCCGCTCCATAGCCGGTAGAATGTAGTTCTTCCCTTTCTCGCAGACGGGGTTTGAAAAAAGAAGACTGTTTTGAACAGTTGTTGTGGAGTCACGAGATTTCGGCTAATAAGACTAGTACACATAGAGAATCGAACGAACCCAATCTGTCACACCATGCCCGATGGAAAGTTCTGAACAGACGGTACATAAAAACGAACACTCTTTGGTCTGGAAATTGAACTACCTCATTTTTACCAGAAAAAGTAGCTACCGCGGGTTCGTTGAGACTGTTCAACATACTCCCCACGACGCAACTGGAATAACTTTCCGGAAGGAAACAGTAAAAAACGACAAAAACAATGTATGCTGAAGTGATTTAAGAGAGCAAGTACGTGATGAAGAAACGAAACCCGAAGAAAGTGCAGGCAACTCGGCTCAGATAAGAAAACTTTTGGAAGATATAAGATGATGGGTGCCGGTACTCGAAAATCGTCACTTTTCGATAAATAATTGGACTTTTTTGGGGGCTGATGAACGTTTGGTCGATGAAACTAGTTGGCATACGGTGACAAACAAACGTGTTTTGCAACCCTATACTCGGTGTGGGTCGAATGCCCTGGGATACGGTACTTCAACATCACCAATTCATGTAGAAAAAAATTAAATTACTTTCCTTAGCCGTAGAAAGCAAGAAGGAAATTTTTATAATCGGCTGACAAAAAAAGGTCAAGTTTTTCTTAGGTCTTCATTTATCAATAGTAAAAAACCGCCATCTGGCTAGTTTGCGAACGCTAGTCAAAGAAAACGGCTCAACCGAGTCTGCTCAGGCAGTTACACAGTTATTCTTCAGGCCGTTGGGAGACGCCAAATGCGGATATACTTTTTTTTTCAAAGTTGCTCCAACGATTTTGATAAAACGTTTTGAATTTTTGAACAGTTTTGGTTGGAGACTCCCTGCAACTTTGATATTAAAAAAACCTAACGTCTCACCACAGGCCTGTATTTGAAAATCTGATGTTTCGTGGGAATTGATTTGATTATTTGTTCGCCGGCTTGTAAGGAAGTTGACGAACTTACAATCCAAATGTTGACGACCAACAACAATGCCCACTATTCAGACGGTTGGTTTCATTCAGCAGCGCCACTTTGGGCTATCAGCAACTTCAGTCATAATTGGTTTCATCTAGTGAGATATCGAGCTACTCACGTGTGTAGCAATTCTATCTTTAAACGTTAAATTTTATTCGCCAAATAATTAAACTTTTAACGGTGGAAGAGCCACACGCGGGGGTTTCTATTTTTGAAAGATGGGTGGTATTCCGGTAGATGGAGCAGTACTACTGTAGTGGTAGTAATAGTAAGCACATATAAATGGTACTACAAACATAAAACTAATGGTCGTGAAGCTATTAGAGGCATCACAATTAAATTTGGGAAGTTTAGCACTACACGGTTCTATATAGAACGTTACGTTTTACCAGGTTCATACAAACTGAGAGAAAAACAGATTAGATTAGTAGGTAGAGCAATAAAAATGACTGAAAATACGTGGGCCGAGAGAAGTAGCGTGATGCGTCGCACCTGATATTCCTTAACACGCTGTCAGAGTGGTAATCAAAATACCAGCAGACTAGCACAATGAACTGAATGAATTTCACCGTTCTGTGCCACTAAACAACTGAAAAATAAGTATCCGACGCTGAAAATTTACCATGCCTCTCAATTCATTTGGAGAGTACACGATCACTGAACACTGAATTTTGTGAGCAACTGTAACAAGCCGGCGAACTGTCGCGAACCGTAAAGGAGATTATTTGTGTGTTGATCGTGCCGGTGTGATTTTCGCTTCGGAAGAGCGCTCGGAGGGAGTTGGCAGATTGGCTGGAAGACGATCTAACCTATTGCTTGTCACACACAGACCGATTGTATTGTCTAGTTTACAATACACTTCGACGTGATAAGGCTCCTTACCCTCCTCAACTCCATGTGATCGTGAAACAATAAGTATGTTTAGAAATTGTTCTTTGTCCTAATCAAGTCAGAACCCCAGTCGCTCCAGATGTTCCTTCTTCCATCTAAAGGGCGAATTGCTCATTTACATCCGCTAGACCGGGAAAAAAGAGTCATTACTGTCTACGACGAGAAAGCGATTGCTGAAAAGAGGAGACAACGTTGGCAGGCGATGAATTCGGAAGCCGATTGTCTGATGGAAGCCATGTAATTTGAAGGCAGGCCACAGTAAGGAGTTCTTTGGACCGTCACGACTGTGCTTCCCATCGCCAGCTTCGCCTCATCGACCTCCCTCATTCCACTATCGACTGTACTAGGAGTCCCTTGCACCTCTCTTCCCACGCCACACAGTTTGTAAACCTGAGGGTTGTAGAACTCTGATGAATGAATCTCCGGTTGATGAAAGAGGAGGTCTGGTGGTGGTTGGTGAAGTATGAGGCGGGGGCTCCTTTTCATTGGCACTGCGGGGTGGTGAGCGTGAATGGGCCGCATGCGCATCTGAGTCGCCGTATTGATCAGCTTTTTGCCCGTGACACAGATAACCTCTTTGCCTTGCCCCATTTATTTATAAATAACTTATATTCACGTTTCATAACCCTCCCCCCGCGGTCACCCCTACCCCTATTCACTGGTTTGCTGGTAGGGAGTGATGGGGCTTTGGCAAACAGACTGACAAGCAGTGACTTCCATTGGTTTGGGAGTGTGTGATTACGACGATTCTGAAAACAGGTTTGCGTCTAGACAACCACTCGGCATTCCGAACCATCAATTTAGGTGATTTGAGAAATGTTGACCGCGTTACTCACACAGACCCACTAAGATGTCGACTGCCCAGAAAATCTTCGAAATTGACTAACGATGTAGAACATTTTATTTTTATCCTTTTCAACCCAAAAAAGTTACTTTTTGCAGAAACGCATGTAACTTTACTTTCTTCTGAATCAGAAATTCCTGAATTCTGCACACGACCTGCGTTTAAGTCTATTGTTTTGACGTTTTTGGTTTAAATTTATGTAGCCCCCATTAAATATCTATATAATTTCGTTGAACGGAGATGAATTTATTTTTCTTAAAGGAAAAGCATTATTTCACTAAGTATTTCATACAACCTATTAGCAATTTAATTTAGGCATGCTATGATTCATCGGTAAGCTAAAATACTCAGTCTCTTCGTACGGCGAGTGATTTTTCGTAACCTCTTTCGGCTTGAAAAATTATATTTCATCGTTACACCTATAGAAACAAATAAGCAAAACCGTTTGAACTACGCACCTACGTGTGCACGTTTTCACAAATCATCGCGAACACAACGACGTAGTTTGGTGACGTCTCCAGAACAGCTAGACTTGAAATTCTACTTCGAATTGTAAGATCCCAACAGTCTTCGAAGTTGTAGGTTAAGCCATAAAACCACTTGGTTTACTTTTTTTGGCCTTAAGAAGTAGCTTTCCCTTCATATTTCGTTTCAAGTTCGAAAAACATGAACGAATCGGCTATATTTTCCAATTTAGACAGTAAATCATCACGGAACGCCAAAATAAGGGTGTGAGCCAACTCTAACTGTTGTCATCATAGTGATCAAAACAGAATATTTGTCCTCCTTAGAAGCAGCCTTGATCAACGTCATTGAATGAGCAGCCTCATACGTGGAAAACTATCGACAAAAGCATAATAAATTATCAAAACTTTGATTATAAACGATGATGGTTTAATAACGTTCATAAGATAATTATCCAACCTCAACAATTCTGGAACTCAAACCACCGCCGTTTCAGTTACCACCAATTTATCACAGTTTTTACCCGGTAATTTTGAAATAATTAACACGATTCTCCACAGGAAAATGATGTCGATAGTAAAATAAATTGCCTATATACCTCAATAATAGACCTGCCGTAAGAGGGAGCAGCCTAATCAATTCTGAAACCATAAGTGCCACCAGTTTCTACGTGGACGTTGATATAAATTCGAAAAAAACACATTTTACTAGTTGCTAGAGTGGTAAAAATTACTGAATGCCCGTGGTTCTGAGGAAAGTTGTGTGATACGTCGCACCAGATATTTTTGTTTTGCTCCAGTGACAAGGGTGAAGAATGGAACCAAAAATACCAGGGTTCGGGGAAAATCAGGGCGATAAACAATAGTGTTAACGTTAATTTCGAGTCATTTGACGTGGGTTTTCACTTGGCAGCCCACAACCGCTAGTAAGAAGGGTTATGTTAGAGCGTTGCCTAGATTCCTCACTACCCCGATCCTCTAGGTTACAAAGGACAGGCTCGGTTCGAAGTGAACTTGCAGCCACCTGTTCGATCCCTGTCCTCATGCCCTTGTGCTGTACTATTATAAAAGACATAAGGACGTTATAAGTTGTTTTGGGCATCAAAAAGATACTTTTCAATTCTTCCGGTTGCTTTAAGCGCGACGCTTATAAATTCTCATTCAATTTTGCTCACCAGATATATTCAATACATGCAATAATACACTCTGACACCGTAATATTGCTTTTTGTTGCAGGTAAATATCGTTCTGTAAAGAGACCACGAAGATTGAAAAGTAAGAAATCTTATCATAAGCCACTATTCGGAGTCTACCTTTCTACGATGAGTTGAGTCGCGGATGCATTAATTGATCACTGGATCTGATTTAAGAGAAATAGCTTTTTGTCCGGATTTGTGTGTCGCTATTGCTCGACCGTGACCGATGAACAATAATAACGAGTCGAGAGGGTGTTAATTGTCTTCTGGAACAACGCAACAGGGCAGCCAAGAGTTAGGTCTTGTTATGGTAAGTTGGAATGTTCTCGGTTATGTGTTTCGTTCGCGGATGTAGACTCCGTGAAACCCAACGCAAAAAGCGAATGCCGCGATAATCCGTTCGTTGATTTCTGAGATCGACGTATTGTAATGTTCACTTAACACACTTCGCTTGTGAATCATAAACATCAGCTGTTCTCGATCTAAAGCTCGGACTACAGTTGGCTTGTGGTAGTCAAATTGTCACGTTGTAACTCTTGAAAATGAAGTGGAGGGCTAAAAAATGAGAGCGTGAGAGAAAAGTGGTCGCCCTAAACTCTACTTAACTTCAAGACTGTACGTCGCATCTGTAGTAAGGGCCTTGTTCGACAGAAAGCGCCCTTTATCTTCAACGGCACCTGCGGCAATGAAGCTCACAATCCGTCTACATACTTAACACTCCCTTCCGAATCGTTTCTGGGACGTTTTTGCTCCACATCATCTCCCTTTGCGAAATGCTTCGCGAATGCTAAAAAAATAAGGATACTCCCAGGTTCAATTTTTGGACCTAAAATGACAAATCTGTTTGGTTATAAAACTCGCCCAACCATGGAGAGAGTGGTCTCAATCAATTCCCTGTCATTGATTGATGAATAAGCGACCCAATCGAACGTGACTGGGGAACTCTTTGGAGGAATCAAGGAGGTTTCTTCTACTGGACAAGAGGGATCCTGAAGTCGGCAGAACTAGTGCCTGTGTGGGAGCCATGAGAGCATGAAACCTCAGTCGTCATGTACATAGAGGTAATGACAAAAAATGACATGCTAGAGACAAGCAGACACCAACAAATCTATGAATGAGTGTGGTGTCAAAGCTGAATCAGTTGATAATCAATATCCAACCGGTGCTACTCAAAAGATATCTTGATTCTTCTAATACGTAGGGTTCAGAAATGTTATATTAAAACCGATGATGGGGGGAAGAAACGTCCTGGAAATCATAAACACGTTAAAAGAGCTACGCGATGGGCTTCAGGAAAGCCTGTTTCATCCGGACGTCTTTCTTTTGAGACTACAGAGCATGGTAAAGCCGTTTTGAGTAATTCGTCGTCATTTCGACGGTAATTTTGTAGAGCACAGCCTAATTTGGGGAGTGGAGGGCTTATCAGAGTTATACAGCGTCGAATACCTGCGTGTTTAATATTTGTGCGAGATGTCATGAAGTGAACAGGTAAGTTCTCCTTTACTTATACCCTTACATTGCAAATACCCTTAACATCAGTTTATTGGATGGACGTGGAGCAGCAGCTGGATGAGATTGAAACTAATTGTAAAATGTTGTGGCCTTATTCATCCACAGTTGCAAAGCGGTGAAGAAACCAGATCGACGTGTGGAACTGGGGGTTTGTGGTAAATCGGTTTGTCGTATTTTCTGCCCGTCCAAAACAAATGTTTGAATCCATAGGTCTCTCTCTCAATATCAGAGGGTTACATTTATCACTTCTGAAAGTAGAGAAAATAAAAAATCTAAATTTGCGGCAGTATCTTCGACCATGGCTTTTCTGATCCAATGAGGTATGCATAGAGAGCAAGATGGACCAGTCCACACCAAGTGGCTACAAGTCCTGGGGTCAAGAATTTCCATGGTAGCTCAGACATGGTACCATGGGTAGATCGGAGAAAATCCTTTTGTAACTCTTCAAAAGCCTACTTTGGTCTATCTATCCCCAAATACATTATTGATAAACTTCATGAAACCATTCGAAACCTAAGCAGTAAGTGCCTTCATCACAATTCTATGTGTGCTAAGATCCACTGGGAACGACTAACCTAAGTTCCAGGTGCAGGATGGTGATGGTGAGGAAGGTCTGCCGAGGCATATGGGGCCAGTGTACGTGCATCTAGGGAGACACACCCGCCAGAGGACGACAAACTCAGCAGAGGGTTGCAATTGAAGTGAGTATATGAAGGCTTAAGCAGTGAGTGCCTTCATCACAATTCCATGGATGCTGAGGTCCCCATGGTACGACTAATTCAAGTTCCAGGTGCAGGATGGTGATGGTGAAGATGGGCTGCCAAAGAATATGGGGACAGCGTACGTGCATCTAGGGAGACACTACCGCAAGACGACAACAAACTCAGCAGGAGATTGCAATTGACGTGAGTATATGAAGGCCGAAGTTGTAAGTGCCTTCATCAGAATTCCATGGGTGCTGAGGTCTCTTGGGTAGGACTAACGTGAGTTCCAGGTGCAGGATGGTTATGGTGAAGATGGGCTGCCAAAGAATATGGGGCCAGTGTACGTGCACCATGGGAGACACAACCGCCAGAGGACGACAAACTCAGTAGAAGGTTGCAATTGACGTGAGTATATGAAGGTCGAAGTTGTAAGTGCCTTCATCAGAATTCCATGGGTGATGAGGTCCCCTGGGTAGGACTAACCTAAGTTCCAGGTGCAGGATGGTGATGGTGAAGATGGGCTGCCGAGGCATATGAGGCCAGTGTACGTGCAGCTAGGAAGACACTACCGCCAGAGGACGACAAACTCAGCAGAGGGTTGCAATTGACGTGAGTATATGAAGGCTTAAGCAGTAAGTGCCTTCATCACAATTCCATGGGTGCTGAGGTCTCCTGGGTACGACTAATTCAAGTTCCAGGTGCAGGATGGTGATGGTGAAGATGGGCTGCCGAGGCATATGAGGCCAGTGTACGTGCAGCTAGGAAGACACTACCGCCAGAGGACGAAAAACTCAGCAGAAGGCTGCAATTGACGTGAGTATATGAAGGCCGAAGTTGTAAGTGCCTTCATCACAATTCCATGGGTGCTGAGGTCTCCTGGGTAGGACTAACGTAAGTTCCAGGTGCAGGATGGTGATGGTGAAGATGGGCTGCCGAGGCATATGAGGCCAGTGTACGTGCAGCTAGGAAGACACTACCGCCAGAGGACGAAAAACTCAGCAGAAGGCTGCAATTGACGTGAGTATATGAAGGCCGAAGTTGTAAGTGCCTTCATCACAATTCCATGGGTGCTGAGGTCTCCTGGGTAGGACTAACGTAAGTTCCAGGTGCAGGAGGGTGATGGTGAAGATGGGCTGCCAAAGAACATGGGGCCAGTGTACGTGCAACATGGTAGACACTACCGCCAGAGGACGACAAACTCAGTAGAAGGTTGCAATTCACGTGAGTATATGATGGCTTAAGCAGTAAGTGCCTTCATCACAATTCCATAGGCGCTGAGGTCCCCTGGGTACGACTAACCTAAGTTCTAGGTGCAGGATGGTGATGGTGATGGTGAAGATGGGCTGCCGAGGCATATGAGGCCAGTGTACGTGCATCTAGGAAGACACTACCGCCAGAGGACGACAAACTCAGCAGAAGGTTGCAATTGACGTGAGTATATGAAGGCCGAAGTTGTAAGTGCCTTCATCAAAATTCCATGGGCGCTGAGATCCTCTGGGTAGGACTAACCTAAGTTCCAGGTGCAGGATGGTGATGGTGAAAATGGGCTGCCAAGAAATATGGGGCCAGTGTACGTGCATCTGGGGAGACTCTACCGCCAGAGGACGACAAACTCAGTAGAAGGTTGCAATTCACGTGACTATATGAAGGCCAAAGCAGTAAGTGCCTTCATCACAATTCCATGGGTGCTGAGGTCTCCTGGGTAGGACTAACGTAAGTTCCAGGTGCAGGATGGTGATGGTGAAGATGGGCTGCCAAAGAATATGGGGCCAGTGTACGTGCACCATGGGAGACACTACCGCCAGAGGACGACAAACTCAGTAGAAGGTTGCAATTGACGTGAGTATATGAAGGCCGAAGCAGTAAGTGCCTTCATCACAATTCCATGGGTGCTGAGGTCTCCTGGGTAGGACTAACGTAAGTTCCAGGTGCAGGATGGTGATGGTGATGGTGAAGATGGGCTGCCGAGGCATATGAGACCAGTGTACGTGCATCTAGGAAGACACTACCGCCAGAGGACGACAAACTCAGCAGAAGGTTGCAATTGACGTGAGTATATGAAGGCCGAAGCAGTAAGTGCCTTCATCACAATTCCATGGGCGCTGAGGTCTCCTGGGTAGGACTAACGTAAGTTCCAGGTGCAGGATAGTGATGGTGAAGATGGGCTGCCAAAGAATATGGGGCCAGTGTACGTGCAGCAAGGAAGACACTACCGCCAGAGAACGACAAACTCAGCAGAAGGTTGCAATTGACGTGAGTATATGAAGGCCGAAGCAGTAAGTGCCTTCATCAAAATTCCATGGGCGCTGAGGTCCCCTGGGTACGACTAACCTAAGTTCCAGGTGCAGGATGGTGATGGTGAGGATGGGCTGCCAATGAATATGGGGCCAGTGTACGTGCATCTGGGGAGACACTACCGCCAGAGGACGACAAACTCAGCAGAAGGTTGCAATTGACGTGAGTATATGAAGGCCGAAGCAGTAAGTGCCTTCATCACAATTCCATGGGTGATGAGGTCCCCTGGGTAGGACTAACGTAAGTTCCAGGTGCAGGATAGTGATGGTGAAGATGGGCTGCCAAGGAATATGGGGCCAGTGTACGTGCATCTGGGGAGACACTACCGCCAGAGGACGACAAACTCAGTAGAAGGTTGCAATTGACGTGAGTATATGAAGGCCGAAGCAGTAAGTGCCTTCATCACAATTCCATGGGTGATGAGGTCCCCTGGGTAGGACTAACCTAAGTTCCAGGTGCAGGACGGTTATTGAATGCTCCGTTTCAGCCCAGTCATGTTCAAGATGCATGGGAGTAGCAGGCGATATCCTCCACAGATGGGAGAAAGGACCGCACTGATGGAATGTGCTAATATTTTGCCCCTACACGATAGGGCACTAGGAACAGACCTTCCCTCCTACCTCGTCCCCCACCCCCCACCACCAACACTCACAAATAAAATTTATAACGTACATACTACGCAACTCCCAGAGGTACCACGAACAGGTATTCAGTCCGTAATCGTTTTCGTGAGCTGTAGGATGTGGTTAACCTTTGTTTCAGGTGAGTACCTGCAATGCAGCGACAAGCAGAATTGGACAGCAGTGCCCTGTTATAATTGTAAGCAAATATTGGCGTGCTTTGTTTCAGGTTGAGCTCAGTAATGCAGCGTTGGTAATGATGGTTTTGTTGCGAGCACATTTTGCATCCAAGTGGAGAACTGCCCGATAGATACTGCCAGGTTTGATTTGTATGACAAGGTTTCTAACGCTTGAATTTCGTCCTTGACGTGTCTCACAAAATCGTCCTAACTAGTTCAACGAGATGTTGTCCTCATTACATTCTCAGCGTAGTAGGGCTATTGAGTTGAAGAATAGATGAGCGGCATTAGAGTGACACATTGCGTGTTGCAGGCAAAGTAGGATGTTTGAGATCAGGGCTGATTAGGTATTGTCGGTAAGTTAAGTGCCAAAGAAGAAGATTATTAAGCGGTTCTTGATGTATCCATGCAGCATCTGATTGAAGCGCTATGTGGTTGTACGCCCGCCAGTGGCATTCTGTATTGGGTTGTCAGGAGTATATTAATGCATTAAGCGGTATATATGCAGTATGGATAAGGTAAGTATTTCATGATGATAGGATATGTTGCTGCTAGTTTCGAAAATTGTCTTGGTTTCAGGTTTCGAATCCGGCCGAGTCAGCTGTAAGCGCAAGGTGAAACGTGTTTCTAACGCGAGAAAAGGTAGTTGTCACCGGAAGAATGATCGAGGGTGGTAGTGATGTGTAATTAGTAGGAGTTACGATTTGTTCTTATAGCATTTACAGA
This sequence comes from Pachypeltis micranthus, assembly GCA_020466155.1. Classification (NCBI taxonomy): domain Eukaryota; kingdom Metazoa; phylum Arthropoda; class Insecta; order Hemiptera; family Miridae; genus Pachypeltis; species Pachypeltis micranthus. The sequence continues at coordinate 44,265,988 of CM035768.1, forward strand.
GGCAGTAAGGTGTCACGCTATTCTGAGGGGCGAAAGCAAACTTTGGCGAAAGGTACGCTATTGAATGCAATTTATTTTAAATTGACGCAAGATATCAGTACGAGTAGTCAAACGCAAGAGTGTTTGACTACTAATATCGTTCTGCTCTCTGTTCAGGGTTCTGGGGAAACACATCGCGTCCTGCCGTAAGCTGTACGATACAAAGCGAAGATTATCGCTAGGGGACGAGTGAAGCGAGAAGAAGAGAAACTGCGCCTTAATGAAGAAGATGGTCATGTTGATGTGCTACACACGGTGTCTTTGGGCTAAGAGGTACTTTCAACTCCTGTTCTCTCATTCCTTGGTATCGTCTCCTTTTTCATTACTAATTATCTTATTGAGGAGGTTTTGGGAGCGAGCAGAAGGTCGCACAAACCTCGCGACATCAACAGCCCCAACGAGAGGGGTCTGAAGGGTTCAGGACGCCCCGCCACCGGTTGTTTTTTATTCAGACGAGAGGAAGGGAGGGACGCTGTAGCTCCCGCGTTGTACTGCGTTTCGTTAATTTTTTTAACCGTTTTTTGCCCATTACAACCACGGGCTTCGTCCGATCGGATTGCCGAGATGGTGGGCACAACTTGATACCAAATCGGATTTTTGGGCGAAAGAACGAATTTTTTAGACCACGTTAAAGGCACAAAACGGCCCGGACGGCGGACGGACATTGCAAATTTGGAATCTCCATGTCTTGAAACGTAAAGTATCAAATTTTGAGGGGGGGTTGTAAAAAATTTTTCGTGACCGAAAACATAGGGTTAAACCAAAAGCTGTGCGAATTGCAGTGGAAAGGTTTTGGGTCGAATCCACTTCGTGCTCACTATTTCATTTTTTTAGAGAGTAGTATTGTGCACTGGTGCAATTTTATTGACTTGAATAAAAGTCTTTTTACTGCCACAAAATGCCTTTAAGGTTCGCGCGATCCCGAACCTTCCTTGATATGACATGATCGATCCATTTTAATCACTCACTAGCCGCTATCCTACCATGCCACAGCTTCATCACATTGCAACGCTTGATAGTAGTAATTCCGCGCGTGAATGTTGACCACTCACGCCCCACCTAATACTCATTATGCGTCGTAACATTAAACGACAGCCATTAGACATATCTAGGCCCTGTGGGGGCAGGAAGGGGAGCTGACAACTACCTGTACTTACCGGGCAATTTCGAAAATCACAGCCTTCGTGGATAATAACTCCCCTTGTAAATGCCCAACTAAGTTGTTAAGAGTTCCATTGATCCTGCTTAATCACGGGGCACGTGAAAGGTTTTATTGACCCTCACCTATTTGGCTTATTAACAACGAGCTGATTAACATTCTCTGAAGCGTGACGTCAAAAAATCGAAATAGTAACTCTGGATAAAAACTTTCAAGTAGGCGAAACAATTTGGCCCGTAACAACGAGATCCATTGCTTCATCATGGGGGTGTCAAAACAGTGAGAAGCATATTTTCAATCAAACCATGAGAAGGGTAGTAAATCCATTTAGGCCTCCATAATTTGTCCCCTCCACAACCAGAAACATCAAGCCCACTAAAGTAAGGTAATGTTTGGCTCAGCTAAAGCAGGTTCAGTAAATATTACCATCTTCAACCTGATAGGACTTTCTGACTTGCGGCCTTAGTTCTTCAAACTAGCCCCATCAATCAACTTCCTTCTTTCAATATTCTGAGCGCTGTTGAACACAAGGGTTGGTATTTCCAGAGCTGACAATGTGCTTTCCCACGCTTGCGCAACAAAGCAACAAATGAGCTTAAAGTCTCTCTTCTCCTATCTCACGTCTTACGCCTTCCCTGATAAAATGCAGTATTTAACACATTTGGGACATTTCTCTGTTCAGTGGTCCATCTGTGAGGTACATTTATGGAGAACAATGTATGGTTTTTTTATTTCTCTTCCTTAATGGCACTGGAAATACCCCCACAACTATTGTGTGTGTGTAGATGAGGCCCCTCATATCCTCCCAGAACCACCACCAGCTCCTGATGCGGCTTCCCCACCATTCTCGCACAAAACGCAAGACCACCTTAAGGTACATCCCTGCAACCTCCTCTGGTCGCAGCTGATGAACCCCGAGCACTCTGAGGCGCACTGCAGCCAGCCCCTCACGCATGCACAGTACGCAATCGGAATCTGCAATTCTGTACCTCTCACCTACCAATCTTGGCCAGTGATCTGTAAACAGGCCATATACCATCCGTATACTATCTCTCTACAATGTATGTGTACTGGCTAATTTAACTCACTCTTTGGGAGAAAAAAATCGAAATTATGTTTCTTTGGTTCGATGAACCTCAAAACGAGTGGATCTGAAGAAAACTGATTTGGAAAGGCCCCTTACCTTTCAGCAGAATGTGAAATCGAGGATAACAAATTGTGATATTGCGACTTCCAAGTTTCGATGGATTTAACACACAAAAAAAACAAAGCTTAACTTCACGTAGAGGAAGATCCAAAACGAGCTTTAAGCGTTCTTTCCAAGGAGTATTAAAAGTATCGCAACCGTTTAAAAAAAGTTCAGAGGAATTTTCTCCTAATCAACACGTTTTGAGTCCTATTTAATCGAAACCAAATAATTTCGGCGCGTGTTAGCTGTCTTACGTCAGATTTGAGGGAGAACAGTTACCCCCCAGTTAGTTTTTGTTTTCTCTTGTTGTTCTTTTAATGGAAATGCAAAAATACGGATAAGTGCAGTTTCGATGGACGGGAAGAAGGGAGATAATGAAAAGGTTATGAACCTTGCAAATTATTCAACTCGTAGTTCTATTCTGTAAATCACGTGGGACCTTATTCATGATCTGTAAGACTGTAGTTAAAAAAACATAAGACTACAAAGATTGAGTAAATACATAACACACGCGGAGATATTCATGTTTTTTTTAGGATTAGGATGTCTACTAGTTTTATGTCAACATAAGTCCATATGAGCAGATCAGGTGGACTTCCGCGTACGGTGGCAATGAGCTCGTTCTGATGGTGGGCATTCAACAAGTGAGTTTTGAGTCAACCTGCAGATCGAGATACCCGACAACTTGTTTTGTGAGGTGTATGTGAATCGTTCAGCTGTAGAGTGGGAGATATTTTATTCCTTCTATATGTGAAACGCATAAGAGTGGATTGTCGACGGTTTAATTTAATTCTTCAGAGGCTGCACCAGCGTACAAGCTGGTCCACAGAAATCTGCAGCTTTGCGAACAACTGTTGGTTAGATCCTGAGCACAATATTTCCCGGTCGTCGGCAAATTGGGCTATGGTGAGAAGTTGGGAAGGTGGTTCGTGAGGAATATATAAGTAGTGGGTCCAAGGATGCTCCTCTGTGGGAACTCTTGCTTTTATGTCTCTCACTCGAAACACTAAGTCGTTAACACGAACTGCAAACGTCCTATTGTGTAAGTCCAGAGCAGTACAGTCTGTACGTCGAACCCGTTCACACTGGTTTGAGCTTGACCGACAGACTGAGTACTTTAACAGGCCTTCTCTGTGTCGACGAATTCTGCATGGCAAACCTTCTCGTTTTCGTGAATGTTAAGGATAGCGCTCAGACTCTGTGAAGCTGGAGCACATAAGAACGGGCGCTTCTGAACCCGCACTGCGTAGCAGATAAAAGTAGGCTCAATAATATTGGTAACAACAGACGTTCGAAGATTTTTGAAAAAAGCTAACTGGTAAATCTCTATGGTGTCGGGTCAGTAAGCTCTTTTCCGGGATTAGGAACCATAACGATGATTACAAACTTCAAGGCTGTAGGAAAGGCATTAAGGCGAAGCACGGCATTAAATATTTGAGTTATTATTGCGATTGCATCACGGGGTAACGCTCTCAACTGTGGTTGCGTAATCAAGTCGTGTTCAGGAGCTTTTTGGTTGAGGAGCGAGAGATAGCATTGTGTACCTGACCAGGTGGGAAGTGCCTAGTGAATGGCGAAAGTTGAAAAGGACTCCAGAATCGGATTGCGTGTCGTGGGGACTGGGTGTAAATTGTTCACTCAACATGTTTGACAAGAGCATTAATTTGTCTAGTGTTCCGCCACCCCAAAGGGGGAATTCCATTAGTTTCCTTGGTCAGGTAACGAGTTTTCCTCCATAGACCACCAACACCAGGGTCAAGGCTTGATAATTCCATGATAGTAGCGGCGTAGTTCTCCTCTCTCAAAGGTTGAGGGTAAGAGGGGATCACGCTACTTCCATTATCTTCATTTATGGTTTATTATTCATTCTGAATAATATACGTATGTTTTCGGCCGGAACATTTTTTTTCTTTGCAACCCCCTCTCAAAATTTGCTACTTAACGTTTCAAGGCATCAGGATTCCAAATCTGCAAAGGTCGTCCGCGGTTGTTGCAGTTTTGGGCGTTTAACGTGATCTCATTTGGTATCTAGTTGTGCCTACCTGCTTGGCAATCCGATCGGACAAAGCCCATGTTTTTTATGGGCAAAAAATGGTTTGGTAGCGTTTTCTAGGTATTTTTCGATGTTGAGTCGAACGGAACGAGTCTCGAAGGCGGACGACTGCGTCTAGACCGAAAACGTTTAATGACAGTAATTATAGTGAGCCTAGGTCTACTAATTGAAAGAACTCACAGGGCAATACAGCGGAAGTAATCGTAAGTAATTTCATTAAAACCGCCTGCCAGCTCGACTCGTCACGTGCTAATTGCCTACAGGCGCCTGGAATATTTAGTTTTCGTCGTTCCGTTGTAGTCATGTCATGTTTTGTATGATTTACTGGTATTTTTTGATGCTGAATCGAATGGGATGGGTTTGGGAGGTGTGAGACTACGTCAAGCTGTGCAAGAGAATAATGAACTGCTGTGTAATACTTTGCAGCGTTCCACTTTACGTACTGGTTCAATATTTGATGGTTAAGGTGGTTGCCTTTTGTATTAGCGAGTGGATTTAGCACTCTTTATAATTGGCCGAGTGCTGCGCATTACAGGAAACACTAGTAGGTAGAACTGTGAGTGCCTTTATGGAGTTAGATGTTAGATGCAACCCATCACGTTTCACGCATCTTGCGGTCCTATGTCAATCGATGTTTTGTCTGACCATACGCTCGACAGTTTTACATTGTGGTACAGTTCTACGTGGCTGAGCAGGTTCCACTTTGGTAACGCTAGCTCATAAATTTCTTCGACTTTGGGGCTTGATATCGAGAAAGAAGAGAGATAGTGGCGTCTTTGTTACCGAATGATGTACCGGAAGCATTGGTAGGTTCGAAGCCCTTTTAGTTCCTCAATCATCTCATTAGCGTCGTATGAGAAGCGCAGACAACGATTAGCTTTTACTTGGAAACTATAGTTGTGGCGTAAATTGTGTAGCCTGTATCTGGGCTACGCTCAATCTGACGCCTGTTTAAAAAAAGAAAGAGAAAGAAAACTGAATCTGAAAAGTGTGAGAAATGAATGGAGAAAAATAAACGGCAAAATTAAAGGTAAAAGTGGACTGTATTGATACAAATGCGTTGTGGTATCCTGGACGCTAAAGAAATGTAGCTAAGAGCTCTGTACAGACAAACTTAAAGAAAAAAAGGAATAATGCTCTCGTTAAATGTCAAATATAGGGTAAAATAAATTATTCAGGAGCTAAAGAAAGGTCCGGCTTCTGGTAGGAGACGAATGAAGCTGAGGGAGGTCCTGTTTGTCTTCTCCTCGCTTTCGGGTGTTCCTGGAGGAATATTCACAAGGTTTTTAATAGGGATCGAGCCCCACATGGAAAGTGATATACCGAGAGTGTCAGGGTTGAATGGCACATCACCTTATCCAAAATGTAATTTTGGCTATCCTGAGAAGCCTTCGGATTCAGAGACCGTGAATTATAAAGAAAGAGAACGGTTGAGGTACAGCTCACGTTGCCGATCGTAGACGCAATGAATTCCAGCAATGAGGCTGGGCTGTGGGGATGTGGCCAACAAGTTCGTGCGAGTTGAATTGCACTTTGTTGGGGATTCGAGACCTTGAGGAGCTCAGTTGGGGTCGCCAAACAGTTGAACAGCTCTGGCGATATCCGTTGGCGTCAATAATAGTGTTCAGCCTTGTTTCTATCTAGTAACTTACTGGCTACTCTAATGTTGGGCACACGAGAGGGGAATTGAAGATAGAAATTAAAAGGAACTCGGTGAGCGTGAAAGGAGGACTATATTATGTGCAATGAGTATTGATTTGAGAGTGAGTATAAAAGGGCGGCACAAGGATACAACTCAGAACACGTGTGAACTGGCATGGGAAACAATCGGAAAGAGAGTGCGAGCTGCGACTGGGCTGAGAGGTGATAGAGGAATGTGTCAGTATGAGCAGTGGGAGACGAGTGTCTTGGAGAAGAAGGTAAATCGAGGGAGGGAAAGACATTCTGGAAAATACAAAAGGGGAAATCCCTTGTCGTTGGAAATAACCGAGGACTTTGGCTTCCCATAGGTAACAAACGGGTTGAAAGTACAGTTAGGTGCGGCCTGTCAATCATCTATAATCATCAGGGGAGGAAAAGTTGAATTTCACCTCGTTATTACCTAGTGTAACACGTTATGATTATTTTCTCAGGTTATGATCATTGATGCTTTTAAGAATCGCACCTATATTGCTTAGATTTGTGATAAATATTGGCGGAGGTCTTGTTATCATTTGAGGGAGTACTCCATAACGTTAGTACCTGAACTTTCGACGTTCATGCCTTCAAGATTTTGAAGCGGAGAGAATGGATTAGGAGATACGATGTTGTCCGCAACATGCAATCGTTTGTGAGGTTGCCCGTCAGACGATCCTGGGATATTCATGCGATGTAAATTAAAACGTACGATAAATCAACACGCTAATCAGCTCCGTCGTTCGCTAAACGATGTTTCAGAGAGTAATGGGGACTGTAGTGGCCAGCGCTTTTCACGTTTCAATTCCGCCACAGTGCATTCCATTCAACTCAGTATGTTTCATCTCATACTGGCTGTCCCTTGACGCTCTAGCAGCAATTTTATCATCCATAAAGGGGTTATACCAGTATTAGTCTTTGTTGCCATTATTCATGGGGTGATTCGTGCGGCGAGGGTTTTCTTATCGTGCTAGGTAAAGATGGGTGCTCAGCAGCACCTGCACAGCACCCGTGAGAGGCACCTTATGAATACGAGGTTGGATGGTAAGCGACTGTGGGAAATCCTGTACCATTAGTTTTATACCTGATCATTGGTTTCCCACCCGACCTAACTCTAGTTCAAGACAAGTGCCAAGAGGAGTTTAATGGTGATATTTTTGTAGCTGTTACTTTGCAAATTCGGCGGAACGATTGAAGTAGCTTGTATGTTCCGATATGTGGGGTGTGTGGAGGGAGTCCTCTCGGCCCTAACCTGCCTCCGTCCCATCGGGCAAAAAGAAAAAGGGACCGGGACAGGGACTACTTCCTGCAATTCCTTGACCACTACGATATCTGCAGTACTCCATTGTTGGGTTGCTCAGCGATCGGCGGATTGCTCCGCCTTTACCCTAGCGTCCTGAGGAGGCATACACCTTGCGTGGACCTTGACACTCAGTGCACCGGCTTTCTCCGTGAGCTGTGCACTTCGCAGAATCATTTTGGGGAAAATGTCTCTAAAGGCTAGAATGAATGCTAGCCAGCCCAGGCTCACACACAGACTTGCGGCTTTGGGAATTTCCGCGTTAGAGGGGCTAGGGCTTGCCGCAGGTCTCTGGTACGTAAGGACCCAACCCCACCTAGCAGCAGTTAATACTCACAAGATTGTATGGCAGTAGTCGCTGCTTGATTGACAGCACGCCCAACAACTATGAAATCGAAAGTACGCAGAACGACACTTTTTGTTTTCCCCAGTCTGAAAGTACGCGATATGCAGTCTGGGGAACATTACAAAGAAAAGAAGCAGGGTGCTGCATCAGTCGCATTGTTCTGTAACAAACGGCCGCGTCGAAGGGTCCGAATTGAGTTGGTTTTTCCTAAGGCGTCCTCAGATGCTGGGAGCAAATCCGCATGCGTCACGCCCCTTTGACTAGGCCTGTCTTTCTTGCCATCTATCCAATGCCTATTCGTCCAGCGCTGTTGGTTCAGATTTCTCTGAGATCATATTTCTCTTTTCCACCATGCACTCATTGGCCAAGCCAACAGGGAATGGCAAGTGATCACTTACGGTACCTCAGTAGACACACTCTTGCCCGCCTTGGTCACTGGCTGGAACTGAGCCACAAATTTCTTTTGTACGTTGTGGTGTGAGCTTACCATCCTTCACGGCGCGGCAGTATTCTATCACTCCTTAATGAATCGCCATCTACTATATTCTTCTTGGTCTTCTAATTCCATTCAACGTACAGTCTCGTATTCCGCACTCGCTTCCAACCGATCTCCCCCGACCACTGGTCTCCCACAAAGCAACGCCTGCCTCCACATTCACACCCACCACTTTCAGGCGCCATGCTTCTCATTTTCCACATGCTGCCCTCATTCTCGTGGGCCTTTGTTGATGCAGATATTAACCTCCGTCCGCTCAACATCCAATATTTCTCTCACATTTGCTGCTCATTCAAACGTCCTTTTAGTGCTCGCATTCCCCTTCAGTTCCCAACGGAGCTTCTCCAACTTGCGGTTCCTCTGTCTCGTAAATTCCACCTACCATTCTATTTACCAGACGCCCCTTAATTGGTAACGTTCCGACCTCTTCGTTAGGTCTATAACTACCAGGACGGTTACAGCTACCGCGTTACGTCCATCTGAGGAGGAAATTCTGAGAGCCCTAACGTTTTTAATGAACACTAAACATTTCACATGGTTCACTCGCCAGTAACTTCAACCTCACTTAACTTTTGTCATACCACCCGACCAATGACTGATTTCACTGGTTCGTCCTTCGTTTGTCCACACTTGCTAATATCATCTGAATATCTTACGATGTCCGTGAATGATGATTTCGTACACGCTGTAGTATGTTACTATACCAAGAGTCCTCTTCCACTTTTCACAAATCCATATACTCCAAACATTTTGGTTGTGTATACATACTTGAAAAGCTCACCCCCATGGCCCACTTTTTTAGCCAAGATTTTTGACTCTGTGACATAATGATACAGGCACTAGTTTCTTCAGCAGAGTGCTGGAAGACAAAACACTGAGTTCGAAAAAAAAGCGCCAGAGCCTTTTGTCGGTAAATTTTTTAAAAACCCAATTTTTTTTCTACTTTCCTAGGCTCTACTAAGCAGAAAAAAAAGTTTTGAAAACATTTCTGCTGTGGCTTCTCCCGAGCCTGGGCAACTTGCCGAAGATAATCACCAAGCTCCACACACACTCAGTAAGCCTTAAAAAGTAATGATCTAAACAGAATTACAAAACAAAATTTCAGCCGATTACGATTAGCAATTTAATGGACGAGTTCGACATTGGGAAGTTGAACGCCAAATTTTTTCCCGGGCAGAAGGAAGCGGTTAAGTGTTGAATTATAATGAACAGAGATTTAAGCTATCATAATGGTGGAGCCGCCATAATGTATGATAAAAGTTATACCAATAAAACTATCAATACAATGGCTGATAGTCAAGCGTCTTGCAAAGCGCTGAAGAACTACTAATAGAGATAACGTTTATTGGATTTCTGAGCATAAACGGATCACTGGAAACGAGAGGGCAGACTATTTGGGCAGAGTCAGTTCTTCTGATGTGTGCACAAGACTGTCTGGAATGCTGCGAGAGTGAAGCATTCCAAATTCTTCATCTCAGCGCCCATTCACGTGATAAGAAGTAGCCTTGTGACGATGCAGAGGAAGGACCTAAGGCCAATCGGGGGATCCTCACGGAGCACTGAAAATGAACCAAGTCGTGTATGATATGAGCATGGTCGACGGCCCTCGGTCCACATAGTGTCGTACAGATGAAGAGGCTCTGGCCCAGTCGGTGAAGCTACAGTAGGAATATGAGCACATCAACGTTAAAGTTGGTGTGTGAGCAGTTCCAAACAAATTAATGTAAAAATGGTAATAGGTGGAATAATATTGAGAGTTGCTTAATAAATTATCACACACTTCTTTCCTTATAAACTCCGCGTATGACGCTAGCTCTCCCAAAAATCCCGTTGGGCTACTTGCACGATGAACCTGTTATGACTATCTAAATACCCACGAAATTCCGAAAGCCTGTCGTCTCATCAGCCAATTTCTCTACATGTTTTCACTATAATTCCAGAACAGTGAACACACGCCTTTAAAAGAAAAAATCTTGTTCGTAGGCCTGTGAATAGTCCATACGTTTAGTTACTCATCCAAGAACACGGTAATCTGGGGACAGAGGTTCAAAATACTGAGTTTGCAAGCTTCTGGAGCGTGCTAGGGGCGTTAATAGTCGGAAAAGCCCTCGATTCGAGCCAACGAAGGAGTTGATAAATCCTGACCCTCTACATATGCTAACGGGGCATATAATGTTACTATGGACAAAATAACTTAACGTAATTGTGAAGTAGCGGTTGTAGTGTTAGTTGTGTACTGAATATGAACCCAATACACTACGAAATAATAATCACTACCAGCTTATAGAAAGTAGCATTCTCGTTAAACGAGTGAAAAACAGATTGGGTTAGCGCGATAAAAATCGCTGAATGTACTCCTTCACTCTCTAGATGTGTACTCAGCTCTAGACCTGAACAACGTCCACCTCAAGCACCTCCTCAATTTTTAGGCTCATCATTCTTTTCTAGTCGGAAGTAGGAGGAGGGTCTTTTTGTGTGCGTTCGTGTCTGAGTTCGCGATTCAAATTATCGTTCTCCAACCAACACATGTCTCTTTCAACGGCCGCTGCTTTCGCGTCAACTATTTCCGCCCAAATGACGCGTCGCTGTTTTTCAGCAGCGGAAGTATGGCTTCGACGCGTACGTGAATGTCGACGACCAAGTTCATAACCGCTAACAACTTGAAGTCGTGCGTTTAGTAGTTTTCGTAAACAATTGTGCGAAAATGTTAGCTTTTATTATTTTTCTTCCAGTTCAACACGCGGTTGAAGGGAAGATTCGTTACGTAACTTGGCAGGGTGTTGGCTATTATTAGGACCCCCTTCCGTTTTTTTTGCAAGACGACAGAATGATGGTGCAAGTAACTATGCATCAGCCCTTACCATACCTACTTTTAGTTAATTAAACACTGATTCCTGACGACCTCATAGTAGCGATATTCTCACGATCGCCTGTTTCCGTTCCCTAGGAGTTTGAGGAAGCTCTATAAAAGAGTGCATCCAAAGCATTGATAACTCTACTTGACCGCCGATACATTGGAGCTCTTGTGAGTTGGGAATGAAGGTTGAAAGCCCAAAACGCTCACTCTCACTCCCTGGCCAATCTACTATAGTGCACGGTTATGGTCACACCCTCCAAACAATCCTCTTGTAGTACGGTATGTTGCCCCTCCACGGCGGGTATTAACCAATCGTACTGGAGTGCGGCCTTTTTTACCCATCACCCCACCAGCTGCCCAAATTTCCGAAAACTGACCCCCCCTCTCCACCATAATCACTACTATGGAGTCTTGGACTCCACCCACCAACCAATCACGTAATGGAGCGGCGTAATATTTACCCCCATTCGAACGTATGGGTATTATTGACACCCTCCCCCCTTACTCCCTTTACTCAATTTTTCCCCCTCCACCCAGCTTCCTCCCACGAGCCTCCTGGTGGAAGCTGATGTACTGATGTACTATAGTAGGAGTACTTCCCGCTCCCTCTCCCTCTCCTAACTAAAAAGTCCAAGCGCCTGTTTGACGACACTTTTCACTTTCTTTGGCTCTACGAAGTATACGGGAAGGTTTTGTAATCGACTGAAAAAAAAATTTTAAGTTCTCTTGAGATCTTTACGTTTCAGGCCCTAAAGAACCCGAAAAACACTATTTGAGTGAATGGTCTGAGTGTGTGTGTGTGTGTATCATCATCCTCTCATCATTCTTTCATTCTCCATCCCAACCCTTCAATGCCGTATGAAGCCTTGGCAGGGCGCGGGCCCCATTTCCTCAATTTCGTTGATATAGTTTTTCCTTTTTTGGTGCGATCGTCCTATTTACAGTGAGCTTCGGAAAAACAACAACAAAATATCTGGTGCGTTGCAGCACACAACTTTCCTTAGCTCTACAACAAATCACTTTGTACATGGCGAATTCTATTTAATCAATTCATTTATCACTCAGTTGATTTAAATCTTGGTCAAACAACGCTTTACGGCAGCAGCAAGCCGTAGCGCTTACAGTTCCAGATTTTATTGTGCTGCTCGTACTCATTTCAGAACCATTATTGAGCAATTGGTACAAAGAGAATTAATGGGGCTGTAAACAAGAATTTTTTGAAGAAGTAATTACTTTTGCAGAGTTATTGAGTAAAAACGTTTAGAACTGGTAGTAAGCGAAACGGCAGTAGTTGAAATTCAGGAATTTCTGGAGTGAGCCCCATGTATTTCATGAGCGTTTTTAAACACTCACCCTTTAGGTATATGATTGGACTACAATACCGAATTTTTTCGACATTCTACAAGAATTCCAGCGGAGTTTATAAGGAAAAAACTGCGCGAAAAACGCTTTTGGTCGAAAATTTTGATAATTTATTGTGCTGCTCTCGTCATTTTCCCACGAATGAGAATTTTATAGTATCATTGCCTTATTGAGAGCTATCAATATAAAAAATTTAATTAAAATCGTTCGAGCCGTTTTTGAGAAAAAAAATTTGGTGTTTTGATCACTATGATGACTATAGTTAACTTTCGGTGGATTTTACCCATACCCTTATTTTTGCGTCCCATGGTAACCTGTAGGCTAGACATCAAGTTTCAGGTGATTTGGCACGGTGGTTTTCTCTAAAAACCGCGCTAAAATCGATTTCGTCGAAAGTTGTAGTAATTTATTGTGCTGCTCTCGTCATTTTCCCACGAATGGGAATTTTATGGTATAATTGCCATTTTGGGAGCTACCAATATAAAAAATGTAATCAAAATCGTTTGAGCCGTTTTTGAGAAAAAAAATATTTGGTGTTTTGATCACCATGATAACTATAGTTATTTTTCGGTGGATTTTGTCCAAACCCTTATTTTGGCGTCCCATGGTGACTTGCAGGCGAGATATTAAGTTTGAGCTGGTTTGGTACGGTGGCTTTCTCTAAAAATCGTTCACAGACACACATACACACACACAGACAGATCTGTTTCTTTATTTGATGACTGTACCTAAACCCTCGACGAGGGTTATATCAGTCATAGAAGTTGCGGTTTCGCTAATACGCAAGAGGCCGGCCCCTGCAGCATCCACCGAACTCAGACCTGTGGAGGTACGGCAGGTATGTGGTCGTTAGCCAGTCTCACCGTAGAGAGCTGTTGCCCGTGTGTTACCGCGCGGAGGTGACCACCTGAGGAATCCCGTACCATCTGGGAGTAGTTCATAATCTGGTTCCCTACCTGATCTTACTTTTTACTTGGGTGGCAAGTTTCAAAAGGACAGATCAACTATAACCACGTTTCTTAGCCATCACCTTCTTTGCGAACTTTGCAAAATGGTTATAGGCTTCCTTTGTAGCAGTCAAAGCTGCTAAGTTCGTTTGCCCTCCCAACAACCGTCGCTCACTGTTGTAGAAACTACAGTGGAGCAGCACATGGTTTCTTGTTTCCTCCGCACTGGAGGCACAAGACGTGCATAATGGAGAGTCTTTCAGAGAAAAGAAGTGAAGCCGCGCATTGAAGTCACCATGTCCCGTGAGGAACTGGCTCGTCCAGTGGTCTGGCTCAACCCATTTTCTAGAAAGACGTTCACGGATGTTGGGGAAGAACTCATACGTATCACGTCCCTTTGACGAGGATTCCCATCTCGCTTGCCATTTCTCTAGAGCCCATTCATCGATGGCGGCAAGTCTCTGTTCTGTGGTGAGATCCGCACGGAGTTCAGCCCAAAGCGAGGGAAGCTCCCGTTTCACTCTCCACTTGTCAATCATGCACTCAACAGCCAAATCAACTGGTAACTGACCAGTGATCACCTGGAGTGCTTCCGTTGATACAGTCTTGTAGGCCTTGGTGATCCACAGGAGCGCAGCTCTCTGGGATTGGGCCAATACTCTCTTTTGATTGACTGTTAGTTTGCTACCCCAGACAACGGGGCAGTAGCCAATCACACCTAAATAGATGGCCTTATACATGAGGATGGTGTCATGGTAACACACTCCCCAAGTGGCCTTAGTAATGGCACGCAGTGAGGCAAACCTTGCAATGGTAGTGCCTTTAAGGGACTGGAGGTGTTGGTTGAAACCCCACCTCTCACCTATATTTACTCCTAAATACTTGTCGTGCTTTTCAAGAAGGAGCCTGTGGCCGCCAAAGCGTATTGTGGGTGGATTATTCACTTTCCCCTTCAAGAGGATTAGCTGGGTTTTTTCCTCAGCCACCTGCATCTTGACGTGCTCGCACCATTGGTTGACAGTGCGGAGCACGTGGTGGGTTTTTTCTTCAATTTGGCGGACTGACTCTGCAAAGATCAGCACAGTCAAGTCATTCACATAGGCGTACGGCTCGCAGTCAGTCTCCATGAGTTTCCTGAGAAGACCTTCGAAGAAGGCATTCCAGGACCGAGCCCTGTGGGCACCCCTTCTCAATCTTTCTCCGGACGGAGACATGCCTACTTTCGATCGTAGCAGTTCTGTCTGTCAGGTAACTTCTGACGAGCGAGTACAAGTTGCGGGGGATTCCCCTACCTTTGAGCTCATTAAGGAGCGCTGGCCACCAAAGGTTGTCAAACGCTCCTCTGATGTCAATCAGAACTGCTACGACGTACTTAGCCGGTGCCAGCAGGGAAACACGCCGAATCTCGACAATGACATCCTGCGTGGACCTTCCTTTGGTACACCCGTATTGCCTGTCTGTGAGGTTGCGGCCAAAGACTCCTTCGAGGGACTGCAACATCAAGATTTCTAGTGTTTTGCCTAATATGGAAAGAAGGCTGAGTGGTCTCCATGATCGCGGGTCTGACTGATTGCGGTCGCCACCCTTTTGAAGAGTGACAACGCGCGCAGTCTTCCACTGAGTGGGGAACTGTCCGACCTGCAGACAGTCATTAAATAAATTAAGGAGACCGCTGGAGATTGTCCGCTCAGCCTTCCTTAGCATATTGCTTTCTATTTTATCTGGCCCAGGGGATTTGTTGGGCTTTAAGGTCGCAAGGGCCCTGCCAAGGTCGCTTGTTGTCCACAATAGGATGTCTGGCTCATTCGGAGGGTCCATGATCAGCTCCCTTGCTGCCCTCTGGGCTTCAGTGTCTCGAGCTACTTGGTCATCTGGGAACGCCTTCTCAAGGAGGGTTTCCAGTGAACTTTCGATGCTGCAGGCCCAGCCTGAACACACACACAGACAGACTGACACACACACACACACACACACACACACACACACACACACACACACACAGAGACCATTTTCCCAAATAGTGTTTTTCGGACTCAGGAGGGTCTGAAACGTAAAGATCTGAAGAAAACTCAAAATTTTTTTTTTTTTTTTTTTTTTTCAGCCGATTACATAACTTTCCTTTCTACTTCGTAGAGCAAGGAAAGTAAAAAGTGTATCTGTGAACACTGGAAAAGCAATTATTATCCGTTTCAAAAAATCGACTGTACAGCTTCATTAATTCTCCGTGTACCAGTTGCTCAATAAAGTTGTGAGCATGAGGGGGAATAGCACAATAAATTCTGGTACTATAGGTGCTACCGCATTTTGTCGCCGTGAAGTGGTGTTTTATCAAGTTCAAATAAATTGAGTTAGTAGAACAAGCCCACAACAAGTGAATTGACGTAGAGCTAAGTTAGGTTGTGTGATGCGGCGCACCTGATATTTTTAACAAATGTCCCGCTTTGAGATCGAACGCAGCACCTTTCTTTACTCTCGTGGTTCGAATCGGTGTCGTGCGTTGAACGGAGTTTTTATGGGGGGGACACACTCAAACTTCAGACGGGATATTCATATTAGTTTCACCTCAACTCAAAAACGGCGACCCTGAAAACTTTTACGTGACGACTTTTCGGGACAAGTGTAGGAAGGAGACAACTCTGGCGAGAGGAAAAAGGTGAAATGGTTGTTTTTGCATCTCTGTGTGCACAAATACGGAGAACCTGTTAAAGGTGTCACAGAGTGTTAGTTATGGGGTCTGGAGGACTTGAAGGTCCTTTATATCGTGGAGCCGTAGTGAGACCTGTCAATCTCCACAAAAAATTTTCGACAAATCTCCTTTTCTGAGTTAACATATATATACAAGTTACGAGAAGATATTTGCGTAGTATGTAACTTTTAACCCGAAGATTCTCGGGATTAAAAGACTAGCTCAGCAGTATCCACCTCCCTACGAGGTGTCCTTAGACATACAGCACTTGAGATACTTCACTTTTGTGTTAGCCGTCTCCAACGATTGTACCCTTTGTAAACCAAGTAATTCCGTAATAAAGTTTTAAAGTTTTTTTTTAAACTCGGGTTCCCTTTGGGCAAACATAATTTACAGAAATAATTATACGGAACGAAATGTGGGTATGAGTGACTAAAAGACACTCTGTAAGATTGATCACAGGCGGAACAGTTACCCCAGAATTCACGGAAATGTTCGGAAAAACGTTATTTTCGACACATTTTGATTTTTATCTTTGTTCAATGGACGGTCAGAGGAAAATTTATACAAAACAATATGTAGGTATTAACTATTCAAAAACATCCTGACAGTTTGGTGAAAATCGCTGAAGCCGTTTTGCCAAAAAGCGTAAAAAACCTATTTTTGCTTCCTAGGCCTATACCTCCGTTCACCGTATTTTCATGGAGATATGTATGGAGAATAAAAGTTAGGTATTGATTAGTAGAAAATAATTTGAAAGTTCAATCAAAATCGTTCGAGCCGTTTTCGAGAAAAAAGCGAAAACCCTATGTTTTTGGTACATTTTCGTCCCTCGCCCTTCTTTCCCATCGACCTAAATCACCCATAACCTTATTTTGGCGTCTACAAAAATAACAAACAAAACAAAAAAAGAACCAGCTCAGTCGGATCAGCCGTTCTCCCGCAAATCGAACACAGCCGGACCACGCGCCGAAATTAGGTTTTCTAGACTCAGTAGGCCTCAAAACGTAAAGATCTGAAGAATACCCAATTTTTTTTTTTTTTTGACACGATTACTATACTTTCCTTTCCCTTCGGGGTAGCGGAAAGTAAAAAGTGAAAAAACTCCAAGACACGAGACATCAAAATTATAAACGTTCAATAGATAATAAAATTCTACAAAACTTGATTTTCTCTCACGAAGACCGTCAAGGGGCAACTTGGAAGAATACTTCAAAATATCTGGTGCGTAGCAACACACAACTTTCCGCCACCCCTTTAAGTTCGAACACCACCTACATAGGCGGTCGCTATATCTTCGTTCAACGCATTTCTACAGGAACATTTATGGAGAACAAAATGTAGGGACTAGTTAGCTGAGAGTACTCCGAAAGTTTGATCGAAATCGTTAGAGCCGTTTTTGAGAAATTTGGAATACAGATAAATTAATATTCGACAAATCTCCTTTTCTGAGTTAACTTGGCTTATACCTCCGTTCAACATATATATATACAGAAATAATTATGGAGAACGAAATGTTGGTATGGGTGAGACTAAAAGACACTTCATCAGGATTTATCACATATGGTGAAAAAGTTACCCTGGAATTTACGGAAATGTTAGAAAAAGCGTTATTTTCGACACATTTTGCTTTTTATCCCTGTTCAATGGACCGTCACAGGAACATTTATTGAAAAGAATATGTAGGTATTAACTATTTGAAAACATCCTGTGAGTTTGGTAAAAATCGCTGAAGCCGTTTTGCCAAAAAGCGTAAAAAACCTATTTTTGCTTCAGGGGCCCATATCTCCGTTCACCGTAGTTTCATGGAGATATGTATGGAGAAGAAAAGTTAGGTATTGATTAGAAAAAGATAATTTGAAAGTTTAATCAAAATCGTTAGAGCCGTTTTCGAGAAAAATGCGAAAAACCCTAGTTTTTGGTACATTTTCGTCCCCCATTCCCCCTTCCCATCGGCCGAAATCGTCCATAACCTTATTTTGGTGTCTACAAAAAATAACGAACAAAACAAAAAAAGAACCAGCTCAATCGGATCAGCCGTTCTCCCGCAAATCGAACTACAGACACACACACATACATACACACACGGACCACGCGCCGAAATTAGGTTTTTTAGACTCAGTAGGGTCTGAAACGTAAAGATCTGAAGAAAACCCAAATTTTTTTTTTGGGCCGATTACTATACTTTCCTTCCCTTCGGGTAGCGGAAAGTAAAAACATCGTCTCACAAAAATAGTGATGGTAGTCCAGTATAGCTTATGCAATCAGAGTTTATTAACTCTCACAACCGCTCTCTGAACCACTCTATTAATTCTAAAATTCATTCCTTTTTGCTTTCATTTACTTGCGATTACTAAGACCAAACCACACACTAAAAACAAAAAACATACTAAATATAAAATTTGAGCCGATTTGGTTCGCCAGTTTTGTCAATCCTCTTCATAGACTCAAACACGAATACGCGTTATGTTATTAATGACGCTCGCTGTAAATGGGACGGTAGCTCCCAAAGAACTAGATAAATTATTGTAATGGGAGTTGAGTCTTAACTACCCTACGCCTCATCTAGGGGTAGAATGATTGGGAGGGGAATGGAAATAACTACGTCTGCTGATTAACACAGCCGACACATCTTCTCAGCATTTTTCATGCGACACACACCTTGGTTGGTTACGATTGGTGCCAGAGTGTTACTTTTATGAGGATCTGGCTTGAACAATGATATCTGCCGATAGCCAGTGAGCATTGGGCATTATTGGGAGAGCTTGGAAATACTTGATAGTTATGAAATAGGAGACGACGTAGGGAATGTGTGTTTGTATTATTCTCTTCTTCCGTACGATCTTGTGATTGTAATCTTTCTCTATTTTACAGTACCGTTACTTGCCACCATTCGCAGAACCAGCGGTTGCAGCCGATTGATGAAACAAGATGGAGACGGAATGAACTACGTGAATACTTGGTCGTTGAAGCCTGCGACATCATCCATCAAATCTATCGACAAATCTTGTAAAATGCTTAACAACGACCTTTCGACGGGTTAAGCTAGGGATGTTGAGTACCTGCTGCAATACGCTAGTTGCCGGCGTTGGAGCAGTCCACTTATTACTTAGGATTTTACACTTATTCATATGCGCAGACACCTCATTGGTGTCTTGGTAGGTAACTCGATTCTGACATTATTATTGGGCAAGTTCTTCTTGGGAATTTGATGCTGAATTCGAGCGTATTCTATGTTCCTACATTTGAACTGGGCGTCTTAACATGTTCCTTATGGGATACCTCCAGAAAAAGTTTTTCCTATTCACTGGAGCTCGACGTACTCGTACGTGGTATAACGTGTAGCAGGTTTTTCGATTCTGAACGTGTTAATTAGCAACGTTAGGAACATGCATATACGGAATCAGCTCAAATGGCCTCATTTCGCTGTGACGACAACTCGCGCCACACTATCGACTGTAGGATTCAACCGATGGGGCTGCCCGCGCCCATGTTCTTACGGTATTACGCGTAGGGACGCTTACTCCGCGATTAGCATAGTTCGTTCGCACTCCGCGTAGCTCGAAGCAACGCATTTTTGAAATTCCAATTCATTTGAGCTGGGCTTAACTTTATAACTTTGAGGTTTTTCTCCTCGGTACCCACACTCTCAATGTTTTAATGTAAATTGTGTGATGATCGTGTAACTGTTTCAGATTCTCGTGAATCGCCGCTGTTGGAGCCTTAGTACTGAGAACGGTGATTGATATAACAGTGTTTAGCTGTTCTTAAGAGACCAATTATTCTGATATAAGACCCAACTTGATGAAATGCTTGTAATCTCGGAGTCTCTTCTTCAATCTTCATTTTATCGTGCGAGCAGACTTAAAAAGTTTACGTCATCCAGACAATAAATTTCTCTTCGCGTGTCTTTTTTAGCTTCCTTTAGCCCAATGAAGTAAAATTAAGTGTAATCGGCTGAAAACAAATTATTTTGGAGCTCTCTACGATGTCCCTCGAGTTTAAAAACCGCTACATGGAGAAATGCGCTGCGTATTGTTACGTCGTGCGAAGATACCATTAAATTAAAATGGCTGAACTTAACCACGATAGATTTGGTGCTCATTTATGACCCAAGACAATAATAATAGGCCCAAAAGTAACAATAAAATGACGCTGTAATGATAGTATTAAATTCTCGTGACTCGTAATAACATTTTTTGTTGTGAGGAAATCTCGAAGGCAATTGGAAAAACTAATAATAAATGTGTGTCCACATTTTTTTTGTTTAACTCCGCTCAATCACTGTGACTGTTCTCACAAAATGCTTTTCTAACAGCACAGTCTACCTACAGTTCAAGGAATTTCGATAGATAAATAGGAGCAACACAATAAACTCCGGAACGTTTAGAGCCCGGTTTTGCCTCCGTTTCTTTCAATTACAGAACTATTTTAGAGTCTAAATGATCTGTGATACTATTGCGTATCATTTTATCGAATTTTTATTCGCGTAAGTTCAATCCCTAAATACCACGGAGATGAGTGATAAATAGATTAGATTCGTTGGAAGAGCGAGATAACCCCGCCCAATGGCCCGTGTGGACTGAAAAAGTTCGCAATCTGGCGTTTTACCTTACGGATCTGCTACAACTTAGTTGCCTAGTCATGCCAGAATACACCTCACGTAGCTATTCGGACATGAGATCGAACTTGAGTAATGACGAGCTCTCAACTCTGTGGTCGCGGGGAACATCCATCGAGCCGCAGCAGCAGTGGCGCGTGCTGCACGGCACGGTTGGGCATTTATTACACAAGCTACCCCGAATTTCTTTTAAGCACCCCCTCTCCCTTGGCGTCAGTGATCAGTGCCTGGAAGAGTCTTTCTAATTTAGGTCGTGACATTGTGTCGGGTCCCGTAGCAACGGGAAAAGGTGGATCTACGCTGAGCCCAGTGAACCACCCTTCGTTAGGGCTATCAAGAGTCACTTGCGCAAAAATATTGGTAAATGGGAAAAGGGCGCGGCTACCTTTGTCCAGGATGTACCTGCTCAAAGTTATTAATCAACCTCTTCAGGCAGCGATCAATTGAGATTTCCAGTCTGAAGAGTGAAAGGCGAGGGACTGATAGTGACCCGCGTTAGGGTACTTGGTAGGCCTGTCCAGAGCCGAAGGAGGTTGCAGGTTTCAAGGATGTTCTACTTTTTGTGCTGGGGACATCACGCTAAGAATTACCAGCTCCATGCTAAGACATAAGATGGCTCTTTGGCATCTACTCAATAGGCCTAGCTGCGGCCCCCCGAAGGAGGTTAAATATAATTTTTTTTACATTGCTACAAGTTGTGAAGTGTTCTGTCGCGTCGCCTTTCACTCACCTTACGCCATTAATTGGGTTCCTGGAACCCTCATTCACCGGTTTCTTTGTCCTCTAACTATCAATTTCCCTTTTTATTTAAAAATGTCCCAACTTGCTCATCCCCACATTGACTTTAAATGTTATTGCACGTTTCTAATTTGACTCAACTCCAGCCCATTTCGTTTTCGCAATACATCGTCTGAGGTTTTAAGACTAGTTACTGATGTGTGAGTTTAAACGAGTATTCTTACGTTCTTAAATTATGGCAGTTAGTAATTCCCGATACACTTCACTTCTATATTCCGACTTTCTTGCCACGATTTGTAGTTCCCTCAACTCATAGTTGAAATGAACGCAGGCGGTGACCCCTGGTTGGAGCGCATTTGTTCTCTTGGGTGTTTTTCTTCTCTGTTCTATTGATTTCATCCACGTACTCCTCGAATAAGTATTTAATGCTCATTCTGTTTGTCCAAGAATTGTTTGAAAACTTTTCATCAGGTCCTTTGAATCTCACTGAGATGTGTTCTAGTTTTTTCCGTTTCTTGAAGACCTTAGGAATTTCGCGACTGTAATTAACTTGATGCTGTCACCTGAACCGAATGTATTCCAACGTAGCCTCGCACGTCGAAAGAAATTTATACAACGACGTATATACTCGTACCTTTATTAGCAGCTCGAGCGATGAGATGAAGATTAATCTGCTTGGGAAAGGGACGGCTGTGAGGGGAGGTTGGAGGCCGTTGAGGGGCATTGCCCCTCCCAGAACCCGAGATTACGTTGCAAACCCCCATCGCACGTGATGAGTTGGTAATTATACAGTCATAATCAGGTGGTATATAATTGAAAACCATTTTCGACTCACGAAATGGCTCCAACGGGCGTTAAATCGAAAGACGAAGAAGCCGACGATCACGACATTTCAAGCGGATTCGAATCAAAGTATTTTTCCCTTTTACGCTAATTTCCTTACAATTACTAGCGCGCTACAACGTTTCCATTTTCTCTTCCCCCAGTTGAAATCGAAGACACTCACGTTGAACCCGTTGACTCGACAACCGATCAGCACTGCAAAACCCCACCGATGAGCACAGATCTCGAGGACGATTCCATTCTAGAGATACCAGACGATTAGGTATTTTAAAAAACCTATAATTCGAATAAATTGGATGTCAACGGCTTGCCATCGGAAAATCCTCAAATGTATTACTTTGTATGTTCTCATCCCAGGGGTGTATTTTAAATTTCTGTGAACTAGTTTTGTAATTGATGTTTTTGGAAATTACCACGATTTTTTGAAAAATTACGCCTGTTTTATTGATGAGGTTTAAATTACTATGATTTTTTTAAATTGTGGTTTTTAAAAATTACCATGATTGTTTGTATTTGATATATTGTTTTAAAGAGATTGTTTATATCAGATATTTATTAAAATTACTATGATTAGCTGTAGTCCATGTTTTAAAATTGCTATGAACGTAGTTTTGTAATTGATATTTTAACATTAGCGACAATTGTTTGCGATCAATGTTTTTAAAAATTACTATAATAATTTGTAATCGGTGTTTTTAAAAATTACTATGGATGTTTGTAATCGGTGTTTTTTAAAATTACTATGGATGTTTGTAATCGGTATTTTTTAAAATTACTATGAATGGTTGTAATCGGTATTTTTTAAAATTACTATGGATGTTTGTAATTGGTGTTTTTAAAAATTACAACGGATGTTTCTAATTGGTGTTTTAAAGAATTACTATGGATGTTTGTAATCGGTATTTATTAAAATTACTATGGATGTTTTAAAAAATTACAATGGATGTTTCTAATTGGTGTTTCAAAGAATTACTATGGATGTTTATAATTGGTGTTTTTAGATATTACTATGGATGTTTCTAATTGGTGTTTTAAAGAATTACTATGGATGTTTGTAATCGGTATTTATTAAAATTACTATGGATGTTTTAAAAAATTACAATGGATGTTTCTAATTGGTGTTTCAAAGAATTACTATGGATGTTTATAATTGGTGTTTTTAGATATTACTATGGATGTTTCTAATTGGTGTTTTAAAGAATTACTATGGATGTTTGTAATCGGTATTTATTAAAATTACTATGAATGTTTGTAATTGGTGTTTTAAAAAATTACAATGGATGTTTCTAATTGGTGTTTCAAAGAATTACCATGGATGTTTATAATTGGTGTTTTTAGATATTACTATGGATGTTTCTAATTGGTGTTTTTAAAAATTACTATGGATGTTCGTAATTGAAATGTTTCAAGTTATCATGATTGTTCTCAATTGATGTTTTCAAGAATATTGTAACTATTCATAGTTTGTGGCAATGAAATTAATGTAATTGGTGTCAATAATTGTTTAGTTATAGTACTTGACATTCGTGTCGTTTAATTATTGTAATTGATGTCATTGAATCTTTGTGATTCGTGTCATTAAATTATTGTAATTGATGGCATTGAATCTTTGTGATTCGTGTCGTTAAATTATAGTAATTCATTGACATTGAATCATGGTAATTCGTGGCATAAATTTATTGTTACTGAGGCCATATTAGAATAGTAACATTTAATGTCATTATTTATTTTAATAGATCTCATTAAAAATGTATCATTTGTTTTGATTTAGTGGATAGGATTACATTATTGTAACTGGTGTCAATAATCTTTCATGATTGTGTTACTTTGACTAAAGTCATCATATTATTGTTGTTCACAAAATTTCATTATGAAGATTGGTGTAACTAAATTCTTAATAGTAGTTGATGTCATTAAAATTACATTAGTTGTATTTAATTTTTAAGATTGGTGTTATTAAAACGTACTGTAGAGCAGAAATTTAGTAGTAGATTATTTATGAGCCCCAAGATTCTGTACTAGATCGTGTCGGTTCCATCGGGATTATCGTGATGGAGAGAGTTGTAGGTATGGCCTTATCAAACTACATTTAGAGAGAAAACAAAGAGGGAGCAGGAAGCATAGCACGTATTTCCAATGTCCAAGTTGCGACTTTGAAGTTGCGGAGCCATTAACCGTACTCATTGACTTCACACGTGCTACAACTAACATATTTTGAGTTCATTGCTTTCAGATGTTATTATTAGAGACCGATGCAGATCATCGTAAACCTAAATTTTTCTCGCCTTGGCACGATTTGTGTGACGGGGGTTACATGAAACGCATGTACAAATCCTGCTTGCTTGAATCCCAGTGAAGATAATTACATCGATATATTACTAACTCAGAGGGTTGCGATTCGACGAAGTTGTACACTGCTAAGTCGGTCCGACCTCCTCCCTCCCGATATAAAATTCTACGTAGTTAATATATAAGACTGTTTGTTGCATCGTATATGTGACTGCATTTCAATACTCTTTCATGAATCACTTGGCTCATAGTGGTACCATGTGAGTCATGATTGATGAACTACTTCAAGCGTGGGCAGTACTGGGAGGACGTAGTGCTAACAGCTGCTGATTCTTTTGCCGCTAACAATGCCAGAGCCTACGGATGAAACAAACGCTTCGACACGAATTAAGAACTCAACACATGATCCCCCCCCCCTCTCGCCAAATGTAAATGAAATCACAAAAAAATTTCAAGCTGTATCTCTCTTGCCGCCAGAGGTTTCTCTTTAATCGAGATTGTTTCGAAACAAATGAACGGTTTACGAGGGGGTTGAGAGCCTGCCACTGGGATCTATGGGTGTCTGGAACTCAGGGGAATGATAAAAGTGCGCCAGGCATTTCACAGGATCTTGAGTGTTCAATAGCACGTGATGGAGTGAGTCAGTTTTCTCTGTGCTGTGAGGTTGTGGGTGAGAACTTTCGAGCAAATGCGTTATCATCAACCTGTAACGTCGACCTGTCTTCAACCCCCAAACAGTAAGCGAGCAGAGTAAGGTCTTCACATCGCGTAGTGTACACCCTCAGATACGGAACACACAGTTAAGACCCCCGCTCACAGGGTTAAGAGCCCCGCATAACAAGTCCACTTTATGGTGACTTTGCCTCTAGCACAACAAAGTAAAAGAAACAAAATGTTATTCATGTAGTGTTCACACATCCATCGGTGCATAAGAGGAAGGGGGCGGTTGCTCCGTGAGTACATACCTTTAGGTATTATATAACAAAAGAAAACTGCAGTGTTTCTAGTAACTTTAAATGTGACAGTCGCCAGAACAGGTTAGTGATTCATAGAAAAAAATTAGTTTAACCATCAAATACAACTTCGGCTCCAAACTAACGAACCACTGATCCAAATATTGTCAGATCTTTCTCGCGAAAGAAGCGCAGAATATTCTCATTAGAATGATAAAATGGACGCGTAATGCACATGATTATGTGCTGTGCATATCTCTGAAACGGCTCTTGCAATAAATAAAAGGCAGGTTGAACGAATGACCAATCTTTATCTACTTCACTTGAAGGTTTTCTTCGAAGGTTCGTACTATACAGCGGCGCAGTTTTTTATTATTAGAACTGATTAGAACATTTAGCATTATGCTTGTACATGCCGATCTTTGGAGAGAACTTGACTGCAGCAATCTCGGTGTGATAATGATTCCAACGCGTCAGGTTCCGAACGTTTTTAACAAGGTACCGTATCTCAAAGGATACCTTGACGAGTAACTGGGCACACATCCATGCGGTGAGCGAGACGGGAGACTGGACAGTGAAGCGGTACCTCCACCAAGATATCTAGCCCGCAGGTTACCAAAGGACGCCGAAATAAGGGTAGGAAATCCGTCATTGCAACGCCTTTTTTTCTCATTAATTATTGTCATGGTTTTGATTAATTTTTTTTGTACGGACAGTTCCGACAGATAAAACTGTCCCATAAAAATCTCATGTGAGAGAAAATGATGAGTGCAGCACAATAAATCATCAAAACTGCATAAGGATATTCATTTTAACGCAAGTTCGCCTTAATAAATTCTACTCATTTGATACCAAATCTCTCAGAAAAATAAAATGGTAGTCCAATAACTACCAATGCGACGGGAGTTTAACGCTCGTAAGATGATTTGAAGCCCCCCCCCCCCCGGAAACCGCTGTTTTCCTTATTACCATTTCTCACGGTTCTTATCCGATATTCCACTGGACAACAACGTGTTCCACAGTACCTTTCCAGAAAAATCCAGTTGATAGTTTCATAAACCCCCTCGTTGTGCGCTGATCTTTCAATAATGGTCGTGACATAAATAGGAGCACCTCTGTAAATTCCAGTGAGGTTTCAAGTTTCTATTCCCGTCCCCCCAGTACTCGTCATCAATAGTATTATCTTATAACGAACATAATTTGAACGGCTACACCCGCGACCGTACAGAACTAGGTGAATCGGCCAACGAACTTGTCTGGTTTGGAATCTTTCTTCAAACTGGATAGGGTCTCTAGGCGCCTTCCATTTGAGCTGACAAGAGGCCAAGCATTTGGAACGCTTCGATAAACGCAGAGAGTTAGTACGCTACTAGCCAGCGAGAAAAGGGGAGGCACATATTGAGGGGAGAAAAGTATCGGCTACTTTAGTTGATTATGAAAGGGAAGATCGAGGGTCGGCGCGGTGCTGGAAGAAGACGGCTCTCCTGGCTGAATAACTTGAGCAAGTGGACGGGTATACAGCGTGCGTAGGAGGTTTTCAGGACTGCAGAGGGCCGGAACGCTCTCGCCGTAGTGATTGCCAACGTCCGGTTAGCCGGATAAGGCACATACAGAAGAAGAAGAAGTCCAACATTTAAACATTTTTGGATACAAGTGTATTGAGATTTGTATCCGTCTTTACACTTGATAACTTTTGAAAGTTAAGCTAGGGAGTGCGAACTGGATCTTCCAATGAATAGGCTATGTTCATTAATCAGCGAACAAAGGTTATCGGAATTAGTTCAACTTGAATTTTGAAAGTTCCGAAAACTCTTAAAATCTTAGGCATAACCAAGAATGTAGAATGATGTGTTTTGACGCATCACTTTTAGTTTCCTTATCCCAACGAAGTAGGAAGAAAAGTTATGTAATCTGCTGATGAGGAATCGTGAGTTATCTCCAAATCTTCGCGTTTCGAGGGCTACCGAGTCCTTCGTGTAGATGGACATTTACGTTGGAATGACGAGCTACAGACCGATTGCCGGCCCAACCACAGAGAGCTGCCCTGATCATAAAAATCTACATGGGCACGTCACAAGAGTGAGCACACCAAGGATCCCTGGCCAGTATCTTCCGACTTGGTCGTTGAGTGCATGGCGAAAAAGTGAAGAGTGAAAAGGGAGCTTCCTCCGTTATGGGCCGAACTCCGCAATGACCTCTCTGCGGAACAAAAGGTAGCAGTGCCAGAATGAATGCGTGTTAGACAAATAGGAAACAACATGGGAATCCTCGGCAACCCACCTGTTTTCCCCCAACATCTGAGAACGTCTAGAAAAAAAAACCATTGAGCGAGCTAGTTCCTTATGGTAAACCGCGACTTCTTTTCTCCATCCTGCACGTCCATCCAATAAGGAGGAAACAAAAAACCACGTGCTGCTTCATTGTAGTTTCTACAACCATATCAAGCACCAAAGTATAGTGCCTCATACTTCTCAGTGGTTACACATGAGCAACAGCCTTCTACTGGGAGACAGCCTAAATGACACTAGTTAGTCTGCTTGCTAACTGATTACCATGATCACTGTTAAACGCAAGGTAGAAATGGAGCGACAGACGAAAGAGAAAGAACATATGTAGTGTTGATCAGAGTGAGCTACATTCATGGTAAGGCAGAGAGAAGGCTTGACGGATATCGTCTCTGGATATAGTGTGAAGCGTTCGCGGAGTGGTTTATGGTCATTCGAGAAAACTGTCAATATCAAGTTCAAGAATCGTGGCGAGTAGAGTGAGAGAAGTGGGGAGGTTTTGTTGGAATTGGCTGTGGTAATGACTAGGGAAAACTAAATTACCCTTTTCAGCGGCTAAAAGGAACTTTTAAAAGAGGGTTAAGGTTTATTATTAGTCGAAGCTTTGACAAGTTTCTCAAGATCGGTCACTAAGCGATTAAAGAGCTGCACTGCTGTTGGCAATTCATTGAACAGATGATATGAAGTGAATCAACTCACCTACTGAAAATCTTGCGTGCATCGAGCCTTTAATCCTCGCATAATGGAGAAAACACGCAACGGCCGGCTTTTTGATCGAAAAATTCTGGAAAATCTATCAAGTTTTAAAACTACGTCGCTTCATACTCGAGAGCGTAAAATCGGGTGGTAACATAATAACTTTGGTAATGCTTTCCTTCTGACAAAGAGAATTCAAGTTAAGCGGTTGTTCGTGTTCTTCGACAAAGCTGATACCTGGGAATTGTTCCTTAAGCTGAGAGAAATCCCTCTCATCGTTCTCTTCCACTAATCTTCGTGGCTCTCTCTCAACTTAATCCTCTTTGGTTCGATGTATTGTGTCTCCGCTCGTTTGTGGGAGCTTCATCTCAGCAGCTCTTCTCAGTCTGTCATAGCTCTGCGTAGCCTTTCAAACCCCTATCGAGAGGATTTACAGTTCAGTTTTTAAAGGTATTCTTTGAATTCGAAGAACATTTCACTTTTTCGGCGACAAAGGACCATCAGGTCTGCGCTCACAGTGCAGTTGACTGCTTTCCTTAGATCATACAATCATGAATATCATGAAAAAACTGCGCGAAAAACGCTTTTTGTCGAAAATTTTGATAATTTATTGTGCTGCTCTCGTCATTTTCCCACAAATGGGAATTTTATGGTATAATTGCCTCATTGAGAGCTATCAATATAAAAAATTTAATCAAAATCGTTGGAGCCATTTTTGAGAAAAAAAGTATTTGGTGTTTTGATCACTATGATAACTATAGTTAGCATTCGGTGGATTTTGTTCATATCCTTATTTTGGCGTCCCATGATGACCTGCCGGCGAGATATGAAGTTTGAGCTGATTTGATACGGTCATTTTCTCTAAAAATCGTTCACAGACACACATACTCACACACAGACATAGGTCTGTTTCCTTATTTGATGATTGTACCTCAACCCTCGACGAGGGTTATATCGTTGGTCGTTAGCCAGTCTCCCGGTAGAGAGCTGTTGCCCGTGTGTGACCGCGCGTAGGTGACTACCTGAGGAATCCCGTACCATCTGGGAGGAGTTCTTAATCTGGTTTCCTACCTGATCTAACTATTTACTTGGGTGGCAAGTTTCAAAAGGACAGATCAACTATGACCACGTTTCTTAGCCATCACCTTCTTCGCGAACTTTGCAAAATGGTTATAGGCTTGGTTTGTAGCAGTCAATGCTGCTAAGTTCGTTTGCCCTCCCAACAACCATCGCTCACTGTTGTAGAAACTACAGTGGAGCAGCACATGGTTTCTTGTTTCCTCCGCACTGGAGGCGCAAGACGTGCATAATGGAGAGTCTTTCAGAGAAAAGAAGTGGAGCCGTGCATTGAAGTCACCATGTCCCGTGAGGAACTGGCTCGTCCAGTGGTCTGGCTCAACCCATTTTCTTGAAAGACGTTCACGGATGTTGGGGAAGAACTCATACGTATCACGTCCCTTTGACGAGGATTCCCATCTCGCTTGCCATTTCTCTAGAGCCCATTCATCGATGGCGGCAAGTTTCTGTTCTGTGATGAGATCCGCACGGTGTTCAGCCCAAAGCGGGGGAAGCTCCCGTTTCACTCTCCACTTGTCAACCATGCTATCAACGGCCAAATCAACTGGTAACTAACCAGTGATCACCTGGAGTGCTTCTGTTGATACAGTCTTGTAGACTTGGTGATGCACAGGAGCGCAGCTCTCTGGGATTGGGACAATACTCTCTTTTGATTGACTGTTAGTTTGCTACCCCAGACAACGGGGCAGTAGCCAATCACACCTAGATAGATGGCCTTATACTCCTCAGCCACCTGCATCTTGACATGCTCGCACCATTGGTTGACAGTGCGGAGCACGTGGTGGGTTTTTTCTTCAATTTGGCGGACTGACTCTGCAAGCAGACACACATACACACACACACACACACACACACACACACAGAGAGAGAGAGAGAGAGAGAGAGAGACACACAGACCATTTTCCCAAATAGTGTTTTTCGGACTCAGGGGGGTCTGAAACGTAAAGAACTGAAGAAAACTCAATTTATTTTTATTTTTTGTTCAGCCGATTACATAACTCTTCTTTCTACTTTGTAGAGCCAAGGAAAATAAAAACGTAGTTACTAGTCAGTAGTATCTGAGTTTGTTCACCGGAGCTGTTTTTGAAATATGTAAAAACCGAATTAGCGAACGCTTTAGTGCACGAATAATCTCGGGGGTTGTATTTTGGTTTATGCATTTGTTCAACGGATGGTTAAGAAAATAGTTGCAGAGAACAAAACGTGGGTTTCAGTTGCTGGAAGACAGTCAAAAATTCGATTAAAAATAATCAACCACGTTCGTCGGCCACATTTTGAGCGTAATTTCTGTTCAACCGGCTGCCTCAAAAACATTAGGGGAGAACGATTGGTAGGTGTAGACGTAGACTAGTTGAGAACAAAAGAAGATACTGATCGGTCATGCTTTGTTAGTTCAATTGTTTCTGATGTTGGTGCTCCACAATTTATTGAGTTTCCCAGGCTTACGGCCACTTTGACTGAATATCGGTTCGTGCTGTTCTGGAATCATTCTGTTAAACTCGAAGGATCGTTGAGGACGGGCCAATGTTGGGTTTCAACATCGTGTTTCGTAGGGCGTGGATGACATGGTAAAGCCTCTTGAGATAGGGCAATTTGAGGTAATCGTATTCAAATTTATTTCATCGGTCTCCCATCAAAATTGATTACTACGATAAACGTAACTTCGTTATGGGCTTTTAAATGGTGAAGGGGTTTTCTTCTTGCGAATACTTATGCAGAACCTTAACAGGTTTTACCCGTAAAGTCTTAATAGCTCTTCTTGGTGACGAACTGCAAGAAGAACTAAATGACTCTCATAATACAGGAGAGACGAAGGATGGACAATTTGAGCATCTTGAAAGTTTATGGTTACGAGGAAACGATTCAATGATGACCTTTTCAGGAGTACTTCATTTATAAGGATGAGATAAAAATCAAAACTGACGCTACAACGTGATTCTTCTCCGTATTTAACCATTTTTATTTGGATTTTCTCAAAGATGGCACTGTAGGCTTTGACTAAATTCACGGCGCACTTAGCTAAAATTTGGTCATCCAATAGCGTTTCAGTAGATATCGAAAACACAATGTGTCTGTACGAGTATGTAGTGTGCTAACGAATTGGGTGAGGGAAGTTATATTATGCGTTACACTATATTTTACGCTAAATCTAAACCGTGCTGTCAACATTCGACTAAAAAGCTTGGCAGAGATGGGATCACACCACTGCCTTTGGTTTATAGCGCTGCCTATAGTAACCACGACCCTTCCAAGGCAGGAAATCTGACATTTCTTCCCATTTCCCTTAACCCAGTTCTTAAGCCGAGACTCGGGGGTTCGCTCTTTTTCCGCACCCTTCCATCCATTACTTTCGTTAGCCATTTGCCAGTGGGAAGGAAAGCGTAGAAATCGATTAAGAAATTTGAAATTGAGTTTTCACTTCGCTTCGGAGCCGCAAACTCCGGGATTAGTTAATTTCCTGAAATGTTTCCCTAACCGCTCTGTCAGTTGTGCAGTCGCAAAGTCTACCTTGTCTATATTTTCTACTACTAGCTACTTCAGAGCAACGTTGAATTTGTCCGCGGCCCGGATTTTAGTTTTTTTTATTTTATGAGGTATAACGGAAAACAATGTTTCCATTATTCTTATCGAGGGACAACCGAATGTTTTCAGATGTCCATAACACAGGAGAACTCAACTCAA
Source organism: Pachypeltis micranthus (assembly GCA_020466155.1). Taxonomy (NCBI): domain Eukaryota; kingdom Metazoa; phylum Arthropoda; class Insecta; order Hemiptera; family Miridae; genus Pachypeltis; species Pachypeltis micranthus. The sequence goes on from CM035768.1 coordinate 44,298,280, forward strand.
AATTCCGTCGCGTCCACAGCAAAAAGCTCATCCATTTACGGAGAACGAACTGTAGGTTCTAGTGCATTACAGTACTCTCTGAATATAATCACAATAGTTCCGTTTTTGAGAAAATTGCAAAAACAGTATTTCGGTGTTCGAAGAATCTCATTTTCTGACGGTATATGGCTTATATTTCCGTAAAAACATGGCTGTACGCTACAAAATATTGGTGTGAATGAGTGACATGTTATAAATCTGAACAAAGTTTGTTGATCGCGAGAGGAATACCTTCAGAAGCGTGCTTGGAGGAAATCCGTTAGCTTTAAGATAGCTGTTATATTCACTAGTCGGAGATATCTGTGAATTTAACCCAAACCGTTGGAGTCCAAAAGATTAAGAAATCCTGACAACATATTCTCGCTCGAATGCTAATGAACAACAAAGGATATTGATCAATGGAAGATGTATTCCAACTGTTCTCAAAATCATAATTGCCTTATTGTCGTTGACTTTTTTCGGGTTGTGGAGAGTATAAAAGGCTGCTCACTCAATTTAAAGCGTTCTCAAACGAACGGAAATTCGTCAACCACCACAACGATTTGCTTTAGTCCATTGTTAGGTTTTTTGTGCACGTCAAAACGCGAATTAGGGCCGATTTTCCCGACCACTCGGTCGTTTCGTCGATCAGCCCCGTTTTTCCACTTCAGTGAAGATATACAGCACTCACTGTGTTTGTCTGAGGATCGCTAGCTGAGTGAAGGGTCGGGGTATAGCTTACTTATTGTGTTTGCACAGAAACGGCCGTCTTGTTGGTTTGGTTGATTGGATGGTTTTTTATCGGCCTCCAAATGGCGGTCGATAACTTAGCTAATCGTGTCGTCCAGACTGTTGGTTAAAGGTTCATTCGATGCCAAATGATGTATCATTATAGAGGGTTGTGTTAAAGTCCAATCAGGTCAATCCTTGGGGTTGCTCCGAACCAGTAAGTGAAGCGAAACGCGTTGAGCCTCACATGATTTGATGAGAGGAGGACTTAATCTGAAAGAGTAGGGTAATAAATGGTTCCTACTGTAAACAATTGTGGCGCGTAGTAACACGAATGTGGGAATAAACCTATTTATGGTTTTATGGTGAACATGGGTACCAACATTACCGAAAAAATATAGTCTCTACGATTCTCAAGTTAAAGTTTCTTTCAGCCCTTCATCTCATCTGCCTATTGGTTTATTTTATTGTTCTCAACAAAAAGAGAAGCATTCTAGTTAGTAAGAACATTTTATAAATTTGCAGCTTGTGTTCTGAAATGCATGATAGTTGGAGCACATCATAACAAAAAACACTGAATTAACAGTTTCTACTAAACTTACCTGTGCTGGTCAAATAAGAACCCTCTAGGGTGTTTGACGTATACAGCCTCGAACGTTGATGCCCCCTGGCCAGGGAGGGAACGACTGTGTGTGGGGGTGTCTTTAAGTTATAGAAAGTCGATCCGACAAATCATGGAAACAACTCAGTAAGTGCTTCGCATCGCGACCCAATTCTGCTGCTAGTGGCTAACCCCAGCTCGGTCTTTTGAAGGGAAAATTAAATAGCCACCACCAGTCAGTACCTTTTGGAGACCACAGGCTACCGCCAAGTACTTAGGCATAAATGTAAGTGAGAAGTGCCGTTTCAGCGAACTAGAGTCCCTCAAAGGCATTGCCCTCGCAAGGTCTGCCTCATTACAAACGATTAGCAAAGCTACTCGGGGTGTGTGTTACCAATACAATGTCGTCAGGTACAAGACGTGATTGACTACTGCCTCGTTGTCTCCGTAGCAAGCTTATAGTCAATCAAAAGGAAGTACTGGCCCAATCCCACAGAACTGCTCTCGTGTGGATCACCAAGGCCTACGAGACAGCATCTACTGAAGCACTCCAAATGATCACTGGCCAGTTACCCGTTGACTTGGCCATCGAGCGCATGGTGAACCAGAGAGAGTGAAAAGGGAGCTTCCCCGCTTTGCGCCGAACTCCGTAATGACCTCCACATTGGACGAAAACTTGCCACGCTAGATCGACGGGCATTCCTCGTCAAACGGACCCGACACGTCCGTTGAGGAAGACCACCGGATGAGTCAGTTCCATATGGGACACGGTGACTTCAATCTTGGGCTCCATTTTTCTCTCAATGACCAGCATGGAGGAAACAAAAAACCACGTGCTGCTCCGCCGTAGTTTTTACAACAATGAGCGATGATTGTGTGAAGAGCTGCCAAATCGTCCAACTTTGACTGTTAGTAAACTATAATTATACCCGTTTCACCTAATTTACTTAGGTCATGGCAAAGAAACGTGGTCAGTTGATTTATTCCTTTGAAACTTGGGACCCAAAGAAATAGTTGATCAGGTGGGCTAAATGACAACTTGCCGTACCTCCACAAGTCTGAGCTCTCGCATGCTAGTGGAACTGCCATCTCCATGGCTTTCTACCGATATAGCTCTTTCATTAATGTCAAGGAACAGTCATTTTGATATGGAAACAACTATATCACTGAAAGCAACCAAGATTAGTAAAGAACCCTTGCGTTCTGTAAAGTTCTTGAGTTGACGGTGTTCAAACTGAATCCGAGTGATTTAAAAAATATCTAGTGGAACCTATCACACGACTTTCCTCAGACAGAAGTACGTTCAGCAATTTCTATGGCTTTATCCACTAATCCAGTGTGCTTTTCACTCAGTTTGTTTGAACATGGGGGGAAAACAAATTCACATTTCAAGTAGAAACATTTACAGCTTCAATTACCAAAGTAACTCCTAATCATGCCTTGAGTATTATTAAGCAATCACTGTACAGATAATTCGTGAGACAGTCATTACAGTTTTTTGAGAGGGACCATGTTTTTCGTTTTTTAATTATCACGTAAAAACTGCGAGCGATGGTAGTGCCCAAAACCTTATACAGTTCATCACAGAAAGTGGAGCATACTGTTCCGAATCGGTAAAGTTGCAAGCCAACCTGCCTACACTCTAGGGTAGGTCGTCATGGCTTGATGATCACTCCATCTTCTGGGGCCAAAGATTGGCAGGCTGGTCAGCTCACCCTTCAGGCCTTCATCTCCAACATGTTCAATTATGTTGTCAACGACTTTTTACCAACGTGGTTTATTTACCAAACCAAACAGAAACTAGCCCGTCTTGTAAATGATGGTGTTAAATGACCTTTTAATGTGGTACAAATCCAGAATAAAACAAAAAAATAAGTTAACGGCACTCGTAGAAGTGTTACAGCTCTACATGCTTCTTTTTACGAACTTTACGTAGGTAACTAAAAAATTTAATTTTACCTATGACGCCCTACTAACATGAACGGGGAAATGAAGTAATTACATTTGAAGGGTAAAATTTGATAGATTGAAGGTAATTTGAACAAAATGTGAGTCGTAAAAGTATTGGAATCAACTGAAGAGGTAGGTGGGTATTGGTGTTTAAAATTTGGATCGCGCGGTGGCCTCATACAGTTTTCCCCTTCTGCTATTTTCAGCGAACCCAGTTTAATTACTGTAGATGTTCATCCTGATTAAACCCACTGATGAAACTGGTGGTACGATTCGGTAATTTGAGAACATTATTTGTTTCCTTGTTGTAAAGATCTCAGTAGGCCGTGGGAGCATACACGAAATAGGGCATTACTGCCTGCAGGGACAAGTATACTCATTTGAACAGGGAGACTCCAACTCACACGTATTGTTACCATAACACCCAAGTTTTTGAATTTGCCACCCAGTCGTGAGAAGGATAGGGATGAGTTTGCAGACAAAATTTTGCAATTTTGCTTTGCGATTTTGATGTGGGCGATTGCCTCACATTGCACAACTGCTCCATTCGGCAACAAGATCGCCCTCGTCTAGGTGACCATCTAGTCCCATTTAATTATGTTGAGAATTGCGACATTATTTTTGTTATCGTCAGGCACATTCACGGGTTGAAGAGGTCAAAATCCCCTTTTTTAAACCTTTTGCAAATGTAGGGACGAGTTGCCAAAAAAAGTTGTCGAAACTCCAAAGTATCGTTCGACGCCGCCCTTCTATTTTCAGGTGGCGCCCTCGAACAATGACCGCCGATTATCGCTCAAAAAAGTTCTGAAAAATTGTTAACAGTTTTCCTCCGATCGGTGAATAGCCACAGTTTCCACATCTCGTACGCCCCATCAGGCAGTTGGAAAAGTTTCAAGTCGCGAGGCAATGGTAGGACTTTTCTTTATTCGGTTTTTTTCCGAAGCGGAGAACGTTTGGGGTTTCGTCGAGTTGAAGCTCCTAGAAAACCCGATATGCAAAGTATCGCTGATTCATAAAAAAGTTAGGGAGGTCCGGAAACTGTGTCACTTCTTCAATCTTCGTTCTTCTGTTTCTCGCCACAGTCTCCCTCGCCGTAAATCCTATTGGAAAACTAACTTTTCTATCAGATAACCTCGAGAGTGATGAGAGTGCAGCGAAGAGAGTGAAAAAGAACTGAGCTGAAGTCTCTTCTCCGGACGAAACCATCCGTTGGTGGTTGGCTCTGCTCCCAACAACTTTTCAGATCCTCCATTGAAAGGCCACTTTCAGGCGACTATTTTATTTAACGTTAACTTTAAACTCTCGTTAACTCTTCGTGGCTTTTAGAAGTAAAATGAGCTCTCTTCAGTTATGCGTTACGCTTCTATCTTCTGAGGGGAAAAGACTAACCCATACCACACAGTCCACGCAATCTGGTATCAGTATTAAGCAAAGGTTTTGCGTACTACGTCAACATCATCTTAAAACGCGAACAGCAAAAAAGTGTATCGTGTACTTCGATGCTGGTGGTATATCCAAAAATACGACTGTGGTTGCTAAACCAGGTTCGATTCGCTCATGGTTTCCATTGCCTCTGCCTAAAATAGGATCTTGACTTGATATGTTGATGTGTGTGCCCTTAACAAAATTACTGTTTCTGGATTATAATATAAGTTATATCAGCCGTTTCTGAATGTCATGGAGGTTGTGGTTACGCTAGCATGATAGTGCACGTATGACGGCGTAAGGAAAAAATGAAAGCAACCTCACACAATATTTCGAATCCTCCACCAGTGCGAATTTGATGATAAATCAATTTAGTGATCAGCGCGAATCAACGCAATCAGGTCGTCTACGTAGGCGTATGGCTGGCTAGCCATCAGTCTTCATGAGGCTCTTGAGAGGACCTTCAAAGAAAGAAGAACCGAACCAAGGGGGCATCCCTTCTGAATTACTCTTTGTATTGAGACTTACTTTGCCAGTAAGTGGCAAGGCAAACCTACTTCTTGAAAGGCGAGAAAACAAAGGTTACCCTGGAAGAATCCACATTTATTCAACAGTCATCCTTGTGAAGTAGATTAGGATCCCAATGCGGCCATCAGTTCTACTCAGTGCGCAGTCTTCGTCTCTGAGCAAAAACAACAAATTTGATTTGAAGGGCACCACGTTGGTTCGATGTTTGTAGATCAAGGCAAGACGTGCAACCAATGTGTAGAGACCTGAATGCAATCGGGGACAAACATGAACTCCGTATGGTATGCCCCAGTGCGGTATTTTGTGGCACACATCAAACGTGACTTAACTAGGAATATGCATGTGATGCGCGCAGTACCGCAGACATGCACAGCTTCCTTCTAACGCCAATTCCTTACAAGAGGGAACAAGGATTCACGTTCATCTGGGAACGATGAACAGTTCTTTGATAACAGGATGGGGAATTCTGATCCGAAATCCAGAACAAAGTTTGAAAAGTAGGTCAGGCATAACGGATGAGCACTTGCTAAGTTGTTGAGACGCTCTTCATCATCCGGGCCTAGTATTCGATTACGAAGAGAGAAGACGAGACTCCACCAGAATGTCTCCTTTCCCGAATAGTAACGGAGGATTATATCGAATGGAATAAGAAGATTTACATCGTTATGGAAGGTCTCCCGCGCGTTGCGTCAAAGCGGTCAATACGTCTATCGTGTCAGCAAGTCGATTAGGGCTTCCATCCTCTTCTCCACGATGCATCAAATCCACAAGTTTTGCCTCTCGTTCGCTTCAACAGGTCCACATTTGGTATTTACACTATGGATAATGGGAAATGTTTGGACGAATGTTCGGGCATGAATAACTTCTGTCTACAGTGAGCCCTCAACCAGCGCGATATTGTCGAGAACTTTAATGGTATCGGCTTGGTTTCATTTGTTGCTCGTTCCACTTTCCAACACGAAGCAGTTTCGAATGATGAGCACCGCAGTCCTTCAAATGTTGATGAATCCACGGAAGTTAACAAACCTTATGAGAGCGATGAACTTGGCCAATATTGTGCTGTTCATGCGCATCTGCGGTAGTTCCGACAGTAATGGGAACGAGAACGTGCCGATTTACTGGAACAACTGCACATACAGTAAAGCGTTTCGCTGGGTGACCTCTGTCAAGCAATACGGACGGTTTAGGAAGCTGTCGGTAGTTGGAGCTGTTCAAACCAAAACCCAATGACAGCGGTGTAGATTGGAGAGCGTATAAACTTCAATTTGGGAACCTCTCTCTTAAAAGTGGATGGGATGATCATCCCTGATGCACGAATGCAAGAACTCTGGCTATGCGTTGGAAATCCTACCATTAGTTGAAGCACCTCGTACCTCTTCAGAATTAGTGGAGGAAGTAGAGAAAAGGTTAGGGTGTGTTGTTTGATAGAAAACAACTACCCAAAGAAAATATTACGCATCACCAGGCTATACAGATGCTTTCAAGAAAGTTTTAGTCTCAAGATTGAAGAGCTGGTCCCGAAGAACGTATAGTAACGTGCCACCCCATCCATGCTATACACGACCACCCGGCGAGAGAGAAAGACTTGAGCTATGGGCCAAAGCCTAGCGGAAACGCCTTAATGCCCCTTGATATCGGGGCGCGGTGGCTGAGTGCGTTGGGGCCAGCGGACTCTGGTTCGATCCCCGACCAGGCACCCCCCTCCTCCCAAACCCAGGGGGGTGAGGCAATGGGTACCGGCGGCGGCTGGGAAACTAGGTGGGCCCCCCAACGGGCTCGCTGGGGAGTTAGGACATGGGCCCAATGTGTGCCACGGCGAAATGCCATTGGTCGTGCGGCTCTAGCGGTGTCGTATGGCCAGCAGCCGCCTCCCTGGTGAGTGAGTGAGTGAGTGCCCCTTGATATCTATTCAATGAGCGATACTTATAGAGCGAATCAGAGACAAATATAATAGAGAAGTAATGATAATCCTCAAAATAATGAAAACTCAATTTTTTACCATCTTGGACCGACAAGGCGTGTACTCAAGTCGGCTGGAACCTCAACATGAGATCTCTTCGTTTGAAGCTACCAGAGTGAGAACGTTTGACGACTGACATGCGTTTTTCGAGGCCAAAAATGAGGTTATGAGCAGCTATTACCAATGGAAAGGGTGTGGAACCAACATTACCCAAAATGAGGGTTTCCTTATTTTTTTACAATTTTTTTTTCCGGTATCTCCGAATGTCAGATAAACGTTACTGGCAACCGCTCACCAAACGAAGGCTTTAAGTTAGTAATGTTGGTACAGACACAATTAACAGCTCTCATCTTCAAAGAATCATCGATTCGCTACTTCCACTGACTCACATCGCGTTCAGACTTATTGAAGATCTTAGTTCCCTCGACAGCCACCGAGAAATTGCCGTAAGATCCTCGAGACCCAGTTATCTTAGAAATATAAAGTGGAGGTCGTTGTAGGAAGGAGAGCAGTTAGGGAGACATAGAGGGCTAAAGGGTCGGCGGTCTAGTTGGATCACATTACCGTAATCAATCTCTTTGCTCTCCTCTTGTAGCTTTAATGAAACAATCCTTCTCTTAGATCTCGATTGCTAACTCCATTCCGTACAACCATAAGCGGGATTTTTAGTTGCTATTTTCGGCAAATGGCCTTCATTTGTACTCAGTTGCAAAATGTGTCTTTGTGGGCGTGTTCATGACGCGGTTAAAAACCTTCTTCGATGAAATCAGCACCTTTCTGGTGGTTTTCTTTCAAAATTGCACGCCCAGTCGGGTTGACTTATAAAGTCTTAATAAATGCATTCAAACTTGCGAAGGACCATCGGAAATAAAGTCGGAAATACGTATACGACTGTAATTTTTACTTTCCTTGGCTCTTTTTTTTTTTTTTTTTTTTTTTTTCCCCCGAGGGCATCGGGACAAGTCCCTTTGTCACTGTGGCCACGTGTGGGCTATTGTGGCTCCTGCCCTTCCTTAATAAAAGGCGTCGTACATACCCGCCCCTTTATGAAGCCAGTATGTCCTTCACCGCAGCTTCTGCTATGATGTGGGGGCTCAATAATCCCCCTGAGCAAAGAATCCCCAAAGCGTTTCGCTGCTAAGGCAGGAGCACTCACATAGGATGTGCTCCGCCGTCTCGTCCTCCTCACCCGCCAGAGTCTGCATTCCACCGCCTCTGAGATGCCATCTTGTTGAGGTGATATCTGAGTGGGCAGTGTCCGGTGAGGAAGCTAATCAAGACCTCAAGTCCCTCTAGAGTGTCAGCATCGCCTTTGCCCTTTGACGAGAAGGCGTAACAAGCCTTTTGATTGTCTAAGTCGTGGCTGGCGATGCCAATGGAGCGCTATTTTCTTGTGTCTCCATTGAGCCACCAAACAGTTCAGGTGACTTTTGGTCATACCTGCGTGAGGTTCAGGCCCAATGGGTAGGGCTTCTGTGCCCTTCTTCGCATAAGGTGGTCAGCCTTTTCATTGCCCTCATGCCCCTTGTGAGCCGGCACCCAGATGAGGAGAAAGCCTATTGTGGGCGCCAAAGGCTGCTTGAGAGCATGAAGGCATTCCCATACCAGCCTGGACCTAAAACTATAGGCCGCGATGGCCTTTAATGCAGCCTGGCTGTCCGAGAATATGTAGATCCGCTTGCCCTTGAGTCAGCTTAGACAGGATCTCTTCGCGCAGATCTTTATAGCTAGGATTTCAGCTTGGAATATCGTGGCGTACTCTCCCAGCCAGCAGCCAGACTGTAGTTGGGCCCAACAATGCCCAGTCCAGCTCTGCCTTCCATGACTGAACCATCGGTATACCACCGCAGGGCACCCACCTCGGTCCGGAACGTCTCTGCTCCCATCGTTCCCGCGAGTGGATAACTGCCCTGAATGGCGGCGAAAGTTTTTCGCTCTGACATAACGTCGGTAACAGGACCACAGCCTCTTCCAGTTTGAACTGTCTAGTTGTTCTTTGGAGGCTTGCCTTAACCCTGGTGGAGATGTTCCTGTCTGCAAAAGCCTTACTGCTCCCAGGTAAGCAGTCCTCTGAACATGTATATGGAGAGGTGAGATGTCTAAGGACTTCCATTGCAGCAGTAGGGCGTATTCATTGCCCCTGTAATAGCTAAACATGCCTGTCGCTGCAGTTTTGGAGTTTCCCTTGGGCTGCTAGCGGCATGTTGCCTTCACCACACCGTGGAGGCGTGAGTGACCGCGGGGTCTTATTATCCTTATAGAGCCACTCCATCATTTTTTGGAGTAATGCCCCATGATTTGCTGCACAGCCTCCTGCATGCCCACAGGGCTGCGGTTGCTTTATTTATGCAGCGCATATCTCACATGTGAATTCCAAGTGAGCTGCTTATCAGTATCACCCCGAGGTATTTCACCTCTGTACTTATATAGACCTTGCTCCTTGCATGAGTGGTGATACTATATTTGGGTTTCTTCGCTTGGTGAATGAAACCATGGTGGTCTTAGTTGGAGTTTATATGCAATCCCTCCTTATCACACCATCCTTGGATGATATCTATAGCTCCTTGCATCCTTTCCAGACACTGTGGAGGCAAATTTGCCTCTTACCAGAACTAAGATCATCGCGTGTCATGCGACCACTTCGTAGCCTTGAGCTGCAGTGTTTCCAGCAGCTCGTCAGCCACCAGTAGCCACAGGAGGAAAGTACCCCCCCTTGAGGGCAGCCTCTTGTAGGAACCACTGTGACGCTGTCTTCCCTAAACTGGCCGTGATTTCCTACACCTTAGCATGGACATAGTCCATTTCACGACCTGGGGTTCTATGCCCTTTGCGCTGCTCTTGCCTCTATGGAGCTGAAGGAGGTGTTATCAGCACCCCCACGTCCATGAAGCAGCACAACGCCACCTCTCTCGTCTGAAGAGCCTCATCGATCAGTGAGACCAGCTCCATGAGTGCAGTCTCAGCCGACCTGCCCTCAGGTAGCCGTGCTGTGCCTTCGAGAGGTAATGCGGTCTCAAGTGTGTCCTTGAAGACCAGATCTATGATCTTTCCATTGCCTTCAGGAGAAAGAGGAGGAAGCTTATGGGTCTCTGAGATTTCGCAGTCAGTCACTGCCTGCAGCAGGCAGAAACACAAGCCTGATCCTTCTCCATGAGTAGGGCACATGGGCCAGCAGAAAGCTGGCTCTGAAAGTTCTCACCAGGAGGGGTAGAAGGGTCCCCAGGCCTGCTGAAGCAAGGCCGGGAAGACCCCCCCCCCCCCGGGGGACTTGTAGGGTTTGAAGGTATTTATTGCCCTTAGCCCTTTCAGGGGAGAAGATGCGGTTCGCATACCTAGGAGCCTGCAGTCTGCGGACGTTCCCTGCCTGGCTCCCGGGTTGGGGCAAAAGCCCCTTCCTCAACAAGGTACACCTGGAAAGTGGGTATTAACCAACACCTCCAGGGTCTCCCTGGCATCTTCCGTGAAAGTTCCGTCCGTTCTTCTTATGAGGCCTAATTCCTGAGGTTTGTCCATGGAGGGCTCTCTGCAGCCTGGAGGCTTCAGAGACACTTGCACACCACTGCAGAAGTCCCTCCAGGACTTCCTCTTTGCTCTTCTGATGGCCTTGCTATAACTTGTAAGGATTGTCGGTGAGTGAGCCTCCCAATCCCTGTTCTTTTGGACCTGTTGAAGAGCCTCCTCGTTGAAGACCTTAGCTTCCCCAGCTCCTCGCTCCACCAGCAGGCCTCACCATTGGTCCTGCAGACACGCGGAAGGAGCAGTTGTCTTCGTAGGAGCGAATGATCGCCCCTTGCATAAGAGCTGGCCATATAGTGTCAGTTCTTCCACCGTGTGGATCTCCCTGTCCATACCTCCAGCTCTGTGTGGAGTTGGGTTTGAGTAAAGTGGCCAGTCTGTATTCTTGGGTATGCGATGAGGTTTCAAGTACCTGCGTGCCAAAACCAGGCGAACGAGATGATCCTATGATCTGATAGTGATGGCTCGTCCAGCACCTGCCAGCCTTGTATTCTGCTGGCTATGAAACGACTGGAGATGGTGAGGTCAAGTACCTCTTCCCTTATCCTTGTTACGAAAGTGGGGGCGCTTCCCTATTAAGAATCTCCAGTTCTTGCCCTGCAAAGATAGTCCAGAGGCACTCTCCTCTTAAATTAGTGTTCTTGCTCCCAGACAACGTTATGAGCGTTTGCGTCGCAGCCAATTATGAGTTGAAGTTGGTGATTTTGCAATAACTTACCAATCTTCGGACCTCTTCGATTGGGGAGTTCGCATCATGGGGAAATAGGCAGATGCCAACACCGTCTTGACCGCTCCCTCTGGCGAGTTCTCCCTTACCATTATAGCTGCAACATCTCTAGAGATAAAGTTAGGCATGACAGTGTAACTTACATTTCGATTAATCACAACTGCGCGCGGCATCGAGTCATTACTTTTATCGTACACTACCTTACCTGACTGTGTTGGCGGGCCACGGATCTTCTTATCCCAGGCCCAGGGTTCCTGGACGAGGGCTGCATCACACCTCCTCTATCAAAGTTCCTGCTGAGAACGGCCGTGGCTGCCTGGGAACGATGCAGGTTGACCTGAAGGAGGCGGGCGTGGGCGGGGTCATCGACCCCTCCGGCCACCCTTCTTACCAGGCCTTGAGCGGCCTGTTGTAAGAAAGAGCGACCTCCCACTGCTGTTGACGAGTCGTCGGAGCGCCGCCCCACCCCTGCCCGCGCTTCCCCGCCCAGACGACCCCACCTCGGTCTTTGGCGCCGGAGGGAGCGCCGGGGAGGTCGCACAGTGGCAGAAGGCGGGCGCTGGAGCCTTGCTCCTCGTTGCCCCTGTCTGAAGGCTCCTGTTGTGCCAGTCCTGCGACGAGGGGATTGGTGATGAGGCTTGGCCTCTGTGCCGCAGTCTGCGCCAATCTGAGGGGCCCGCATAGCTCCTATGGGGCCAGATGCCCCTTGCTCCTGCGTGTCTCCCCTCTCTCTTGGCGCCACCGTTGCAGGGCGGAGTCTGAGCACCCGACCAGGGGCACGCTGCCTGGGTACTGGCCCCTTCCTCCCGGTCTGCACCCATCCCCTCCTCTGCCTCTCTCCTGCCATCCCTCATCCGGGACGGCCTGAGGCTAACAGCCCCAAACCTATAATTGGCTCGCTGCCTGCGGCAGTGCCCTTATGGCGGGGGCTGACGCCCCATTTTCAGAGAAGGCCAGGGCCCCCGCGTCCTTTTCCTCCCCCCCTCGGGTGACACGCCCGCACCGGGGATTCATACCCCTGTTCTGGTTGTGTATCAACCAGAGTATGGTCACTGTCGACCTCTCTTGCATTGGAAGTGCCCCACCGCCACCTGGTGCGGGTTTCATCCCCCTCAGCAATTCTGAGAGGGATGTCCTGAGCAACCCAGCGCCCGCGATGACATGGCCAGTATAGCCATTCGGCAGTGCCCCTGTCCAGACAGTGTATCAGGAGCCAGCCAGACCTGCGTACCGCGGCCTGGAAATGCTGGCCAGACATCGTCCCCCGCGGCTGACAGGACATTGTCCGCTGATACGCTGTTCAGACTATCCAGCTGCGCATCTGTAAGCAGAGTGCCTGGGGTAGTTTTGGTGTACCACGCCAATCCTCACCCTCCGCTACATCCCTGTAGCTCGGTCTGTTCTGCGGATTGGTGGCCCTCTGCTTGGGTTGTTTAGGAGATCTGTCTTGAGGCGCTACCCTCCTCTTCTGATCCCCGCCCTTTTGGCTCTGTGGTATTGATCCAGTCGAGGTCTGGGTCGCTTCTATTCTCTCTGACGGTCAAGGCGGAGGCCTTCAAGGCCTCTTCTGGTGCAAGCCCTCGCCTAATGAAGTGGTGGTACGCTTCTTCCTTGCACCTCCCCATCTTAGCACCATCAGGTCGTACTCCAGAGGTCTCACCTACCCTCTTCCTTCCACCTTCGCCAGCCCCTGTGCGGTGATCCACCGCTGGTGTCCTGGAGGCCACTGGCCTTCGGCCGCCTGGCCCCCGGCTCCGGGCCAGTAGCGGTGCCCTCCCACAGGGTAGGGTTATAGGGTCACTGAGACCCTCCATACTTGCTGGAGACAATGCTCTGGTTGCGGTGGAGTCAATGGCCTCTCCAGATGTCGTTGTATTTTCATCCAGCGAACATCTGATCGTCGAGTCTGGCGTGGAACACAGCAGATCCTCTTCAATCTTTGAGGCGATTTCTTCCTCTTGGTTTTCATTAATATTTTTGTTGGTATCCATATAGGTCCCACGAGCAGCTAGAAAACAAACGGTCGCCTGAGACAGAGCCCCGCATGCCTCAGAAGGCTACTTGAAACTGGGGGGTCGCCCGGTGCCCAGAGTCCACATACTAGAGACCAAGCTCCTTGGCCACGCATCCTTGGCGTACGCTGTTCCCACCGTGGATTGGGTTTTGTCCTTGTTCGCGGCTGCTTATTCGGTCCGCGTGCTGACTGATAAGGTCAGCACGCCGACCTTATTCGCGGCTGGCCACAGCAAGCCCTAGAGCAATGCCGTGGTCGTTCCACTATCCACAGCCTGTGGTCGCGCCTGGTAGCATGGACGTGCTCCTGGGAAGAGAACCCAGAACCAGGTTCCTTGGCTCTAAAAAGTAGAAAGGAAAGTTATGTAATCGGCTGAAAAAAAAATTTTGGGTTTTCTTCAGATCTTTACGTTTCAGACCCTCCTGAGTCCGAAAAACACTATTTGGGAAAATGGTCTGTGTGTCTGTCTGTGTGTGTGTGTGTATGTGTGTCTGTGAACGATTTTTAGAGAAAACCACCGTACCAAATCAGCTCAAACATGATATCTCACCCGCAGGTCTCCATGGGACGCCAAAATAAGGGTTTGGACAAAATCCACCGAAAGTTAACTATAGTTATCATAGTGATCAAAACACTAAATTTTTTTTTCTCAAAAACGGCTATAACGATTTTGATTAAATTTATTATATTGGTAGCTCCCAATATGGGAATTATACCATAAAATTCCCATTTGTGGGAAAATGACGAGAGCAGCACAATAAATTACTACAACTTTCGACGAAATCGATATTAGCGCGGTTTTTAGAGAAAACCACCGTACCAAATCACCTGAAACATGATGTCTAGCCTACAGGTTACCATGGGACGCAAAAATAAGGGTATGGGCTAAATCCACCGAAAGTTAACTATAGTTATCATAGTGATCGAAACACCAAATTTTTTTCTCAAGAACGGCTCTAACGATTTCGATTACATTTTTTATATTGATAGCTCTTAATAAGGCAATTACACCATAAAATTCCCATTCGTGTGAAAATGACGAGAGCAGCACAATAAATTTTCTAAATTTTCGACGACAAGCGTTTTTAACGCGGTTTTTCGTTATTAACTCCGCTGGAATGTTAGTAGAATGTTTAAAAAAGTTGGTATTGTAGTCTAATCCAATACCTAAAGGGTGAGTGTTTAAAAACGCTCATGAGGTACATGGGGCTCACTCCAGAAATTCCTGATGTTCAACCACCGCCGTTTCGCCTACTACCAGTTCTAAAAGTTTTTACCCAATAACTCTGCAAAAGTAATGACTATCCTTCTTCAAAAAATTTGTGTTTACAGCCTCATTATTTATCTGTGTACCAATTGATCAGTACTGGTCCTGAAATGAGTACGAGCAGCACAATAAAATCTGGAACTGTAAGCGCTACCGCTTCCTGCTGCCGTAAAGCGTTGTTTGACCAAGTTCAAATTAACTGAATGATAAATGAATTGATTAAATAGAATTAGCCATGTACAAAGTGAATTGTTGTAGAGCTAAGGAAAGTTGTGTGTTGCAACGCACCAGATATTTGAAACTTGCCACCCAATTAAATAGTTGGATTAGGTGAATAACCAGATTAAGAACTCCTCCTAGATTGAACGGATTCCCCAGGGTCATACCTCTGTGCGGTAACGCATGGGCAACAGCTCTGTACCTGGTTAAATGACAATCTCCCGTACTCCGCAGGTCTCGGTTCGGTGGATGCAGAGTGAGTGCTAGCAAAACCACAACCTCCACGACTTTCTACCGATATAACTCTCTTATAAGCATTCAGGAGCAATAATTTTAATAAGGAAAGTAATCTCTATATGATTCAAACTTGGAACTTTGTTCATGAACGAGCAAAATGAGGTAACAGCGATCAGTCCACATTTGATGCCGGAAATTTCGAGACTCCTGAAACAATTGATCTTCCCATAAAATGACCTGTGAAGATTGTAACTGAACGTATTCTTTTATAACGAATCGAATGAAACCAACGGTGCATCGGTTGCTTGGATCTTTCTGGAGAAAACGTGAGTTTCGCGTTGTCATACGTTCTGTACAACGTTGAAATGTCATGACGGGGGCTGCGTGAACACACCAATGGATATCATTTGTTTGAACACGATATCCTCCTCAGCTTTGCTCTTCATTGAAAAAATAATCTATACGTCAACCGCGTTCTCAAATATCTGGCGCGACGTGTCATCAAAAACATAATCAAGTTAGGTGAGACGCTACATATATGTGCTATAATGCTGCCACTTTTGAGAAAAAATCTACTAACTTCTTCATGAAGATCTTATTTTCTGACGTATTTTAGCTGATATCAACGGATGGTTACAGAAACAGATGATGGAAATAATGGGAGAGTTTTCTCGGATCCTCAAGAGCTACTGAGCCCGAGAAACGCCATTCAGTGTGTCTCTATGAAGGATATAAACTTCCCTCAGGAACGCGAGATTTCTTTCCAGGGTTTCATATCAGAGAAAATTTCCTCCGCCCAATTTACATTCAGCTATTTTTATTACTACAGCAATTAGTCAAAACCGTTTGTATTCAGTTCATATGAACTGGATAATACGTTGCTGGACGTAATTATACCGCAATTATTATTATAACATGAGGCGGTGAACACAATTTTTCTGAGGTCTCGTGGTCATTGTTTTGGAATTATCGGGTACTGTGAGAAATGGTAATTGGTGAAACGGCGATTTCTGGGGTTGCCCAATTATCTTATGAGCGTCATCACATTCTCGTCGTATACAAAGTCTATTGGACTATCACCATGAGTTTTTTGAGAATGGTGGGTTCTCTCAAACACGATTTCGACAAATGGTCTGTCTGTGCACGCAATTGAGAAATGACGGCTTTACACATTTGGTTTCGAATTTGATTCGCCTACAAGTCACCACGCGACGCCAAAATAAGGGAATGGGCGAAATCGTTGGCAATTAACTGTAGTTATCGAAACTACAAATTTTTTAATATGATTTTGATCAAATTTCATCCAGCCCTAAATGGTATAGCAGCACAATGTAATTTTGATGGGCTAGAAATTTACGAGAGCAGCGCAGGAAATTATCAAAAAGCGAATTTAGCGAAGAGTTTCTATGATAAATCTTGCTTGTATGACATTATAGCCTATAATTCCAGCACTTTAGGCACAAAAAGCACGATTCGAATAAAGCATGCAGCCTCATCGACACCTGTTAGGTTTTTGTTTTTTTTTCAGTGAAGGTCGTGGTATAACTAGCAACATCCCACTAAATTCCGGAACCTTACGAGCTGGAAGTTTCTACGAAGGACGTTTTACTAGTTCGCATGAACTAAATGGATTAGTCGCTAGTTTGGTCAATTTCGAGCGCATCGACATTTTATAAATCGTGTAAGACTCCATAACGTCACGGACTTGATCACATGTTCGTTATTACATTTCCAGAATTATGATTTCAGTTTGAGTGCCTCGGTTGCCTGCTTCTCTCTACATTAGTTGATGGAGTTGACCTTCCGTACCCCTCAACGCGAATCCTATTACCGACCCACGAGGCGGAGTGGACCCTCGGCGATGTTACCAATTCATGAAGTCAGTCCCCAATCGGCGACATATTGCCCGTTCGATCATTTAACTTCAGTGTTTCCTAGTTTCTGTACAAAAAATTATGTAATCATCAAGGAACGGATTTGCAACATTCGCAAAACTGTTTCTACTTGTACTAATTCTTGTATACGATATATTTCAGTCTGCTTTTTTATTACTTTCCTTGGCTCTACGAAAAAAAATGTTTCGGTTTTCTTTAGATCATTACGTTCTAAGGCCCATTGTGTCAGAAAAACACTATTCGGGAAAAAGTTCTGTGTGTGTGTGTGTGTGTGTGTAGG
The DNA here is from genome assembly GCA_020466155.1 of Pachypeltis micranthus. NCBI lineage: Eukaryota > Metazoa > Arthropoda > Insecta > Hemiptera > Miridae > Pachypeltis > Pachypeltis micranthus. Next base: position 44,315,646 of record CM035768.1, read on the forward strand.
TGTGTGTGTGTGTGAAGGCGATTGACAGAAAATTGCCGAACCAAATCAGCTCAAACTATATATCTAGCTCGCACATCACCATGAGACGCCAAAATAATGGTATGAGCAAAATTCGTTCAGAACTAACTATAGTTGTCGTAGTCATCAAAACACCAAAATTTATGTTTCTCAAAAACAGCTAATACGATTTTTTATTACAACTTTTATGTGAACAGCTCCTGATGAGAAGACCAGTCCGTGGGAAAATAGGGAGAGTAGCACAATAAATTACCAAACGTTTTATATTATCATTTTCAACAAAAAAATCGTGTGTACAGCCTTCTTAATTCTCTGTGTACTGTAATTACTCAATAATGGTCAGGGCATGAGTGGGAGCAACTCAATTGAATTCCAGAACTGTAAGCTGTCTGGCTGACGGGTGGTGAAGTGGTGTTTTACCAAGTTCAAACGAACTGAAATTAATGAAAAATGAATTGAGTTAGCAGAAAAGGCCATGAACGCGAGTAATTGACGAAGAGCTAAGGAAAGTTGTGTTATGCAGCCCACCTGATGTTTTACATTTGATACAGGAAGATTTTGTTCAACTTTTGTATTTTTGCGAATCGCACGTATGCGACAGATGTCGAATAAAGTGATTTTATCTGATAACGTGGCGTTTTGCTTTCAATTTCTTACCTATTGATCGACTAAATTCGCTTTATTCGCTTTCGCTATTCTCAGCTACATTAAAAGTCGAACTGCATTTTTTGAATTTGATTCCAAAAGGTGTTTTCGCTTGTTGAACTTTGTTATGTCATGTGTGATAACGTGACGTTACTTCATTGCACTCGTAGGTAGCGTACTGATGTAAGTTTGATTGTCCAGCCAATATTAGATGTAACTTATCACACACCATTCTTCGCCCCTTATCTTATAAGTTGAGCTCTTTGGAAGTTCGAAGCACTAATTAGACTTCCAGCCTCATCCCAGAGAAGTGAAAATACTGCCCCCTGCTCCTGCTAGGGAATCCAAGGGCTGGTTCAGCAACTCCACTCGAGCATGCCCGATGGCATCTCAACTCATAGGTGGAAAAACCCCCCGTTACACTGCTGGTTCTCAACCTCCTTATCTGGGATGGGAGAACCTTCTGCTGGATTATCTGCAGTGGCGTACCCGAACTTTCTTCGTCCTGGAGGGCTACTGGCCAATTCCTCTGACGTCTGTCGTCTTTTTTTATGAATTTGACTACACTCTAGTGCTAACTATAGCGCACGCACGTCTTCCGTGACAATGTACACTAACTTTAGCACGACTGTACATTACATTTTATGGCTCAATTGAAAGTAATTTATGACGCTATATTATTTTTGGCACTTTAACATTCCTTTATTTATTCCAATGACACACTATGTTATCAATACTTCTTTAAATGAATCATAATTTGTTTAAACTGATCATCAATATGTGTTCTTTTGTTTCAGGCCGAGATGAACGGAGGCTAATCCGCCACAACCCACCTAAATGGCCCTTGGTGAGAAAGCGTATGTTCATTAGACTCTGGATAAACACGAAAGTTGTAGTTAGCTCGGGATAAAAGATGTCAAAGGCTAGAAACGAAACATTAGGAACGTTTGGGAACGTACAGGCAATTGACCTACTTATGGCCCTGAGGTAAGCCTTATAAACCGCGTTCAGAAATATTTCTGCCTTGAATATCAAGTCCCCCCAGGCTCGAGGCAATGCAAACTTGAGTAGGAGAGTGAGCGCTAGTCGCGCAGAGCCTGGAGCTAATAAGTATGACATAGTCAGTTGTTGTTGGTGGGACAATACTTTCATCTATCTAATGCCGTTATTTTTGGTGTTTCAAAGCTTCATGGGTCCCCTCGTTGGTCAGTCGGCCTTTGACCTATCTCTAGCCACAAGCAAGAATATCCGGACATTAAGATAAATTGCCAGGAGTTTTGAGAGCTGACGGCATCACGCGAGCTTGAAATCGTCACAACATTCATTAATATTTCATATAATTCAATTGAAGTTTTCAGATATCGTACAGCCACACCGTGGACCCTAAAAGAACCACTACATCTTAGTTCCCTAATTATTGTTATCTTCTGGATTTACTAATTAGTAACCCTTCAAGTACACATTTTCACCACTCAGTTGTCTGACTTGGCTTACATATGTAAGATAGTTGGAGACCTCATCCTTTCATTTTGCGATCTGTAGAAATAACTTTGACGAGTCTGATTTTGAGGGCATATGTATTCAGTTGAGAGGTTTAGTTTTAACGAGCTGGGACGTTTAAAATCAGGACATCAGCACGAAGGCTGTAACAAGCAGGCGTCTATTATTATGCTGAAAGACTTCTGGATAGGGAGACCTCACAAGGGCCGATAATGAATGTCAAGAGCTTTAATTGACGGTCAATTACGGGGATTTGAGGAATCCAGTTGTGGGATGCAGCTAGAGTGTGCCAGTAGGCGCCTTATGTCAGGTTGATCAATCCTGATCAGGAGCCCTTTGGTGCAGCAGAGATAAGCTCCCTCTTTAGCCGAAGCTAGCCGTGCGAATGAAGAGCAGTTTTTCGCTAGGACTGAAATCAAATGTGCGTATTTTTATGAGTTGGGTGCGGCTTTGTGGTTTTTATTTTCTTTATACTGTGCGGTATCCATCGAGGTGGTCACCGCGTATCATCAGTTAGGGCTGTCTTTTAAAAAAGGTCTAACTAGCTAGGTAGGAACGTTACTTTCTTAATATTATTATTAAGATTTTTTTCCCGACCTCTACCCAAAGGGTTACGTGACACTGAGATTCGGTCGCAAGCTAGGAAAACTGAAGTCAAATAAAAGCTGTTTGCTAGAAACAGGTTTCATTCCTATCAGACTGTAGATACCCAACATGTACTGATGGGTAGATTTCATTTGAATGTGAAGTGTGAATTGGTCTAATGAAAAGATGTGAAAGTGGCGATGGATGGATCAAGGAAGAGACACACAATCGATTCGGCACTACGTTAGGTGGTCCCAAGTTCTTGATTCGCGGTTTTGTCTTCCGTCAAATCCGTACCCCCTGACAATAAGTGAAAAGGCCCAAATAATGAGCTGCCGATGGAACATTTGTTGAACACCAGCAAGGAGAGAGCTGCAATAGGATTGAATGCGTTGGCCACCAAATCAACCACGATTCAAGTTGAATGTGGCATAACATTGAACATTCTCAACGCTGGAAACCTCACTCAACAATCACTGTTATCAAGATGCGGAAGTACAGCAGATACGTTGCATCACGCAACCAGTCGTGAAAAGGGAGTGTCGTTGCATTTGCCAGAAATTCTTAGGAACGATGGCCGGTGAATCACCAACATACGCCTAATCATTTCTTTCCTGCGTGGTTCTAATTCTTACGTAAGCGACAGTTTTGGCAATTATGTCACTTTCTGGTAACAACCGGCGAATTGTGTTTTGGGCAACAGAACAACCCACGTACACCTCTCTGCAGCTCGCCATCAAAACATGACTCACACGCCTTATCTTCCTGGTGAATTGCCCAGAGCTTCTAGATTCCTGCACTTCAAATTAGCCTCTTCGGCGCTTATCTTCCTCTCTCCTCCCAGTGACCGTACCTTTTCCTGTTTTAAATTCTTCCGAATTGCCTTTTTTTCAATTCCCTCTGTGACATTGTACGATCGACCTAGCGATCTGGGCGATAGCCCGTTTTTTCTGTCGTCCAACACGCTCTTTTCCTCCACGAGGAAGTCTACATTGTTCGAGTAAAGTGCAACAATTTGAACTCATGTGTTTGAGCGTAGCTACACGCCCAGATATTTCATACGCTGCAAGTGATCTTAGTCAATTCAACACAGCGTACAATGAACAGCACTGGAAGGCAGCAAAACGAGTACTTCGATATTTGGAGGCCAAGAAAGATGAATCTCTGGTTTTCAAGAAAACCGGCAAAACAGTTACAGGATTTCCTGATGCAGATTAGAGAAGGATTGCTCAATAGACAGGCGCTCATACTCAGGATGATGCTTTGAGTTTGCAGAAGCGGCGATTGCCTGGAAAACCAGAAAACAACACAGCCTCATCAACGTTGATGCCGATTACATGGCTCTGTCTGAAGCAATCTATATGAAAACATTGTTGGAAAACCGTGGCGAACCTCAATCAACCATTTGTTTGTTTTCTGACAATCAAAGAGCTCAAAGCCTGGCTGAAAATCCTACCCACCACAGCCGGACGAAGCGCATTGACATGCGCCGTCATTCCGTTCGGCAAGCAGTCGAGGAAGGAACGCTAACTCTTTCATACCTGCCCACGATGAGATGCCCGCTGATATCCTCACTAAATCACTCGCAAGAAAGAGGCACAACTTCAGCAAGTTGCGTATGGGACTCATCTCATCATGAAGTCATCGATTGAGAGGGGGTGTTAGAGCGCCACACTGCTGACTTCAACTGCTCCTCCAATAACCCGCCATCTAATTTCGTGGCGTTCACGTGTTAAGCTTCTTTGCTTGTTCGTTCGTTCTCCTCCGCTCTGTAATATTGAGAGGGGGTGTTAGAGCGCCACACTGCTGACTTCAACTGCTCCTCCAATAAGCCGCCATCTAGTTTCGTGGCGTTCACGTGTTAAGCTTCTTTGCTTGTTCGTTCGTTCTCCTCCGCTCTGTAATATGTCGTTTATTTTTGTTCTCTTAATATCATTTCGTTCCCGATCCGTTTTTATCCATTTCGCCGACTGCGTTTAAGCTTCTGCTAAAAATCCCAGTGATACCAGCTGTTCCATTGAGGTGAAGAATTTGGATTACTCTTCGAATTCCACGCTTTCTTTAACAGCGAAAAATGTCAAAAGGTGGGCTATTACTTTCCTCGCAGCGAGAAGTAAGCTCTTCTTGAAGAAAAAATCTTGCTTGGAACAAGTCAACCCTAAAACCTGACTAGAATTCACGTTCCTCCCAATTCGAATCCAGAGAAGTGGCCTTCTCGCGTCTTCACTTAGTCCACCACGCGTTCAATGGCCAAACCGACCACAGCCAGGAACCTGTGATGACTTGTAGTACCACACTCTTATAGGCCTTACAGATTCGGAGGAGCGCTACACCAACTTCCTGCAGTTGACAATGAGTTCACTACCTCACCCAATGGTGACGGGGGGGGGGGGTTGCAGGGACCTCTTCCTGAAGGGCCGATGAGGGTCTGGGAAATCAGATGACAGTCACTTTCTCAAGCGTTGGTCACTTAACTAAAACAAGTTTAGCCCTTTCTTTCCTTCACGTCGCCTCTCCTTCTTCACACCCTGACTTCGTTACTACTTGCGTGGAGAGTTCTCCTCTCCCACCATCCATCGGCGGACGCCTAAGTGAGGGCGCAAGGATAAAAAAAGCTGCGATGAGCTCCAACTTCCATCGCCTTCAGTACCATCGTTGTATGAACCTCCAGTGACGTTGGGTACGTCAAACGTGCAAACAGCTTATGCTGACGCTCTAAATTCAACCAATGTAAGATTTTAGAAAGGAATCCTCGGTGACAAGTTTACTGGCGGATCCTTAGCTATTGCCGTTCACGCGTGAAATTACTTCCCAAGATTATTGAGATACTCAGTAGTTGTATCGTACGCGTCGAAGTGAAGTCCCCCCCCCCTCCTCTCCTCGCCTACTACTCAAAGTTTCTCACAGTTATGAGATAAATCTATGAAGGCTAATGGTTTGGATGTTCTGCGCACCCATAGTAACGTCGTTGTACCTTTGAGAGTTTCACTTTATGAAAGTTTTACAGTTTACTGATGATGAAGGTACATCCCCCCCCCCACCACCACACATTACCACAACGACCACCGATACACAAGGTTTGTGATTAATGTTCACCCTTGAAATTGCCCGCGACAGTTGTTACGTTTTGAGAGTTTATGCAGCGCTAGGTGTGGCGAATACCTCCACCATACATCTTCCATCATGGTCAATAGACGATAAACTTTAAAGCTTACTGAAAAAATCCCCACTTCACAGCTTCAAAAGACCAAATTTGAGTGTGAAACGAGTAAAGTGCAAATTCAACAAATAACTGTACAATACTTTTGCTGATTCCATTAAGATTTGCGTTCTTCAAGTCTGCAGTTGACGCAGAACCGGATCTTCGCCTGTAGGGCTACTTAAAAACCACGAATCGTCGAGTGAGATAAGAAGTCAATCCATGAAATTTCCCTCTTCAGTACTTTCATGTTCAGTGGTAAATAGTAGGGAAACAATCAGCCCCCACCCCCGACCGTTAATCAAACTTGACGAGTACTGAATGGGGTTAGATCCCAGAAGAGAAGCTGAATTGTGTCAGTTGGCTAAAGAACAAACCGAAACAGTTGTGTATGCGGAAATGAGCTGAAGAAAGTTAATAAAAACCATTCTAAAGATGTTCGGTGGGTTGATTCGAGAAGAGAGAGCGAAGTTGACAGACTCATGAAAAGAGATGCCAAATCGGTAACAAAGCTCCCCTAAAGACCCTTGTTGAACTTTATTCCAAATTCTGATGTGGAAGAAGCTAGCTCAGGATTATTTTTTAGCGTTCTAGCCTTTTATAGGAACTAAAGTAAGACGTGGGGAGCATTGTCACCCAATAAATCACGTGGTTAATGATACCGTTATTTCAGAGGGAAGTCGATAAAATCATTATTTGAGCAGAACAGAGCGAACAAAGCATGTCGCTGACCTAGCCGTCAGCAATTCTCGTGAAAGTAAACTGCAAATTTTCTTCGATAAAAATTTTTATGAGTCCGTTTACTCAACGAATTTCAATGTTATTGGTTTCATCTTAGTTTTACCATTCATCTCGTATCTGCTGAAAGTACATTTGTGGAGTTACTTTGTGGACATTTAGTTGATCCAGCTATTTTTGCGCTCCTCTTGTATAGTACGTTGAAACTTGCATGTCCTCTTCGTTTGGTTCACTTTTATCAAAATGCGCAAATTACTTGGCATCTCCAGCTTCTCGATGTTGAAACATTCAGCGCGAGGAAACGTTATTTTTGTTTGCGTTTCTTGTTCAAACCGTCGTTAGACACTAAGCTATGTTCCAGGATGAGATGTCGTTCATTTGGTCTGGTCACAGGAACAATGACTCCGTTTCCGGAGATATTGAAGTTCTCTCTTCCTCTTCTGACCCGTTTCTCAAATGGTGTTTTGCTTTCGACGGAAGTTTTCCTCGTGAGAGACAAACAAATCCCTGAGTGAGTTTGGAGAAAGAAATAATCTTCCAAGTGATAAATGCTTTAAAAACAACAATAACCTCCCGAGTGAACAACAAGTTTGTTTTGACGAAATCGGGTCAACAAACGAGGGAGTTGTGTTTGGTACAGCGACATATAGAGCAATTCGTCTAAAACTCCAATCAACAATTTACAAGATCGAGCGAACCTTCTTGAATTAATACAAAAGGGTGATGGAAAGATGGATCTTCATTAAACAGCGCGTCTAGTAGTCAGCTTTTCTATCCCATAAATACACCTGCCCTCACTTTTTTTATTTTTTTTTTTTATTTGGAGCATTAAGCGGGTTTATTGCCTGCATTTCCAGGCTGGAGGCAATGTACCGCGACGGGCTGCTCCATCTAATTTCTGCGATGTTCCAAATAAAATCGATATCATCAATTGGCACGGTCTGTTGAGGTCTGAATTATCCTTCACTCCCACCCAGTTTCTTGTTCGCATTCACTGTACGTTTCGTAATTGCAAATAAAACCCAGTATTCCAGTTATACTTGGATATTTTGGTTTCTTTCGAATTGATACAGCCCCGTCCACACCTCGTGGGGTTTACTTGATGAAATCAAAACTGATTTCAGACGAATTGAGTTGGACACGCTAACAGGACTGTTTCGCGTTTCTTGAAAGAACTATCATCTATCCAATTGAACAGAATTTCCAAGTGTTCGCCTAGAACATACAAAGTACCGACGAAATGAGAGTGAGGGGCGATGGAAGATGATAAAAAGGACGAAGAATTTGGAGGCGAATGATTCCCAACGCTGTAGTAAAATATTAATGTTACATGATCTTGATAACGATAATTACCTGACGTAATTGGAATATAGTGTTTTATTCGCAATAACCCGTCGGGAGGATTTATACTACCACAAAGTGGGAACCTGGTAGGAGCGAACGAGAGAGCGAGCGACAGCGGACATCTCGAAACAATGGCTCCGTTCGTACTAACTGATGCTTGTAAAGTTCGGGGTGTTCAGTCAGCACGCAAGCCCCAGGCGACCATTCATCGAGCTAGAGAAATAGTCACTGTACAACATTATTAAGCACCTTGTGAGCTCATTTGGGCGAATTTCGTTTCCTGAACTGGCAAAGAGCTTTTGGGTGGTTCGGCCGAGCTCGGTGGTTCAAACGAGATCACACACACGAGAGACAGCCTTCACTGTTGACAATTATATGGCGACAAACACGATTTTCCTTCCCTTCTCTGCGATTTTTTTGGGGGTAGGAACTTTCACAACTCTATTATTTTCATATTTTATTTTGTGAAAAACGCAAGTACCCTACGAACAAGATTTGTGGCGAAACAAACCGATTTTTATCTATAAAAAAATTTATGAGAAAAAAAAATGTTGGTGTCTTGACCACCATGAAATAATATAGTTAGCTTTGGACTGATTTTGCTCATAATCTTATTCTGGCGTTTCCTACTGACCTGTTCACCTATATCAATTCGAGCTGATTCAGTCTGGTAGTTCTCTCAAATACACAGACCGTTTTCAAAAATAGTATTTTTTTGAACTCAACTTGAATATTCCAATAAAACTCAACTTATTTTCAATCGATTCGACAACTTTTTATCACTTCTATTTTGCGGAACATAGGCAAGTATTTGAGCGGTTTCCGCTTAGAAATACGTACGCGGTAACTCAATCTTCCGGGAGTGGAGGGGGCTGAAGAGGTTTAAGGGATGATCAGCGACAAGAATCACCGCTCTAATTCAGTAGAAGGGCGAGTGGGGTGAAATGGTTTAGGAGTACTCCTGTAGAGAATGGGAAGTTGCTGATATTATTGATTTGCTTTTAAATAAAAACTGGAAACCTTCCCAAAATGATTGAAGAGGCGAAACCCGCGTTGATGTGAGGCTAAATGAAGCAACGACGTCGGGAGACTCGAATTTTCCAAGATGTTCTTGAATCAACAAGTTGCATGTCTTATTGCAGTTCAAGTACTCATGAGGTCATGAAAGGAGCTTGAAGGAGAGTAACCACCCTTTGTAAATCCGATTGCTATGTTTGAGATAACTAGTATCAACAAGTTACAACGAAGGTAGTCGTTATCGATCAATACGAGTTGTTATGGGTGGGAGCAAGATGGGTGATGTGGATCGTGGGATGGTTAGTTCGCAGGGGACGTTGGGAGGAGGGAGGGAGCATCCAACTAGTCGATTCGTAACGGAGGACAGCTAACAGGCACCTGATCCGAGTTCAACAAGTGATAGGAATCATAGCGGAATCAAGTCCGCATTAGAGAGTAGGTGAAAACTAGCACGGGGCATCACGTAGGCTCATTATCCATTCATGAAGTGGATGGCATTTTCTCGCTGGGAACGTTCAATGGAGTTCCCAATGGGATACGCTTTGCTCCCCCTAAATCCAGATAGCGTACGAATCATTCGAATAGCTGAAATTCTATTTCAGAAATCAAGTGGCACCCGATTTTCAGTTCGTTCCCGTCACATCTGAGTACGTGAACCAGCACAGAGTTGTGTGGGGGATTCTGCAAACTTGTGATCGACGGAGATGAGGTGGATTACTTCCGTAACAATTCCTAAGGTCTTTCTGCAGGACTTCTGGGTAATGTTTTATGACACGTTAACCGTAATAACCTCTCCGAGGTGTATGACTGCGTCTATTGAAATGACAGTAATTATAGTGAGCCAAAGTATACTAATTGAAAGAAATCGCGAGAGAATACAGCGAAAGTAATCGTTTCATCGTTTGCACTCCCTCTCGCCTCATTAAAACCACCCAATAGACCTGGAATGTGTAATGTTGGTCGTTCCATTGTAGTCAGGTGACCTTTCGTATCATTTACTGGTATTTTTCAATGCTGACTCGGATAAATAATAATAAACCGTTGTGTAATAATTTTCAGGGCCTTTACTTTTCGTTACCCAAAGGGTAAGGTAAGGAAGTTTTGAGGCTTACTGAACCTAATTTCGGCGCGCGTTCCGTGTTAATGTGTCATTGTAGATCAATTTGCGGGAGAATGGCTGAACCAATTCAGCTGGTTCTTTTCTTATTTTGTTAATTATTTGTTGATGACACGAAAATAAGACTATGTACCGGAAACTAGGGGTTTTCGCCTTTTTCTCAAAAACGGCTCTAACGATTTTGATTGAACTTTCAAATTATCGTCCACCAACTAGTACCCAACATTTCTTCCTCGTAAATGTCTCCATGAACATTTGGCGAACGGAGGATATAGCTATGAAGCAAAAATAGGGATTTTTCCCTTTTTTACTAAATGGCTGCAACGATTTTCACCAAACTCACAGTATTATAGTAAAGTTGATATTGTTAATAATATTGCTCTCTATAGGCGTTCCTCTGACAGTCCATTGAACTAAGATGAAACCAAAATGTGTAGAAAATACTGATTTTTTAAAACATATTCATAATTAGGAGTAACTGCTTCACTGGGTTCAGTCTAGCTTGCGGATTGTCTTTGAGCAACGTATATCCATATTTCGTTGTTCGTGATTATTTCTGTATCTATCTATTGAATGGAGATTTAAGCCATGATGGCTCGGAAAATAAGATTTGTCGAACATTAATTTATCGTTTTTCCTATTTTCTCGAAAACGGCTGTAACGATTTCGATCAAACTTACGGAGTACTCTCAACCAACCAGTACCTACATTTTGTTTTCCGTAAATGTTCCCGTAGAAATGCGTTGAACGATGATACACAGCGCCTGTATGTATAGCAGGTCGTCGATTTCTCGGGGGTTGCGGAAAATAATGTGTTGCTACGCACTATTTGCTTTCCAACTATTTCATTACAGTAGATTGCAAAGTACGGACGAACCTGGTTCCTTTTGCAGGGAGCCAAGAGGCCACATTAGAGCGGAGGAAACAGTTTGCACAGGCCAATATGCTGAGATAATTGCTACTTGGGATGTTTATGATAACACCGTGCAGTTCTCCAGCCCTGTCTAGTTGGAATGAATGCCGTTTAGCTGAAGCAGTAAGGATGAGGTAAGTCATTGAACAATTAGAAGAGTCCGAGGCCGACTGTATGAATCAGAAAGAATTTACACTGAGCTCGTTCCACGATGATGGCCAATCAAAGAGAACTTTTGAATATCTGGATATCAAATTCTGAACGCTCCTAAACCTGCTGATGGTGCAGACATGCCGGTAGACTGGAAACAGTCCCAGAGCGACACTGCGCTGCAATGGGTCACTCTGACGTCACGTTCATCCTGGTCTGGGCTGGGTATCTTGCCGGCTCATACACCCATAAAAAAAAGACCACCCGAGAAAGGGTCGCGCCGCTGAATAAACATAAATATTCATGCGGCGTATCAGTGCCCTACCCTCCAACCCCTTTCTTCTTCAAACTCGAAAGAATTTGAAAGGTCGAGATTTGGCACAAACAGATTTTGAATTCACATCACGATCGCTATACTTTCCTAAACCGGGAGAAGCAAAGAGAAGATTTACTTTTACCCGAAACCGAAGCATCCTTTCTCAATTTCGCAGTCCTCCGAATAAGCCCTGTAATCACTTCACGCTCTGCTGACGTCGAATTTGTTGTCTGAAACGTCTACGCGGTGAATTGCTCGCGTCTCGCTCTCATAAATAAAGAAATACTCATTCATGATTCTCCTTGTCTGTTCGCTCACGTCTCTCCACGTTTGCAGACTGAATGAGTGAAAAGCACTAAATGGACGAAGGCGGAAGGATCTGCCTTTGAAATCGAGTTGCTGCTTAACTTTTTGATGAACCGCATTCAAACACTCTAATTCCTTCCTTTTTCGTTAAAAAAAGGGGGAACAACAACGCACGATTAATTTTTAACCTCAGAAGAGAATGGAAGGAATTCTCGTGAAACGGTAATGAATCTGCTTGTTTACTGCCCTCACGTTAGAAGTAACAGAGTGATATATACGCAACTTATCAGATGACCCAGTCGAACGTTCAACCGACGGAACGATTGAACTTTTCGTACTAACTTGGCCTTGTTCATGTTAATGGTATATTCCTGACCATAGGCAAAACTGAACGAAATTATATGAAATGTTAGCGAGTTTTGATAATGATTTAGCGACTTTAACATCTGCATTGTACGCCTATTCTAGACCGTCATAAAGAGTTAAATAGTCCTCGTAGGGCACTTCATGAATTCCCTCTCAGTCGACCTGATTGCAACGCCTGCAGCTGCGCGGGTGATTCCCAGTGTCGAGGTCGTGACATCACAGGTGAGTAAGGACTGAGTCTGAAAAGTAGTATCTCATCAAAGCCCTGAGATTGCAATTTAGGAGACCCACACATTGAGTCTGCGGATGACTGGTAGGAGAAGTATACCCTTTAGCATGGGAGACATTTATATAACAGGTTTGCTTAACTCAGTTAGAAGAATAGAAAAGCTAAGCCAGCGTCTGTTCACGCACGAAAGCCACACAGAAAGCGCGTGGGTTAAGAAAAAACATCAGGTGCGATGCATCACACAATTCGTGAGGGGGGTTGAAATTCACCCATTTCTAGAGTATCTCCTATATATCGTATGAGCGCTATCAAACGCTCATCGTACACGCGGGATGTATTGCACAGTGGCACTCGATTGGACTACCACGTTAATTTTTCTGAATATCTTAGTAACGCTGCGCTAAAATCGATTTTCGTCGAAACGATTGGTAATTTATTGTGCTGCTTTTCTCACAAATGAGAGCACTGTGGTATTGTTTTGTCATTTAGAGCTCTATACAGGAAAGGCAATCCAATCCTGGCCTGCGAGCCAAATGTTAAAATTGAGCTGATTTTGGTTCAGCCGCTTTTGTGCAATCGTCTTAACGGACACACACACACACACTCAATTTTTCCAAATAGTGTTTTTCGGACTTGAAACTTTTCTTTCAGTCGATTACGTAACTTTACTTTCTACTGTGTATAGCCAAGGAAAGTAAAACTGAAACTGCTGCAATTGATGTCCGTAGAATGCTCCTAAATTCGAAGAAACGACACACAAAAATAATTCAATTCAAAAGCATTTAATCACTTCTTCTTCTCAATAAGAGAGAGTACCTCAAGGTCTGCTGGGGGTATTGAGCCATCGGCAGAGTGACCCCATCAACGCTTATCAACATTTGACTTTCTTGAAGCATCAGAAGTTGACGTTAATAGGCTAGTTTCGTGTAGGCATCAGCCAGGGAACACATCAGTTTAGCTCCGAATGGATCAAAAAAATCCAAGAACAGCTTTTAATCCCATTAACAGTAATAGAAAGTAGGTTTCCCTCTTCCTGCAAGAAAGCGTTACTTGTTCCTATACACAAAAAAGGAGACCCAACTAATGTGACTAACTATCGTCTCATTGTTACGCTTTTATCGATCTGTCAACCCTTTCGAAAAGTTGAGTTATTGGAGGGTCATGATATTAACAGCGACAAGGTAATTGGCATCAGGAAAGGCAAAAGCGCGAATACTGTTTCGTAATCAAAAATTCACTGAAACTGATGTACAGCAGAAGAAAGGCTATATGTGTATTCAAGCAGATGCTGAATACCGCAGGGAACGTTTCTTGTGACGATTGTCCTTGTGTGTGTGTGTGTGTGTGTGTGTGTGTGGATAAGTTACTTAAAATTGCTTTAGAAGGAGAAACTATGTCATCTGGGGGTGGTGCAGTATATATGTAGTATCCAGTAATGAATGAGATCATGATATAAAACCATTGGCTGGGGATGGCTCTTCTAATACCTTTTATTACTAGGGAATGGGAAATGTTGGAGAGCAGCTGACTTAGGTACAGGATTTCAGTGATCCTGCACTCTTTGAACATCCTCAGAATATGAATCGTCGTCTTGGACCACTTGACCACGAACACTGGGTGCCTAACTGAAAGTTTGGTGGTACGTTAATACGAACATTTGTAATGCCAAATTAAACCTCTTCGAAATTTGGGAAGAGAACAGAAATCTCCTACACCTTCTCCCCCGCCCTCACCACACCACCTAACACCACTATTGACCCGTTCAGGTTAACGAACCAACGATGATCCAGACTCCCCATTATTACTATTCTGCTTTTTTGTGAACTTCATCTCGGCGGCCAATTTCACTTACAAGCTGATAAATTACAGAAACAGTTACTTTTCCATGGCTCTGGAGCATCGGTTTTTCGTGAAGGCTGAAAAGTAAGTTAAAATCGTCGCACGAACATATCGTTTCCAACCGGTGGCAGTATTTTCGAAGAGCTGTTTTTTCTCGAACGAGAGATCAAAGTGGGGTCCACTGTTTTCTCTTCGAATACCTTTCATTTAAATGTGCACTGCAGTACTTTGGCAGCTTTGATAAAACATTCGTTTACATGCCCTGTGGGCTTGCGTCGCTTGTTTCTCCCAACAAACGAACTGTACATAACTCCTCAAAACCTTTGAAGCTGATAAAAACTCGCTAAAACAATTCCAACGAACGCCTAACTCCTGAATTGTAGGATCAACGTCATGACAATAGCATCCTGTTGCGTGTTATTTCAGAAACCTTACTTTATGATCAACGAAATCGCGATGTAAATTGCAAGTAAAAGGAATTTTATTTATGCTTGTATAAATGTCAACACCATTGAATGAACCAGTTACTCACAATACGTGGACTTCAATATACAGCTTCACTTCTTTTCTCTCGAAGACTCTCCATCCTGCACGTCTTGCACTTCCAGGTCGAAGGGAACAAGAAATCACATGCTGCTCCACTGTAGTTCTTACAACAGTGAGCGGTAATTTTTAGGCAACAGAGAGGATTAGAGTTATTCAACTGAATAGTAGAATCGGGTAGGGAACAGATTAAGGCCCCAAAGTATGATACAAGGTTCCATTGCTGTTGGTTGTACATGGGCGACAGTTTTCAACCAGGAGACTAACTAGATGACTAGACGACCCTGCCTGCCATACCTCCACAGGTTTGGGTACGGTTGGTGCTGAGCATCTAAAAAACCAGAAACCACTATAACCCCTCTATATTAATCACAATGTTCCGATTTCAGGGTTCAGGAATGGCCACCATGTAAGAAAACCGACATGTTCCGATTTGTTAATCTTTTCTTTAGTTATTAACTTTGACCAGTTACAGACATCATAATAAACTTTATGCAACTATTACAATACTGTGGGTTTCATAATTACTGTGGTTTGCACATTTTTAAATGCTTCTTTCCATCAAGTTGTATTGACCTGCAATTGTTTGTTGTTATTTTGTTTCAATTTAAAAACTTATCTCTACGTTTTATTTTACAGATGGAGGAAAACTGGTGTGTACTTCTCATAGCAAAACTGTAACTAATATAACTCACTGGCTTTGGAAGAACTGGCCCTGTATATGTTTTTCTTCTAGTAGACAGTGATTAAAGGTACTTCCTTACTATGCTGTTGTTTTATAGTGCTCTCCAGAACATCTTCAGAATGAATGACTGTGAAACATGATCAACATGATTAATGCGGGTACACTGGTAAAATAGAAGAACTTGAGACCAACCTCGAGTTTACTGGCGATGCTGCAGGCTTGAGTGAGTATGAAAAGGCGTTATTAGTAATATTCTGTTTTACACTAACACTATTTTTTAATTGGGCGTGCGGTGTGAGAGAAAAGGTAGCAGTTCTGACCATAGTCCTCTATGTCTTTTGGATTATTTCGATTTAAATGACCAACAAAGCGTACATCTCCTTATATTTCATACTCATATTATGATGATCAATTTTATTAATATTTGCTAAGTAATTAAAAATAATATTCACTGTCAGTTAATGTTGTAAATCATTCATATCCCATCTTTCTGTAGTAACAAGGCCTGTTCAGATTTAACCCCATAGAATTCTTTTAAAGAGAACGCTGAGGTACTACACATGTATTACTTCCAAAATTAAGTGGTTCAACTTATACATCTTTCGAAACAGGAACTTCAAGCCCTTGGAGAAAAGGAACATCAGATCCTTGGAACTTTTCATTTCAAATTACTCTTTCTTGCATTGAAACATGCAATTAATGTTTTGAATTGCATTCTGATTGTTCACTAATTAGGGATCATTATTTCTGTTTGATGAGTTTCTTTACAATTTGATTTTTTCTTTGCTTATTTCCTTGATGAGATCATAGGTTTTTTCCATGACAGGGCATTTTGCTAAAAGTTCGTACCCCAGTCAGGTTTGATTCTAACAGGCGGAAGAAGAATTTCCCCCATAGAAATTCTGAGTCCACTAAGCCTAGCAATCGCACAAGACCTTTCAAGCTCATACCAGGACATTTTAAAATTTATCTTAGGAACTATTGACTCGACCATGTGCAGGCGTTACATTTGACTATTTGAAGGTGCTCAGTTGAGGATTGATTGGGATCTATTTATCCCACAGCTCTCTTGAAGCGTAAGTGGCAGACTGTGATGAACTTGGATATATGTATTTCAACATCATTTTTTAATAGTTTTTCAGTTACCTTGAATGGATGAAATATTTCTATTTTTCACATTGCAAGACGACGATGTTCTGTTATGAATATTCTGTCAGGAATATTTTCTCAGTATCATTATACACCTGCCTATTTTTTATGCTATTCATTGTTGACCTTGTCAATGACTTATGTTTGTCATTATAGAATTTTCGCTTTTTCTACATGCCTCATATTTCTGTGATGGGTTTTACTTAGTTTTCTACTTGAATTATCCATTCAGAACCGTGAGGTAGTTCAATCTACATGTCTTGATATATCAGTTATCTTATTCACTGTTTGCGATGTATGTTAACTTAAGTGATTAGCTGAGTTTAGCCACTATAAATATCATAACAGCATAATGTAATTGTGTGTATGTATTATGTGATGTTACTTTTAATTTGTTTATTATGATATTGAACTGAGCTTTTTTCATTTTTACTCTACTGATTAGTCTTGTTAGTAAAAGCCACATAAATATTTTAAAAACTAGTTGTGTGTGCCACTAGAATGACTTGGAATTATCTGCATAAAAGAGCTAGCTGCTGCACTACTGCTCCACAAATGTCCACACATTTTAATTTATTAGCAATGCAGCACATTTCACGTATTTCAGCTTATTTTTCACTGGAGCAGCCACATCCTCTTCAAGTGTATAACTGTAAAATCATGATACTATTTACACCATGCTGCTGATCAATTAATGTTTTTGTGGTTCAATTTTGTAAAGTCGTTTCTCAATTTTCCAGTCAAACAAAACCTACGAAAAAGAAAAATATGGCGCCTCTCCAATTGTAGCACTCTGTTCTTGTGGCAGCTCCTTGGATACTTCTTCTTATAAAGTATTTTGTCGCATATTTCTTCATTCACTTTCGTCTGCACGTGATGTATCAACTATCTCAATGTGCCATCAAAGGGATTTCAAATATCAAAATAATCAGAAAACGGCTTCGTTTTATGAACTGCAAAAGGGCAGGCCGTGAATTCAGATTTATTTTGATTTGGTCTTGGAAAGCACAAACCCTATTTTTGTCAGTTATATGACCCTAGCTGGTATGAATAATTCAACTCCTTTTCTAAATAACCTTCGCATGTTCCAAACAGAGCTCCCTTATTATTGGATTTGAATATGGCTCTACCATATTGAATATAACCAAAACAAAGACACCCAAAGAGTGGGGGTAGGATCACTTTACAAAGGCTTACTGTGAAAAGGTAATTTTACAGTTACAGTAGGATGTAATTAAATTTTTTAACGAAATGCTGTGATTTCCAGCCCATCAGACTCATCAGAGTGCTTGTGGGCAACTTGTTGATTAACAGACTGTGGCTCCAGCTGAAACCGCTAGAGCATAGGTGGTGTAATTGGGGCCAAGATGCCATTCTTGCCAGCTTATGGTAAGAAGCTCGATAAGGAAGAAGAAGTAGAAATGATCGCCAATGTGTCATCAAGTCATCATCTAAACGTGCCAAATAATATTTTGCACGAAAGAAATGAGAAGTATGGTTTCTTAGTTTTTATACTCATCATAACTTTCCCAGAATGCATTTATGATCAGGACTACATTAGAATGACCCGTTTTTGAATCAGAATCTTCTACACAAAGTTGGTAGTTGAATTCAGTGACTGATGATGACTCCATAGACTTATCACCAGTGAGATATTTAATTTGTTATTTGCTGAAATGGTAGAAGAGAGTGCACTACTGATGACCAATCAATTCTACTTCACCTGTTTTTTATGATGTAATTATTTGATACTCTTATTTTTATGATTGATTGCATTTTTCTCATTTTTTCGTCCCTTTTTAAACTAGTTAAACGGTTCAACTGCAATTTGCTTGTGGTTTCATTAAATTCGGTTATTGAGAACCCAATACTTATGTTTTAATACGCTGTCCTTCAATCCTGTGGTTGACCTTCAAAACCAGGCATTTACTTTGCAATGCTACAAGAGTACTTTCTTAATCGGAATCATCTTACATTTCATTCAATTTTTTTATACCGGCTCATTAGGTTACTAATTTGTGCGTATTTAGTTTATATCAATGTCGTTTTTTCGAGCCTTGCTCTCCAATTGGCTTTGAGCCCTTGATGTCAGCTTGTACATTTCACTTTTTTGTTTGTACTGTTTCCAGGAAAATTGGAAGGTTTGGTAACACCTCTCTTTTGGTAATTCAATGTCCCTTAATATTACACATCACATACAGTGGTAATATTTGCAATATGTTTATCGCTAATTGTGACTCTCACTTAGTGTTTGATTATCCACTATGGTCTTAACATGGTTTGTCACTTTGTTTACACATCATGGTTCATAGTAAACTGTGATTTGATTCTACTTAACCATTTTCATCCAGTTTTCTCAGGTACAATTTGTGTTCTGTTACATGAAAAACAAGTGATTTCTACTGTAGACCTCAAGTCACTACTATTAACACAGTGAATGGCAGTGTGGTGCCACTCTTATCGTCACACTACTATTTTGTTCTCTCTTTGTCTGCAAATGATGCCTTCATGATCCATTCATCACACCTCTTGTTTTAAATATCCAGTAGTTTATTTCATACATGCTCAAGCTCCTTTGTCGTCATTATGCCAACTCATTAATTCTATATGCAAACCTGTTAATTAATCTATTTTCAAATTATGCTTAATATGGGTCACAGTACAATTCCTATACTCTCACTAAGGTGTATATTTTCAATAATCATTGACTACAGGTTATGTGAGCCAGTAACCATGGATAGTTTGAAGCATGTCTTGTTTGCCTGTCCCAGGTGTGCTGAGCCTCGCTGCAGCCTGCAGGAAATTGTGGGGGAGCTTCAGCCATTTACGTTCATAGGTAAGTTGCTGGAGAGCGAAGTGAGTTGGGAGGCTGTGAATGGATTCGTCTATTTCAAGCCCAGTCAAAAAGTAATAGAGAAGGAGTCGAATGAATAATAGCATCTGCACCGTTACAGACACATAACAGTTGGCTAGGTGCTATAACTTCATTCTGAGGTTATGTCACACAAGTAATACCAGAGTGGAGTGAGCCATAAGATGTAAAAAATAAAAATATTCGTGTTTTGAACAAATATTCAAGTATTCCATTTTATCCTTAGCCTTGAACAACAAAAATGTACAAAATACAATAAAATGGTTACTGTGCACCATTAACACATGAATCTACCCCAAGTCGTTGTTAAACTGCAATAAATCTGTAATTGGATTTCGGATTTAATACAGATTTTGACACAACAGATAGTCACATATACACCAAGTTGAATATCATGACTAGATTCAAACCCAGCTGAAATTTACGAGTGCCAACACCTAATGCAAAGGTTTGGGTTTATTTGTTCAACTACTGGCAATATGAGAAAATTCATTTTCTCTTCATTCATTCATGTACTTACTCATGATTTTTAACACGAGGTTGAGGGTTCATTCAATCTGACACTAATGGTTACAAACTTTAAACAATGTTACTTTCAATATATTTCAGCAAGGAAAAATACCTACAACAAACTCTGTAGTACAGTTTGATGCATTATTAACATGACAACTGTGAACAACTCTGTCTTCAACAGTCTGGATTCTAGTGCATCTAGTCATAACAAAATCAGCGGCTGAGAGGATTTGCTACATCATCCAATGATAGATGTAAACAAACAAGATGCGAATGACTCATGGAAACAGACCATCCTGCAGATCTGTTGAGAAGAACTGAAGAAGCAGCTTTTTCTGTTGAGAGAAAAACAAATCCAGTTGGCATGCATAATGCCTGTAAAAATCAGTAACATGTCGTTGTCATAAGAAGCCAATACAAACATCGAAGGATTTTTTTTTACTCCAGCAACAGCACACACTACCTTTATTATGTACATACAGAGAATATATATTTTCGGAAATTTGAGTTTTTTTCTTGAACTCCAGTGTATTGGCACGTGCTCTTATTTCAGAACAGTTCACTAATACTGAGATGATTCAAGCAGTTTTGCTATTCTAATTCCTCAAATTTTTTGGTTGTGGATTATATGCTTGCACAAAGGAATAGCGATTTCCCACTTTATTTCGTGCATTAAATGTATTCACTTTCAAGCTACGAGGAGTCAGTTTTCACTCTATAATTTGAAGAGGGAATTTCAATTTTTTACGTACTTATTCTTAACTCTTCACTCTGACAATCAGATTCAAATCGTATGCGTGTGATGTCGATGATAACCACAAAACATGGCTCTGTAAAGTTATCAGTTTTCATTTTGTATGCATTGCAGATAACGTGAGAACCATGCAAAGTTTGGTTTGAGAAGACGTAATTACGAAGTTAACTCAAGAAAAAGTCACGGCACATCTATATGAGTTAAGTGTAAATTACAAAACCAGTTTTATTCCCTATGCACATTGAAATCTGCAACATATTGTTTAATTGTCCTGAAAGTTCATGTTGTAGATTTGTGCTTGTTCAACTATGGAGAACTGGCCAAGCAAAGAACAAAATGATGCAGTGCGTCTGGGTAAGTTCAAATAACGAAACTATAACAGTTCTTATTTCACATTAAAGGTGAATCCTAACGTGCTCTATGTTATGGCTATATTGCAAGTTGTAATTGTTCTCACTAGTTTGCTTTGGGTCCTACACGAAATACTGACTGGTGCCACACCATTCAATTTCATTGCATATAGGAACAGAAACGATTTATTGATCTGTGCTATTACCATTTCTCTTCACCTGATGTAAGATTTTCGACTACTGTCCAATGCTTTTTGCTGAATTGATTCATCACTGTTGAAATGTTGTCATAAAGACTCCAGTCATTCAACTGCCACTCACAACACCCTTTGCAAAACCTTCTCTAGTCAATCATACAAACTCTTCAAAAACCAAACAATCGATGAATGCCCCAAGAATAGTAACAAGTAGAGTGCTGGGAGACTGGTTTGACTCATAGTAAACCGTGATCTTGCAGAGTATAACTCTTTGAATCATGCCCCTTCATTCTGTTCTTTCTCTTCCATCGTCATCACAATCGAGTGTTTGGAAAGGGATGATTCAGAGTTTGGTAAACGAGAATCGAATAGAAATTGAAACTTCGTAGGATGCAGGGCTGAAAAAAAATGTAATCACCCAGACAGGCTGTTCACTGCCCCATCAGACTGTTGGTTATAGACAGCCATTCACGAATGTTTTTGTTTTTATTAATTTTGACGGTATTCTTCCTAAAACCAGGGTTTTCGTCAGAACCACTCGATTTCAATTACTGCCCACATGCCGCAATTGTAGCTTTGAGGGCAAAACCACAGGAGAGTTACCCTCCCCTTAATTTCTCAGTGTCTGCAGAGGTTGGCAGGTTGTAGCAATGGCTTACTTGGAAGGTGGAGAATGAGAGATGATTCCAAGGGTAGGTATCAAACTAAGAGCATAGGAGCAATCAGTCAGTTCATTTCTTTCCCTTGTGAGGATGTCAGCATATAATAGGGCTTGATCCATATTTGTATCAAAGTATATGGAGATTTGTATTCAATAATTATTCTACAATGAAACTAACCAGACGATGGACTAGTCTCTCACATTCGCTTCTCTTGCAGAGCAGTCTCTGGCACAAGTGACCTGTAACATGGTTGTCTCTAATTTTTGATGGAGAAATAAACTCAATAAGTCCACTGAATTTTAAGTGAGTCCAGTTACAGTAATGTAATGATTTTTATTTTCTTTGAGGAATATCAAAATGCAGTCATCAAAATTCTTTCAAATGCCTACCAGTTGAATTGTATTTGATTTCAATTATTATAATCAGGAGACCAGAGGTGGACAATTCATACCTTGAATGAGATGACCTTTTTTGTTGCTTTCAAACTACAACTAAATTGATGCTTTCAATCCCCCTGGAATGAAAAGCACTCAGTAAATTAAACATATTGGTAAGTAACCCCTGCTTGCATTACAAGAACATTTCATTAACTGTAGTATGTATCAGTGGAATATATACTAAACCTCACAATCTGCCCTAATCGCCTCCTTTTTTAGGGACATCAATCAGTAGGTTGGAAACTACCTGCGCGTCCCTTCTTATTTCTTTATTACGCTAAACTGCCCAATTATTTATTATTTCGGTCTCATTCAAGCCTGTATTAATCACACCAGCATCACTACGGAATACAAAGGGCTTAATACACAAATCGACTGGGAACTGAATCAAACGAAAAAAGATTCATCAAAATGAATGATCAAAAATATGGTCGTTTATGTTATACACTCCTTTCCTGTAATGAAACTCACTATTTCCCAGATACGTTGCTTAACTTGCCTCAGATAGAACTGAACAGAACAAAACAAGAATCGTGAACACCAATAGAAAATTGTGGAAATAACACAATTTTACTGTACTCACTTAATGCGTGCGCAACCCACCTGTTTGTGAAAAGGCAGCATTTGTGTCAAGCATGTTACTCACCTCTAGCTTGTTCAAAAAGCTGCGGAAAAATTTTGCCTTATTAGGAAGGGGTCACAATTGTGATGAGTATTCATGTCTTATGGTACTTTAGAGATGTTGAAATCAAAGCAACTTCTGAGCTATTTTGAGAAACTTTGATTTGTCTAATACAGAGGTTCCAGGTTTCATCACGTACCTGGTGAACCTGCGGTGGCTGACAGGCTCCACTACAATTGGAAGTCTTTTCATCACCGGAAGTCCTTTTCCTTGCTCCGTGGCTCTGTATTTAATGGTACGGTATATTCAATGACTGTCTCAATTCTCATTTTCTAGACGTCATTATGTTCAATGGAAGCACATTTCACCTTTTCATAGAGAGTTTTGCAAGCAGTTACTGGATGATTATCTTATATTACAACCTCAGGCAATAACAAATGAATATTGTCCTCTTCCAAGGCAAACCATAGACCTAACTCATGTTTATTAGCAGTATATTATTGTTTTTAAGGTAGTGACTACATGCAGAAAGGCCAGTTTGTATTCTTTCTCTGGGAAGTTATTAACGTAATTTCTATCCCATTTCAAAAAAACTTGAATAAGGAAGGAAAAAACATGACGTTTCTTCAATTTCACTGAATAATGGCACAATGCAAAATGACACCAAATTTTCGTGCCAGTGCTAAATAACGAACTTCTACCTATGCATGAGGACACATGTAATTATTTTGCGGTTTAGTGGAATGTTTCCTGTTTCATTATGCGAGAATAGTTTTTCGTAAACTCGCTTAAACGTTACGTTACCATCATTTATAAAAGTTTCTACACGATAACTCTGGAAAAGTGATTATTATTCTCTTTTTAAAAAAACTGTCTACAGCCTCATTAATTTTCTGTGTACGAATTGCTCAATAATGAATATGGCATGGGTACGAACAGCACAATAAATTCCGGAACTGTAAGCACTACCATTTTCTGCAACCGTGAAGGGGTGTTATACCAATTTCAAATTAATTGAGTAAAAAATAAACTGAATTAGTAGCAAAAACCGTGAAAATCGACAAATTCATGTAGAGCTAAGGAAAGTGTGATATGGTGCACCTGATATCTTTATCATACTCTGAAAGTACGATGAAATACTACACTACCTTTCACCCACACTGTGCTCATCAGTATTTAAGATCGTTTTCAATCATTCATCACTATTAGTTGAACTTAAACAGCTCTACTTTGTACATCGGGTTTGCATCACTCATTTGCTATCAGCAGAACACCGGCTGTAAACTAGCAAGAGCACTACAATCCAATTTTATTCGCTCATCTTTACTATTTTATTTACTTTCCATATATATATGTGTAGTATTTTGTAAATCAAACCAGCTTTTTCTTATTTATAATTCCGTATATACCACTGTAGCTCAGGAGTATGAATCATTTCTGTTCTGCACGGAGATCTCAACCTACTGTTCATCTACTGCAGCACTAGTGGCCCTTATAATATTCGTGTAAGTTTATGATGTGATGCGAGATATATTTACACTTAAAATTGTTTTGGAAGCTGGCACGTGACGTTTCAATATTCGTTCATTGGTATCAATTTCATTCAGACAACCCACTTTCTTCTTAATCTCTTATTTTTAATTAAATGATGTTTGACGCATCCACCGGCATTCCTATTCATCAAAATATATTTTAACCTCATTTTCTTTTTCAAAAGAATGGGAGATGCTGAAGTAGAATATATGAATTCTTACTTTTATAAATAAAGCTTGATCACCAAATTTCAAGGACTGATGTGATGGATCACAAACAAAATGCTTGGAAATAACCGTGAAGCATACCATTACAAATTTCTGGGACTTGTCATTGTGACACGTAGATTCACTCTCAGATTGATAAAAGGAATGCAGGAACCCATATTCTTTCGACATAATCAAAAACTGTGTGGTTTAAGAGGAGGAGGGGGGGGTCCAGAATATGCTCCTCGTGTTAGTTTGATAGGCTTTACAATTGTGATAACAAATGCAGTACTGACCATAACTCTTTGATATGGTACCTACCAAGCCACTACAATCTCATCATATGGAAGGAAGGCTGATAGACTGTTGGATCAATGTTTATTGTATGATTCAGCTCGAGGTGCCAATGAGTGTAATGGGGTCAGAACCTACTACAAACGTTTTGAACTTTCTACATTCATTCACGATGTGATCATGTCAACAACTTTCAGCAATAAATTTAGTCCAATTACACTTTTTCTCTCTTCCAGCTTATTTCAACCGTAGTGCAATTTTTGTGTAATTTAAATGTTAATTATTTAATGTATACTCATGACAATAGAGCTTCCTCTTCACCCCAGGTAACTATCATTCCAACATGCTGCTTTACTCCATTGTGCGCTGGTTACACATTTGTTGGGTTGTTAATCTTCTTTCAGTTATATTATAATTAAATGTTGCACTTATTTGTGTTTCAATTTTCTCCATTTGATTCATGGACAGTAGACTAGGGGGTCTATTCATTGATTTGAATTTTTACAATAATCCACTGCTGCACTTTCACTCTTCCGTGTTTCAATTTTTGCACTGTAGCCCGGTGGATAGTTCTTTTTAGAATATTTTAGTTTGGTGTTGCACTTTTACTCATTCACGCGTTTAATGTTCACCTTCTTATTTATGCACAGTAGTCCGATGGGTCTGTTAATTTACTCGTGGTTACATATATGTATAATGTATACATATAAATTAGTCCGATGTTCTCTTTTACTTCTTCCATGTTTTGTCTTTCCCTTCTAATTTCGACACTCTGACAGGTTTTTCTAACTGCTGTTTGATACATGCTAGTCCAACATTGCACATCCATTGACGCGTAACTTATGTTTTGCACTATAGCCCGATGGTTTTTTCCCACGTGATTATGCATTAGACAGATATTTCACTTTCACTCTTCCACGAGTTTTTACGTCCACCTTTTAGTTTGTGCACTGTAGGTATTTTCTTATTATTGCGGTTACGTTTCGTTGTTGCACCTTCATTCTTCTGACTCAATGTTCAACTTTTAAATGTACTAGGCATGCACCATAGCCAAATTGGCTCAATTAGTAGGGATGATAAAAATCAAATACAGTGGAGCATCACTATAATATTTTCTTAGTGTGATGATGCATTTATTTTCCTCCGGTTACTATTAATATGTTGTCTCCTGTGTGGTGTTTATGTGTGTCTATTTACAGCATCATTGTTTAGTTTGCTCAGAATTGAATACTATAAATTATTATTCAGCTTAGTGGCAGGCTATGCATTTGGAAGAGGAGATGTGAACAGTAGTCTAGCCAGCCCAAGAAGAAAAAAATTACATTGCATCTACATCCACTTGGAGATGGTGGTGGACCATAACTTACGTGTTGATGCTCATAGAGAGATGGTAATTGTAGTCTCAACACATTTAGCCTGGGAGGCTGCTGATTGGTGTCCTCCTGGAAGGCCCCCCCCCCTCAACCAGCGACCTGTCCCGTTATATTTGTTTACAACCTGGCTTGGGCCCGTTTCCCAGCCCTGACTTAAACCCTAGGCCTCGTCTCTTAGTACTCTTCCAGGCACCTACAGGAACAGTTGCCTCTGGATTTAGTTATTACTGGATATACTACAGTTAAGGTAATAGATTATTGAGCTTTTAAATATTTGACGGTATTTTAAATAAATTTATTAACACAATTGCACAACACTTTACTAGCAGAATGTATCTTAATGTTTTTAAATCATAGACTAAATGAATCTACCAGTATGCGTGTCCTTCAGTTAAATGCCTGGAGGCTGCTGATTGGCGTTGAATTTAAAATATAAATTTTAACAAGAATTTATAGTAAATAAATCTTTCTAGCAACATTCAATGAATTTTAAGCCAGATAAAATTATTGCTGGGTTGAATGTGTTGATCGTTGGTCCTGCCATTCAACTCAATAGTTTTGTGTTGCACTATACATACCAGATTCTGCTTATTTTTTCATATTTTATTTCTTTCATTCAACCAGTGTTTAATGACGCACTTACTTTTATCCACCGTCGTATTAATGTTATAGTGATTGTATTTATACTTAGTCCAATGTTTTTCAATCCGTTTGCTCTTTTTTTCACCCACATTTGGATGATTATTTTTATGCTCACCCAGGCGTAGGTGTCCAATGTATACAAATCACCTGTATCAAGGATTTTTGGTGTTTGGTTGATGACCCGTATTGATGAGCAATCATTTCATGTTTTTATTGCTAATGTTCATAATTCTTTCCTAGTTATGAATTGATCATTACTTGTAATTTCCAAGATTACGTATCTCATTTGCTGGGGTGCAGTTGACAAGTTGCATAGTTCATGTTAATCTATGGTGAAGCTAACATACTCGCTTCCAATTTCCACTCAGGAGAAGTGATGAAAAGCTTACTGTTCCCATCGCACTACCATTCGCATAACTTGTCATGCTTTGAAAGGAAGAAATTCTTGGCGATGGCATCATTACTCGATAGGTACCATTATGTTTTTGTGATAGGTAGTTCAGTATTTTTATTATTTATCCAATATAGTAACAGTATACGTACGGTAGTATGTTGCATGAGCTTCTCCTCATCTAGGGTTTGTTTGTGGTCTAGGAAATTGTTTGAAATTGAACAGTTGAACAACTATCAATTGAACACTTGGCTGCAGAAAGTTGGGTGCCGTAGCCTGTTCTGAATTGCTGAGGTATTACATGCCTGAAGTAAAATTTCGTTGATTGGTAAAAACCTTTTCATTTGCCATTCCTACTCTCTGACTTAGGATTGCACATTTTTAATTACTTTAATTACCCCCATACAATCATCTTGCTTTAAACATAATTTTTTTCTTACTAGCTAGTACCTTTCAATCGCTGCTATGTATTATTGGTACTGTTATCAAACTGGCGATTGTGGTAATTCAAGCAATGACGCCTATCGAACGTCCGTCAATAGTTAAACCTGACATTTACTAGAACTCTATCGCCGGCCACTTGTCAAAATCTTAGCTGTTCCTAGTTGTAGTCTTTTACCAGCCCCTTCCCTGTTTTGTACCTATTTATTTCTGTTTAATGAAAGACCTAATCCCTGAGCAGTCTTAGAAATGGTGCTTTAGAACAACAAAAATCTGAGATCCAACACAATAGTCTGTTCAATCTTCACAGCAATTACAAATGTCACTGAATATCAATAATATGGAAATTGATTAGCAACTTATACACCTCAAATGGTTTTGTGTTTTTCATGTAATCTTCGAGCGAGTGCCTGGCAAAGGATCAACACTATCCACAAACTGCACAGGTTCACTGTCCAGAACTGAACGAGCTGAAGCATTTAATCTACGATTTATCTCTCTACCCACTCTGTTGCACCAAAAAAAAAACTTATTTCCCTAACTTCATTGCCAACTGTGTCAGTTTTCTCTATTCGACTACACACATAAATTCGTCATTAATACAATAATTATTTTTAAATATTTTTGATTTTCAAGAAAGCTGCATTCGATCATATTAATGTTTGAACAAACCAGCGAAAAAGATTAGGAGTTACTGTTGGGGATATGTTTTTATGCTCATTTCTAAGCTCATGATTTGATTAACTCAAGAAAAATTGACTCAATGAATGACACAATTTCTATCAAGGTAATATTCTCTCTTTGAGACTATGTGATACTTCACATGTTATTAGCTTGAACCTTGATGTTTTGTAATGAGACATTACAGTCTGATGACCAACCACTATGCTTGTTGATGTGGTGAAATGCTCTGCAGCCAATCATTCATTAAATCATTCGTTCGAATATATTTGACGACATATTCGTTTGAGTTATAATACCTCAGTTCTTTGAAAAACGTTTTCATCCGCTGCCACCATGGACAAAATGCCCTGCATATAAAGAGTGCTTAGTGAGAGAGAAGCTGACATAAACATTTAGTATCTAAGCTTCCTATCTTTGGTGATGTACACTAATCAGACGTAAGAACTGTGTTGGTGACAAAGGCTCCATTGTAATCGAGTGCTAATTCCATGTGAAGTCACATAAAGGAATCTTTAAAACTAAATCTCTTAACCCTAAAAATAATGACAATGGGTAGGTATGTGCTAGACACTATACTGGTCATTGTTTACAAGTAGTGTAACCACTTTGCCCGAGAATGATATTGTTTCTGCGCAAAGGTTAATGGCGAGGAATTGGTGCCATCTAAAGGGGAGGAGGAGGATGGCAAAATTCACTTCTTGTTTCAATCAGTCCGATCTGTGTACTGTTCATTACTTAGTTTGGTAAAACAACAAATTATATCAACATAAAGGGAGGATCAACATGAGGGGACATTGATACTGAACTTCAAGTAACCAGAGGGAGGAAAAGGGGGCAGCATGAATAATAACAATTTACCATTTCCTTCGTGGCTACTGCAGCTTATATTTTTTAAGCATTTGTAATAAGGTCGCAGTTCAGAGGACCAAGAGCGACCATTGAATGAGCCTCAGGATCTACCTTGGCAGAAGAAATCAGATAAGCTTCGGAATGAAGTGAGATTCAGTAGTTTCTTATGTTTAGGTACGTGACTTAACTTCTTTGATGACTGTGTTTACCTGAAAAACAATTTGTAGTAAAACATGGCTAATCTCAAGGTGTCACCAGCATTCCATATTCAACCTTGTAAAGAAAATCCTACTGGTTACACGAAGGAGCCATTGCAGATTTATAGTCCTCCTGTGTGACAGGAGGTGACTGTGGCAACTGCAGGCCCACCAGTGGGCTCCATTGTTTAGAAAGTTCGTTGAAAGCCTGTTGGACAGGCTAGTGATCCATTCGAAGTCTTGCTTTTTTCTCCAATGAGCGTGGCAGTGCAAGTCTTGACTGATTTTATTACTGGTGGTTTGAAAAATATGACCTCGTGTTAGGATATTTAGTTGTTCTCTAAAACATTTGGACTGGCATGTCATGTTAATGTTCTTGGGAAACTCAAGGGGGTTTGTGTGCTTGGGTGCGTTCTTTCGAAGAAATTAGGCTCCAATAGATGAATTTACCTTAGACCATGTGGTTGGCACTTACTTCCTTGTTCTTGATTGGTCCTTGGAGGGGTGTATCACTGCTAGCTAGATGAGGCACAGTACCCTGAGGGAATGGTTTATTGTGAATGGCGCCTTGATAAATGAAACTGTATCGTATTGTATTTTGTTCTAAGATTTTTCGTGTTTCAAGTTCGGGGAAGAAAATTAATCTTTATGATTGAAAGTCAGGCTCCTGGGTATTTCAGGTAATATCATAGTGTCGTTTCGCGAGCATGTTGATGAAATCAAATAAACGAAAACTGAACGTGGCTTTAAATCATTTCATTAAGCTTTTTTTGTCTGAATCCTAACAGACATCCCAGAGAAACACACAATTATAAAAACTTCTTGTTTTAAATTGGGCGATTTTTAATAACTTATTAGTTTATTCCTTCGAGTAAAGCAAAATTTCTGTTCATATTCTTGTTTCTTCTAAATAACTTTTATGGACTAATTATGCTCAACTACTACCGACAAATGTGAACAGTTTAGAGGAGAGTAAGGGGAAGTCTTCTGAATTCTACTGTTCGAAAATGAGGTTGCTTAGTAGCTGTTAACTCGAACCTAGTAAAATCATGGACCATGCTTTTGAAAAGCTGATTTGACTGAACATCCAAATCAATTGTAAAATTTTGTTGAGGTGTAGCAGGTTACTCTTGCTCCTTTAGCAGCATTAGTCATGAAGCTCCACCGTCGTGCCAAGGTGCCACTCTAGGGGAGTCTTGGATATGGGGTACCATTCACAAGATAGTCAGTGTCAGCAGCGATTCAGGAAACCAAGACTAGCCTAACACACGAGATAGCGACATAGCAAGAGGCAAACAAGGGAAGTTGGCATTATTTACCACACAGCATAATAGGAAATGCTGGATCCAGCAGTAAGTATATTGAGGGAGAACCTTCACATGCTTCGGAAAGTGGAGGAAAACATTGGCTTGAAAAGTGTCAAGTTTTTATCTGATGGATGTTCCATCTGATAAAAGTGGTTATGAGTAATGTGTTAGCTGTACTTGTAGTAGCTCAATTGTTTTTACGTCTCCATAGGAGAATGTAGAACAAAACTAAATTATCCAGCTTGAATTCTTACTGAATCCAGACATACTGAAAAGTGAGATTGGCTTCCACTACAAACACACAACACAACACAAAATATCAATGAAAGTATTTGACATTTGTGAATAATGATTAAAATGTGTTCACGAAGGCGACGAAATAAATCGCCTTATATATTTTATCAACAGGGAAAAATATAAATGCATAACAAAACAACATTTCTTTCACAGTTTTTTTTCTCAACGAGTTTCTAACTGTTTGATATGAGCCGCTGAACCTAAATTATATAGCGAGGACAAATTTATGAGTTCTATAGCGTCTTTTGGGTATTCACTATGCAAATTAGGCGTAGCTACCCCAAAGATTGCACGTTTGGGGCATAAGAGTATGACAATAAATTCTCCACACAATAAATTATTATTTCTCCTTGAAAATATTTTTTTAACTGCCTTTTTTACATTTGAAGCAAAAGATGAAAGTGGCGCTAGTTGGGAAACGTAAGAATTATCTCATAATGATCATCCACAGACTGAGGCCACTGACGTTGTAGGAACAGATATCGTATATCTGTCACTTGTAGAAATCCAGACAGTTGTTATTGAAGATGACCACCACTCAAATTAATGTTTAATGTGCATAACTCATAATTAGCGAATGTCTGGTACATTTTAACAATTCCATTTCGTTTGTCACGGACACTTCAGCTTGTATTATGGTGAGTATCTATTTTTGGAAATTTAATTATAGCAATTATTAATCTAGTATCAAGTATCACCCGTATTACTTCATAATTGCCCCTAATGCTTCTAGTATTCTCTAGGTATATTCGATATCAACAAGCTCATAAACGATATGTACATAGACGTGGTTAATTACATGACACTCTTCTGTTTAAAAGTACTCTACATTTTTGTTCTCAGCTAAACACTTCCTCCTACACTGGCCTGGCGAAAAATCGTTGGCAGCATATTTTGAGAACGTAACACAACTATCGTACACTTTTATTATTTGGGTAATCGCGGTTGATTCAATGCGAATATCAGTATTTTTCATCCTTCATGTTTCCCCTTCTTCTGAATCATGAATTTTATCATTTCAGTTGCGTGTTCCTAGCACAGTCTCTTGAACGATCTTTACGTATTTCATTTGTGCTTTCCTCATTTAAAATGGTTACGTTTGGCAATTGTGAAACTTTGAGTGCATTAAAGCCAATGAGTAATATGTGTAAATGATCCAAACATTTAATGTTTCATTATTTATTCAAAAATGTGTGACTCTGGAACAAATCCTGATGGTATATTAGTTCTGTTGCATTTGCACAATGAACCCTAACTCATATTTCAAGTCTGGGGCTGAATATCACAAAGGTTTATGGGACAATGCGCTAAGTACAGGCTTACAAAGAGATGTACACAGGTACCTAGATTTCTATAAAATTAAGAGGAGTACTTCATGTGATAGAGATCTCAAGATTTTATGAAAATTCTTTTTCTGGGTTGGTACTTAATTTTGTACTTCGCTATTATTTTGTATATCAGCATCCTACAGTGAAATTTTGTTTGTATTTATTTTTCTATGATCTTAGAGTTGTTCACGTAGCAATCGAAGTTACGTAGCTCAATTCTTTGAGTTGTTTCAAACCTACCTATATAAACTAAGTGACGAAAAAAGAATAAGATTAGTCAGTCGATTTAGGTTATTTCAAAAATTTACTCTGAAGTTATCTGAAGTTTCTAAACAAAATTATTCATTTCGTATTCTGGAATGTTTGAGGTATCAATTTATTCTATTGTTAACACATGCACATTTATCACCATTTACCAACTGTGTTTGGCTAGATTCACTATGATCTACAATCCTCATCTCAGACATCATGTTGCTGCACCCCTGTCTGCAGAAATGTCCTACTGGTGAGTACATCTGACTATTAACTAACGAAGTTATCCACTTCATACAGTCCACTGTTATCAGTAAAGTAAAATAAATCCTGCCCACCTACCTACTGAGTGGAACTCTCCTATTAACACACCTTTTTTCATACACTTCTGACGGGATCATTAACATCTAATAATTGATATGCTTTGTGCCTACAGTATTTGATATTTATTTTCTTTTTCTTTATTCAGAGCATCTCTACATAAGTCTATATGTATGTAGTGGTCTTATATGTATGACTATTTTCCTGATACAGTAGCAATAACCTTGCCAAATGAAATGGTTGGGGTGGGAGAAAGAAGACGTTTCTCAGTGCCAAATGTTTTCAGGAAATATGATCCCTCGGAGATCACTGATGCTGCCCAACTGATTTGACCGTTCATGTGCTCTTGTTCTGACTATATGGTAACTGCTCTTTCTGGACTTTTTCAAACACAGCTAACTGTCTTTTCTGGATATGTTTTTCAGTGGTATCTGTGTAGCTCCCCCCATTTTTCGACAACTACAATGATGTCTGTCTAAATTATAAAAGCCCATTCACTAATCAGAGCTAAACATGGCTCACAGAGTCAATCCCTACATGTTTGTTAACTGGTGACACCAACACTACAACATCCCTTCTCCGAGCCTGTCTATGGTTTTAACTATTTTTTACGTCTTAAAGGTGGCTTTTCAGGGTTTTCATAACTTAATAAGAAACGATTTATGTTTTTTTCAAGATCTGGTGCATTGAACAAAGAAGAGGTAACGCTTCAAGCCTTAACTACCTTAAAACTTGAAATTACTGAGAGGAAATAGTGGAAATCCATTATAAAAAGAGTTTTAAAAGAATAAATTGGAATCCATGTGGAAATACACGGATTTTCTTCTTCACGTTTCTACTTTTTCAACAAAGATTTTTGTGAGTTCTAAAATATGGTACAATATTGTGGCCTTCATTTACATCAGCCATTTTCTGTTTTGAATTTTCCCGCTATCAGTGTATATCCAACCGAATTGCACGCTACGTTTCTTGGAATCTGTGGTAAATATAATGTCAACACTAACTATTTAATCTGTTAAATACTGCAGAAGTTGAATAGTTATTGAGCTGGAAAATAAACACCCTTCTCGTTGTGCAACGTATGTCTTTTACCCAATCTCACGATCTTCTTAGATCTACCCTCATGCATAGGTGGTCTACTCGTGTACCAGATTACTCTCACAGGCTAGCGTCAACTCCAAAATAAATGGTTACGCAGTGTACTGAAAACGCGTAAATTGTGTTCAATAAATAATACGGTATTTCTTTCTCATTCCTAGTTCACGTACAAAACACACTATACGCCAGCGATTTGTAACCGTGCGTTCAGACAAATCAACTCTGTTAGCTTTTAAATTTCGTATTTTTCACAACTTTCTCAATTACATAACAATTTTTATCACACTTGTTTCAGTGTCTTTGGCGCCTACTGCACTTGATATTTACTTCACTTGAAAACGTATATCACATTTCTATGCTTGTGTCTATATTATCATAAATGATTCTATGTGCATGGCTATTTCCCTGATTCATGCCCTGTTTTTAGAACTATACGCATCTTCATGTGAGTTGTGAATAATTGCTTAACTAACTAAGGAATCAAGTTTCTTTTTGCATTATTAAGTGGCCTGTTCGTTCACATTGTTGACGAATTCAATCCCAACCAATTTTTCATGAGTACCTGTCTTGGAAATGACACCTGCAGAGCTAATATTGTTTTAATACTTGGATTTTCATCATTAACATATCATAATTTTTCTCTCGATTTCTTGATTATTCTAGGTATGTGTTTCATGAGCCAACTAAAATGTGTTCATTTTAAGCTAGTTGCCTAATTTATCATTTTGACAGTATATTTGATTATAAGCAACCGATTTATGACAGCATTAACTAAACCACAGTTCTGCACTTGTTGAATTGCAATTCTATTTTAATATCGTATATATGTGTATGTGTGTTGATACGTTGTTCATTGATGCATATCCTGGTTTTGTGCTATTTGAAAACTAATCCGTGCATTTCGTACATTTCAGCTGATCTTGTCTCTCTGATTCTTGTCTACAAGAAAATATGACATGTGACATGGCTTCTGATAATATTTTCTAATAAACTCAAAATTTGGTTATTTCCGAAGTGTAGTCTCTATCAACTGACCTTGTAATCCTTTACCCTTGCATAAGTTGACCCGAACATCAAAACACATTTCCACAATGTTGTACCAAACGCAACCTACTTTGCTCTGTCTTTACTGTTCATTGTAATACATCAACAACCTCACAAGTCACTTAATCCAACAGTTATATTTATCTTCTCTTGACTCCAATTAAAAAGTATCAAAAATAAATTCAAAGCGAGTACTCAAACAGAGAGATTCTGTTTGCATCATATTGTGCTCCTGTACAATGGTAGAAGTGTAGGGCCCATGGACTTTGACACCTAACAATGCTTCATATGAGAAGAACCCACGTGCAAATGTTACTGATGGTAGGTAAAGAACACAATGGCCCCTCCCACTCTCAAGTAAATCATTAAGACGTTTTATAAGTCTATATTGTTTAACATTTTTTACACACAGTTAGTTGGCAAAAGTCTTAGTGACTAAGTGGGTGAAAATGTAACAGTTTGGGGCAAGAATATGAGAGCAGTTCCTAATCAACAAACTGAACTGTGAACACCTGGAGCTGTCTGTACAGGAGACCAATTTGATGAACTCGGGCTCTAGTCAACTGTACTCTCGGCTCAGTATCTCTAGTCTGTACTCACTACTCTCATCTCATAATATGAAATTATTGGTGAAATTTGAACCTGAACACTTTCAATGACAAACTGCAGGGTGCACGGCGATACCTTATTGTGAAGACTCGAAACAGGCCGTAGTTGGTGCTGAAATCATGAGATTTTGTAAGCACTGTCTTATTTCACTTTGTTCGAAGTGGGCTGATAGTAGCAAGGTCTTGCTCAATCATAGCCGAAGCTCGAATTCCTATCTGATAAGAATTCAACTGTCACAGGACGTAAATGAATGCTGTGCTTTAAGAAGATTTTTAATGCTCAAAGAAGCATAGAAGAGAGCAATAGGACTCATCTTGCGATTTCAAACATTGATACAATTTCTAACTTAGTTTTTTCGACGCATTCTTTTGCAGAAACAAGCCATGTTGGTGCGTCAACTAGAGGAAGAGCTCCGACTTCGAATGAGGGGGCCAAGCCTAGAAATGCAGCAGCAAATGGAAGTACTTTATGCTGAAAATGAACATCTTACGAGGGAAATAGCTATTCTAAGAGAAACGATCAAGGTATAAATTTTCTTCTCCTACTCACTTTCTTCCAATGTGTTTGTCCCAACAGACAGTGAATCATTTTGTGGAGATTAAAAGTCTCTTCTCACAGAAGGAGCCTTTTCCTGCTCAGGTCCCCAAAGGTAAATTCGTAAATTTTGGGATTAGATAGGTTCCAAGAAAGCTCACTATCAACTATAACTTCAATGGAACTTTCGGAACTTTCCTGATAGCACACTGGGGTTCACATAATTCATTGTTAAGGAGAATGTCTCAAGAAGCTCGACTCCAAAGAGATTTCCATGCAATGGATGCTGCTATATCTCAAGGGTAGTTGCCCACATCCAGGACCATCATTCAGTAATATTAACAGGAAAGTGCCAAGGAGATTGTCCACATTTCCAGTTTAACCTGCTGAACTGTGACACCCCTCCAGTGCACCTAATTGTTGATTCGATCAGAATCCTTCCAGTTAACCAAAAAACATAGTAGCTAACCCATTCAAGTACCTAATTCTGCCTTCATTGCACATGAAGCTTAACTGCAAACACTCTTTCCTTCAATTTGAGATTATCTTTCTTCTTCCCACTGTTTCTCAATGCCTACAGGATAGAAATGTAAATTAAGGCAAATCAACACTTGTACTATGTGGAAGGGCCTATTGTTCCCTTGAGGCCACCTATGGAGTGGTGAATCTGTAAAAAGGGAGTGGAATGTAGCGGCTCTTTTCGTAATCTAGGAACTTCCACTGCAGTATCCATGCTCAGGATGATGCAAGGTGCACCACCATGAGAGCCCTTTGATCAACGATGGGCTATGCGAGTTCAGCAAGAGAGGGAAGTTCTGTGATAGTGAAATCAGTAGATGTGCTAGATGTTGCTAGCCTGGAGTAGTAGCAGGGGTGATCCAATGCACTCAGCACACGCTTTTGCAAGAGAGTGGAAAATAACTAAGAATAGGAAGAAACAAGATAAGACCTCGCCTTGAGAAAAGTTTGGGGAACTTACAAGTTAAAATGATGAGTGTTGACATAAGTACTACCATCTATATGTGGTGGCTGCCTGAGTTGGCCCTAGATAAACTTGTGTTTGCTGAGATCAGAGTGTATGAAAGAATTAACGTAATTCAGAATGAATAGCAAAATCGCTTTTTCATAGGCGTTAGAGATAAAAGTATGAGATTGATGGTACCATGAATACATTTGTCATATCCACACTGAAGACAATACCTTGTTCTTCAGTCATTGATACCTAGCTTCTTTCGTCAATGAAGCATGGAATATGTTAACTACAGATGTATAGGCACATCAACTGGTCTAATTCAATTTTCGAAGTATTTGGATTGTGATTCTATTGTCTCACAGGACTTGGAATTAAGGATCGATTCTCAAAAGCAAACGTTGGCAGCCAGAGACGAAAGCATCAAGAAACTTCTGGAAATGCTTCAAAACAAAGGTGTCGGTGAGTGTTATTAATTTACCGCTTAAGTTGATTTTTTCTTTTTCGCTCGCCTTTCTTCAGCTTTCCGTTTCCATATTTCTTCTGATAACTCATACTTCTACAACATCTTGGAAGACATAAAATGTTAACACCTTACCTAAACTGTACTTTATTTTAGTGTCAACCATTTGTATTGATCTAATTCAAAAATGTACAATAAACGAAATTAACTTTCAAAGTTGAAATAACGAAGAAGTATGATTCTTGATATAGATATCTTGAATTGGTTTCACATCAAATTAGCGTCACGATTGCTGTTGTATAATTTTAATTATTTAATTTTTTTTTTGTGTCTGATTTATGTGGTCGACAAGGTGCGTTATCGCGGGTCATCTCATAATTTGTGGACTGGTTGAGAGAATCATCCATGGATAGGCCACCGAATCCATTCAGTATAAGTGTACTTGTATGTAACATGGTGTGACATACGAACTACTTCATGGGGAAATAAGAGCGCAATAATTCCTCTGTCCTTTCTTGTTACTCGACTTTTATGACTCAATGCGTTTAGTAGGATCTAAAAATCTGAACTTTCATACCCTTAGAAAAGGTTAAACACCCAAATTCTTGATTTGATTATAATACTCATCACCGATCAGCCTTTGTTTCAATATTTAGTTTGATGCTGCGTTTGTACCAGGTTGAATGGTCAGTTTCAAATATTTAAGTGACAAATCTGGCAGTGTAGGGGGTCGAGCCCCATATCTTTGAAGGTGAAATTTATTGCCTTGTTTTTTTTTCTTCCCAACTACAACTAAAATTAATTTGTATCACCGTGCTTTGTTTTGTAATGTTTAAAAGCAAATATAATACTTCTGGACATTCATTGCTCGAATACAAAACATAAAGTTGACATAAGTGCTTGCTTACGAATTTCATAACTTTTCTCAATGCCACGGTCGAGTCAACAATCTGACAAAAGATACAAGTG
Organism: Pachypeltis micranthus; assembly: GCA_020466155.1. NCBI lineage: Eukaryota > Metazoa > Arthropoda > Insecta > Hemiptera > Miridae > Pachypeltis > Pachypeltis micranthus. The sequence goes on from CM035768.1 coordinate 44,354,514, forward strand.
GGCATAAAAAAGTAGCTTAAAGCCACAAACTACCTAGATAAGAAAAGAACGTCATATTTCATAACTTATTAAGTGGTCGTTGGTTTAAGCGTACCCAAATTAACATTTAAAATAAAAACGATAATTTAACACTTATTATGACTGGATTTGGTGGTTCATATTGACTAACGCAAAAAGGCAAACCTCGCGGATTTATTGTGGGGCGGCGTTTGGAGCCCAAACATAGAATGCGTTGTAGAGCTCATTTAGGTGAAATTATGTATACAAGGTATTTCAGTGTACAGCGCTTTTGTTTTAGGAAAAGAGGAAGAAAGGCAAATGTTACATCAAATGCAAGCGATGGCTCAAAAACAGGTTGTTACTCAGTAGTTACATTTTGATCCCTTATTTACGACTCTTGCTCTTTCGTTGCTTATAGTTTCCATGTCTTGCTGTGGATTTTTCTGTGGTTTGTGTCATGCACCTCTCTCCACTTGGCCCTCATCCTTCCATTGAAGTTCAGGAGTTGAATGCCAAGTAGAAGCCAATCTTGATTGACCAGCAGGACTACTATTCATTATTTGGAGCATATTGGGACTAGCTAGGCATTCAAAACGTGCACTGGCCGCCAATTGTAGCCCCTTGACGTAAAAACAATCACATGTATACATACACAACTACAGCCAGTTCTATTTTCATAATGTTAGTTGGTTGGAGAAATGGATGTCTAAAATCAATTTTAGAAATAGTTCATTTTCTTCTTTTTCGTACCTTTCAGTTCGTAGTTATAACAGTAGTATAATGACCATTGTTTTCTTACCCAACTTTAAACGATAGTGAAGAATCTCTTAGTATGAAAAATAGTTTATTACCTCACGATAGTTTTAACTACTTAGTGATACTTCTATCTAAGCACGAGTACAAAAACTAGTTGTGTGAGGCAATCATTCAACAAAACAAAAAGTGACCAGAGTCCCCACACATTCGTTCTGGCTCTGTGAATACTTTATTCGGAAATGCCAATATTCTTCGAATATATGAGACATAAATAAATTATGTCAAAAGTAAAACGAAAATCCAAAACCTAGCTAAACAGTTCAATCTGAGCAGCGCACAGAAATATTGTTTTTCTTTTCAGAAAGCTTTACTGTCCAGTTTTGGATCTGCTGACAATAATTATTTTGGCAAGTGAATGATTCTTGGATTGCCCTTGTCCTACAAATCTCCCTCAACACCAAATTAAACACATTTTAGAATTTATTAAGACATTTTAGATTGTGCCAGGCTCCTCGCTAACGCTATATACCGTTTTGTGTAGATAGGAAACCCATGATCCTCAATGCTCAGAATACAATATCGTGTGTACTACGTTCAAACTAATTCAGTAGCCTAACAAAAACTGCATGGGATTTCCAAAAAAGCCATTGTAGCACAATTGTATATTGATTAGTCACTTAAATTCGAATCCAAATTCGTCGCTCACCTTCAAAAATACTTTCCTGTTTTTTTGTTTTTTTTAATGCCTTGAACATACCGTGCTATAAAAGCAAATTTCGACACTTTTCAGGGGTTTCAGGTGCTTAATTCTGAAGAGATTCGCTAAATTTGAACATAATACTTCCAACTTCATTGGCATTCGAAAAAATGACTACATAAACACACATTTTGACCAAGTGTTTATTAGTTGTTCAGTGACAAAATGAGCCATAGGCTCTCTACTTGTGTATTCCAGTTCGTGAAGCAGTTTGGTTATTCATTTAAAGCTCTATCAAAATAATTTCTCCAGGAAGTTTGTCTAACTTCAGATACTGAAGAAGCTAAAGCCTGTTAAGAGGTGGCAGATCAAAATGAAAATGTTAATTACTCCATCTCAAGTTACTCCGTTGAACTTTGTGAGAAAGTAACCACTAGTAATCTCACATCACTTAAAATGCCCTTACTTAACATGAATAAAAATCCCTCTTCAGTAGGAGGTCAGGCTGCCCTGGGTGTAAAGCTTATTTCAGAAACAGTGTGATCAAAAGAAGAGTTCAACTCACCATCTACAACAACTGAGAACATAAAATGTCACTGAGGCCCTACTGCGATCAATGTCTCTAATCCCTCTTACAGCTTCTTCCAGCTAACTCCACTTGAGTTGGAGAGAAAGGGGAGGAGGATGGATATAAAAGTGTGATACGAAGTCCAACATCGCTAAATCAATTGGGTTTGTCATCACCAAAAGCATTAGTAATAAACAATGCATCTGTAAGGAGAGAAGACCACATCTATGTACCCTTTTATTGGAAGGCTTCGAGCACTTATTCAATGACTGGCCATTTTCCTCCTTGGTGAATACGCTCGTGAGTTCGTACTCTCTGGAGGCACAGTTATGGAGGGGGGGGGGGGGGTGTAACAGCTGGCAACCAAAACCAACAGTACCTCGAGTAGTAGACATAGGAGTTATTATCAGCTATGACTCGGGGCCTGTACTCCAAGTAGCTTCAGCTGTTAGAGACTATAGCTCACTTGAGCCAGCATCGACGGCTGTGGAAAGTTGTTTTGAAGTTCTGAGCTTTACTAAGTCAGAGTTTCTTGGAATGAGCGTGTCTACACTCGGTCACTAGGTTCATCAAAACACGAATACGAATATTGAATAAAGCGCGTTTTCTGATATCACTGTTGACCATTTTACATAACTACGACAGACTGTTACTTCAGTTATGACGAAGTCTTAATAAATAACTGCTTCATTTACTCCCTCTCGTGGCAATGATCAACGCTTGTAACTTGGGCATTGCCGGGAATCGAGGGTGGGACAGAGTGAGTTAAAACAGTTGGGAAGTTAAATAAAAGTAGTTGAGAAATGGAGTAAAAGCGATTGGAAAATTGAGTGAAAATTGGGGAACATAGTGTCCAGGGATGTGGCAATAAGGCATGGTGTTCTCCTCCAGAAGACTGGGGCTCTCTGTCCTATACTCTATAATTTTGTGATTGATACTGCGCTGGGTAGACTGCCTTAAGAAGAGGGGTTTGATCTTACCCCAAGTGTGCAGGTAAGCACATTAGCCTGATGAGCATGATGCAGGTACCAAAGGTTTGCAGATCGCCCTTGACATGTTTGTGAGGCAGCTAGGCATTTGTGGATTGGGGATGAATCCTGAGAAATGTGGGTTGGTCTTTGGTGCCGTCCTACAATGTGAAGGCCTTGGATGCGGGTTTCATCATTCCTTCAGCTAGAGGCGTTCTTGAGATGTGGCAGTACCTTAGGATCGAGTTTCTCAGTGCAACCTCCTCAGCCGGTAGCTGCGTGGACCTTGGTGATTATCTTTGAAAAGTTTTCAAGGCTCCATTGAAGCCACAGCAAAAGCTGCACCTCCTTCGGATGTACTTACCCCAAACCTGACCTACAGGCTAGCTTGTGGGAGGTTGACCGTTCCAAGACTAATAGTCTGGATAGAATAGTGCTCTCTGCAGTGCATGCTTGGCTAGGTCTCCCACATAGCGTCCCCCGAGCGTAGATTCAGGCTCCAGTTCAATCTGGGTGACTCGATGTGTACTTTTACATGTATCACTATTTTATTCTTGAGCCCTAAGCGCCTTCTTGCTTTGCAGCCATCTGGCTACACACAGTGTCTTAGATTCGTTCAGGGTTTGCTGCAGTGGTGTCACTTGGTGACTCCGTCCTCCCCTAAGCCATGTAAGCCTCCATGAGGCGAGGGACTCAGTTGAGTCGTGTTCCTCAGGCGTTGAAGTGTGGGTCGAAGGGCTCGGTTGAGCAGTAGCTCCTCACGGTGAGGGACTCGGGTGGGAACGCCCTCCAGACAGACGAGGACAGGCAGTTTTATACGTTTTGTCGGAAGGGGGAGTCCTGTCTCATTTGCCTAGTGATTCCCCTCCAGGAGAACTCTGTGGTTAGCGCCTTCTGTCGGGATGAGACAGACTTCGCGACGAGGCGCCTTTTGAAGAAGGGGGGCCAGCCACCACAATAACGTTGTGGATGCTCACTGCTGTGCCTGTGCTAACCAGTTTGAGTCGCTGAATCATATGGTGCACGTGTGTCCATGTGCTCGTGGGGGCCACACCAAACGTCATGATGTAGTCTGCAAGCAGGTTACACGGCGCTGCCACGTTGCCTCTGGAGACAACCGTCTGACTGAGGTCTAACATCGTCATCATTATGTATACCTATGTGTGTGTGTGTGTGTGTGTGTGTGTGTGTGTGTGTGTGTGTCTGTAGTTTCACCCTGCAGTCGGGGGTCCAGAATTCCGCTGACGTATTCCCTGCGTGTCGTATGAGCCGACTAAAAGGGAAAGCCGGGTGGGCCCAGCTTGAAAGACAACCTCACCTCTACGAGGTCCCCGCAGGAGTACATCCAACGAGGCTTAACTGTGGCTGGGCGTCACAGTGTACCCTGTTGCCACACTGTGCTCACCCTGCAGTAGGGGGTCCAGAATTCCACTGCCGTACTCCCTGCGTGTTCGTATAAACCGGACTAAAGGGACACAACTTACACTTCATTCACATACATGACACACTGGGAACCCCTACCTTTAGCTGGGCTCTGCAGAACACACCCCCGCAGGAAGGGGACAGAATTCTCCTGCCGTATCCTCTGCGTGGTCGTTAAATCCGGCTTTAAAGGGGCTTAAAGCTCACGACACTGACATACACAACATATTCCAGATACAAATATACACTGCAACGGCTTGCGTGGCAGAACACATTGACTTAAAACACTCATAATGAGCGAAAGACAGTCCTGGAAGTAGCTCACTAACACCTGAGCGATCCCCTATATAGGTGCGGCCTTCCGGAATGAGGAGGGAAAAACCAGGTTTGAGCGTTCCTGGGGCGGCTGATAGCGTGTGTCCCGCTCACCACATCACTAGTGGCCGAGGGCTGACTCTGAGCAGCAGCCGAAAAATCCCTCATGCGTCTGTGGTGGTGGGTGGCCGGACTGGCAGCTGCGGCGCATGTGGGGGCCTCCTTTGACCCTCAGCGGACCAGCGAAAGGGCTAGAATCCCAATATGCCTGAGAGGGAGCTTCCAGGACACTGCCTCGAGCACCTCTCGCTCATACCACGAACACACACAACAAATGAACTCACAAGGATACACTACACCAGTCCTTCTTTAATCACCCCAAATAAGTAAAAACATGACAAAGTCAACTAAAACTTCAGCAGGTAATAAAAACGCCACCTGCGCCTCTTCCTCGGCTAAGCTCGACCCCTCCCTCTTCGGACGATGAGCAACCTGCTGTCGTCCAAACAAACAAGGGCCCGGAAAAAGAACCGGGCAAACCGCGTTCATCTCCCTTCTCCCCTAGTAGCCCGGGCAGCCCGGCCTACTACAAGCACACGACACAGCGTGGACCTAAACTGTCGGACATGGAGCAAATTTGCGCATACGTCCAAATCATCCACGGCCAGCTGGCAGGGATGAGGGCCAACGCGACAGGACGTATGCGGGACCTCGTAACTGGTGCCTCTTCGAAATTTCGAAGCTGGCTATAAAAGCTAATGCCCCCAACGACATCGCCCCTGCCACTCCCTGCGGGAAACTGGGCGGCTGTCGTGAGGAAGAGCTGCGTAGGGCAATTGCCCAGCAGCCAGTGCCACCAGCCCCCAAACTCGAGGAGCAACAACGAGCCAGGGTAGTACCCCAGGCCCCTCATATGCGGCAGTAGCCGCTACTGCCGCCTTCCTCCCTCATGGAGCTGAGGCGGAATGGCAGCCTGCCGGGGCCAGGAAGCGCAGAGGGAGGCAGAAACAGGCCCCAACTAAGCGGGAAGTGCAGGCCGAGGGCAGCGCCCACCTATGCCTCCGCCCAAAAACAAGGGCAAAATAAAAATAAAAACCAAAATAAAAGCCTCCACCGCTTGCCAAACTCCCCCTAAAAACCCACGACAAAACGTGGTAGTGGTTAGGCGGACATGTGAGGAAGGAGAGGCTGGTCCCTCCAACCCTGACGCAATGGAAGCGCTTATGCGGGGGGTCCCTGCTACGGACCTCCAAGCTCTGAGTGTCCGAGTGCTGAACATCCGCACCGCAGTAGGAGGTGGCGCCGTCATTGTGACGGAAACGCCAGAAATGGCCAAGGCGCTCACGAGCCACATTTCCACAAAAAGGAGTTGAAGCTCAAGCGTCAGCCCCCTTGGTCGTTTCCCACGCCTGCTGCTGTGCGACGTGCGGACCGACCTTCAAAGAGGACTTGGCCCAACAAGTTGTTGAGCACAACCCTGCGTTAGGCTTGCAGCCGCAGGGATGTCAGGCCTCTCTTCACCAAAAGCGTGGCAGACAGAAGGATTGGGTGATTGAGGTATCACCCAGCCTGTACAAAAAACTAGAGGGGGCAAGGCACCTCCAAATAGCCTGGCAGCGGTGCGTCATACGCCCAGAAAGTACCAAGCCCCCACCAGTGCTACAAATGCCAGCGCTATGGCCACCTGGCAGTGGCCTGTACAAGACCTGTTGTGTGCGCCTGGTGCGCCTTGCCACATCTGGAGTAAGGAATGCAAGCGTGATGCTCCCTCAAGTGTGCCAATTGCGTCGAACGCAAAATCCAACAGGTCGCACCTCTACACGAGACACTTACGCTGTACCATTCGTCCGCGAGCGATTGCCCTCCAGGAGTCACGAGGCGATTATGAATAGGTCAAAAACAGTTCGAATCCTTCAGCACAACACAAAGAAGAGTTGCCCAGATAAGGCTGAGTTGCTGCAAAATGCACTCAGAAACGCTGCAGTGTCCTCGCCATACAGGAACCGTACATAGGATCCAAAACTCTTGGTCTCGGATCGCAGGCACGAGTGGTGGCTGGAGCAAGAACAGAGCCAAGGCAGCAGTAGCCTGCATCGACCCGTCCATTGACATGCTCGCACTCACTCACCTGAACAGCCAGCACTTGGCGCCGTGCTCATCCGAGGCCGGTGGCTTTGAGCTGGTTGTAATATCATTTTACAGGCAATTTGGCGCACCAGTTGCCAACAGCCTTGAACCACTCGAGCGGGCTCTAGCAGGCCTATCAGGACGACCCTGCGTAGTCTGTGCTGATGCGAACGCCAGATCACCATTGTGGGGATCCCCAACCCTGGATGGGGTCGGGCGAGGCGTATATAGAGCTGCTCACCAGGTACAACTTGGTTGTTGCCAACGACCCCATGACTGAGGCGACCTATGATGGCCCGGGAGGAAGGTCGTGTATAGACGTCACAGCCGTGTCCCACACCCTGCTACTCAAATTGAAGGGTTGGCGAGTCGTACCAGGTGCAACGCAGAGCGATCACATGGTTATTGACTTTGCCATTACGAATGATAACATCCTCTGCAAAGACACGCGTGAAAAGCGATTCCGCACAAAAAATGCTGACTGGCCGCAATTCAGACACCGACCTAATAGTGCAAGCATCCACACCTGAAGAGGTGGACAGCAAAGTGGACACATTTACCACAGCACTGCACTCTGCTGGGCTCTCTGTACTTGGCCAACAGAAGCACAGGGCGATCAAAGTCCCATGGTGGACTGAGGAACTTAATCCCCTCAAGCAAAGTGCAAATAGAGCCAGAAGGATGTAACAAAACCCTCGTGACCCTGATGCCAGAGCAACACTCCGACCTGCGTTCATCCAAGAGAAGAAGGCCTGGCACCGCGCCATCAAACGAGGCCAAACGGCAAGGCTGGCGAAATTTTGTGAAGCGGAGAGCTCTGAGAACCCCTGGGGCAGACACTACAAGTCCTCCATAGGAAAAGCAAAGAGCAGATCTTAGCTGCGATGCAAAATGAGTCAGGCTGGGCCTGCAGTATCGAACGTTCACTGGAAACCCTCCTTGAGAGGCGTTCCCAGATGACCAACTAGTTCGAGACACTGAAGCCCAGATGGCAGCAAGGAGCTGATCATGGACCCTCGAACGAGCCCGACATCCCATTGTGGACAACAGGCGACCTCGGCAGGGCTCTTGCGACCTTAAGCCCAACAAATCTCCTGGGCCAGATAAAATAGAAAGCAATATGCTAAGGAAGCTGAGCGGACAATCTCCAGCGGTCTCCTTAATTTATTTAATGACTGTCTGCAGGTCGGACAGTTCCCCACTCAGTGGAAGTCTGCGCGCGTTGTCACTCTTCAAAGGAGGCGACCGCAATCAGTCGGACCCGCGATCATGGAGACCACTCAGCCTTCTTTCCATATTAGGCAAAACACTAGAAATCTTGATGTTGCAGTCCCTCGAAGGAGTCTTTGGCCGCATAACCTCACAGGGCAGAGCAATACGGGTGTACCAAAGGAAGGTCCACGCAGGATGTCATTGTCGAGATTCGGCGTGTTTCCCTGCTGGCACCGGCTAAGTACGTCGTAGCAGTTCTGATTGACATCAGAGGAGCGTTTGACAACCTTTGGTGGCCAGCGCTCCTTAATGAACTCAAAGGTAGGGGAATCCCCGCAGCCTGTACTCGCTCGTCAGAAGTTACCTGACAGACAGAACTGCTACGATCGAAAGTAGGCATGTCTCCGTCCGGAGAAGGATTGAGAAGGGGTGCCCACAGGGCTCGGTCCTAGGACCAGCACTCTGGAATGCCTTCTTCGAAGGTCTTCTCAGGAAACTCATGGAGACTGACTGCGAGCCGTACGCCTATGTGGATGACTTGACTGTGCTGATCTTTGCAGAGTCAGCCCCCAAATTGAAGAAAAAACCCACCACGTGCTCCGCACTGTCAACCAATGGTGCGAGCACGTCAAGATGCAGGTGGCTGAGGAAAAAACCCAGCTAATCCTCTTGAAGGGGAAAGTGAATAATCCACCCACAATACGCTTTGGCGGCCACAGGCTCCTTCTTGAAAAGCACGTCAAGTATTTAGGAGTGAATATAGGTGAGAGGTGGGTTTCAACCAACACCTCCAGTCCCTTAAAGGCACTACCATTGCAAGGTTTGCCTCACTGCGTGCCATTACTAAGGCCACTTGGGGTGTGTGTTACCACGACACCATCCTCATGTATAAGGCCATCTATTTAGGTGTGATTGGCTACTGCCCCGTTGTCTGGGGTAGCAAACTAACAGTCAATCAAAAGAGAGAGTATTGGCCCAATCCCAGAGAGCCGCGCTCCTGTGGATCACCAAGGCCTACAAGACTGTATCAACGGAAGCACTCCAGGTGATCACTGGTCAGTTACCAGTTGATTTGGCTATTGAGTGCATGATTGACAAGTGGAGAGTGAAGCGGGAGCTTCCCCCGCTTTGGGCTGAACTCCGTGCGGATCTCACCACAGAACAGAAACTTGCCGCCATCGATGAATGGGCTCTAGAGAAATGGCAAGCGAGATGGGAATCCTCGTCAAAGGGACGTGATACGTATGAGTTCTTCCCCAACATCCGTGAACGTCTTTCTAGAAAATGGGTTGAGCCAGACCACTGGACGAGCCAGTTCCTCACGGGACATGGTGACTTCAATGCGCGGCTCCACTTCTTTTCTCTGAAAGACTCTCCATTATGCACGTCTTGTGCCTCCAGTGCGGAGGAAACAAGAAACCATGTGCTGCTCCACTGTAGTTTCTACAACAGTGAGCGACGGTTGTTGAGAGGCAAACGAACTTAGCAGCTTTGACTGCTACAAAGGAAGCCTATAACCATTTTGCAAAGTTCGCAAAGAAGGTAATGGCTAATAAACGTGGTTATAGTTGATCAGTCCTTTTGAAACTTGCCACCCAAGTAAACAGTAAGATCAGGTAGGGAACCAGATTAAGAACTACTCCCAGATGGTACGGGATTCCTCAGGTGGTCACCTCCGCGCGGTAACACACGGGCAACAGCTCTCTACGGTGAGACTGGCTAACGACCACATACCTGCCGTACCTCCACAGGTCTGAGTTCGGTGGATGCTGCAGGGGCCGGCCTCTTGCATATTAGCGAAACCGCAACTTCTATGACTGATATAACCCTCGTCGAGGGTTTAGGTACAGTCATGAAATAAAGAAACAGACCTGTGTGTCTGTAGTTCAATTTGTGGGAGAAAGGCTGAACCAATTGAAGTGGTTCATTTTTTGTTTTGTTCGTGGTGTTTTGAAGACGCGGAAATGAACTAATGGAGTGATTCCCATCGATCCCATCGGGTGAGGGACCAAAATTAACCAAAAACTCGGGTTTTTCGTTTTTTTCTCGAGAAATGCTTCAGCGATTTTGATTTAACTTTCAAATTATCTTCTGCTAATTTCTTCTTTATAAATATCTCCATGAAAACTCAGTGAATGGACATATAGGCCAATGAAGCAAAAATAGTTTTTTTTCACTTTTTTGTAAAACGGGTCCAACGATTTTCACCAAACTCACAAAACGTTTTCAAATAATCAATACCTATATATTGTTCAGATAAATGTTCCTTTAACCGTCCATTGAACAGAGGTAACAACCAAAATGAAGCGTAACGGTTTTTTTGGACATTGTCGTAATTTTCAGAGTAACTGCTTCACTGGGTTTTATTACTTTACAGAAATCTTCTAGCAACTTATACACATATTTTGTGCTCCGTAATTATTTCTGTATCTATCTGTTGAACGGACATATGAGCCCCCATAACTCGGAAAACAAGAAAAGCAAGATGTGTCAAACATAAATGTATCGTTTCTCCAAGTTCTAAAAATAAAACGGCTGTATCGGTTTCATACAAACTTATAGAGGCACTAACTAGTACTTACATATTGTTCAGCATAAATATTTCCGCAGTAAAGCGTAAAACGAAGGTACAGCACCCGTACACATAGCACAGACGTCGAATTTACAGGGGTTGCAGAAATTAGTGTGGTGTGAGCCAGGTATTTGTGAAAAGGATTTGGAGAAAATGTACTCGACTCAGAGAACTTTTCAAAACAAATGCATTCATAAAAGATGGGGTAAACCAGAAGTTTATTAAACGAAAAAAAAAAAATCATGACACAGTTATTCCCACACTATACACTACCTGACCACTTGTGAGTTTGGCCACTGTATTAATTCTGAAATAGTTGAAACAGTAAATAATTTCTACAGGTCGAAAGCATAGGTCGTATGAAGATTGATACCAGATCAAAAAGCTTTCGCAGAATGTGCTGTTGGAAGTTTCCCCACAATGGGAGAGTATTATAATCACCATATTAACCAGGAGGGATAGAAAGAAAAAGGAAAACGCTTAAAAGGCGAACATTATTACTGTTACGAATTAAAGTGATATATGTACATATTTTATTCTACATTTCGACTGGCAAGTTATCATTCAAGTCTAGTGCTTATTGTGAGCAAGTTAACATGACACAGTTTTGGATGATGTCAACTTGTGATCATGGAGGCAACAGTTTCTGTTCCAAGTTGCTGAAGGCAATGAAATTGAGTCCGCTAAACCCCAACTTTATTAGGTTCAGTTCGGCTGGGTTTAAACTGCATTTCTAAGTCTTATGTGTGAATCACAAATGGCCGGTATGGCTAGTTGTTTGACTAGTCCAATGTAAGCCGGATTAGCTCCCGCCTATCGGTTTTGTTTAATTCATATTTTCACGGATCATAGTTACAAGCTCTTTGATCATTACGTTTGAATTCTAAACTTGCTGACGCTGTAGTCACCAGTGCGCATGTGCATTTTATTAAACTTTGGCCTGATGCGAATTACAAATTGTTACATGCTGGTTTTTAATATCGCAGCTTCAAAGGCTCCTAATGCATTTTCACTTGGGCTTTTCATTTTTGTGGGCATAAACTTTGCTACTTACTAGCTCGATTTGAATTTGCCACTAGCAAAACTTTATTCACTTGATTGCGTATTTTACAAGCAAGGAGCCGAGAATTTTGAGAATGATGCTTTCTCAACTACTCTTCATTGGGAAAATCCTGTATCGAAAGCAATGGTAAGGCATTATTTTCAGACCTTTTGAGGGAAAGTTTCAAGGCTGGCAATTGTTTTTTCATACCTTCAAAACGAAAACCTCAGAACCTCATCCAAGTCAGTAATTCAAACAGTACAGTAGACGTCTACAAAGAGGTCAATTATGTAGTGATTGGTAGGCATTTTAGTATAATTGGGTACTGTGGGACTAACTCTCATAATGCTGAATGACTGAAAGCCCAGGGTGCCAACCTGAAATTAATACAGGACAATATTAGTGTAGTGGCTGGATCAGCAGCAGGACGATCCTAATCTCCAAAATGGAGCTCACACTTTAGTACTCTTCGAGAGTTAGGTGAAATATATCATTTCTTCTGTCTCGAACAAATAGTTAAAATTGTGTCACTTCCTACTTGAACACAAAATGTGTAAGATTGTAAGTGGAAACAGGATCTAGAGTGTGATGCTCTGTCCTTGAACTAAACACAGCACTGAAAAAACGGAAACTCTCTAGTTCGTTGTTAATTATTATACAAAATACGCGGTATTTTTTCTTTGGCTTAAACATTGAAATAACAATTCCATGTTATGGGGTCTTTGAGAGCGAGCCAAACATGTGATTGTGCGATTCAACTACTTTTGTTATAACATTGTCATAATATGTCATAATATTAGTATTAATGACAGCTTGAGTAATTAGGCTAATTATATGAAAGTAATGGTATTAGTAGTAACAGGTATATGAGTATTTGATTCGAAAATTGTTCACTAAATTTAGCAAGGTTAGTGACAGTGAGGACCAACTGTAAGTTTCTTCAAACTATTAAAAATGCTAGCACATTGTGACTGAAAAACATAAAATTAGAAACACTAATTTAATGATTGACAGATAATCAGTGACAGATTAGGTTTAAAAAAGTGAGTACGCGTTTAAATAAGTTAGGGCATATCGCAGTTTATATGTACTAAAGACCTGATCAAGGTGTACTCAGAGATCAGCTTTGGCAGATTTATGTGTGAATAGAAAAGCTGCGTAGAGCTTTTAAGACTTTCTATGACAACCATGAAGACCAAAACGATAATCAGCTGAGGTACTGCCGCATCTCCATGAACTTCAATGACTTGGACCACCTGGAGAAGGCATGTTAGCACATTTTGCTGACTGCAGACAATATAAATGACCAAAACCCCCCAGCTCATCCTCACCTGGAGAACAAAACAGTTTGGCTAGTTTCATGATGTACTACGAGAAATTGATATATGAACCGTACAGCACGAAGGTTGACAGCATACCGACACACCCAGCCTATACATCTACTTTTCTTCCATCATACTATCCTGCAAAACTCTGTCAATCCTCTAATTGAGTTTAATCTGCCTTCCCCCTCTGAGTATCTGGCATATATCCGTCATGCAGTCTGCTCAGAATTGTTTCGTAATAACAAGTAAATTGAAAATTGTACGAGCATGATGGAAATAGCTTCTGTTTGATTCCTAGTGGGTCCCTATGTTTGTAAGAAGCGTTTTCCCTATGAGCAGTTTGGGACTGTTTTAAAGCCAACTAACAATGGTTGCTTCAAGGAAAACAAAATCAAAGTTGAAAAGCTCATCAGTCAGTTGTTGCCTATTAAGCCATTGAAGGGCTCAATATTTTTCTCCAACAAAGATTAGGACTTTTCGCACCAACTCTGCATTGACACAACAATTTATCCTCCTCTTTAACCATGAAAAATTTGTGCCAGATGGGCTAAGTCCATGAATGTGTGGTCCTTCCATCTAGTGAATAACTGTTGGGAGGTTCATGCTCCTGGATTTGACCTTGAATAAAAAGCAATCCCCACTTACATATTGCTATTGATTATTACAAATGTGTTGACTCTCATTACAACACTAAATATGTTCCAATCAAATCATGCTGAGCTGCTTTTCTAAGTTACATGTATTTCTTTCAGTAGTGAAGCATTAAACCAATTTGATTTGAGTTACTCTACCACAGTCAATTTACCACCATGAAGTTATTTTTCTTTTTCTATTTTGATATTTCTTCTTCTGCTATCGCTCTCATTACACAACCAGTTTTCCAGGACTGGTCAAGAAAAAAACAATGTGAATAGGTGAGTACCTCCCATAAATTTCAATATCATTTCAACCGAATCATTCGTTAATAACCATATTGCCACAAAACCAACCAGTGAGTGGTTAATGAAGACGTAAAAATGATTTTAGTGTGAATATAACTTGTCAAACCTAAGATTTTGAAAGAGTTTTGAGTTTGAGAACAATTGAAAACGCGAGTATTTCCCATTCAGTATATGTGCTAGTTCAGTACTGAATACATTGTTTCACGTTGGCAAGACCAGCTGGCTCTGCTGAATCGTTGTTTTCCTGTGACTCTTCAAAAGAACAACGTTTCCCCGCTGGGCTACCGCCTTCTACCTTCAGAACGTTTTACCATCAGTTGGTATTAAGAAAACGAGCTTAGGGATGAAATGGCAAAGCATTGTATAACACAGGAGTGTGTCCTTGATATCTTGAGAAAATGCTCGTAAATGTTGCAAGATCACATAGATTCTGATGTACCCTACGATCCATACACTGACATTAACCAACAACCAACAGTTGATGTGTAATTGGAACTTAACTGTTTGCGGCCTCTGGTTTTAGGGACGATAAGTGAAAAAGGAAAGGAAAATGATAACAAAGTTGACAAACTTCTATTTTCTTGGCATGGACTTTGCCGTAGGACACAACTAACCCGAATTTCGTACGAAATGGCACATACAAAGCTGGAGGGAAACTTATTGAGGAAATGGTTTTGGGAAGTTGGAGACGGAGACATCATCATTTGAAGAAGTGCTTCTTACAACAAATAGCCTAGTATTCATTTGAAAAACTTGAGAACTTAAAATATTCATTTCCGCTATATTGATTTTACTATGGCCTCAAATACATCAGTATGAAAAAGGCTAAGTGCAATACAGTTCATGATGTTGTGCAGTAGGGAGGCAAGCCAGGGAGTAGATTAGTATGAATATCTCTCTTTAACTCAGGTCTCCCTCGTGCCTATCTTCTGTCAGTTGTTTTGCATTCTCAGTGTGTACCTTATCAGGGGCTCTATAAGTATCAGATTTAAGACTGCAATCTCTCCAACATAGGAGGTAATGACAAGTATGAAAGGGACTAACCATATACCAGAAATAGGCTAAACAAGTAACGTAAACCAACCAATATTGATGTGACGAAGAGGTTTGGAGATGCTTTTGAAGAGCTGCTGACTAAGGCAAAAATTACGGCAATCGCGCCGGGGATTCGATCCACAATCCGAGAATTATGAATCGACCGTCTAACCGCAAGACCACGATGAACCGCTTGCCTTTGATAGGAGTCAGTCAGCACATCTCCCCCCTCGTCTATTAACCGCTACTCCTGGAGCGAACTCTTTTTTTTAGGGAAAGAATTTTACGAGAGTTGAGCGAATCCCCGGAAAATCCGATCTTTGATTCGAGAAAGGCTACAAGGAAAGTCTTCGTTCCCTTGCATTGTAGTAGGCGCGTCGCCCATTCCACCTTCGCGCTGGAACTTTCACAGCGTCAGCGAATCCCGGACCCGAGATCTCGTCTCATTATTTTTCTCTCTTAATTTTTTAATTTTTCTCTCGGGGCCTCTTCTTTTTCTTGGAAAGAAGAAATTCGACCACTAGTTGGGCGCCATTTGTGACGAAGAGGTTTGGAGATGCTTTTGAAGAGCTGCTGACTAAGGCAAAAATTACGGCAATCGCGCCGGGGATTCGATCCACAATCCGAGAATTATGAATCGACCGTCTAACCGCAAGACCACGATGAACCGCTTGCCTTTGATAGGAGTCAGTCAGCACATTGAAACACTGTAAGGAAAAAAGGACCATTACAAAATGCAGAACCATGGAAGTATGTATCCAAATAAATGGGGTTTAGAAGAATCTATCTAATGGCTCGTGATGCACAAAAGTCAAACTTCAATTGAACACGCCGGGTATTATAAAATACATACAGAAATAAAACCTGACTAATCGAATTACATATCAACACATAACCTAATGAGGTCTTTCATCTCAAAATTGATTGTTTCAAGTCTCAATTCCATCTTATTTATTAAAACGTGCACGGACCATCTATGTACGAGTATGGTCGTTTTTTATCAAGTT
Source organism: Pachypeltis micranthus (assembly GCA_020466155.1). NCBI lineage: Eukaryota > Metazoa > Arthropoda > Insecta > Hemiptera > Miridae > Pachypeltis > Pachypeltis micranthus. Next base: position 44,370,501 of record CM035768.1, read on the forward strand.
TTCTTTTTAACTTGTGCATATCAGTGTGGTACGTTGCTGCCAAGTATTCACAATGTGAGGAATGCCGAAAATATAGCTAGTCAGTCATGAGAGATTAATACCCATACTTCTAGACATGAACAAGAGGATAGGGCAAAGATGTGCACGTCAAGGTGCAACTTTTTATGTACTGGCTGGTTCCAACTTACGTACTGTGACTAACCAAAAAAAACTATGTCTAATCTCTCCTTCCACAAAATAAATGGAAACAACCCCTTTTTGAAAACCAACTTCTGGTAAATTGATACGCAGTTTCATAGCCTCAGAAATAAGTTGAGTGCTGGAAATCTAACAAGTAAACACAAACACCATGAATCTACTTCTCTGTTAGTTAATAGCTAATGAAATACTGTGTCAAACGACTCCTAGCTCCACATGAGAACTAACCATTGCTAATATTTCACCCCAAACGTTCACAATCAATGTGACCAGTTATTTTAAACCAATTCTGAGCTGCGTCATTTAAAAAAAAAACCCCTCCAAAGTAGAACTGTCACAGATGGATCCTAAACAAGAGAAAATGTACATTACGTGCACATAGGGTGAAATCCAAATGATGTGCTAAGGAATAGTTATAATAAGAGGGGGTCACCTGCCATGTCAACCCTCCAGTGTGAATAGTGCTCCTAGGATCAATGAACTGTTTGAAGGAAGGAAGGAATATACTTATAAGTCTACTAGTGAACCTCCTTTCTCGAAGTTCATCGCTTCGGGATTGGTAGGCCATACCATATTTTGTGGAAACGAAATTGTTTGCACATTATCAAAAACCATTCTAAGGACTTTTATCTCAATTTGAAAAACTCAATCTATTAAGTTATACGTTAGCAAGTTATTGACATTTTATGACAAAGACAATTAATTTATTTCTTAAATATATACAAGAGTATCCTTATCTACCCTTGCTACTATAGGCATAGTGTTTGGACGTTCTGACAGAATACAGAAGTAATATAGTATAACCCACTCGTAGCATAGAAAAGAAAATAGGTTTGCTTCAAATACCTATTGCCACAGCAAGTCTGTTATCTAATTCCAACAACCACGTATGAGGTTTCTTATTTTTCCTGACGAATTGGGGTTAATGGATTTAGTGTTTACATCAGCAGGGTTGGACAGGGGTTCTGGCCTGAAATAATTATTTATCCTTCTTCATGCATCTTACAGCCGTCATAGATTCTGAAGTGAAATTTAACACAAATTAATCATGCCCTATCTTGATGTTGAAGTAAGCCTTCAAGGTAAGTTTCTTGAAATGGGGTTGCCCATCTCCACAATTGAAGACAATTTTCTTTGCATAGCTTCACTCAATTTCCCATTTACAGGGCTATTGACAGAGTTAAAAGGCGCTGGGCTAGAGTTCTGGATTGGGGAATGCGTCATTTTTTACTTGCGGTGTAGACATTGTGGAGCTACTGCTGTTTACTTACTACTGTTCCAGCTGCTTTTGGTTTTTCATTTCCGTCCACCCATCGCCAACCTTCAACTCTTTTTCTAAGTGTATCTTCAAGGCAACAACTGGAAGGAAAATTACACAAGAGCCACATGAAAGTAGTAGCAATTCAGCTGACTTATAACCGTCAGCTTCACTGTAGATATCTCACCTTAAAAGTTGATAGGTTTCTTTTTGCTGGCACTGATATTGAAAAACTGGCCATGGACGCATTTGCCTACATTGATAGTATTGACTTCCAGGGCATTACCTCAATTGACTTACAGTGCTTTTCTACAGCAATTTAAAGGTTATCGCAGCCTCAAATATCCATGGCACATAGCCTGAAGCTCTTTCTATGAAGTTGTATCCAGAGAGCAGCGTGCTATTCGACTATATTGTGCAGTCAAGTTCTATCAAAGAGTTCTATTGATCTTTCTCTCCTATATTGGCCCTTTCATGAGCTGATTTATAATACTGCCAATATGACAGTATTTACTCGTCTTATTGATCTGAACCATAAATGTAGCTTAACTGCGTCGGCATATTCTTAAGCTTCAGAGGTTCAACACTTTCCTGCAGTTCCATCAAGACCACAAAACCCCCAAGGTGATCATGAGTTCCCTCTCAAAGCCCATTATTAGCCTCTCTCCTTCTTCTTTATCAATCTAGGACGTTCTGACAGCACACTGTCTGTACAAAAAAGTATTCTTATAGGCCTGTTTAACCACAGTTTAATCTAAAATTGACCTAATCATGCAGTCAAAAATGAACTTCCTTGAAAACCTTATTTTCCTTCATAATCTACATGTCAGTATTCTATTTTTATGTTGAGCGCCCTTGGAGCAAATTTGGCCATTTAATATTTTAAATACAACCAGCAGTATGTATCTGAAAGAAAGCTGATCGCGCGTTTCATGAAAAAATACCTACAATTTGCCTAGCACTTCTGCTGTGCATCCACACAAAGGCTGGTGAGAAGTAAACCGTTTTTAGGCATCTCTCTCTCTCTCTCTCTCTCTCTCTCTCTCTCTCTCTCTCTCTCTTTCTCTCTCTCTCTCTCTCTCTCTCTCTCTCTTTCTCTCTCTCTCTCTCACTCTCTCTCACTCTCTCTCTCTCTCTCTCTCTCTCTCTCTCTCTCTCTCTCTCTCTCTCTCTCTCTCTCTCTCTCTCTCTCTCTCTCTCTCTCTCTCTCTCTCTCTCTCTCTCTCTCTCTCTCTCTCTCTCTCTCTCTCTCTCTCTCTCTCTCTCTCTCTCTCTCTCTCTCTCTCTCTCTCTCTCTTTCTCTCTCTCTCTCTCTACCGATCTATCTTTCCATCTATCTATCTTTCTCTGTATCTCTGTCTCTGAAATTTCCACACTGGAGAAAATACTTTGAATAGTCCGTATACTAACCAAAAATCCAATGATGTAGGTAACCTAGACACCGGGTGTAATCTTACAACTCATTCACCTTTGTGAAAATATTTGCCGTTATATTACGTTCCATATTTGTTTAGGATTTAGGAATGACATATTTCTTCTCATTTTTTTTTTCATTCACCTTCAACAAATAGTAATTCAACTTGGGAACTTGTCTAGGTGATGACTTTGGGACTTTCCGCGTTACACCTTTCTGCTGGACATCGGGTTTTTCCGGCGATAACTTCCCACTATCTTCAATGCAATAGGTAAACACATTTGTCACCTTAAACCCTAACAATGCAATGTTGAATGTTTATCAAAACATTCGAAAACCCGACAATTTAATGTAGAGTCTGAATGATAGATTAATAATAGGAAAAAATTCAGCATACCCCCGGCATGTTGTTTAGACCAATGATCATCGATGATGCATTTCGCATGTAAAGGGCCCCAATTACTAGAGAGGAGGGTTCGACACTGCCAACTTGTTTTGGATTTCCTGTCAGTAAGACTATACAGAAACAATGATTACAAAAGTGAAGTAACCACTGTTTTTGTGTTGTTTTATTCGTGGATGCATTAGTAACATTCATCAATCTCTAGACTCCTTTTGCTTCATGTGTTGACGTCTAACCAGCATTTTCTCGATTATAGAAATTGATTGTAGAACAGTAAGTCATGTAATAGCCAGAAAAAATGTGTTGACTTTTCATCATTTATTTGTGTGTGGGAACCTCCAGAGTCAAAAAATGGTACTTAGCTGAGAATAATATTAAATAATCAGGGCAGCTCGAATTTAGCACTCCGCGTCTTGATAATTAGAAACATTGCAATAGGGTTTGGTAGACTGAAACATGGCTCTAGTTATATTAGTCGCAGGAACTTCCAACTGTTTTTATTTTCAAAAACCTGTAACGATTCTAAACCATTTTATGTTCGGATAGCTCCTGAATAATGTTGGGTTGATAAAGATCAGTACACATTTAGATATTCCTCAAGGGTTGTAGTAATGTTTGAAATTCGTTTTTGATTCTTTCATTTTGAGTTCTTCGACTATTGGAATTGAGTCAAAAGTCGTGGAATGAGCGTTTTGGAACTAATATTACATCAAAATTTGCTTTCATTATATATTTGAACCAAAAAACTTCCATCGACATTTGAATTAAACATTAACTAGTTGACTTGGCCCTACGAAGGACGGCACTGGACTGACTTCATATAGTGAAAATCTTAATGAACTGAATTCAACACGAACGGACCTAGACTTTTTATCGTAGACTCTCTAGATGAAAGCACGTCTCACCATTCTCTATCGAGCTCAGAATACTGTCCGTTTGTTTAATCTCTATAGCAGATAGATGGAAAGGTGCCAATGGGCACTCGCAGCACCTTACAGAATCATGAGGTTTTTCTTCTCAATCTTTTCTAGGTATCAATCAAGTAAGCAGACTGCTTCGGCCGTTCTTTTTATTAACTCCTTCAGCTTTAGGAAACAGGATTAAATGTTTCCTAGAGAAATATACGTCCCCATTAAGCACTGGAAGAATATCTAAAACCGTTTTTTTTTTTCTCCTTAGCTTAGGAAGGCAGCAAGTTTACACGTTTGGTCGCTAGTTCAAAGACTTCAGCTGTTTATTTACCAGTGTAACAGTATTGTCGGAAGATTACTTCGATGGCTCACTAGCATAGTAATTAAGCAGCAAAAAGTGAACGGGGCGCAATGTTGAACGCGGGAGTACGATAATTAGCTCAAATTCGAGAGAGTGACACTTATAAGAAACGCGAAGAACATACAATCGATAAAGATGGTTGATTTTGTATAACAAAATACGTACCTTAACTTTACTAGCATTCCTTCCAATGTACACCTTGGTTTTAATCCATTTCTTGATCACTACCCAGGCTACAGTGTTATACCAATTTCCAAATTCCTCTGCTTGGTTTGAAGTCTCATATAGTGAGCATTATAGTAGGGAAGTTGAATAATAATAATTAAGACTACCAAGAAACTGAAAAGGGAGTGAAAATGTTCTAACTTCAGGGCACCTTCGTTTCTGTTGAAACTTTAAAACTTGGCAGCTTCTTTGGTTCCAGGAATAACCCCTTTTGCTTAACCATATGTTTTCGGTCAGCCAAATTTTGTTATAACCCCCCCTCAACATTTGATACTTTACGTTTCAGGACATCAGGATTCTAAATCAACAGTGTCCGTCCGCCGTCTGGGTCGTTTTGTGCCTTTAATGTGGTCTGAAAAATTTGTTCTTTCGCACAAAAATTCCATTTGGTATCCAGTTGTGCCTGCCTGTTCGGCAATCCGATCGAACGAAGCCCATGGTTGTTATGGGCAAAAAACCGTTGAAAAATTAACAGAAATGCAATTTAGGCAGTTTTGAAATACGCCGTGTTTGGTATCGTTTTCAAGGTATTTTTAGATCGTGGGTCGAATGGAATGAGCATCAGACGTGTAGAACTGCATATAGCGAAATGACAGTAATTATAGTGAGCCAAAGTCTACTAATCGAAATAACTCGTGGGACAATAACTACAGCGAAAGTAATCGTTTCATCGTTTGTATCCCCTTCCTCCCGTCTCATCTTAACCACCTGCCAGCTCAACTCGCCACGTCGTACCAATTGCCCACAGAATATCTGGTTTCCGTCGTTCTGTTGCAGCCAGGTCATGTTTCATGTGGTTTACTGGTATTTTTTGAAGCTGAATCGAATAGGATGGGTTTCGGAGTGTGTAATAATTTGCAGAGTTTTTTAATATCTTCACTGTTTACTTTCAATAAGATTAAAACAATGTACTGAGCTGTTGAAGAAGCTTATGGTTTGATCCATAGACATATTCTTCAGTGCACGTAAATTGTATGGTGTGACTCCATTTACCAGCTCCAATTGAGGCTGGTAAATGAGGTTTAAATTGAAGAGGAATATGCCAGTTAAGCCAGCGATGAGCAAGGATGTAGAGCAAAAAATAGAGTTAATTTTATGCTGTATAACATTCATAGCTAAGCCAGCTGCTGAGCAAAAGGAAATTATTAAATTACAGAGATTACCCAAACTCGCAAAACAGAAGAAGGTGAGAGCGTTTAATGCTGGAGGGGAGCCAACAATTGAGCAAAAGGAGATAGAAAGACATTTAAACGTGTGTTGGTAGGGGAGTAGCAGCTGAAAAAAAATTTGAAATCGAGAGTGACTAAAGAGGCTTTTTTTACCGAACTTGACGCTTGCCTTCATAATGTTAAATAGCCAGTTGATTGCAGAAGACGCAGGCAGAAATAATGACTCAAAGTTTAAATGACTTGAGAGACTAACAAAGCAGAGAGAAAACTTAAATTACTTTCCATCAGATGGTTTTTCATAAACCTTTATGGCACCCTATACATAAGTTTAACAGAGTCCACACACGAATAAGCTGATTTAATCAGAAAACCGCCGAGAGAGAGCCAAATTTTGTCGAAATTGTTGTACCCTCCAAACTTTCCTTCCTCCTGGTGTGCAAAAGAATCACTGACAGAGCTTGGTTATAGCTCGTTTGCTTGTTGATTTCCGATGTTGAAATAACATTGTAGTGCGCTGCATACCTCAATCCTTCCACCAAGCAGCGCAATTGGTACACCACATATAGACTAAGATAAATAAATGAAATCTGGCTAACAACCCTTTCATTTGTGTGTACTTGTTTGCCTGTGGGAAAATCTTGAAAAAAACTGTTTGGCTGAATCGCAAGGTAGTGCGGGCTTTTCACTGACTAAAAACCACGGACCATTCTTGATTTCATCCACTCAAGAATTTTTCTCCAGACGTCTGCATTGGATTTTTTTCTTTTGTTTGCCGGCTCTTCTTGTTCTCCCACCAGGACATACACTATAGTTCACAGTAGGTTTGCCATTGCCATCAACTATATCTTCGTGAGCGAACCTGAATCTGCCATCCAGCACTCTGTATTGATCTGCACAGCATTATTCATATATCGACGTGCCGGCCTATTCCAGTACCTTTTGCAGGCACATGTGGCAAATAACGTGTGTATAGTCCCCCCCCCCCCCACTGCACCTGCAGAAGAGATATGTTCTTTTTTTTTCATTTCATCGAAATAATTCCTAAATATCTCTGCACTATCAGGAACTAGGTGAGGTAATGGTCTACTTAATCATGATTGCTCTTGAAACATGGCCAACATAGATGAACACAGCTATATCAGTTTTTCCATCTCAACTTGTTGGCTTGTTAGTTGGGAAACTATCAGAGCAAAATAGGTTAATAAATTCAATGGATTCGTAATAACTAAATTGATTCCATATTTTTGTCCGTCCTCTGGTAAAAACAATAAAGTTTTTGGAGGTGTGCTTTCACTTGTTTGGCTGCAACTATTGGTTTTAGGCATAAGGTAAATTATTGTTTACTTGAGCTTCACTTCGTTAAACAAAGTTCAAAGACAATGAATCCTAGGAAGAAGTCACTTACGAGCTCCCACCCTCTTATACTACATTAAAGTGTGTACCAAAATCAAACATTTCTCTCATCTTGAAAACTTTTCATTGATCATTACCTAATTAGGCAGTGACAAGCAGAGCGTGGTAAACTACAAAAATTCACTTGATTAGATATCACTGGTATTTCATATGTATCACTAGTGCTAATACTTCATATGTATTCGTATGTAACACTAGTCTCAATAATAATTATCTAAAAATGAAACAACTTGACTTTAAAAACCACGGACTCTTTCATTTAACTAGTGGTAGAAGCATCCAGAGCCTGCCTGGATAATCCGAAGATATGTTTATGGAGTTAATGGACCAGAGAACAATCTCCGAAAAATCGAATCGCATCAAAAAAGTGCAAAAATTTCAGGGTTGGTCGAGTGGTGAAGTGGATGTCATGCTTTATGAGAGCCGAGGAAGTATTATTGAAACATATTCAATCCTTTTTCTTCAGAGATCAACCATCTGTCTCAGCTGCCCATCAAGTCACTGATCTGCTGTTAGATCCCCACTAACTCAGAAAGGGGGTCGTGTTAGAATTGGTTGGCTGGTCTGCCTATAACATTTCTTATGCATGTAACCTCGTAGAACTAAGATTAGCGCGAGAATAATTATTACATAATGCATACTAATTAAGAGATTATATAGTTTTGGCTAGTGCCTAAGGTATTTCCTTGTGTAGATGGCTAATGTTCGTCAAGAATAGGAAAGTAATCTTGACGATTTAGTTCGAAGGGTTGAACAACAAGGGTCGACATTTGTTAAGGGGGTTGTCAAGGGAATTCATAATGTTTCCTGTATGGAGTTCCTAGTTCTGATAGGTTCGTCATTAATCAGAATGTAGTAGGTGGATGGTTTAGTTGTGAGTAATTCGTTGTTGATAGAGCACCTTCGGGAGGATCACTAGATGGATGGTTGGGATGGCTGGTGAGTCTATAACAGAAAAGGTCCACGTATTCATACATGGCAACAACACAACAAGCCTTACTTTAGTTTTGACATTCTTCAACTGACACTCTTTTCACTTCCACTGCCCAAAAAGTAAGGGAATTATTGCAATCGTGTCAAGAAAAAAAGTTGGGTTTTCTTCCGATTTTTATATTAAGAGGCCTACTAAATCCAAAAAACCTGATTTCTGTGTTTGGTATGTGTGTGTGGCTGTAGTTCTATTTGTGGGAGAACCACTGAACCAATTAAGCTGGTTACTTTAAAGTTGTATTTGTGATTTCTTCACAACGCGAAAATAAGTTAACGAGTGATCCTGATGGATGAGAAAGAGGGGTGGGGGACCAAAACGTACCAAAAACCGTGGCTTTTTGGATTTTTCTCAAACACTTTCAAATTATCTTCTTCTAGTGAGTACACAATTTGTCTTCTCTATAAATATCTCCAAGGAAATTCGGTGAATAGAATTCAACGATTTTTACCAAACTCACAGGGTGTCTCAAATAGTTAATACTTATGTATTCTTCTCCGTAAATGTGTCTTCGATAGTCTGATTGAACAAAGATAAAAACCAAAATGCATCAACAATGGCGTTTTTTTTTTTTACAATTTCATAATTTCCTGGGTAAATGCTTCATTTGATTTGATCTATCTTTGTAACCTATACCCATACTTTGATCTTCACAACTATATCTGTGTCTTTCTGTTGAATGGAGAGTTTGTCGAACATAAATTTATCATTTCTCTAATTTTCTCAAAAATTTCTCTAACCATCCCTATCAAACTTATGAGGTATTTTCAACTAGCTGGTGCCTACATATCGTTCTCGATAAAGGTTTCTGTATAAATGCGTTTAACGAAGATACAGAGGTCGTATATATAGCAGACCGTCGAATTTACGAGGGTTGCAGAAATTTGTGTGTTGTTACGCACCAGATGTTTAAAAGAGGTAATACCTGTGGTTATTCTTGCATTTCTCTACCAACTTCTACATTTTCTAGAGCTGGCTGTTTGAATGATCTCGCCCTTTTCCTTTGTCGTGACTTCTTTTGCTCACAGTAAAGGAGGATATCAATTTCTCTTTCTAATTATTTTTAGAACAGTGGTTGTACTCGACACATGCACAAAAGTTTCCACAGTCAGGAACTTGTGCTCGAATTATGAAAACTTATAATACTGGTCAAAAGAGGCATTATTATCAGCAGTATTACACCTTGCATAATAAATACTGTTTGCCTCAAGCCCAAGTTGCATGTTTTTGGCTCCATTTTGAAAACAGGATGAGTCAACAGCTCTGCATGAACAAAACATTTTTGAAAATATTGTTTACTCGTTTATTTCCTGGACAACATTATTAGCTTAATATCAGCTTCATTTGTTCACTTAATTGGTCAGAATATTAGTGCTTTTAGTTATTGTTTGGGGTTGAAATACCTATTGCATGTTAAATGTATTGCAGTGTGAATCCATATCATTTTTCAAGTTTCTGTTTTCATTGCATTCTCATTTATTACATGACATTGGTAAAAGACAAACTATAAAAAGGAAAATAACAACATTACTTGCACATTTTCTCTTCATGCTGCTGCAGAGTTTGAGACCTGATGGCCAAGTGTGATAGGCTTCATAGCCACTTAAGTCCCTACTTTGAAGATTATGTTGGTCCATCTTTTCACTTGGTTTCTAGGCAGGTGTTTCATGAACCAATCAAAATTGTTGTGCAGAATCTGTGTTGAAAAGGTTTTTGTTAACAGCATCATGGGTGATTGGAGATTCATGAACCCAAGAATGAGTTGCAGTGACAGCATTGATTAAGGTGTTAAAGTGGCGTTAATAGGTCATATGAGATCAACAGACTTGTTGATAATGTGCCTGTTGAATAAAACAATTTCCTCTATGCATTACGTCTTTTCTGGCTCTCAATATTATCTCCTACACTGCATTTCCTGCTTTGCAGCTTTCAAATAATTATTTATTATTTGGACCCCAATCCACAAACCAATATACGTAATTTTTACCCGCCCACTCTGTCTTTCCAATAACCTTACTACTGCACTCAAGGCAGATAACCCAGTGAGCACTGCCTTATAGTACGATTAAAACATGCGAAAACTGGATGGATCAAAACTCGTTGCAGTCATTAAGGCCACTGATCTAAAATGAAATGCACTCCTCCTCCTCTTCCTTCAAATGGACTGCTGTTTCCTGGATGGTAAGGCTATGATGGCCTGTTCTTCTGCAGTCTCATATTTGTTCACAGCAACTTTCTCTCTTTAATACTGGATTTGGCATGAGTAGTGTGTTGATAGAACCCTTACTTGACGAATTCTGCTAGAGTCGCAATGGTCCACCTTGAGATTGCATGCTTGAGCGGCTACTGCGACTAGGCTTTTGAAAAACACCAACTTGGGTCTCTCAGGAGGTTTCCCTTGGGCCCTTCCTAGATACTGCAGGTGTAAAATCAAGCATACATCAACTCCTCGAACTCTGAGATATGATGACTGACAAGCGTATCTTCTTGTTCACAGCTAAATTGTTAATACCATTTTCCTCCAATGTTAAACGAGAACATCTCCCACTCAATATTTCATCTGTTGTTGTTCCTCGATTTTTCCTTCAATTGATTCCTCTCATCTTTTTGTGAATGAGTAGCTAGAGGAGTTTCGTGCAGAGATAACCCGAAGGGACCAAGAAATACTGGCTATGTCCGCGAAAATGAAGACGTTGGAGGAACAACATCAAGATTATCAGCGCCACATAGCAGTCCTTAAGGAATCTCTCTGTGCGAAGGAAGAGCACTATAACATGCTTCAGGCTGACGTTAGTAAAAAGTTCTAGTCATAATTGAAACCTAATTTTCATTGATGCTACACTTTCTAGAAAAACAGTTCTCCAATTTCACTTCCTCGCTTCCATTGCTCTTTGTCAACCTTATTCATCACGATCCTCCCAAACACTCGTCATACATTGAAATTCCCTAACAACAGGCATGTTCATAGTAATCTGTACTTCACTCTTCAATATGTGAGAATGCTGTAGATTGTAAAATATTGATCAGCAAGTGTCAGTAGAGTTTCACAGACCTCTTTGAAAATGAATACAGTAATCGTAAGCATACTTCAGCGAAGATCAGAAATATTTTATTATGAAGGTCCCGGTTGTTCTTATTCACTTGAATTCCCAGTGTTCTGGTGACGTGGAACAGGATCAACTGATGAGTAGTGGATAAATAGTTCAACTGGAAAGTGGTGTTTTGTTTAAATCAAAAGATTTTACCCAGTAATAATGGATTTTAGCAAAACTCATCTAACAAAATGCTGCAGCTGTAACTCATTTAAACTTTTAAGGTTCAACTTTTCGTGTTCTATTTTTTGTGAAGCGAGGTATGTCACATTATCAAACTTCAATATTGAAGAGGCATTGACTGAGGCGCTTACTTTAGTATTGGGAGCACTGCAAGACTGCATCAATGGCTTCTTGAATGGCTGCACGTACCGAATTACTGACTTGTATAATGTTATGCTCTTCGAAACAAATTTTGATTCAATGTTATCATTTCGTGTTAAAACTCTCTGATGACGATATATACACGACATGAAAAGATTGCGTAGGTAAAATACAGGAAAAACTTACAGATTACGTTTCGCTTTGATTGCATTTTCAACATACCATCTATATATACTTTATAAATCGTCAATGAAGACAGAAATAAATTTTGAATTAACATATAAAAGGAAGACCACGACAGTACATTTCACTTTCGCTTCTTCAGCTTAATATGAGCTTCTTCTGCTCAAGAAAATGTCGACCATGAATTCAATATATACTGAACGATACTCTTGTCAAAATCAACGTTCCTGTTGGGCGAGTCAAACTCTCTCGTTGGTAGTGTCTACTGGGTGAGCATTTTTGTTGTAAATATGATGTTCCATGGCTGCAATGTAGGCTCTCACCCACAGTGCACTACCAGCCAGGGAAGATGGACCCTCGATGTTCTGTTTTCATCATTTTCAATCGAATCTGCTCATCATTTAAAAATATCATATTCCTGGGGAGTTAAGGTATTGCTGTTTCTTCCTTCTTGGTGGTCAGGCATAAAAATAGTGGTAAGATAGGACTAACTTATGTTGGAATATGTCTATCTGTAATTTTGGTCCCTACTTACCTGAAAGATTTTCGTTATAAAGTGTGATCTTTACAAAGAAGCAAGAACCTCAGTCCACGCATTTCCTCTCAGCAATATTGATATAGTAAATCTGTTCATGCACTGCTGAATAATTAATTCCTTTGCCTACTAATTTATGTAGTTTGTTCAGTTTATTTGATTAACTATTAAGATGCACCATTCCTTCAGTCTTCACTTAACCAATCCCACCCATGATGTAAAACTCGACTCAGTTAAATCGTAAAAGTGCATTCTATAGGTCTCCTTATCACCTATTGTTCAGATGATACTCAGAGGTCTCAGTCATCCCGTTTAAAGTGCCTTGTCTCCTTTCCATGAAACTCATAACCTTACCATCAACTTCCAAAGTAAATATTCATTTTTCAGTTCTTGTTAAGTGCTCTCAATCTTCCTCCCAAAGTACTCGGCTATCACATAAAACTAATTTCTTCCTTGCCTACACCATGTAACTGTAACACCATAGTCTTGTATTTTAACCACAGATGACTGTGCAGACCCAACCCCTAGTTCCTTGTCTGCGATTAGAGTTAATATAATGGCCAACAGTCAAGCAGACATTTTTGAAAATCTTGCCATTCAATGATGTATGCGAAGATGTCAAAAGCCCTGGAGGACTGGATTTACCAATTTGGTCCCTGTGGTGATGTTCGTTGATAAACGTCCCACCCAAACTGTACAACGTTGGTGATGCGCGAAGCATGGTACTCAGTTTGCCAAATGTAGGCTATGGACTCAGAGTGTCAGATGATTGCTGCATTTATATCTTGTGAGAATGTAGCCCAATTAGAGAGAATCATAAACTTCAGGTAAAATTTGAAGATAGTTTCTTGATCATTCATGAAAAATTGCTCATAAAAAGTACTGGAGGGCTGGAACTTTTTGTTCAAACTGCTATTCTGAGACAGCTTGACTCACACTTATATCCTGCCTTGTTTACGGCATTTCTGCACAGTGTGTGTCTTATCTATTTAAATACTGGGTTCGTGTAACCTTCAATATTCTAAAATCGAGTCTACAGCTGACAATATTAAATTATATTTATTAATCAAATGGTATTCAGCTATAGAAGAGAGCGAATAAGCCTGCCATTCTGTGTCCATGAGTAGACGTTTCAGAAAAAAGTATGGACGAATTTTTGCCAAGGTTACCTCGTTGGTTGGAACTATCTTTGAAAGGACCATCTATTCCAGAAGTATTTCACAATTACCCATCTTCATATTCACATCACTCCAGAGAGCTTTCCAACATAGGTTTATACATGTAAATCTGGATGTGATTCATTTCTTTAGCCCTATTTTGAACCGTTTGAAACGCTTTGTATGCCCCCAATACTCTCTGCAATTGCAGAGGGTGGCTGTAGTCAAATTTGACAGACTGAAGTATTGGTAGATGAATTTCTACTTAAAATATTTCACACTGACATGTGTATATTGAAACGTTATCCTTTATCAGTCATTAAAACACAGTACTTACAGTTAAAGCAAACACCAAGTATTGATAAAGTGCCCTATGTAGAAAACAGTTTCTTGACTTAGCAGTACACCTCGTATCCTCCAACTGCCAGTAACAATTACAGCTTCCCATAAACATCGCAATCAGGCAAAACTCTGTTTTGAATGAAAGAGTGATACTTACTGTGTCTTTGTGACGTTTAATCAGAAATGGTTCAACCAACAGCTGGCCATGAAGGAGAGAAAGGTGAGGATTTAAGTTGTAAAAATGGTACATGCAGAGAAGTAACTGGATTTGATGTTGTCCGCCTGTGCTTGAGTGCCCCAAGCATCATTAGAGGGAAGAGAGTTGTGAAAGTGGAATTAGCATAGAAAGCTTAGCACTTTGATGATCGAAGCACTAAGCATGGCTAACCTTTAGATTCTCACTCTTCCTTCCCTCTTTCAAACTCCTGCAGCTCTCCCACGTCTGGGCTCACGTGACTGTACATGCTGACTGTTGTAAATGTCTCTACTTCTACGCAAATTTAATTGGAAAGTATAGTAAGCTAGAAAGTTATATTTAATGTTATGTGTAACTGGGTATGTTTATAACCAAACCTAGGAAAGGAACGACCCCTGGAGAGAAGTGATACTTGAGTATCGACTAAGAACTCATTCTGCTGCTCAAAAGAAGCTGTTTAGTCCAACATTTTTGTCACGTTGAGCCACTAGCTTATGGGCGGATACAACAGCTTCTACTGCACTGTTTGTACTTACCCAGTAGTTTTATTAGGTTCATCAGTGTTTCATGCAGTTGAACGGTTATCAAGAACTTCGTTAGGGTGGTGTCAAGTATTTTTCATCATTCGTCTATAGCATTTCTGTTTGAATTGTTGGAGTTCCGTTACTTGGTTATGCAATGGTTGATCTTGCATAGCTGTGGTTCACAATATGCCACATCAAAGATCTTATATTCTGTGAAGGTAAACTCATCGTTTTGACAAGACGACACGATTCAATCATAAACCAGCTAACCATTCTTAAGCTGTAATTCAGCTAGTTATTAACTGAATTCCAATAGTTTAGTGGGAACTTCTTCTTTAACTTTGGACCAATATCTATCGTCCATCTCTGGATGATACAAATATTGATACTTTATCATCAATGACAAGTGAGAAAGTAAAGTGAGTCAACAGTAGTAAACGTACTTGTAGTCCAAAATGTTGGAAAGGGTCCACTCCTGTCTTCTATTATAAAAGAAAAGCATTACAGAATTTTCCAGAATTTATCACGCTTCTAAAGCCTGACATGTGAATGAAAATTCTCACATCACTGATTTATTTTTACTACTCAAATGAGTAGATAAACATTAATTGTGAAACACTGCTGTTTCATATATATGTAAAGATGTGCCCTCATCTTTAAACCTCATCCAATAATATCAACCTGCTGGACTGTGATGAGTTGGATGAAGGGATAATCGAAAGGTGGGATCAAGATGCGAGGTTCACCGACGGGTGTAATAGTGTTCAGTTGGGCGATAGCCACGGTGTCGTCGAGGTCGGCTAGAGACTCTCGCCAAAGTTCATTCGTGTTTTTTCTTGTTTTGCATGTGTATTTATCGTTGATCCCGGATTCGGAACATTTATTTTCGATTTCTTTTGTGAAATAAAGCAATCGAAGCTACGAGTAGTGTCGGTTTTGGATTTCCCTAGAAGGACCCTCAGAAACTTATATATATTATATATAGCTGCTGAGATATTTGCTATACATCCCTAAATCGCCCTACTTAATCTTGGTTATTATGCCCCTGTCTACTGATTGACTAATAAACCAATTAAAAAGATATTCTGATATTTGTGGAGCAGCCGTGCTTATGTTATTTCTAATAAAATACTAAGAGAAAATCAGTGTTATTTGGTGGCCACGTTGACAATTGAGAAAAAAAAAAGCAGGAAGAAAAAAAAAAAAAAAGTAGGAATAGTATCTTAAACATATCATAAAGGAACCAGCCAGAACAGTGAACAGCTCATTAATTTCGCGTGTATAAAAAGAAAAATTGCACTAAAATGCAAGTAATTTTCTCAAGAAAACATTTACACAAGGAATCTCAAATCCGAGTTGGATCCACATAAAGACTATAACCTGCCCTCATCAGAAGAAAACATTCTACATTTACCTGTACTACCGTTTTTCATGAACGGTAAAGCTCAGCATAACTTTCATACATCAACATCCATTCATACTGATCAATGATTGGAAGGTTTGATAAATGAAGAAATTGAGCTCTATGCGAATGAATGACGAGTGGTTCCACGATTTACTCTGTGCATAGTCCATTTGATTTAGATTTGTTCCTCGGTCTCACGATAACAGCTATTATATTACCCATCGAATCGCTTTCTCCAATGATATCTACACTTTATTACTCACCAGGGTAACCAGTATAACCTGGGTTTTAACGATATTTGGCAGATCGATGAATTTCTTAATTGTCAATGGATTATAATGTAATTAGTTTGTAGTGCACGGCAATTCGCTGACTTTTGTAACACTGCTACATTTTGCAGCTACGCTAACTGCCGATTTATGTATATGCCAAAGTATTATCAGCAATCGATATCTTTCATCTGAAGCATGGAGTTCAAGTTTTATAAACTAACAGGTATAAGGACTGCCTTGTATCAGAAAGAAAACATGTTTACTCGTCAGAGCTTGAGCTGTGGAGCATCAACAAATGTCCACTTAAAATGTTTTACGTTCGTATTGTTATGTAAGTCACCTTCCTTCCTATGTGTCTAGGAAGATTAATTTTGGTTTGCGCCTCAAAAGTCAATAGTACTATATCAATAAGTAATGGGCGCTAAGTTAGATCTAACTTTCAAAGTGTCAGTAGTAGAGCTAATACATTATAAACTACGTGGAACCACATTACTTCTCTCTAATATTTTCAATTTGAATACTTCTTTTGTTCAAGTTGAATACGGTATAATATTACATGGAACATAGTAAAACATGAAAATATAAATAATTATACAATGGAGAAGGCTAAGGTGAAATAACTTATTTGAAGACTGCATATGAAACAAACACATTTGGTGAGACACTTGACTTGTTTGGTGAAATTACAAGACAAAAGGTAGAGAATATTTTCAAGCAAGTCTGACAGTGTCTTTAGGTGTAACCATTTGAGATTAATATTACACATGCATACTCCGATGATTCCTTTCCATCAACATAATCTTATGAAGCAGCAACAAACTGAAAAGACTTATTAGACTTAGAGCTGATGTCATATTCTACCCCCTTTCCCCTCCCAGAAGATCCCCACCCAAGAATAGGCGCAGCATGGGCCACATTTCTATCAGGTTTGGGCATCGAAAAGATGAAATGTGATTGTTTGATCATTTTTAGGATGAGGTGAATAATGGAAAATAAATGAGACGGACTGTTTTCAGAAAAGAAGAAGAAACAACTTGATTCACGCTCGAAAACATTTGATCCACTACCACGACCCAAATATCACTCATGTCCCATTTTAAAACTATTTGCTTTGATTCCTTTCAGACCTTGTAGGACGAATTCCTCTTTTGCATCCCCTCCCCCCCCCCCGGTTCATTTCTCAAATAGAAGACTTTTTTGGCTCAGGTTTTCCTTGAATATTGCAGTCTGTTTTCAAATATGCCAGGGCTTTCAATTTTCATGAATCCCTTATTTTTTCCGAACAATTGAGTTAGTTTCACGTCGACTGATACAAAATAAAGAAAGATTGATGTACACAGTAAAATTTATGCGTAACTAGCAGAATATATAAATAAAATATATGAAATATACACATAACTCTCAGATACTTTTGTCATATGCCAACAACCTTATATATAGGTGTTTAATGTACAGCACTGTACCGGAAAAAAGAATTTAAGGGAGGCTATACAGCGCTGGTGAAAAAGCAACCCCAATAAAATGAAACCAAATAAATCACTAGGAAAATAATAATTAACAGGAGAGGGGCTCGAATAGTTCGGTTGGCAATTGAGCCCGCATAAGCGCAACTTCCTTGCGTAAAACAAAGGCGACGATACCTGGGAGCTGGGTCGTGGTAGCTTCCCGTCGACGGGTTTGCGGCACTGCAACGGCTTTCCACATACAATATCGATTTTTCGTCCGGTAAACAACACAGGTGGTTGATGATCGGCGACAGACAGAACACTGACTTGAACTGAAGGGAAATGGGCTTAGAAGAATGAGGAAGTGGGAGGGCGTTATCGCCAATGCGAACACGGAGTGAGCTTTGCTCCGAACGTCAACAACCGAACCAAACATACCCCCCACCCAATATTGCAAAATATTGTATTTAATTACCCATGGAAGAGAAAATCACGCATCAACACGTTGGTTTCAATTTGAAATAACGAGGAGTCCAAATCAACAGAATATTATAACCAAAAAAGGTGATATTTTGCTGAACAATTTAATCAACTGATATTTTCAGAACTTGTGGTATCAAAAGGGAAACTAATATTTCAACGCTTTAACGAGAAACTTGTCATTGGGACGTACTGCCCAATAAACAGGAAATTTGAAAAACTATACATGAATTTTGACATTGAATAATTCACAGATACCTAGACAAATCATGAATGGAAATTGGAAAGACAGCCTGATGCATAGTATGTGGTGCTTTGAGTTAGCGTTTTTGGTCACAAAAACTGAAAAGAGAAACTCACGCCTAACTACGAATCTGAAACAAATCGAATACATCTTACATTCACATTGAACATAGCAGGGCTTATCTCTACCAAACAATTGTAGGTGTCTCGGAAAGCATTGTGCAACTCTTATACTTGAGCATCAATCCCACTGTGCAAGTGAAGTGGGAGAGTGGTCGTTAGTTAGGAGCAATAGATTTCCTTTGAGAGAAAATTGACAAAGTTAATGAATAAAAGCGTTGTGTATCATTAGTATACATAATGAAATATGTATACTAGATGATCGATCGTTCAGCACAATACGCTCAGAAAACTGGACTAGCAGGGGTGCCCTGCAGATTAATCAACTCCCTGAAATTAAAGTATCAGAATTAATTAATATTAGGCCAGAAACTGAATCATGCAAACACCATAATTTGTTTTAAATTTTCTTATAAACATGTGAATTGAAACACAGAATGGACAGATGTGAATTGAAAAAGATTGGTACGATATACTCGTATGTGGATACGATAAGTGTGAGAGAGTAAAACGATAACGAACGAACACATTTGGAAAACAGAGTTTTATTCGCAATTACAGTTCGGACATTTGCCACCATTAACCAGAAACTGGGGGAGAGCAAAGCCGCACTGGATGATGGACGACACTAGCTGCGTTCAGACTGCCAAAACTGAAGTTTTGATTAAATCGGGAAGTTCACGGTCATCCTAGTCAGCACAAATGCCTCGGACGAGCCTCTGCTAAACTGAAGAGTTCATCCCTGTGCAAAAGTTTCAAATACAGGGAATGCAGAATGTTTCAACTGAATATAATAAATTTGAATATGAGAAATAAATTCCAGCTGCTGAGCTGCAAGTTAAGTCAGGCATTGAAGTTGTGAAGAAACAACTTAACACTCATCATCAGGGACTGCAGGGTAACGCTAGCTGTTGCCCTCCTTCAAGGAGAGGATTTACTCCACACATTAAAATAAAAAACGAACATGAGTTGGTTCAGTGGGTGAATTCACTCAGCTGAAGTAATGGCTTGAAATCCACATCCTGGCCGAGGAAATACTTGAAAGATCATCCCACTATGAGGATTCCCACTACAAAAATGGTGACTGCACCAAGTTCCTTTTGTTTTCCAGTACGCTTATCAGAAAATGTGACAGAAGCAAATGGCTAATGAGCTGTACTGAACTAGTTATCGCCAAATAATGACTGTTTTGGTTTATCGTTCATTCTGAATAATACACCAGCGTTGTCAGTAAGGAAACCTTTTTTTACAACCCTCTCTCAAAATTCGACACTTCTCGTTTCAAGGAATGAGGATTTCGAAAGTGCTACATGTCTGTCATCCACCATTCAGGCTGTATTATGTCTTGAGATTGACATTACAGGAGAAAGCGAATCCTTTCTATTGTTTACATAGAACTAAAAACGAAAGGAACTGAATGCACTCTAGTAAGTATACCATAGTTTGGTAAACAGTACATTTGGTCTTACAAAAGCAAGTTTCATTTAATCAGTGAACAGTGAGAGTTTGATTTTCTGATCAAAAGAACCCAGCAGAACCATTTTTAAATGAAACTTAATCAATAATTCAGAGAAACTCGCTGCAAAACCTTTTGACACTCTTCATATTCATATACATCAAAGTTTTCTATAATTGTGACTGTTACACAACGTTTTGAGTGTTCTTACACTGCACTGTCCTTGAAGTTGAACAAATACTCAGTGGGTGCATCTAAATATGGTTTTAGAATAACAGGGTTATGGAATTTTGATATAAGGGTAACAACGTATCTCATTCTATTCACGAAGTAATGAGGTTTCAAACTTAGCTACTAAAAATAAAAATAACGTGATTATAAAAATCCTGACATGAACATTCATCTTTTTCTGTGGGTTTTGTGAACAAGTGTTTCCCAAAACAAGTCTTCACAAAAATATTTAGTAAACCAACTCTGAACGTTAGTTTTTTGAAAACTCACAAACAAGTTGCATAGATTGTGGAAAATTCGCTCTAATTATTTTTCACGTGGATTCTGTATAGTGGTAATGTTAAGGGGGGGGGGGGATTTATATCGTAGCGATATCGCACTAAGAGAGTCGGGAAGTTAGTACGATATCAAGCTGAATGCAATTGGAACAGAGTTTTATTCTCAATTACATTCGGAGTTTTACCACCACAGACAGGGGAACTGAGTGGGAGCGAACGCGAGCGCGGGCAACACGGCGACGAGGGAACCGGCTCGGATTCAACTGACTCCTGCGAAGTCTCGAGCGAATCGGGGCATTTGAGGAGCCCAGTCAGCATAAATGCCCCGGACGAGACTCCGCTGAATCGAAGGGTTTGGTTCGTCCCGTAACAGTAATATGACAAGTAGACTTTTTCCCAGGCGTCATACAAATACTTCTTTTTTTAATTAATCAAGAAGCTCTTCGAATTTGAATAGGCACACTAGAGCCAATTGGGTGGCACCCTACTTCAGATGCTCAATAGTAATTACTTGTTATTCAAGTAGGTAGAAAATGTTGATGACTATACCTTGAAATGTGGGGAAAAACGAAAATGTCTAAAGTTAACGTACCTGTTAGGTGAGTCCGTCTCCTCTGGCTGGTGTGTTGCTGGTGGCAAGCGCTTTCGATGTAAAGACATCATCGTCTGGCCGTTCTGAGTATCTGGTCCGTATTTTTCGTCCTGTCTGTCCTAATGAGAACACATTAAATCTCTTAGTAGGAACAAAGACGATTCAAACTTCGCCAACCACCTCAAAACAACTGGACATGAACCCACCAAAATACAGGACTGTACCACCTTACTACACAAACAATACAAAGGACGAAAACTGAACATATTAGAAAACATGGAAATTTATAAACAAAAAAACTTCAATGGACAGATCATAAATGAACAAATCAACACAAAATGCGACACCATATTCACACCACTCAAAACACTACACAAACGAAAACAACCAACTGACGGATTTACAGACCACCCTACACAAAAAAGACTTAAATTCCACAATTGACAGACCATCCAACACGTTCCATTTATCTCTAGGGGGTTTCCCCCTGAGCTACATGACCTCCTCTCCCCGCCCCTTCCCCGACGCTCCATCACCCCTTTCACCTTTCTCTTTGTATATAAAGACCACGACCAACTGACTGACTCCAGTACTGACTTAACGGCCAGACGATGATGTCTTTACATCGAAAGCGCTTGCCACCAGCAACACACCAGCCAGAGGAGACGGACTCACCTAACAGGTACGTTAACTTTAGTAATTTGCCTACTGGCGGATATAACCCAATTTCTTTAATAACGAAAATGTCCTCATGGATATGCAAAAACAGTTTCACAAACTTAATAACCATGCTGAATATTCTGAAATCGTGTTGGTGTTTTTGTGTTTGTCTTCGCAAGTTTGAAAACATTTTCCCATGATATTCCAAGTATTGGAACTTAACCACAGTTGAGACAATATTTCTCAAGGGCTGGTTTATTAGGATTTGGCTGTTGATCAAAATTTTGACTATGATGAAAACATTACCTAGAACACCTTAGTTGTGTCCATTTAGCTAGATTTGGTTGTTAGATAACTCCTGAACGATTCCTTTGAGTGTGTCGGCCCATCTACCTCAACCCTGCACTTTAAGGATTGTTTTACCAAAACCTCTTTCTTTCTCCCTTTCCCGCCCTCTCCATTATAGTTAACTTAAACATGGCTTGAATATGTAGCAACGTAATGAGTAGAATTTCCCTATCTTAGCCACCTGTTATAATGCCCATGCACCATTCCCTGTTTTCATAATACATCAGGTCGAGGAACTACGTCAGAGGTTGGAAGAGAAAAACCGCCACATAGAGAAAAAGACACAGGTTGCCCTTCAAGCCCAACAAGAAAAAACCCGCCTGGCGAATGAACTGAACGAACTTCGAGACCATATGGACATTAAAGATCGAAAAATCAACGTTCTCCAGAGAAAGGTTAGTTTTCATGAATTGAGAAAACCTCCAATGACCCGTTTAATTGGGCGAAGTATATTTAAGTTGAATGGTAAGCAATGGTGGATAGAGGATAGAGAAGATAAACCTTCTAGGTAGTGGTTTGGGAGTAATGACAAGTATGTTATATTGTTAAAGAAGGTTCAAAAGATTTTCCACAATATGTGTTAATTTTCCACTATGTGCGAACGTGCGTATTAATTTGTAGTTCTCTAAATGTGTTTTATTAGAATTACATTCATGGGAAGTGTTACATAGTGGGTGGGAACATAAGGTGGCAGTTAGTCTCACAAAACGAGAAAAACGTAACAGTGGTTGTTATACAGTTACACTAAAAGATGCAGTGGTTCAATTATGTAGTATAATTCCTTGAAATGACAAAATTAGGACTATTTAGTCTGCTCATCTACCATTCCAAAAGACATATTCACTGAACACAGTGGTTTAATAATGGTGATGAGTACATTTTCAGTAAGGGTTTAAATAACAGCCGTGAGTGTGCTCACGCAGTTCAACCCTGGATTGCTTAAAGAACAAAGAAAGATTTCAAACGTAACTGGATTGGTGGTTAGTGACTATATACTACAGCACAAACCAACTCAACAACCTAATAAAACCTTACCAGTACTATACAACCCTGAATGGTGTACCCCCACAGATTACTACTGTAAGCGATTTAAATGTACAAAATGTCATCTTAAATATGTTTAGTGCAGCTCAACTACAATGACTCTATGGAGCTAAAACACTCTCGTACTCTATTTAATTCAAATATTATGCTGCTACTCTTCTAGGTAAAGAAAAGAAATTTTAAAAATTGTCGTAAAAATTAAAATTATTTGAAAAGAAAAATCTACGTGAACAGGCGTTTAGATCGATATTATCTGAAGAAACAAGTTCTGTTTCTCTTCTAATATGTCCATTCGTACGACTCAAAACAGCAGAACCTTCTGCTTCTGACAATTACACAAATTCTCCAGTTCCAACAATTTTTTTAAAGAGTTGACTAACAGAAAAAGTGAACAGAACCAAGGTGGAAGGTACGTGATAGAAGCCATCACCTTAAATAAATTTGATGTAAACAATGCTCTTCAAGACTTGCAAAAAAAATGTAAGCTGCAATACATTAAGAAATTTCCAGAGCAATTTTATGAGGAACTAGGGAAATTTGGTTGAGAGCTCACTTAGCTAGTTTCGTTAAAACTTTCTTGGTGTTTTCGACAAAAACCTTCAGAGGTTTGAAAAAATGTCATTTTAACTACATCCTGCATTTGATCTCTGTTCAAAGAATTGTGAATTCTTCGTGTGGATTGTTCTGAATTGTATTCAGAAAAAATTCCCGTTGGTATTGATTAGTTAAAGATAACCTATGAGTCAGACCCAAATCATTTGAACCATTTTTACAAAAAAACAAAAAGCTTTTCCTTCGACCCTTACGTTTCTATAAAATGAGTTTTTAAAGAAATGTTTTTGGAGATATTGATCAATAGATAACTTAACGAATGGTTCAACTAATCAGCTAATTAAAGAGTTCAATCAAACTCTTCAGAACTGTTGTGTAGATAAGCTTGAAAAACCTCTGGTTTTGGTTCATTTTTATCCCCTTCCCTCATCTGCATCCCCATGCTGTGGGTAAAAACCGCATATAAACTTACCTTCCCGTACTTCAGAAATTATGAACAAAACGAAGAGAGCATAAGCTCTACGAACTCAGCCTTTCTCCCTAGAAGTTGACTACAGGCAGTTACATCAAATGAAAATTACAAAAAACTACTTTTATCAGTCATAATACCTTATTTGTCTCCAAGACAGAAGAAACCCACTGAATTATGTAGTGCAGATGCGGCTGAAAGACGACCACATGATCTGGTTACCTTCTCTGGAGATCAATGCAATGTAATATAATAGTAAAATGAAGTTTACGTTTTCCAGAAGGCTTGAAATGACACAGTATGAGTTATATGGCAATACAAAACTGAAATATCTTGCAGAAATCGGAGTAGGCTCAAAGAGTTATTGAAATGGATGCTAGTGACTGCATGGTGCGCTTGCTTTACAATAGAGTTGTATTAGAAATCTGCCTTTCACTTCTTTCTCCTCCCTTTTTAACGTAATCAGCTCATAAAAGCATCTAGTCTTTACCTTTGGTAGCTCTTAATGTTGAAACAAATAGTCTAAGCATTGGCTTATCAGCGTATATCATCAGCTCCTTATTTATGGCCTCTTCCTTTTACGAGCTAGCTTAAAGTTATTGTGACTTGTGAGGATTGTAGTGATGGTGCCATATGCTGTGCTTCTAACATTCATTTTCCCACACAGGCATCCCTTACATTTTAAATGGTTTCCATGCGTACGTGCTCATTGCTTCACAATGAAAGCTGAACAATATTGACATTTAAGGTCTCTCCTCTCCTCTTGACCCAATATTCAATCTGCAAAAGATCAGCATACTATGGTATGGGCATGAACTAGAGAGTCTTGAAATAATTCCAAGAATTAGATAACGAGCTGACTAAATTTGAACAAACCATGAAGCTCACATAACTAGCTCCCTCAATTCAAACAATATTGGGTATGTTTGACCATGTTAACATCTTTGCAGATATTTAAACAATCTCAATGATGGTCAGCCAAACCAGCCAATTCCATTTCACAACCACAAAGTCCATGCTATAAACCACCATGATTATATTGTTACTTTTATTTCTTAAGTTCAACATAGCATTGCTGGTGAGGGCACCCAGATTGGTTTTAGAGCACATACGAAGGGGAGGAGTATCTGCGTCGTCCAGATGGCTTACCATAGACACGTTCTCAGCTCCTTTTCAGTTATTTGGAGTCTCACGTAACAGCACTTCTTTAGAATCATAAACAAGATATGTCGATTTAGCTCCAACATATTCATCCTGAATCTAGCACATTGCTGCCAATAAAAACCTTGAATGGAATCTGTCTAAAACTGTTATAGTAGTAAAATCGAGTCCATCCTAATTTAACTGACATTGACGAAGATTTAAGGATTGCTAGACGCTCACTAAATTAATTGTGTCTTAGAGGACAGTTTAGTTTAACTACACCAAAGGCATGCAATCAGTTAGAGACCCCATGGCATCATTTGGCATGGGATTCCCATTGGTTTGACTTCATTGCTCGGTAGGTGTAGTCCCTCTTTGATCCTAGTCCATTGAATATATTGTGTATATTTCGCATTTTTAATTTGTTAAAAGTAATTGACAAATTCAATATTTTCTTTTTTTTTCGTCGATGAAAAAAAATTGTAATTTTCTCAAAAAAGCTGATTAAGCGTGTGAAAATCTTTTGAAACAACACTGACCACTGATTCCTTGGAAAAACCAAAACTATGTGTGTAACTTTAAGGTTCCAACCATTGAGGCACAAATTAGAGACAAAGTTTATGTATAAAGTATTAATATGAAGCATGTACATGACTATGTATAAAAGTATCTCAATAGTGCACCCATTATCTTCTAGGCAACCTACCCAACACTGGCCAAATTGGCTTTAACCACTTAATTCCTGCTTGGATGTTACTACAGCGTGATTTTTCTATCATGGCACCAAACCCTCATTTCGTTTTTCCACTTTTCTTAGAAGGAAATGAAAAATGTCGTTTGTTTACTGAAGCCATTGTATCTTGTTGAGTAACCTCAGTCTATTGAGATGTTAGTCTCATAAATAGTGCAGTATTCGTGTTTAACTAAAGTATAGTGTGAAGGAAAAATGTTAGAAAAGATAAGCACTTAGCAATTCAAAGGTGTTTACAACTTTACTATGAACTTTCCAGGATTACCTTCAAGAAGAGTATGCTGACACTGACGATAACCTCTCAAAGCATGTCGTAATAATTATTTTCAATGAATGAACGTTTTACAAGATAAGCAAATTCTCATTTTTATTAGCTCAGCTTGTCGTTAGTGTGATATTTTATATGACAGGCCTAGAATCAAACGATTCGCAAGCATTTTCCCCTTATACCAGGGTTTTCAGGTTAATGTATCCGGTAAATAGTGTAGTGTATGGTATTGACATAACCTTTCACAAATAATAAGGTGTAAGGTTCCCTGTTACAAAATCAAATAGTAAATCCTGGCAATTGGCGTTGCTTGTGAACTCTAGTAAATGGTGCTAATGGCATTTATACAGTAATGTGAGAAAGAAAAAGGTACAACTTCCTCATATCTTTCAGAGAAGCTAGCTATGCTAGCCACACTCAAAAAGCTGCTTTTCTCGGGGAATTTAGAGCGAATTCCTGACAGAGGGACAAAACCCTAAATTTTTCCAACATTGGAGATATACTTGCATCATAAGATATTTGTAGTGACTACCGTATCTTTGGCTACCTTGGAAATCCACCAATAAAAGTCTATATGACGTTTATAGTGGAGTTCCAAGAGAGAGCAAAGCTAGAAAACTTTCCCTTTGATTGGTTGAATACTAATGAGCTAGAATTGGAAGTATGAGAGCCAACTGTATAGTCAGAAATAGTGGGTAAGGACCTAAGGGCATTTAAGCTTGTGTGGATTCTCATGGTATGCTGGTGGGGGGGGGGGTTGTGCTTGTTTTAGAATATTTAGAGTTCACTAATTTTGCATTCTATCAGACTTGGTATAACAACTCCTGGATTTAATTAAATTTATTTTTTCATATCGCTCTTGCTAAATTCTAGGATAGCTTCTAGTTTTATGAGTTCTTAATATATTAATCGGCAATTGGTTTGTAAAGTGTTTCAGATGAAAAGAATTTTAAAATCCAATTATTCTGTGAAGAGACTTAAATGCACTTCGTTAGTACAGGTTGTTGTAGGATGTATTTGCATAACTATATTTAAACAAGCTAAGAATGTGTAGAACTCAAGAAACCTCCTTTATTCAGACCACCTTATGCTTCTAAGGTGGTTCATACAATCTAGAATAGCTGTCAGCATTACTTGAATACACCATTGAATACTTCACCAAGATCAATGAAAACTGCACTTAGTTTCAGTAATTTGGTGCAGGAATGGTTTTAGGAAGGATTTCTGCAACTGTACCATCCCACCAATGTTTTCCAATAGCAACACTATCATTATTGGTTTCAATGTCTGGTTTGACTTAATAGAAAAGTAAAATGCATTGTTGACTAACCTATTCTTGTCATTAATTACTTTTTGTTCCCCCAGATTGAAAACTTGGAAGATCTATTGAAAGAAAAAGATAATCAAGTGGATATGGCTCGAGCACGCCTCTCAGCTTTGCAAGCACACCATTGTACAAGTGAAGGAGCGTTATCGAGTCTTGAAGAAGCAATAGGAGACAAAGAACGACAAATGAATCAATTGAGGGAGCAACGAGATCGAGCTGAACAGGAACGACAAGAAGAAAGGGAACTTCACGAGCGGGATATTGCAGAATATAAATTAAAACTGCATGCGTTGGAAAGTGAAGTGGAAAAGCTTGCTACTAGAATGGACCGAGCTCAATTGGAAAAAGATAGACTAGAAGCCAAACTGGAAAGCTCTCAGTTAGAACTTGGAAAATCCAAAGCTGAGCTAGACAAAGCCGCCAGTGAAGTTGGCCGTAGTGGGCAAGATTGGGAAAATGCCAAGCAACGAATCACTAGGCTGGAACTTGAAAATGAGAGGCTGAAGCATGAATTAGAACGATCTCAAACTACATTTGGACGCAGTACACTCTCAACATCCCAGGAATTGGATAGAATTCAAGAAAAAGCGGATAAAGCAGCCACTGAACTTCGGCGAGCACAAGCTGAACTCCGTGTAACACAAGCAGACAATGAAAGAATACGTGCTGAAGCATCAGGGGCCCAAGAAAAAGTTGAAAAGCTGCAAGGTGAAGTGTATCGTCTAAAGGCGAAGTTGGAGAATGCTACAAGCGAACAAGACAGTATACGAGAAGAGTATGAAAGAGCACAATCTACGGTTTCCAGGATGCATGCAGAAAGGGACAAAGCTGTGATGGACCTTGAAAAGGCTAGGGAAGAATTGGAACGCACTCAAGCAACGCTTGGTAAAGCCCAGCTCCAGCAAGAGAAACTGCAAAATTTACTGGATAAGGCTCAAAGCGAAGTTGACAAATTACAAGAAAAGTTGGACAAGTCATCTGGAGAAATAAGAAGGGTAGGCAAAATAAGCTTAATTTATTATCAATTTACTTCAACGTTAGTAGATTTTTTAAGCTGTTAAGCCATTAAGGGTCTGTTGAAGCAGTGACCAACTTTGGGGCCCATCTTTTTAGATGGTTGAGGGATAGATTTTGTGAACAGCTCCAATCTTGTTGAGATAAATTTCCAGGTACGCATACATTGGAAATGCACGAAAGGAGATTTTTCCAACACTAGAACATACCCAGAAAAAGTTTAAGGTGAGACCAGCAAATGAGTAACGAAGTAAGTGCGCTGGGAGCAAGAGGGAGAGAGAGTGAGGGAGATTGAGTATGCTGTCCCCTCAGTTATTGTCTCCATTCTTAATCTAACCCCTAGTGAAAGCCAGGTTCCTGGTGAGGAATGCGAATATACTCTCCCACTTAACTTTCTGAGAACAGCGTTTTTGCAAGAAATTTTGAATCCAATAGAGATAATACTTACCAATTGGATGTATGGCAACTACATAAAATGAAGAACTACGAAGTCAACTCCCATCCTTCTTTCTGCATACACATCTTTTAAATTGTACAGTTTATTGTATTAGTCAGGTGTGTTGCCATGAGAAGTTACAAAGATTTATCATTTGTGTTATTTTCTTGGCTGGGAACTAAACTTGAAAGATCTCAAGGCATAAACGCTTTAAGCTTTCTTCGGTTAATTCTGCTTCCTGTATTGAGCCAGTTGATGTTTTTCTCGTCATTGGCTGTTATGAGCACGGTCCTGTTTTTAATTAGAAACTTCTCTGAACATGCTTTTTTTTTTGCTTACCTGTATATGTACCTTTGGTTCACCCTCCTGACAGTCCTCACTCCAAGAACTACCAGGACCAATCTGTCTTACGGTGAATCAACGTGCTTGTTGTCCTCGTGTCAAGAATGTGTTGTGGTGAGATGGCCTCTCAGTTATTTACATGGATCGATGCTGTTGGTGCCTGGTCACTTCCCAGACAAGTCATGGTGTTTCAAAGAGTTGTTGTAGTCCTTTGTTGCTAACCACCATGGTTGACTGTTAGGTTTTTTTGTCTCGAGCTTCTTTTTCTAGAATTATGCGGACACATTGTATGATAGCATTCAGTTGTGTTTAGCAAGATGGTAACACAACCATATAGCATGTAGCTGTCATTTATGTTTAGCAAAGGGATGTGCGACCCAGCACTTACTTTAATTCTGGCAAGTAGTTTGGTTTACGATCCAGCTGAGTAGTATTTTGTGGTGTACTGAATAGTCACTGACTGGTCCTAGTTGTCACTGTTGCGTATTCAAAAAGTTTGGTCGCCCAATGTGGGGGAATGAATTGATAAATCCTCGTGCTTTCCTCTTTTTAGCAGATCGTTATTGGATATAAGTTCAATAAATATTTTTATCAATGTGTTACTGCAATATTTATGGGCCACTTTTGTGCTACATTCGGATGAGAACGTAAGTACCATGAGGGTCACACTAATTTCATCATCTGTTTTTGCTATGGTTTGCAGTTGTGCTAATACTTTCAAACGCCTGCTTTAAACTGGTATTCTCATTAATTCATACTTGTATTTATACTGAATTTTATCAGCTCAGTATAATCTTTAATGTTTCTTCGTGACTTCCTTAATGCCATCAAACATTTTAATGACTAGCAAACGAAGTTCTTGATTAAACTGCCAAATTTATCATTACCAGTAAATAACTCAAACGTGGAGCTCTTCACTTTTCTCTTCTACAATCAATTCATGCATTTCTTTCTACAACATAGATATCTCCTTTCACTGATTGCCTCTAATGTTATTCAAGTTATTGACAAAATCTAAAACAAGAAACACATTTTATTACTCAACTCCCTAAATTGGTTCTCTCTTGTGATGATGGGTGACAACAACTCCATTCCTATAGAATTGTTTTCTCTTTTTGGTTCTGATAGTTATTGGAAGGTGTAGGACCTCCTTTTATGGTAACCAATCAGAACTGTCCACGGTTATCACAAAAAGCTTCTGCTGAAGGTCAAGGATGTTGCAGGGCTGGAATACACTGTTGGCTCAAGCAGCTTCTAGCTGCCTGTTTCTACATTTTTTTAAAGTAGTATGCACTTGGCTCGTGCTATGTTGCGCTTTTCAAGGAAAAACAATACCTGAGGTAAACCTGGTTTTGGTGATATCGCTCAGAGTTTTTAACTATGAGTTTGACGAAAGTGGGGTGAATTTGGGTTCCAGTGAGAGATTTTTCAGACATGTGAGCGATGTGGAAATCCTTAACATAGGAGTTGGACGAGTAAGGAAGGTGAGAAAGGTTTTTATTTCTAGGGTCATCATAGAAGATTGGTTAGGAAGCGTTGTAGTTGAGGAAACTATATCAAACCTTGACCACTGCTGGGCAAATCTCGAGCTTCATTTTAAACATAAAATGTTCGTTTATTAAAACTCTATTGCAGGTTTACTTGAACCCTGAATTTTTTCTCGCAGTGGCATTTCCATGGGAATTAGTTCCAAGGGCGAACGCCTGTAATCTGTAAATCCCACCCAGTTTTCTCCCCTGTTCAATCGCTCTCATTTTAGCCTAATCAAGACGTCAGTTAGTTTGAAATTAAACATCTTGCTCAAAACTTCCTGCAATTTCCGGTGAAATGTGATGATCTCAGGAGAAGTCAGAAGTGAATGAAAGTCACTGATGTTGCAGATACAAGTGGAAAAAGAGAAGTTGATCTACGACTTTGAAAATGTCCAATCACAGCTGGATAAAGCTCTAGGCCAATCAACCAGATTGCAGAAAGAAAAAGAGGCAGTTCAAACTGAATCGGATAGACTACGGGAGAAATTTGAGAAAGCCCAGGTACAAATGTGCAACCAGTTTGAAGAAAAGTATTTGTTCCCAACGTTTTGTTTTTTAGCTCGCTTCTTTGCTTTTGCTGGGCTTTTCAGATCATTTTGGCGCGCTTGCAGAAAGAGAAAGATGCTTTCCAAGAAGATTGTGAAAAATTGCAGGAGAGATTAGAGTTCCAACAAAATCAACTGCTTAAAGCTCAAAGAGACCGAGAAAACATGGCAACTGAGCTCGAAGTTGTCAAGGAAAGATGGGAAAAGAACCAGCAAAGTCAACAAAAAATACAGGTAAGTTCAAATTACGTTTTCCTGTTTTTGAAGCCCAACCTTTCAGATCGTGCTGGAATCTCATCATCAAGTAGATAGTGTCAGTAGCAACACTCAAAGATCATCAGTGGATTGTACTGCCAAGAATATATCCTGTAGGTTCCTCTTGAGGGTTGCAAAAGTATTTAACACAATTGTTGTTTGATAGTTTCTACACTTGGCTCATTGATGGTGTGAATTTTCTACATTGAGAGAGTGTAATGGCCTTGGCAATACGTTGAAGAAAAGATATCTGGAGTCATGGCCTCCATCTCCATTCCAGCCTACCTAATCTTTTGTCAAATGGGTTTCCAATCTCTCCTTAGGTGTGCATAGGATACAGCTGATAGGGATACCTCCCAGGTAAAATTGGGCATAGAACGATTAATTCAGAAGGGTTTTCATTTAACTCTAGACAAGCACGAGTACATTTTGTCGCAGAGTAGTACTGCAAAGGTAGTACTGCAGCCCACTCAGCCAGAATTTGCAGGCATATTGCGAACAATGTAAATAAACCCCCATGGCTTTTAAAGCTATACATTTCCAGAACTTACCTGCTCTGGCAGCTAACCTACATAGTTCAAACTGAATCAGGCTCGCAAATCTTGACAGAATGCTCTGCAAGGTTTTTCTACCCACCCACATACCACCCTCTATGTATTCGCATATACATTGTTCCAATATGAACGCAGTAGCACTCAGTCTCTCTCTACTACAACCCCTTTCTGGTGCTTTGTTATCGCTGTTGATTTATTCAAACGTAAAATAGAAAACCACCAGTGAATAGATGAATATCTTTGTATTGACCCAATATTCTGTTAAGTTTTCTTCCCTACATGTAACCCTCTTCCCATTTGTCATTTAAATAATTCCCACCCAAATCTGTTCTGAAGACTGGCTGAGAATGAGAAGAAATCGTATGAGGGAATGAACCTAATTCTAATGTGTTACCTAACTGTTACATCTGTTATTTTTGTTTTAGCTTGAAAAGGACGACTTACTCACAGAGATCGACATACTAAAAGAAAAACTGGAAAAGAATCAGATGATACTACAAAAAGCAATGGAAGATAAAGAAACTGCAAACAAAGAGTTTGAGAGAATGTTGGAGAAATACGACAGGTAATTATGAACAAAATCTTCATTTGTCGCTGGAAAGAGTTGAAGCACCATTCTTCTTACGCTCTCATTCAATTTCAGGTCGCAGGGAGAGGTGTATCGCTTGCAAAACCGCCTTGAGTCTGCAGAAACTGAGAAAGATCGTTTAGAACTGGAATACGAGAAGGTTCAAATAATGGCAACCAAATCACGGGAAGAGCTTAGGAAAATTCAAGATGAGGCTCAGCGAGTTCAAGAAATGTACGATAGAGCCATGCTACAACTTGGAAGAACCAAAGAGAATGAAGATAAATCAAAAGAGGAAATTGAACGAATGGCTTTAGATTTAGAAATGCTTAGAGATCGAAATGATAAAACACAAATGGAATTGAGACGCATGCAATCAGAAAGGGATAAACTTCAAGCTGATATGGACAGGAATATGTTTGAATTGGAAAGAGTGCATTCCCAATTAACTAAGCAACAGGCAGCATACGAAAAGAGTCAAGAAGAAGTCACCCGAGTTACAATGGAGTTAGAAAAACTTTATGACAAGCAAGATAAACTACAAACAGAATTAAGAAAAACCCAGTTAGAATCAGAACGATATCACAGTGAGGCTGAGTCGTTGAAAGAAGAAGTAGAAAGGTACGCAGCAAGGGCTGGCAAATACCAAGATACTCAAGAAAGAAGTAAAGAAGAGCTAGAGCGTCTAAGAGATACAACTGAACATTTGAGAGGTAAATATCAGCATGAGTTAGAGAAAGCTGAGAAACTATCCCAGACTAATGAGCGTCTCGAAAGCAGGATTCACGAACTTCAATTAGAGTTGGATATAAGTAGAGCTGAAATGAATAAAATGTCAGAATCACAGAGCAAACATCAATCTGAAATAGAGCGTTTGCACATTGAATGTGAAAAAGTTAGAGACAGACAAGAAAAATTACAAATAGAGAATGACAGATTAAGATCTGACGTTTCTAATAAAGGCAGTATGGACATAGAGACTGGAATGCTAAGAGAAAGGTTGACCAAAGTTGAAATAGCTCGAGATAAGGCAGAATCAGAGATGAATAAATTACTTCGCGAACTCGAAAGACTGCAAATGGAAAATGAGCGACTAAGATCAGACTCAGGAGGAAGAACTGCCACTGAAGCAGAGGTTGAAAGGTTGAGAGAGCGTCTGGAAAAGATGACGCAAGCCAGAGAAGCCGGGGAATTGGATATTAAACGTCTCACCAGAGAACTGGAAAAATCTCAGCTTCATCTCGGCAAATACCAAGAAAATCATGAGGTAGCTCAAATTGAGTTTGAGAGAATGTCTGCCGAGTGCTCTAGAATGCATGAAAAAATGGAAATGGCTAAGACCGAAATGATGAAAATGGCAGAAGACAAGATCCGTTTAGAAAGTGAGCTGACACAAGCCCGAAGGGTGTTAGAGAAGCAACAGACAAGCGTGCATGAATCAGACTTTAGAGTGAAAGAGGAGCTGTCACGAATACAACAAGATAGAGATCAAGCTGTGCGGGATATCGAAAAAATGGGGTCTCTCATGGAGAAGAGGGATAAACAATGTGAGATGCTCGAGAAACGATTGGAAACTCTAGATAATGATTTCAAGCAACTCAGCAACGAGAGAGATCAATTAGTAATGCAATTAGAAAAATCCCAAGATATGTTAGTATCGTTTCAAAAGGAACTTCAGCAATCCGAACAACGACTTGAGAAAGAGAGGGATGAAGTCAGTAAACTCAAAGCAGAACAGAGACGATTAGCGGCTAAAGAAAGCGGCGCTCGAGAAGGGGCAGACAGAGAAGTTGGTAACTTACAACAACTCGTACAAAGTAAGGATCGTGAAATTGTTAATATTCAGCATGCGTTGGCTGCTCGTGAAAAGGAACTGCAACAATTCCAGTCGAATTTGCAAGCACAAGCTCAACAGTTCATGCAAGAAAAAACGAAATACGAAAACGATTTTGTCACATGGCAAAAAGCTATAGAACAAGAAAAACGGAGAGCTGATGAGTTACAAAAGCAAGTGCAGAGCTTACAATCTCAACATTCAAGCGCTAAGGATGATGTAACAAAAACCGTGCAAGCTTTGGAGAAGCAGCTTCAGGCAACTCAAAGCGAGTATAAAGAGGCGAGAGAAAATATGCAAAAGAGAATTCGGGCTCTGGAGCAAGAGTTGCAAGCAGGAGGGCCAGCTGCGAAAGATGTACAGAGACTTTTAGCTGAACTGGACAGATGTCAAGCTGAGGTAAAGAATGCAACGATTGAACGTGAAAGACTCCAAGCTCAACTAGAAATGTTAGTACAAGAACTGGAGAGAAATCAAGTGAGTGTTTTTAGAACAAACCATTTATTGAATGTTCTTCCTTACATGCAAACCAGCACATGTTGTGAGCACTGATGAATTTGATAACTTCGGTCTCTTTCACAATTTTAAGCAGTGAAAAAACGTAACTTTAGAACAGCACATTTTTTTAAATTGCGATAAACATGCTTAAAAATTTGAACTGAAGATTAAATGTCAACATCAACCAAAATTTATTGGGCTTTCAGTACGCTGTAAGAATCAGCTGGAAAACATAGAGACGTGCGAAACATACTCATACTACACAATGTTGGGCGCTGTAACACGTCCACTGTGTACTTTTTCTTTTATAAAACTGTTAGCTATCAGCGAAGAGAAAGAGAATAGTCTGACATTATTTGAGCCACGAGATACAAAAATATAATTAAATTGGAGGGTTCAGGTGTTTACAGGTGTGGAACAGAGTTTACAATAGACAGATCTATGTGTGAAAACTCAGCCCAGGTCCCTACTGTTGGTTCTTAGCCCATAGCCCTTTCCCATTTATCCCACTCCCTCAGAGGAGAATAGTATGGCCTCTCTGTCTGTAGTTACAAAACCTTAAAATTGATACTGTTTTATTGCTCGCTGCAATGAATTTCACAGCTTGATACTGATAATTCGTTTCTTTCACTAATAAATGCGACGAAGCAATAGCCAACCTGTGGCCAGATGGTCAGGTTAATTGACTGAATAAGACCCACTCTTCCCGCTCACGTGCGGCGAAGGAAGGAGTAGGTACCTATATACTTGCTTCTGGGCATTCACTCAGTCTTCATTCACCTTCCTGACTGCATATGGCGTAGACCTCGCCCTTCGTTCTCAATTCCCTGCAAAAAATCTTGTTTAATTTCCATCTTTCTCTAGTTAGTACGTAAGATTTGTCTCAACAAAAAGTAAATGAAGCCCATTGAAGCGTCAGTACGTTTCTGGTGCATGGGCATGCGTTAGAGCCATTTTTTCTAGCAGGCGGAAAATTAAAGGTGATTGAATTCTGGAATACTCCTCTCAATCCCATAGTTGTTAGTCCCAATTAATTAGCCAACTCAGAGATGAACTAATTTTGTAACATCTTCCAAGCACAGTGTGTGAGCTACTGCTTTATGTTTCACACTGAGACATGACCTTGCGATTATAGAAGGATGAAAATGAGGGAATTGTACTGCTGCTTCAATTTCTCAGTGGTAACTGGCTGCTGAGCAAAGGAAACGAATGTATTTTATACAGTAGACCCACAGGCCATTACACAAGAAGAAATGACTTCAGTTGTTTCAAACATGCGCTATGCATATGTATGCCACAACTCAAAAATCTAGCTAAAATAAGAAAAAAGTAAACTTGAATAATGGAACTGATACCTTGTGTTTTGGCCTCTTGGAGCATTCACTACAGAACAAACAAACTACGAGAGCTCGATAACGAACAAATAATCAAACAATGGCAATCAACTACGAACTCCTCAATCAGGAAGATAGTTAAAGAAACACAGTTCTCAGGTTCTATACTCCTAAAGTACACGTCTGATCCTAAACACCTTTAGTTCACAGTACCAGCTGTAAACATGCTACAGGAACGAAAAAAAATTACAATATGGTCCTGATATACATTCGCTTGAAGGTTAGGCCTAAAAACTGTCTTTAATGTATTATTAATTAATGGAAGTAATCTGTTAAATCACGTAGTTCAATGAGTTTTTTAGAGTTTAGTAGGATAGCTACTTGTTCTATTGCAATACCCATGGTTTCAAGATAATTACGTGTGGTCCCAAATTTGGTAACAATTACATTTCATGAATAAGTAATAATAAATAACCATTACTCGTTAATGAAAACATGACTAACGAGCGGTGCGTAGCAACACACAACTTTCCACCACCCCCGTAAGTTCGAACGCCTGCTACATATCCAGGTTCTATATCTTCATTCAACGCATTTCTACAGAAACATTTATGGAGAACAAAATGTAGGGACTAGTTAGCTGAAAGTACCGTAAGTTTGATCAAAATCGTCAGAGCCGTTTTTGAGAAAATTGGAATACCGATAAATTAATATTCGACAAATCTCCTTTTCTGAGTTAACTTGGCTTATATCTCCGTTCAACATGTACAGAAATAGTTATAGAGAACGAAATGTGGGTATGGGGGACGAAAAGACACTCTGTAAGATTTATCACATCTGGTGAAGCAGTTACCCTGGAATTTACGGAACTGTTCAAAAAAACGGTCGTTATTAGGTCGTTAACCAGTTTCCCGGTAGAGAGCTGTTGCCCGTGTGTTATCATGCAGAGGTGACCACTTGAGGAATCCCATACTGTATAGGAGGAGTTCTTATTCTAGTTTCCCCCCAGATCTAACTATTTACTTGGGTGGCAAGTTTCATAAGGACAGATCATTTATGACCACGTTTCTTAGCCATCATCTTCTTAGCAAACTCGGTAAAATGGTTATAGGCTTGTTTTGTAGCAGTCAATGCTGCTAAGTTCGTTTGCCCGTCCAACAACTGTCGCTCACTGTTGTAGAAACTACAGTGGAGCAGCATGTGGCTTCTTGTTTCCTCCGCACTGGAGGCACAAGACGTGCATGACAGAGAGTCTTTGAGGGGAAAAAAGTGGAGCCGCGCATTGAAGTCAACATGTCCCGTGAGGAACTGGCTCGTCCAGTGGTCTGGCTCAACCCATTTTCTAGAAAGACGTTCACGGATGTTGGGGAAGAACTCATACGTGTCACGACCCTTTGACAAGGATTCCCATCTCGCTTGCCATTTCTCCAACAACCATTCGTCGATAGCAGCAAGTTTTCGTTCTGTGGTGAGATCCACACAGAGTTCAGCCCAAAGGGAGGGAAGCTCCCGTTTCACTCTCCACTTGTCAACCATGCACTCAATAGCCAAGTCAACTGGTAACTGACCAGTGATCACCTGGATTGCTTCTGTTGATGCAGTCTTATAGGCCTTGGTGATCCACAGGAGTGTAGCTCTCTGGGATTGGACCTGTACTCCGTTGAAGAAAACCTAAATTTTTTCTTTTGACACGATTACTATACTTTGGGTAGTGGAAAGTAAATATTCGACGACCTGCTACATGTACGGGCGCTACACCTTCGTTCAACGCATTTCTACAGGAACATGTATGAAGAACAAAATGTTTGTATTAGTTAGCTGAGAGTACTCGGTGAATTTGATTGAAACCGTTAGAGCAGTTTTTCAGATAATCGAAAAACCGCTAAATTAATATTCGACAAATCTACTTTTCTGGTTTAAATTGGCTTAAACCTCCGTCCAACAGATATATACAGAAATAGTTGTGAGGAACAAAGTGTGGGTATAAATTGCTAGAATACACTCCGTAAGTTTGATGAAAATCCAGTAACGCAGTTACTCGGGAAATTACAAAAATGTTCGAAAAAACCGTTATTTTCGACACATTTTGATTTTTATCTCTGTTTAATGAACTGTCAGAGGAACATTTACTGAGAACAATTTTTAATTAATTATTCAAAAACATCCTGTGAGTTAGGTGAAAATCGTTGAAGACGCTTCGCCAAAAAGCGTAATAAACCTATTTTTGCTCTTTAGGCCTGTTAGACCGGGCACAAATAACGAACGAGTTAACTCGGTTTGTATACACGGTCTATTATGATTGGGTTGATACAAGAATATAGATGCAAGATTAATAGTTGGCGTACAGACGCAAGAATAATGTTCGAACCGACGCGCGCGTCACAGCAGCACCCAAAAAACACTTGGGCCAACATGACAACACTTAAATTGCCCAAGTAGAGCCACCAACACAACACCAAACTGGATGGAAATTTTCCCTTCGAGAACAACCCTTCACTGTCAAGATAAAACTAGAGGGCTAGGGTGAGCCTGAATGATTTAATTGAACTGAACTTGAAGAATACAGATTAAGAAAAAGGAAAGGGCTAGGATGGAGCAGGAGTGATTTAGGGAAGATGGCGTCACAAAGAAAGTAACAGCATGGAGTAGTCGAATACCTTCTGCTCGGCAGAACATCCTCCCCCCCTTTCTTTGTCAAGGAGGTCATTCTTCCATTGGTAGAGGGCAAAGTTTGGTTAACAGTCGAGTTTTTACCCCGGTGCTGGTCCGAACCTCAGCCACTCGGGAGACCCCATCCGGGCCAGGATGAAGCTGTGAAATGCGCCCCATGGGCCAGGATAGAGGGGGGACGTTATCTTCAGCTATGAGAACAACGTCTCCCACAGAAGCCAGTCTATGAACAGTGTTCCATTTGGAGCAGCGCTGAAGATCTAGAATGTACTCAGATTTCCATTTTTTCCAGAAATTTTGGACTAACTGATTAACAAACCGCCAGTTGGGGACAAGACGTGAGCTTCGGGTAGAATGTCCTAATGAGCTAGGGTCTGGTAACGCGAGCAAGGGTCGCTGGATTAAGAAATGGGACGGAGTGAGAGCGAGAATGTCATCTGGAGAGTTGGATTGAAACACCAGGGGCCTGCTATTGAGGACTGCTTCAATTCGTGCCTGAATAGTATCAAAGGTTTTAAGAGTAATCTTCTGATCCCGCAAGTTAACCTTCAGGAGGCGCTTGGCTGACTTCACTGCTGCCTCCCAAAGACCACCGAAGTGAGGACCTCGAGGTGGTATGAATTTTCACTCCACCCCGCGGTCAGCCAGATTATTTACAAACAAATTGGTTCCAGAATTTAGACTCGATTGCGCTTGTATTTCTCTGAGTAAATTAGACGCCCCTTGGGATTCAAGGCCGCGTGAATATCAGATAGGCCTCGTTGTTGGGACTGTCGCACAAGCGTGAGCTCAGCATCTCGAAGCTCGGCTGTTGATAAGGGGCCAACGTGAGAGCGAGAATTGAGGCAGTTGACTTTGAAGCGAAGAATCCATGCTACAATTCGCCGCATGTGGCTATAAGAACTATAGCGTTCTTCTAAGAGTGAAACAGCGCTGGAGGCTACAAGGGCATGAACTTGTTTGGCTCGAATTTCTAGCTTTACTGACTCTTGAGTTAAATCGGGGAGGACACGAGTGATGGGCCAATTGCCGCGATCTTGAATCAACCACTCAGGTCCTTGCCACCAAAGCCGGCTGTGCACGAGCTTATCTGGAAATGCTCCTCTAGAGGCAATGTCTGCAGGATTATCTGATGAGCGAACACGATACCAGAGTGATTGAGGATGTTACTCAATGTTTTAGCGACCCTGTTACCCACAAATACCTTCCAAAGTGGAGCTGGATTAGCTGTTAGCCAGGACAGTACTATTGTGCTATCTGAGCAAGCCACAATACAATTGTCTTGAATGTGTGGGAATAGGGGCCTGACTTTGTTCATAGTTTTACCCAGCAGCTCTGCAGCAAGAAGCTCGAGTCTAGGAATTGTTTCTGACTTGATTGGAGCTACTTTTGCCCTCGCCATAATTAGACTGACAGTAGTTTGCGAGCAAGAGTATGACACATGGTAAATGACCGCTGCATAAGCATCGTACAGAGGCATCCGCAAACCCAATGAGCCACTGGTGCTTGCTGTTAGAGTCTACCCAACGAGGAATGCGCAAAGAAACGAGACTAGGCATGGAATGAGCTAGTTTGGACCAGTCATGGGCAAGTGAAGTAGGAATAGGGTCGTTCCAATTAACTTTTGAATGACAGACTTCACGTTGAATGAATCGAGCTTGAACTGAGATTGGCATGACCCAACCGGCTGGATCGTAAATTCGACCAATTTGGCTAGCGAGGTCCCTCTTTGTGTAAACGTTTGGAGTAGTTGGGACTTTGAAAAAGAATGAGTCCGAGATAGGGTTCCACGCTATGCCCAGCATCTTAAGGGCTTTGTCCTCTTCAGAACTGATATTAACAGAGTCTGAGAGTGGTAAGCGGTGCTCGGTTGGAATATTTTGAAGCAAGAGTGGATCATTGGATGCCCATTTTCTGAGCTCCAATTGAGCAGAAGCAAGTAGAGAAATGAGCTGATCACGGCACTTAATAGCCTCCCCCACGGTTTCTCCCCCACCGTGGAC
Organism: Pachypeltis micranthus; assembly: GCA_020466155.1. NCBI lineage: Eukaryota > Metazoa > Arthropoda > Insecta > Hemiptera > Miridae > Pachypeltis > Pachypeltis micranthus. The sequence continues at coordinate 44,411,863 of CM035768.1, forward strand.
GTCATCCACATATGTACCCTGACGTAAGATTTGAGAACCAAGCGGAAAATCTTGCTCCCGCTGGTCAGCTAGATGCTGAAGAACTCGATTGGCTAGGAAAGGGGCAGAGGCTGTGCCATACGTTACAGTACAAAGGGCGTAGTCTTGGATGGGCTCAGAAGGGGACTCACGCCAGACCAATCGAAGCATGTCCTGATCCTCAGGTGGGTGGTTTATTTGCCGGAACATCTGACGGATGTCAGCAATGAATACAAGCTTGAATGATCTAAATTTAGTGATCATGTCACTGATGTCAGATTGAAGCTTGGGTCCTACAAGCAGGATTTCATTGAGTGACCTCGCATTGGAGGTACGCTGTGATGCATTGAATACAACCCGAATTTTGTCAGGGGGATCATCTGAGCGGTGAACAGCATGATGAGGTACATAATAATGAGGAGTATCAATGGTAGGTTTGGGTACAGGGCGCATATGACCAAGCACGAGATACTCGTGCATAAATGCAGAATAAGATTGAGCTAGACTTGGATTTTTGGCAAGCTTGGATTCTAGACGATAAGGCTTGACTGGGGGTGGCTTGAATGGAAGAATTGAACATGACTCTCATTGGAGTAACAGGGTCCCCTCTGAATGTGCAAGAGTTTGATGCTAGACTGGAAGCATTGAACATGACTCTCATTGAAGTAACAGGGTCCCCTCTGAATGTGCAAGAGTGGGAGGATGTTCTGCGGTTTCAGGTGGTTCACGAAGCGCGGCACTAGCCCGAATCGACCATCTACGCACTTGGTTGTATATAATCAAATCTTCGGGCGAGAGATTGTCGCGCACGGCTGGATCCAGATGATTTTGAATGATTGAGCCATGAGGAGTATCTGGCAAGGATATGACGCACGAATAATAACTCGGAGGTTCGACGAACGAAGAAGCGAGAATCAACGAGAAGTTGATTGCTGGAAGTTACTCAGCCAACCAACAGAATCCCGGGTTTCGGCACCATTGTTAGACCGGGCACAAATAACGAACGAGTTAACTCGGTTTGTATACACGGTCTATTATGATTGGGTTGATACAAGAATATAGATGCAAGATTAATAGTTGGCGTACAGACGCAAGAATAATGTTCGAACCGACGCGCGCGTCACAGCAGCACCCAAAAAACACTTGGGCCAACATGACAACACTTAAATTGCCCAAGTAGAGCCACCAACACAACACCAAACTGGATGGAAATTTTCCCTTCGAGAACAACCCTTCACTGTCAAGATAAAACTAGAGGGCTAGGGTGAGCCTGAATGATTTAATTGAACTGAACTTGAAGAATACAGATTAAGAAAAAGGAAAGGGCTAGGATGGAGCAGGAGTGATTTAGGGAAGATGGCGTCACAAAGAAAGTAACAGCATGGAGTAGTCGAATACCTTCTGCTCGGCAGAACAAGGCCTATATCTCCGTTTACCGTATTTTCATGGAGATATTAAAACCCAAGATTTTGGTACGTTTTCGTCCCCCGCTCTTCTTTTCCATCGTTGGAAATCGCCCATAACCTTATTTTTCGCGTCTACAAAAAATAACGAACAAAACGAAAAAAGAACCAGCTCAATCAGCTCACAAACCCCACAAATCTAACTACAGACACACACTTTTTTCTTTTTTTTCTTGGTTTTTTCGGAAGCTCGGCGTAAATGGGACCATGACACCCAAAAAGAAGTACACAAGCAAATTCTCAAATGATTCCATGCTTAATACTACTTAAATAGCATAGCGTGTACTAAACTCACATCCATTTGGAAGTAATCACAGACTTTGGCTGAAGGTCAACCAGCTGATAACCTGGATTATAAGTTTCAGTGGATTTAAGAGAGTCGCAAAGGGGGAAAGTGAATATAATGAAAGTAAGAAACTGTCTTAAAGGGCAGATGGTACTGACCCCAAGTGATTGTACGCCACAATTTGAAGCTCAACATCCCGTTTCAAATCCTATCTCGAATTAGAACCACTATAGCTATTATGTGTTCCTTCATGAATCAAATACACAACACAAACGCTTTGCATTAATTAGTCAATTGAATGCTTCGAAGTAGTACCTTCAAGTTACATATCTACTCAACTATGAATTTCAACAAATCAAAAATTATAGTAGCCCTTTAAGTATGATCTCTTCCATAAATATTTTGCTGTTTTCTATTACTTATTACTGGTACACATGGATATAATTTTAAAACTTTCTAGATGGAACTTCGTGAAGCCAACAAAAAAATGCAATCCATGGGTGGTCAAAGCGCGTCCAATGAAGCCCATCGAAAGGAAAATGAACAATTAAGGAAGGCACTCGATGATGCCCGCCACCAGGCTGAAGAGTTGATGAAGAGAATGGAAGAGCAGAGGAGAGTTACTGAGGCACGAACGAAAGATCTAGATGAAAAAGAAAGAGGCCTGATCGATCTAGAAATGAAATTAAAGAAGAGAAAAGAGCAAATAGACACATCAAAGGTATGCTAACATTATTGGTATAGACACATCTTTTTATGGTCCCGTATGGCTAAGACAGGTGACGTACACCCTCAGGGCATTTGACTAACCATTGGGCTTTTATATTTAACCACTCGTAAATCTTCTACTTATGATAGGAACCAACAGCCCTTGAACGTTTTAGACATACATGCTTTATATTTTGATTGAAACTCATGTTTATTGTGGAAGCATTTCTGCTGAATAATAATCATATAGCACTGTATCAACATTTTATCTCTGAACACAAACCACCATAAACTGTAAATGTGACTTGACTTCGCTGTTAGTAGTGGTGGCATTGCCAACATTGATGAGGTCTTTAGAAGGCCAGAACCATATGGATTAGACAGGTGATGCACACCCTTCACATCATTTGACTATCCAGTATCCATTAGACTTTTAAAGCAAAACGCAAACAGGTACATAAATATACACAGTTTCTTCATCAGTACAGTTTGGTTTCCAAACCTGTTATAAAAAGTGAAGCAACATTGAAACAGAATAACTCTTTGGCACATTGTCATTAAAAACCCAAATTTTTTTTTTGGGCCGATTACTATACTTTCCTTCCCTTCGGGTAGCGGAAAGTAAAAATGACTCAGATAGTTGATTTCAGCTAGGGCAGTGGCCTAACATCATGAATATATCAAGAGTGAGATCATAAAGTACACCACGAATGCTAACGTATCCCTCATAGAAGGTTCAATTTGTCATGTATTGCAGTAATATATGACCTCCTCTTTGACAAAGGTGTTTAGAGGAGGGGGGAGGCTCAAGAGTGAATCCATCTAAGAAATGGTATGGTGTGTCATGCATACCACCTGTAATGTTAACTTGACACACAGTTAGCACTATCTAGGTGTAGACCCACCAAACTGTCCTTAGTTTCAGGTACTGGGGTTTTCTATTGGCACGTAGACTATAGCAGAGCTACTACAAAGAGATAGACTGAGAGAAAGTACCTTCTCCAATCAGAAATTGTAACCAATCCATAGCTATACACAAACATGTCTACCTTCAACAATGTCCATATGGAAAAGATAATTTCTAAATCGTATAATTATCCACTGTGTACTATTTATCCCATAAAACTATACCGATGAACAGAGAGCAATGAATGATACAAGTGTTTGCATTAGTATTATTTATCCCTCTCAAACTCGTTCTAGACTGGAGGACCTGGTGATGCCCAGATTCAATCGTTGATGCAAGAAGTAGAACAGCATAAAGAGGCTGCTAAGCATTCACAGGAAGAAGCTGAGCGCTTATTACAAGTAATGCAGATGACGCAAGAAGAGCAAAATCAGAAAGATAAAGTCATCAAAGATTTGCAAGAGTGAGTACTTAGAATTGTTGCACTGCATAAATAAATACAAGTTCTCTGTAGTTCAATCTATTAACTACAGATTAGTCACCATCATATTGCTGGATGTAGATGCAGTATCAACTTCTAAGCTTTTTTGGTGTGTTCATTAAAAAAAAAAAAATGTACGTCACACATTTAGCATGGTAGAATAAAACTTAACCATAAAATATTTGTCTCTTTTTTAGCGCATTGAAAAATGCACAAGCCAAACTCAAATCACTACAAACTGCCAATGCACAAAGGGAACAAGCTCGAAAGGCTGAGGAAGTGAGTTCTTCAACACTCAAGTTCCCAATTAGTAAAATAGGAACAATTAATCATTGCTTAGGAATAATAACTAATTAGTCGTTACTAATTACTTTTAAGAATATTTACCAAACATTCTAGGCTGCTCACTTTGTCATTGCCAGCAAATCACCTTCTCCTTCCGGCTGTCAGCTTATTGAAATAACAAAACTCATTTGAAAGAGCAAATTTACTCAATCCATTTTGTGGTAGCTACTGAGCGTTCCACGCTTCCTCTCTACTGAATCGTTTAACACCTCTCTCTCACTCTCTCTCTCCGTTTCTCTTTCTATTTCTCTCTTTTTCTCTTTCTCATCTCTGCGGCATGTGCTCAAATGGGGCCATTGAAGGGCTATTGAGTGGAAAAACTCAAATTTCAGTTCTTCTGATCATGGAATTTAGATCAATGGCTTTACCTAGAAGTATTTGTGGCTAAACGGGTTCATGGAGGAGTATTTGTGCCTTTGTCAAAGGACAGAGGGACATCTTGTAATCTTCACAGTGGGAGCTCGTCCCCACAACTGAGTTGATCGGATTAATTTTTAATCGCCATTTTGTTCACCAAGTTGGTGAATATACATTTGTTGGACGCCAGGTAGACTGGCAGCATAAACGAAACCGACAGAAAACAGCCATGAAAAGTCACGAGAACCCAGTGAAGAGATATTGTGACAGTAGATACGGCACAGGAATGACATGAGGTCATTTCCTTGAAGCACCTATGCTTTTATTGCTCCAATGTTTATTGCTCCTTTTTAAGAGTGTAAAGGATGAGTAGTAGCAATGATCTTTTTGACGTTCATTTGTAAATCTCTCTCAGTAAAAACAACAAAATTGAAGGTGATCCCGCGTGTCTTTCCTTTCATCTTAGATTTCTATTGAAGCAGAAACGTTGTCAATCAGAAGGAAGCCATCACTATGAAAATACGAAACTTCAAACCAACTCCCACGAAAAAACACGAATTATAGAGAACTTAGTGGAGAACTATAACAAACGACAGAGAGCAATTTGAATTAGAATGTAAAATTATCCAGGTTCTGGAAAACTTGCCACTTACATCAACTCTTGTCAGTCACTGGAGCATTCACGTTAAATATCTGGTGCGTTGCCACACACAACTCTCCTTAGCTCTACAACAATTCACTTTGTACATGGCTTTAATTCCATTTAATCAATTATCACTCAGTTAATTTGAACTTGGTCAAACAACGCTTTACGGCAGCAGGAAGCGGTAGCGCTTACAGTTCCAGATTTTATTGTGCTGCTCGTACTCATTTCAGGACCATTATTGAGCAACTGGTACACAGATAATTAATGGGGCTGTAAACATAAATTTTTTGAAGAACGATAGTAATTACTTTTGCAGAGTTATTGGGTAAAAACGTTTAGAACTGGTAGTAAGCGAAACGGCAGTAGTTGAAATTCAGGAATTTCTGGAGTGAGCCCCATGTACCTCATGAGCGTTTTTAACACTCACCCATTAGGTATTAGATTGGACTACAATAACAATTTTTTTTAACATTCTACAAAAATTCCAGCGGAGTTTATACGGAAAAACTGCGCTAAAAACGCTATTGTTCGAAAATTTTGATAATTTATTGTGCTGCTCTCGTCATTTTTCCACGAATGGGAATTTTATGGTATAATTGTCTTATTGAGAGCTATCTATATAAAAAATTTAATCAAAATCGTTATAGCCGTTTTTGAGAAAAAAAATTGGTGTTTTGATCACTATGATGACTATAGTTAACTTTCGGTGGATTTTGCCCATACCCTTATTTTGGCGTCCCATGGTAACCTGTAGGCTAGACATCATGTTTCTGCTCATTTGGTACGGTTGTTTTCTCTAAAAACCGCGCTAAAACCGATTTCATCGAAAGTTTTGGTAATTTATTGTGCTGCTCTCATCATTTTCACATATATGGGAATTTTATGGAATAGTTGCTATATTGGGAGCTACCAATATAAAAAAATTAATAAAAATCGTTAGAGCCGTTTTTGAGAAAAAAAATATTTGGTGTTTTGATCACTATGATAACTATAGTTAAATTTCGGTGGATTTGGTTCATACCCTTATTTTGGCGTCCCATGGTAACCTGCCGGCGAGATATGAAGTTTGAGCTGATTTGATACGGTGGTTTTCTTCAAAAATCGTTCACAGACACACAGACCATTTTCCCAAATAGTGTTTTTCGGACTCAGGAGGGTCTGAAACGTAAAGATCTGAAGAAAAGTCAAAAAAAAATTTTCAGCCGATTACATAACTTTCCTTTCTACTTTGTAGAGCCAAGGAAAGTAAAAACGTATGCCTGATGAGCAGACTCATCACTCTCTCCTTCATCACTCGATCTTTAAAGTTTAATTATTACTTTTTTTGAGCAGTTAGTGTTTGTTCTGGCGGTGTTTTATGAGAAGTAATGCTTCTGTACATCGAAGTTACATTTTTAATTGGGTAATAAATACGGTACTTAATATTTGAGCTCTAGCATAAATTACATTTTCTGTTAATCTCGTTTCCACCTTCTGTTACAGGCTGGACCAGCTGGCTTCTTGAAGAGCTTTTTTTAATAGGCGTATTTTCTAATTTCAATAGTTAAATGTTCATGCGTTATGTGTATTTGTAAATAATTATGCTAGATTTTGATTGCGATGTTAATCATTTTGTGAGTTACCTTATACCAGTATTATTTGACATCATCGGTTATGTGAGTTTTTGCATTGCTTCTTCTGGATTAGTCAACTGCTGTTCTTTCTTATATATACATATATATTTAGAAATAAGCGTTGGCATTGACATACTGTTTAGCTATTTGTTGCCTTAGTGCAGTAGTTAGATCCTCCTTCTTCACGCCCATTCTAAGAGTGAGCGTACATCGAGATTATCCATCAAAATGCCTTTAGAGATGAAGTCTGTTATAAGGTATGTTAATAAATTTTTTAAATTTTAGTTTACCATAATTAATTATGCTTTTACAAGAGAGACACTGGTTCTAATGGACTGTTTACTAAATGTTATATACCACCCTTTGAGCTATTTCAAGCAAAGAATGGACTGGGTTGCTACAGACCAACCTCAGTTGCAGTACAGATCAACTTCAGTGTCTAAGGTGTTGTGGCACTCTGGAAGTAATTGGTTTCATTTCCAAATGCCATGGAGATGTCAAAAAAGAGTTTTGGCCACATTAATGGTACTGTGGTGAATCTTAAAATAGTAGTGCATCAGAGAGGAACAAAAAGTACACTCACTGTGGCAAGTAGTTTTCCTGGAGGTTACAAAGTCAGAATCCCCTTCTTGATTACTGTACAAAAGTTTGACCATTGGAAGTGAAATATCAGAAGGTGTGAAATGTGATAGAGAAGTTCTCTATATCAACTCTTGTCTTGTCTAGTGATTAATGCATCATTCAGTGCTCGCCAAAGGGTCACAGTAAAAATTAGTATCTTACTCTGAATATTGGAGTGAGAGTACATTAGCCATTGTAGAGCCTGTTGTTTGCTCTCAATAAGTTGATTGAGCTGGAGTTGAAGCTTTGGTTTAATTTCCATTACTGAACACAAAACAAATTAATGCCACTGCCAGGTCATTTCTTATCGTAAAGATGATTTAAGCCACACTAATGAGATCTTATGGGAGATGGACCTCAAGAAACTATCAAAACCAGTACGACTGAGCTCCTCCATACTCTCACCACAGAATTCTTACCTCAGCCATGTTGCAAAACCTACCCGGGTGGTTGAATTGAGCGATGCCGGTCTTCTTGAAATAAAGAGATCTTTGTAATGTTCTATAATGTAGTAAGCATACCAGTTGGTGGCCCTCTGTCTTAATGAAAGTCTCTGGGTGAAAACCTGATACAATTGGTTGGTCTGTGATGTTCCTAGAGGTCAATGATTGGGCAGAAATGACAAGGCATCACTTTCAATCAGCAGGGTAAAGCTCTCACCCTGGAATAGTTTTGATGAAATACGTTAGCAGGCAATATTCACAGTGATGCCGTATTGCCTTCCATATGCTGCTGGTGTTTCACCTTAATTGCATTATACGTCTTTTTCCCCCCTTCAAAACCATTTGATTGTTTATATCATGTCACTTATTTCCTCTCGGCTCTTGAAATTCACCTCCCCCACTATCTTATAAATGCTATTCTTAGATTTAGATTAAATTTCCTGCATTTGATCGGGTTAGGCCTGAATGAATTCTATCCCTGCTGGATCGATGGTTGCACCTACACATTTGCAAATTCAAAATCCTTGTAACCGATGCCTTCTGCTGTTAGACATTGATATAAGTTGAACTCGTTTGGCAACTATTCGGGTATCTTTGATGAACGTATGAAGGGAGAAGTGCATTTTTAGGCATTAATTAACAACACACAATAACACCAGTTACTCCATTTTTCCATTATGATAATCAGAAATAAATTCTGCTCATTCAACATGGGAGACTTAATTTAGTGCAACTATCTTACCTATGGTGGGCTTCCAAGAGAAATAAAATGTTTGGCTTAAAATGCCACTGTAAATGAGCTAATGATATATTAATTAACGTGTTTGTATGAATTTTTCCAGGTTCATGCAGCCATTACAAAAACAAGGAGACCTCGAAACGTTATTCCATTGCTTACCTCTTTACATACGTTTCATCTTTTAAACCATTTCATAAATCTACTGCGTACATGCATATCCATTTTACTTGTAACTCGTTATGCATTGAGCCACAAAAATGTGTATTCTAGTATTGATTCTGAGGCATTGTGTTCATGAGAATATATATTAAGGCTTAAATTCACATCAATGAATATGCTTGGTGCTGAATAAAGCAATAACTAAGTTCGGTGTTACATTTGATATTAATTTTTGTCTAAGTGAATGAAACTCATAGGTATATAGGGTCTCTGAGGATATTTACTGATTGTTGACAATAAAAAGTGGAGAAAACCCAATATGCAGTTTTACAACAAGCAAGATGAATGTACACATCCTGTTATTAAAAATGAAATATTTTAAACAGACATATCTATTATTGTTAAGAAATTTGTGTATTAGTGACCTTATGTTTGGTATCATAAGGGCTGCTTCATCAGACGCTATGAACTTTTGAAGGTTGAAAATTCAAATTGCTTATTTATTAAAAATTGTAAAATGTGATAGGAACACCTTATTTGTTACGACAATGAGTATGAGAGCAAAGAACTTGCCTCATGTTCAGACGTAAGGGATACGCTGGTAGATATTTCCAAAGCAGCTTTTAGACCATTTTAATTGGAGTATTCTTCGCTCATTCTTCTCTATTTTGAACGATTTCATTGAAAACACTTGATGGCAAATTGACATCAAATGGGGAAGGAGATTCCACACGCTCAGTTCAGTATATAGAACGAATCATTGTGGCCCTTGTGCTCTCCACTGGTGTGTCTTGATTGATATTTTTTGAAACACAATCAAGAATTTTCTTCGTTTAAAAAATTATTTTGAGATAAAATTGTCAGTTACCTTCGATGAGCACGGTGTCCACAAATAAGGCTAACAGCTGAGGTCATATAGTTGTCAAAAAAATACTGTTCAGTGGTTGGATACAGAATGTTTTTATCCACACTACTGCTAAAGTACTGTTGTTGCTAATCCATGTAAGGGATTGGGAGCTGTGACATGTTGAGCAATAATTGGCTGAAATAATAGGAAAAATATAACACTGCTCAAACCAAAGACGTTTTCAGCGCCTTATGTGTAAAGAGGTATACCAGTAGCTGCTCATCTTCCAGTGTTCATTATTCAAGCCTGTGTGAGATATCATTCTCTTCAGATATTATGGAATTTTTAACAGTGACCTAAAATATTGTCTTTTCCAGGGGTAAAAGTATGTTAACGCTAAAAGCGCACATAATTTCCTTAAAACTCAATTTTTAAATCCAGCAAGACAATGTGATAATAACTTCACTGCCTCAAACAGAGAATCAGAAGTTAACTATTAGACATTTTTGGCTGATTTCAATACTGTATCAAGTTAAATCATATTTAGGTCACATATTCAATCTCAAGGGATATAAACGAAATTTAAAATACGGTGGTTTTAAATGTCTGGTCAAAATTCCTTATTCATTTTTTTTTATTGCTGTGAAACTCTTATCTTCGCCCCTGATTCAAAGTGGTAGACAAATCGTCATAACTCTGTTTTATTACCTTAACCCATTCAGCGCGGGCCACAAAATGGGGTACAACCTCCCATCCTGAAGTAGTTTTTGTGACATGTCTCAAAAAGAGGGACGTGGTAATATTACTACACCCGTACAGCATGCAACCCCCGCTGTAGTAGTATTACCACACCCGCACTGAATGGGTTAGCTATAAAAGAGTTCTTCCAGTTTCTTTAGTAGTATTTGGCCATACTCAACACATGCAATGAGACAGTGTGCCAAAGAATTTCGCAACTCAACAAAACCAGATGGGGTTGGGACGTTAAAGCACATGTCAATATGTCAATAAATCCACGATTCACTTGTTTTTCTTCTTTTTATTCAATTGATGAAATATTAATATTTTGCCTGAGCTTCCACCAACCCAAATTAATAATGTTCAGATACTTAATGCCCCAGATGTCTATACATTTTTCCTCATAAGCACTGTTCACACCAAGTTTATTTATAAAAAATGAATAACACTAAATAACTGGACACTTAATTCAATGCTGACAATAACGAAAATACATAATGTAACCAACAGCAGAGAATAGTACAATTTAGAATTTAACTGCACTGATAGGCACGAGGGCCATCAATGAACTAGATTTTTTACTCATTCCACACTTGCGGCATAAAGTAAAATTACTTACAAAACCCGCATAAAAAGCCACTGATTCAGTTAGTAGATTGATTTCCATGACATGTTTCTACAATCTCTAAGAATCACACTTCGAATCTTGTATAAGTATACACCTTGGACTTTCGACCTTCGGGGTCGATTTTCAGTTATCGACCACTGCTAATTTTGAATCTAGCAGCTTTGAACTGGCAAACAAAACGCTTCTCGTCGCATTTTGATAATTGATATTCAAATCTTCTCTAAGAGAGAAAAAAAAGCTTACTCCCTGAAGTTTAATATCATGAAAATTGATTAAAAAATAAAGTCCCCGAAGGGTTTAATCCTCTGATTTGAGTTGGTATTTTTGAACTCATTTAATTTACTTATTTGGAGGAACCGCCAAGTGTCTCCCTCTGGATTTTAATTAATTCATTCATGGTTATGGATTCTTAGTGGCTTCGTAATAACTCGATTCCATGAACCTCTCATTGATGGTTTAGCTTATATATTCTAAGTAAGCCATGTTGGAAGGAATCAGCTTTATTCTCAGGGTGCAAGTTACGCTTTCTAACAGTTCGCTGGTCTTATAATCAAGGTAAAAGAAAAGGCCTTGTGTAGTAAGATTACATCAATCACGCAGCCAATAAATAGTTAGTGAAGAAACGTGAGGTTTCTCACCCACCTCACAACTTTTACTGATATCTTTTCAATGTCACTTGAAACTATTTTACTTGCTGTTTGAGTTTCAATAGAACCAACGACCAAAATGCAAACAAAACGACTGCATTATAAAAGTTCTTTCCATTTTTAACCACTCTTAAGACTATAGTATTTTCTGCCTGGCAACATGTTCATTCATTAACCCTTTCCCATTAGGTACAGCTAAGGTAACGAACAGCAGTTAATTACGACTCTGTTGAGCAAACTATTTGACAAAAGGTCGCAAGACAAGAAAGAGTAAATATGATGGAGGGAGAAGCTGGCAAACAAGAAGAAGATGAAATATTCAGTATACTGTTTGATGTCCCTGTTGGGAGCTAATAGTCATCACTACTCACCATTTTCCTCAATGCCATTTGCAATTATCACATTTGCTTAGCAAGTAAGTCAGGGGATGAAGCTGTTGTATTTGACCAATGTGCATGTTAAACTGATCAACCACCACTGATCTATGAAATCATGCGTGTACATAACAAATGTTACTAGTTAAATGCAAATATGTGATGAATAAAGTTTCATTTAGTTGCAGCCTTGCTAAATCATCTACTTTGATTAATAGAATAACACATTTGTCAACAACTCAATTTAATGTTCATGCAATAAAAATTGAAATAGTTATGCACATGGATAGTGTGTAAGTTTCGAACCAGATCGCAATAGGTTAGAAAACCTACATGAAGTTAGTATCAGTTCACTTCAACAAATCAACGTACCTGTAATGTATTAATGCCGCTTTAAGCAAACATTGCGAAGCAAATTTATACCCTGACAAGTTTTTTCACTGCCATTCACTGCCAACGCTTACGTTTATGATCAACCTTTTCGCGAATTTTTGTAGAACATGAGTAATACCGTTTCACCAATCAACATCCCCCTTGCAACACATAAAGTTAATAAAATATTAAATCATAAGAAGAGGGCGTTACGTACAGTATATTTCGAATAGTTGGGTACCCATGCAGTGCCTTTGTCTAAATGTGTTGTTATGTTTTGCTTTACATTTGCTTTTTTATTGTACGTATATGTAAACAAAGAAGTACATGGACTGCTGTTTATTCATTTCTTTGTCACTCACTAAATACTGATGAAGAATAACAGTGAAAACTGTCATGTTGATTATTCTCAATGAGAGTTCCACCAGCTTCTATTTTGCGAGGCAACCCTTTTGACTGCATATATTGCTAGTGTTAGTTGCTTGCACTTTTTCACAGATACGAGATGAGTGTGTTCCTTCGCTTGTTTTACTTCATTTTTGAATGATTAGGATACGTTCACTACAATTTATTTGTCAACAGTAGATTAACGTTTTTTGCAATAAGCACACTCATGCATTTCATATTCCATTTTTTACAATTAGCAAATAGGCATTATCTTACTTTTCTAACAACCGTCCTCGTTTGCTTTAGAAACCCCTGAGTTAAATCCTGGTTTGAGGGCTGTGACGTCACAGGTGGTGATAAATGATGAATTAGGTCTTGCTAGATATGGCAAAATCAAGAAATTCCATTGGACAAAGACGCGAGGATTGTAAATGAAAGCGAAACATTACGTTGTGTTCTCCTTGTCAATGACAATTCCAGAATATCAATGTGGTGTTAGAAGAGGGGGGGGGGTCCAGGGTTCGTACATACAATTAGCCCATGTGCCAAGAATCGAAAAATAGCAACAAAAAGTGGTGATATTTACAAGCAAATAACCAAAAGAAAATGAAAGAAGCAATGCGTCAAGTGGTTGATCAATGTCTTTTCAAATTTCAAGTGGAAAAAATTGATAATGAATATGTATCCCCCTCTGATATCCCAGCCCATCTACTCGGATTCATCCAAACCCTGCGTTATAGCATAGCCACCAAGGTTATTATAGCAAACCTAGGCATTGTAGTTCGGAAAATTGAGAATAAGATTGTCAAGAATAGGATCAAATATAAGGTCTCTAGAACAGAAACTAATACTGACCATTGTTCAAGCAATAATTTGAGTAGAATGAAATTTACAGAAATGAATTATGTGTGTAAATTACAAGTTTACTAAACGAAATTAAGAACAAAAGAGGAAAATGACGAAAGGTGATATGTCATACTTATTTTATGTCTGGATCATTACAGCCAGTGTGCTGAGTAAGACACCATTTTGTGTTAGGCATACAAATGATGTGCCAGGCCTTCAAAATAAATAACGTAGTGCTGCCCACTGTCTCTGGAGAAATGAAATGACCAGTTTTATTTTACTTCCAAAAGTATGGCATTGATATCCACTGCCATGAAGTGTCTTAGTAGCAAACTTTGGCTTCTACACAATTTAACTCTAGACTGATATAAAAATGAAAAAAAAATCCAATGAGTGTTTCCTTTCGGGAAGTACTGAGCTGCATGTAAGTATGAAAAATTAATTATTACTGGTCATTAACAAAAAGGCATTTTTAGCATGCCATACAAGCTTAACAGCTACTGAAGAATCCATTAAAGAGATCTTCGAAATCTATTGAACACTCAATTTGAATATACACCCTTCTCAGTATGAGAAACAACTCTGAGGAAGCCAATCTAAGAAGCCAATCTAGTTTGCATTGAAATTAAAGTTGGCACTGTGGTATGGTTAACTCTATATCATGCTAGAACCTGCACTGCATTTACCTCATTGATCAGGGCCATTCCCCTAAGCCTCAGGAATATCATTATGCAGAGACACTGCAGCACATTTTTTTTCACAAGCGATGTTCACCTTGTAAGTGGGCACTTCTGATGGGAATTCGAAATCTGAACGCCTGAACTGAGATACTAGTTTCTAGGTTCAGCCCTCTATTCAGCCATCATTTAATTCTGCACCAATGTAGGCAGATGTAGTACTATATTTCGTTCTAGAAATTTCAAATTCAATTTAACCTCCAATGATGTAAGTTCAAAATTTCTGAACAAATCAGATATCAATTTCAACCTGTTGCAACGAATAGACGTTTCATATAATACATTTCTAGAAGGATTTATTGGAACTGCCCCATCAATTAAGAGATACATGCAAAGTTGAATCTTCTATGTCAAGCCGCACACACTGGCTATTGCGTTAAAACTACTATGCACATTTCCTTCCGTCCTTCCTGACCCCACATGCAGTATCTTGAAACGTAATAACTTAACCCTCCCTTATTTTGTTCCAAATGTGTATTCTTGCAGCACATCATGATAAACAGTATGTGTTACACGAGCAGTTCAGAATGCTAAAATATTCTACAGATAGTGATAAAAAAATAAAGAGAAAACAGCTTTCAAAGAAGTTTGTTCTAAGACTAGTGAGTTTCGTTATTCTCTAATTGAAACTTCAGAAATAACGATGAAAAACTGCTTCATTTCCCAATGACTAAACATAAAATGGTTGCTGGTTGTCTTCCCATAAGCCTCTTGAAACGTGAGCGTTGTAGTTAAGAGAAACTTGGTTACTTAAAAGATCACTGGTTCCGGCTTCCACATTGAAACTTGTGCACACAGGGGTGTTCATGTCGTCACAATATAATAGAGCTTTTCCCCTTAGCCAACTCGTAACTAGGAGATTCCTAAATTTTGTGCGAATCATTTGTGTTCAATCATCGATGTGTATGAAAGCTTGTAACTCATACAATCATAGCGTGAGAACAGCCTCCCATAATCTAAAATGACACTGTTCCAAAGCAGTTTCGTGCAATTTAGCATGAGAAACTAAGATGGTATCTAATAGGAGTAGATAATTTTATAATTGTAAGTACTGGAAGCATTTTTCTGAATAAGAAATAATTAAAATACATTATCACACAGCATGGGAGGGTTTCAGAAAATGATGAACTGTCAACAATTCAACATTGGCCTACCTAAATGTAACTAGCACCATACCTATATTTAGAGCTGAAGATTGTAACCAAGTCGCTAATATTTCCAGTTGGAAGAAATGTATGTCGACTTCTCCTAATTTTATTTTTTTGCAATTACAAATAAGGTGATGTGTGAGTTAACCTTTTGAAAACGTTGAGATTCATAAGTGGAAGCTCCTTAACTCTGTTGAAAAGTTTTATTAAGTGCTACAATCATTGCATAATTGTCTAAATCCACTGTTAAAACATTGTTGAATCAAATTATGAATATATTATCAATAAATAAGCTTTAATGAAACTGTGAATAGGACTTATTAATATAACTATGTGGTGTTATTTATGTTGATTGTAATCAGACATGTTTATATGTAGTGTCTTGAACATATGTATGTATCTAGTAATATTTAAATTAAAATGGGAGCTTGCAGTCCAGAAAAATGTATAAGAGGCACGAAAAGATGTGTATTAATCTGCTTAAAAAGTCAAGTTGGGTTCACGACCCTGATATCATTGATGACTTTCAGCAACTGTCATCCCATTACGCACAGCATTTTCATCATGGGAAAACAAGTTGCAATAAATTTACTTTGACGTTATAGTTCTGATTTGAATTCAATAACAGTGTAGCTCGATTTTGTGTTCAATGTTACAGAGCTTTTTGGAGTTTGAAAATTAATTGTGTCCTCATTGTTAACTGACATGAACTCTGTTGTAAGCACAACTGGTACAGAAAAGGTTTGTGTGAGTATTCTAACTCTATTGTGAACAGTTCAAAGCTTCAACATGTTGCCTCTGTCACACATACTTTATTTTTACTTGTATGGGCAATAGATGATGTGCCTAACTCAAACTAGACACAATAAAGATGTGAGTGGCTCATTCATGTCTACTGTCCCCATCCTTTGACGTCGATACCTGTTACGTTTACTAAACACCTTATTTTGCAAGCTTCATTCTAATCATTAATGACCTCCATTTTCATAAGGCTAAATACAGTTGCAAATATTTTATGTGGACACAAAAAACAAATGGCAGTCACAAAAAAGACTGAGAACTTTATTTAATTCAAGATGTGTCATACTCCCAACAATCAACGCATGGATTAAATACGAATGATTTAGCGTAGACGCGTACTTCAACATCCCTCCCGAATTAGTAATTTTTGAACCCCAATTTATAATAAGTTTATCTCAACACCAACAACCCCTAGCTTCTCTTGGAGTAGTTGTTGATCTTACACTTCCAAGAGGCTTGATGAGAACGTCGGCAAGTTGGTTCACTGAGTCCACTTTCTCAACATCATCATACTTGCTTTAAAATGCTCAACCATCTCATCTGCGTTCACTTTAACTTTGAACACTCATTTGGTACGAATGGGTCTCTTTCCTGCAGGTAGTTGCCAAGTATTATTGGCATCTAATGAATCAATTTCATTTTGAATCTCCGTTTTTCCAATGTTCTTTGTTTTTACTATGCACAGCTTCCCAATAACTCTTTGGTTCACTTAATTTTAGAATTTCATTTTTGCCAAACATTACTGTTGTGTCAAAACCATACCTTTAAGGTGGCCTACGAGTTTTACGATCTCTTAGTACTCGATCGAAACCTTCATTATTTTGATCATACCAATTTTCATGCCCCCCCCCCCTCTTCTGGGTCTTCTGAGGTGGTTGGTCGCATTTTATGGCTCATATGATTTTTGAACAGTTCTTCATCAAACATTACGTCCCTAGACCTTATCAACTTTACCTTACTAGGGAACCAAATTCTATATCCATCATTTTCATCATAACCTTTCAAAATACATTTTACATCAAAATTGCTCCTTTTTTTATATCAAGCTTTTTCCCAACCCACAATTTATAAGGGGATATTCCCTCAACACGAGAACACCAGTTCTGTTGATAATATACATAGTAATATTTATCACTTCAACGAATGAACCGTGTGGTAGATTTCCATGGGCATGCATCAGCTTTCAGGCTGCTTCAACAATTGTTCTATGGTCCCGCTCATAGCACTCATTTTGCTCAGAAGTGTACTGCACTGTGAGCCTTTTATGTAAAAAACCCCCTCACTGCTCCACAATCGAATACACCACCATTGTACTCAAAATTTCTTTTGCTTAACGAGGCTTAATACTTTTGCTTCAGAAATATATTGTTTCAATTTTCCAAAAACTTCACATTTGAGTTTCATGCAGTAAACGTTACGATATTTAGTGTAGGTATCTTCAAAACAAACGTAATACCTAAGTAAACCCATCGACTTCAGGAATGGTCCTCCTACATGAAACGATCTCACCTGGGGGGTTGATTTTAGTCGAGTTCCAAACTTACGCCGATGAGCTTTGCCACACATGCATGCTTCACAAAACTCATCATTTTCTTTGATCTCGATTCCGAGTTCAGCGTTCACAACTTTCTTCACGTGTTTCATGTTCTGATGTGCCATTATCCCATGACATGTTTCGGCTAGGTTCATCCTGCCAAGTGAACAGACATTCAAAAAAATTGTTGGCATCAAGTTCATATAACCTTGTATCCCGAGACTGATTTTGCTTCATAATTATCTCATGGCAATTCGCAACTTTCAGCATACGAGAAAAATTTTCTGTCAGCAACTTTGTCTTGTGCAGACAGAGTGGGAAAAAAAATGTTCATTACATCTGCAGGAAACCAAACGTCAGACAACGTGACTTCCCTTTTGAAACCATTCATTGTAGCCTCTACTACAGAGCTAAGCTTAGCTTTAGCCTCCACAGCGTCCCTGTTGACTATTCTCCCATTACGTTCAACTGAACAATTTTCCGATGAAATACAAAATTCTTTAGTATGAGTTATATGCCTAAACTGGGTGCTTGTGTCTTATAGAATTTTTAACATCGTAAGTATGATCTACATAAGTTATTTCCACTTTACATACTATAGCCGACAGACGTGTTTAGATTTTCCACAATAACAAAAAGCAATTAATTCTAATGAAATAAAATAATGAAAACAGGAATGTACTTAAATGTAGTAATCACCTTTCTCTATAAAATCTCATTGAATTGGCGATAGCACATCTACAGTGGTAGATGTGGCATTATCAACCAACAGATCAATGATCTAATATAGTCACAGGTTGTTTCATCTCTTAGTGACTGTGCCTTAATCCTCTGACAGAAATCCATATAGGATGCTACATCAATCATATTTATAAGCTAATCATGCAGGTATGGTGTGATGTGGGAGCCAAAGTACTTGCTCACCAGGCAGTATTTTGTCTATAGGTAATTTCTCTTCCCACCACAATACAACAGAAATGAGTATGAGTATATGCTGCTGTATAAGGAGATACTATTACTGTGCTAGTGTAGGGAGGTTTGGCACTGCAAATCCTGTGCCTTACAAATTTAGCTTAGTCTCTGGTTTACTGTCTGATCTAACAATCCACTTTCGTAGCAAGTGACAAAGAGGGGTTAGCTGTGATCAAGTTTTTTTACAGTAATAACCTTCTTATCCAATTGAGCAACACCGTCGCAGGCTTGCTTGGAAACAGTCAGGGTTTGACTGCTCATTCAACAACTGTCACTCAATATTAAAGAAACTAAGGAGCAGAATGCGATTTTTGTTTCCTCCAGTCGGGAAGTACAAGACAGAAGAATATTTAATGAAAAGGAGTGGAATGAAGTCGTCAACTTTTGTAAGGGATGTCTAATGGTCCTACCTGTCTCTTCCATTTGATGTGGATTACATCTTGCTGTTGATCAGTACGACTTGCTCTAGTAAAGCTAGGTTATTACGTTAGGAGGTTGTTGCAGAGTTCAGCCCATATTGGGAGAAGTTCCCTTTTCACTCTCCACTTTTCCAGCATGCACTCAACAGGGTAAGTCAACAGGTTCAGTGATCACTTTTAGTGCCCCAAGTCTTCCACAGATGAGTAGTTCACTGAGACGTCACTCAACTCTTTTAATTGACTGTAAGCTTAGTCTCACACACAATAAAGCAGAAGACAATCACTCCTTGTATGTGAGAATGGTGTCTCTATAATACACCCTGTAAGTGGTGTTACTAATAGTTCTATAAGGCAAGCCTGATGAGGGTTGGGCCTTTAATAGACTGAGGGTGTTGGTGAAATGCCACCTTTCTCCATAAACTATGCTTAGGTACTTGACACGCCTCTCTAAAAGGAGCCTGTAGCTAGCAACACGATAGATGGCTGATGATCCAGTTTGCTCTTTGCTAATTGTAGCTAGACAAAATAAGCAAAATAAGTTATGGCCTCGATCTGGTGAACCAACTGCACATTGGTCAGCTGTTGCATAGTTCACATAGGAATATGGCTATCAGTTATATCCATGAGTATTGCAATAAAACTATCAACAAAATGACTAATAGTCAAGCGTCGTGTAAGGCGCTGAAGACCTACTGCATAATGTCAAAACTGGTGTGGGAGGATGCAGGATGCAGCTTAAATCCTTAGCAGACTCTAATACAGATAACGTTTATTGGATTCCTGGGCATAAAGGAATCACTGGAAATGACAGGGTGGACCATCTACCTTGACTTGATTCGTCTACTGTACCTATAGGACCATCACCCCACTGTGGGACTTCTCAGTCACTAGTCAAGAGAACTGTGAGAGAATACACCAGAAGAATGCATCAGACAGTATGGAATGCTGCTGGACTGAGGCACTCCAAACGCTTCATCTCAGGGCATACACAAGAGACAAGACTGAGCCTTCTGAGGGTGGAGAGGAAGGACCTAAGGCGGATTGTGGAGATCATCACAGGGTACTGCAAAATGAACAAACCAATGTATGTTATGGGCATAGTCGACACTCCTCAGTGCAAAGGGTGTGGTACAGATGAGACTCCCTACAGTGTCCTGTCCCAGTACCAGAGACTTGAGAGGGAGCGATTTCTGGTCTTTAGTACTACTTCTCCTAGGGTAGGCATCAAAGACGAGTCTTGCAGGAGTCAGAGAGCTATCCCAGGGCCACCCTTCCTCAATCCTTCATTGTACAGACATGTCTGCACTCCTTCCTACGTGCAATAGTCCATTGTGTCAGATAACTTCTTTTTTCGTTCGTTTTTATTAAACGAGTTACAAAATGAAACCTACCATTAGATAGTTGGAACAGCGCTGAACATCAGCACATGGCTGAGCTTTCAACAAGGGTAAAGTGCAGTTAGGATCAATAGATTATTAAAAGTCTACGTAAGGAATAATAACGAATATAGTCATAAACACATAGGTGAAAGATAACTTCTGAGAAGCAAGTATTGGTTGAAGGAATTCCCCAACCTTTTTGTTGTTGACGAGCACTGGCTTTAGTAGGTAGTCAAATGGTCCTCTAACGGCAATGACAACTGCTACGACATACTTCCCTGTTGTAAAAGTTAACATTATCTGGCATTGATCATCCATTAATACACCCATATTGTTTACCTATAGAGCGACGATGTGATTTTCACTTTGTGGGACTTGCCCATCATTATTGAATAAGTTGAGGGGTTTCTCTAGAGGTGGCTCACTCAGTCTTCCACACCACATTATATTATATCTTTTCTGGCCATGGAGCCTTCTTTGGGTTTAAAATTGCAAGAGCCCTACCAAGGTGTCCACTCAGCCACTATTCAGAGAAACCATCATCATCGACCTCTCAGCCCTTCGGGCTACTACTGAAACTCACTAAGGAGTCACTAAGGAATTAGTTTGATAAGGCAGTTCTCAAGAATCGATTGATGCTACAGTTCCAGCTCGTAGTCACAGAGACACTACTTCTAGAATGACAGAAATACTAGCTACTTAAAAATATTGCTCATACGTCTCTGTCTCTGCTCAAAGTGACTTCATCCATGCACTATTTGAGATGAGATGAGGAATGACAAAGGAACTGTCATACTTGATTGGTATTCAATTATTTCCATCAACATAAAGAAGAAAGGTATCAATACTTACAACACAAAATCAATTTAAAAAATTCTTTATATACTTTGTGGGGAAGACACAGAACCTCACAATAAGGCACAGATCAATTAACAGTTTCACAGTACTCAGCAGTAGAATTGAAACTTCACACTTGCTGCAAGACAGTTGAGTAACGCAAATAGCAAATACTAAGCTTGAACAAGCAATGCTGTTATTGAACAGAGAGTACCAATCAAATTTCAATCAATTAACCCATCCGATGCGGGCCAGCAAACTGACCCAATGCCTCTCATGGGTACAGGCGACGTTTGAAATTCGAACTTGGCGCTTCAAGTTTTGAACATTTCAAGATTGAACGAGCCAAGCAGCTAATAGCGCTATTTATTAAGTATTTCTTAAACTAATGAAGGCAATAAGAAGTGGGCAAGACAGCAAAGACGCTGAAGGCAATTCATGTTAGTGCCAAAGATGTTTCACTAAACAGTTTTCATTTATGAACCAAGAATTCAAGAAAAGCGTGAGACAAGCATTACAAACTCCTGTTGTAACAGTAGGAGCTTTAAGTATGGTATTCTCAAAATTTTTTGTCATCTAGCACCCATTAAGTTCAGTAGTTTTAAAAAGAATGAACAAACGTTTTGATTAAAGTAGTATTACATACCAGGTGACATTACAGTTTCAATCAGTTATGAAATAGGTAGTAGTTACAGTGTCCAGCCAAATTGAGATATATTTCTTCAGCACTACTAACACTAGTTGCCATCCGCTAGTACGTGACAATGAGATTTCCAGTAATAGACCTCAATCCACCAACTGGCACCAGCATCGTGTTGGTAAGCTCGTTTTTTTACATCATGGCTAACACTCTGATATCTAACTCTTCTAAATACCCAAATTTGGAGGCAGGTTGAACTTTGAGAACAAGAAAATATTTGTAAAAATATTAAAAACAACAATGTGTTTTGTATTAACAATGGGCGTGATCAAATAATTATCACAGAAATGTTAGTCAAATCTTTTCATTGAACATTTCAATAACACCTTTTTATTTAGCCACCCAGAATTTTGACAATCGTATGGACTAAAAAGTGTGCGAGTAATAACCATTTAGTTGGGCTCTATAGGAAAACAATTTCTTTTTTTCCAAAACAGCGGGTTCCACTTCAACAATTTACCAGTTCAATAGGCATCTTACAGCTCATTATTGGTATTTATTCAGCACAATGTTATCACACCTGTAAACGATTGAAGAGTTTTAAAGTAGATTTTCAATTAAACCTTCAAGCACAACAAAGAAAAACAGAAACTTGAAACAGAAGGTTCGCTTCTATGAGATCGATAATGCTATAAATTTAAAAAACTGAGACATAGTTTTTGGAATTAAAAGATGGACCAAAGCATAAGAAAAAGTGCTATTCACTCACTCATGGTGGACATTCAAAGTGTGTTGTGGAAGGGTCTTTGAATTTTTAGTAGTGAACCACACAAAAAATCGGCTACTCAACTTCCTATATCATGAAGAGCTATGGTACAATTTTTTTGGACTCTTGAACACGTTTACCAACATTGCCTTGAATTAGTGAAACCATTATTGATGCTTCGATACGGATAAGTAGCTAAACCATGAGAGGCACATAATTATTAGCACTTTAGTGCTCTGATCAAATAACGAATTGGCTGGGAGCAATTCTTAGAGAAAAAAAAAATAGATGAAACCCCCATTGTTCAGATCACAAGTATTTCAAATCTTACGCTACAACTGGACGGATAAATTACTTCCAACTTGTTTACAGGTAAGCAGCTAAACAAGAACGAAATTGTTCTGGGGGCACTTCAGCCTTACGAGAGACACCCGAAAGTTCAAAATATGATATCATTACGTCGGGGAAACTGTTGATTATTCACACTAGTACATACCATGCTTATCAATTAAATTTGAATACGATACCCTTAAATCAAATAAATACAAAAATAAATCTCATTAAAATGTACATTTGTGTTAAAATTTGTTGGCTGAAACAGACACAAATTGTTACCAAAAGAACAGGCACATTAATTTTGGAATCCTTCAACTCACATGATTCAGATCTGCTCAAAAGTGTGTAATTTTCAATTCTTGGACGGCATCAGTTTATCACAAAATAATTAATTGCTCAAGGCACAGTCAACACAATAAAGATGCAAATATCTAAGTCAAACATGCCTTTAGTTGGACGACTGAATCAACCAACAAAACCTCTAGGAATTATCTGTCCTGGTTAGTCATCCTAAAGTAATTCCAATATAAAATTATAGTATCGTTTGAGATTAGATAATGATAGCTCCTCTTAACAACTAAGCTTAAAAAATTAAAAAACATCCATTTGGTAATGGCCGAGGGGAGATACGATTAAACGTTTCTCAGAATCTTTCCATGATTAAACCTATGATTAGCCTGCTGTTCAGGTAACAAATTAATCAGGGATCATAATGCTGTAACTAAAAGAGAGCGCCTCTTTGAGGGAATAACAAAACTGTTATAAATACTAATCATGTAGTTAAATAAGTTAAAACTGAAACAACACAACTGATCAAAAGGGTCGTACCAACTTAAGCAATGAAAAATTTATTCACAAAAGCAATTGAAACGTGTTTGATAAGCCAAACAGCCCCTCAAACTTCCTTTCAACACAACTCTTTTTTGAGCTACTAATGCTGCTGTGTTTAGGAAACAGCCCCCACGAATACTCGAGTTCTGACAATCAAACCAGTTGATATCCCTAAAATAAGCTAGCAATACATTTTCAAGAATGTAGACCATGCAACTACATGCCTGATTTTGCTTTCAGACTATCCAAGGAGATTATAACCATCATGATGATGAAGGGCAGTCAGCCAACTGTCAATTCCAACAGCCAAGAGTAATGCCATTATTTTCAACCTTCCCATTTATAGTATATAAAACTATTGTAATAATATCTTCAATACTAAAGAAGACTGTCACTTAACCCCAATCACGCTAATCTTACTAATAAAAACCCACAAATGTGTGCAGTAAAATATAGATGTTGAAAGATTCTGAGATCTACCTAATCACATACCTTCAAGAAGTACTCGAGCCCTGAACAAATCCCTAATATAAATAAATGCTTTGAGCTGAATTTGGTTTGTGTACGGGCTTATATGACTGCTAGAAAAGGCTGAAAGCCTTTTACCAAACATAAAAAACACTAATTTGAAAGACTACAGATATGAAAAAAGGTTATCGATACTGTCAGCTGTCTCGTGACTTGTCAGTCATCTCCAAAGCAAAATTCGTCATCTTCAAGATCTGATCCCCAATGTTTCCATTCATTCGCTAATACTGAATTGATAGAATAGTAGAAATAGAGAAATCATGAGAGCCCTGTAGTATTCGGAGCAACTTGCCCTGCTCTGGTAAGCTGCAGCATCTCCTGAAAATTATAAAACGAGAAAACTTTGGATAAGAAGACTGATTTTAAGGTGAGTACTGATGGAAGTGAAAAACGGAAAACTATCATCACACCAATTACTAATTTCTCTGCCATCTAACATATGAAAGAAAATGAACAGATTGATTCTGTGCAGTAACTAGCAATTTTACTACTTGTGATGTAATATGATATCACTTATGAGTGACAAAAAAACCATGAGTTAACATGACGGTTGATGAAACTTATTTGTGACCATTAAACTTCACTTTTTGAAAATTTGAAAAAACAATCGTTACCTCTCTTTGCAAGCTCATTTTCATGATAAAGAGAGAGTGAGAGAAGAAAAAAAGAGTGAGCAAGGGAGCGAAGAAGCTGAAGGCAATTCATGTTGATGCCCACGTGAACCCCTTTAACAACGAGCAAATCCTTATACAAGTTTTGATTCAGTATTTACGCATTTGAAATCAACCCTTTCAGCCTAGAAAACTGTAAACAGACTCTTTATTTCACACATAGACGTACCCCCTTTCCTTCCTTTATATATTCACACGTATTTGCAAATTGGGATTGTAATAGAACTGCAGTGATGATCCTCATTATGAATGAATCCGTAGTAGTTTTATACACACAATTTATGCCAATAGATAAATTATATTTCCTAAAACCAATATGGCTGATTGCTCTTTCAACCCAACAGCACAAACAAGTTTTTGCGTGATATCTAAGTATTTTACAAAATTATCTATACACACTCACCCCTACAGAAAGGCATTACATTAAGCACTAAATTAACATTATTATTAATTCTTATTAGAGCATTACTTACCCAAACAACTTTCTTTGGCATAAATGTTTCTTTTTGGAACGACTGAATTCACTTGTAAAAGTGCTGATGGAACATTACTCTCAATCCACAACTTCCTCCAGGCTGAAGATGAATCTCAGCCACGGATTCCTGACACTAAGTGAAAAACTTGATGACTGAATTAATCCCGTACTGGTAGTAGGTTGAGCCAACAGCTTTCACAGATGATAGTGGAATTTCATAGTAGAAAGGAGTAGGGGTCTTATTTTAACTGTTACGAACCTCCCAATTGCATAAAGAAATTCTCAGTGTTCACTAGTAATCTTGTTTGTTGGATATCATTCTTACGTTAAAATGTATATCTGATTAGCATTGTCACGGTCTTGTTCTGGTTCTCTTAAATAAAACTAAGAGAACTCTAGAACTATTAAAAATAAGTCATAGGTTCAGGCAATGAGTAGCACCCATGACTCTGATGTGCTCTACTTCACTCTAAAACTGGTCAAGCTGGTGAAGTATGAAGGTATGGAAACAGTTTTTACTAATGTCTGACTTCTTTCTACAAAACTTCCTTCCACCCCTTTCTTTCTTTTTCCCAAGGCAAATCACTATATCATTATAGTTTTATAAATATGTAAACACAATTTTATAATCACATTAATCTTTAATTAACTCTATATACATTGCTTGACCATGGTGTCAAACAAATCACTGAGCATCTGCTCACATTTAGGAAAACAAATTATAAGTAGGCATTAATTAAAATGCTTACCCATCTGAAACGTTATTGCCGGAGAAGACATCCTACCGTCTCCACCATTAGAATAGGCTAAAACTCTCAAATGGTAAACTTTACCAGGAGAGAGGTTATCGACATAAGCTTCAAGTTGCTGACCCACCGGAACGATAGTGTCATTAGCTGTGCTCATATCTTGGTCCATCTCCCAAATTCGAACCTAAATAGCAATAATGATGATAAACATTAAAATATCAACAATTTTGGTTACCTTTGGAAAGGATTGATAATAGAATGTTAATTTAGCAATATTCTTACTTTGAATCCCAATAGGGGCTCCTCTTCGGCAGTAGGCTGCACATAACGCCACATAACCCGGACTGTTGAAGGGTTGATCCCTTGGACATCGACAGAGGATGGTGGTTTTTGAGGTGCTTTTCTATACGTTTGTTCTGGAAGAAAGGAATAAAGTATTTTTCAGTCAAAAGGTGCCCCAACGACAAAATAAAAGATACACTGCCTGTACAATACGAAACATGAAACTCAACCGATGAATGCAATGAATTTAAACAACATACCAAGATATCTTTCACTTTCTGGTCCTTCCCCTGCCGTGTTGTAAGCCATTACTTTAACAAAATAGTATGTATTCGGCTGTAATCCAACAATAAGGGACCATGGTCTTGTAGTCCTACTTAAATAGTAAACAGAATCTTCCTCTTTGTTGCTTTGCTTCCAATATTTCAGCTGTAAATAATTGATAAAACAAGTTGAACATTTTGAAAAAGCTATTTTTACTATCATTATCTTCTTTTCCTACTAACAATGACACCAAAGATGCATTTAAACGCCTATAAAATCCCTGGCTAAAATAATCTAATACGTGCAGGCCTATCCACTGAAATATTTTATAACTGCAGGATGACAACAGAGCAAATGCCACCCATCACCACAGTCATCCAAGAAGTAATCAATATTTTCAAAATTAGAAACAAAGTATTTTTGAATAGCATTTTTGTTAACAAAGGGTTTCTACATTACCACCATCTGGTTTCACATATTTTTAGAGTATCGCGATCTAATATGATAGGTCATAAAAGTTTGCTTGCTACCTGCACTTTTAACCCCTGGTTGATGTCTTCCTTTATTCCATCTTTAAGTTGTATCCTACTTACGCAATCCTCCAAATGAGCGAACCACATCAGGACTATGGAGAGGTAGTTTCGCAATATCACAGCCAAAACAGTTGACATGGGCCGTCATTCAAAGTGCAACATGAGGCAGAGCACTGTTGTGGAGGCAACACCCTCTTTGCCAGCACATCAAACACACTCTTCAATGATTTCTCATAGTCCCAGTCAATAGGCAACCAGATTTTTCAGTTCCACAAAATTGTGGCTATGATTTTCCAAGCAGATTGTTGGTTTGAACTTCTTTGACTTTAAGTGATTTTTTTTCTCTAATGCAAACTGCTATGAGTACACCCATGTTTCATGACTAGTAACAAATGAATCGAAGCGCTCTTCCCTTTATACAGCAAAATATTTGAAAATGAAAGGACAGACTTGTGATGTTTGTAGTCTTCAGTCAACATATACCCCGCAGCTCGTGCAAACATTTAAAAACTCAATAATTTTCTGACAACGTTGAGTATGATCTTGAGACATCAGTAAATAAAGCTTCAAGTTTCATATAAATTGTTCTTGGTGTACTGCTTTTTCAATCGATGCAAACTCAGGCAATAACAAAAGCCTCTCAGTCAATACTGGTACCAGTTACCCGATCCAGCGATACCTAAGACGCTTTGCCAAGACAAGTTGCATGCCAACAAGATTTCTTTGAGCTCAAACAGTTCACTTAGTACTAGTTCAATGTTCCTCTGATAGTCCACTGAACAGAGATAAAAACCAAAATGTTTCGAAAATAATGTTTTGTGTTCACATTTTTGTAATTTCCAGGGTAACTGCATCACTGAATTTGATCACAATTATTTTTGTATCTATCTGATATTAGCCATGATAGTTTGAAACCATTTTGATCAAACTTACGTGATGCTCTCAACTAACTAATCACCTACAGTTTGTTCTCCACATATGTTTCAGTGGCAATGCATTGAACTATGATACAGCACTAATGTACGTCTACAACAGGTCGTCGAATTTACGGTTGTGGAAGGTTGTTTTGACGCTAGCACCAGATATTTTATATACATTACAAAACACAAGTACCAATTACTAGGTACAACAAATAACAATGCATAAGGATCACTAAAGTTAACGTACCTGTTAGGTGAGTCCGTCTCCTCTGGCTTGTGAGTTACTGTGGGCAAGCGCTTTCGATGTAAAGACATCATTGTCTGGCCGTTAAGTCAGTACTCACAAGCCAGAGGAGACGGACTCACCTAACAGGTACGTTAACTTTAGTGATTTGCCTACTGGCGGATATAACCCAATTTCTTTAATACATAAGGATCACTTCAAATAATAAGCATTAAACATTACCCTGTGTCCAATAAGTTTTCCTCTGGCTATGTTTCGAGATTGTTCAATTGGATTCCAGGTAACATTAAGAGCAGTAGAATTGAATTTTCTGGCAATAACGAGCTGTGGCGCAGCTTGTGGCATGTCTTCAGCAGAATAAATGGTAGTTATGTTTGATTCAGGACCAAAGCCATAATCATTTGCAGCCTGGACAAATAGGAAACAGTGAACATTCAAAAATCTGAAATGACAATTAGAGATGAAAATGTGATATTAGCAGCACATACTTGCACTTTGATATCGTACTGGGTGTAATAATTGTCAGTTGATATACGAACGACTGCCACTCCGATATTACCAGCTTCTTTCAACACCTCTGTTTGAAATTCAGTTTCAAAATTTTCATGCCTTCGGTAGAATATCTTGTAATATATATTAGGACCATTTTGATGTTCTTGATTCAACGGCTGATAAAAGCAATTTTAGAAATTAATTTATTGCCTTGGCACAAAAAAAAAGTATTACGTACAGGAATTCCATTAATGTAGTAAATAACTCAAAAGACAAAATGCACCAGAAGGTAACAGATAAATTTCAACTAGCTAAAAGACAGCAGTATTAGGTTGATAAATAAATGAAACATTGGATGATAAACGAGAAATTAAAATCATCAAGAAATGAATAGAAAAATTCAGCGCTAACCTCCCAGGTAATGATGAGGTCTCCTGTTTTTCCACCACCTCCACCAACTTTACTAGGTGCTCTGTATGGTTTGTCACTGTGAGTGCTATATTTGGGAGAAGGCAAAGATGGAACTCCGAATCCTAAGACATTTCCTGCTTGAACACGAAACTCGTACATAGAGTAGGGTGTTAAGTTATTGACTTCTGCTTCCTTCCTTCCTGTATAGCGATCAACTTCATGGCTGACTACATCTGGAAAAAGGCATCAGTCATGTACAACTGCATTCAGAATTTTAACCCGAAGAGCCACCATACATATCACAAGGGAGTTATCCTTTGAGTAAGGCACTTCCTTTCAGGATTGCTTCCCTGAGCCATGCCTAGATATTTTCCCAGCGAATATTATGTGATTAAATAAGAAGTTCACAGGTACGAGTGGTCACTTGAAATTATGTTGAAAATCCAATTAAAAGTTGTACCCCTGCATTCTCTGTGCAGAATAAATTAGTTATAGTAACTTCTTTTATTTCCGAAAGCTCAAGATAATTTTCCTATTGTAACAGAATAAATAATAACAATATGAAATCGCAGTTTCAGTCAGGCGCGCGTCTAATGTATTCAATGTTGTTGTTGTTGTTCTTCTGATGAGGAGATTGAGGTTACTCGAATTTACATACGTTTTCTAGATCTTATTAATGCTGTTATAACAAACCATCTTCATATTGCAAGCTCAAACCTCAAGTCAGATAATCCAGCATTGAACAGCAAGGCTAGTTCACAGCACGCTATTCAACCCACTACTAATGAAGATGATGTCCTAATGTCCCTTCAAATAATGAGGCCACACTCAATCATGTCCCTGGGTACTTTCTCTTCCAAGCCCAGGTATGCCTTGGACTGCCTTAGCTTTGATGGTAGGCCATGGAAGCCATTGAAGCGAGCAAACTGTCCCTTGTGGAAGAAGGCTAATGACTGCATTTTTTATAGAACATAGCGCTGTTCGCTACCATACAATTAATGACTAAGTCAAAAACAAATGTCAGTCACTGCAACATAAAAGTAAAAATAGGCAACCACATACCGTATATTTATTGAGTCTACCTGTAGCTTGATGCTGCAGCTACACACAGTTTTTAAAGAAGCTGAGTGTGGTGCTAGGAGGTTTATAATCAGAAAAGGGGTTACATAACATTACAACAGAACCAAGAGGTTCTAGTGACAAGGAGTGTGCCATGTAATAACCCCATCCTCCCACCAATCATCAACAAGTATTCACTTTATTCTTTTTACAAATAGATTTTCGGGTAATCACTTTGGAGCTACAACAATAAAGATTTAGTTCCAAACTAAACAGGAAGAAGCAATTAATGGAGAAGAGAGTTATAACTTATTCTGTTCCTCAATAAAGGCCAAATCAGATCAATCTTACAATGAATAACCAACCCTAATATGTCCAACTTATTTGTTACGTCAGTTCTCAAAATTCATGCTCAAGGCTCACAATACTCTGAGAAGCTAATTTAGCACTTACTCAATATTATTATTATTCACACTCTTTTACTTACTCTCACTTAAAAGGAACCATCCTTTGCTCCACTGTGTGCGACCCGAAACAGCATAATGGGTTATTTCTCTACCATGTAAGGCCCCATCAGTCCATTCAATAACTGCTTTTGTTTTTCCAATTTGCGCAACCTGAACACCGCCTGTGGAAAAAGACATAGGTAGAAATGGAGCTGATATGTTTCCATTGTTTAAAGATGGATTGATTATAAAATGAAATTTAATATGTACCTGGGGGCCCAGGAGGTCCTTCAACTGTGATGGATGTTTTAGTGTTAACTCTACCCACAGCACTTTTTATAGTGCATCCATATTCTCCAGCATCAGCAAAGGTGACATTAATGATTTCCAAGTAACCTCCATCAATTTTCTTGAGTGAAAGATGATAGCAAAATTAACATTTTCCAAAACACATGCAGTCAGGAATAATGGCATAGATAATTATGTTACATGAGTTTTAAAAACGATAAAATGCTTTTACATCGGTTTTCCTCAATTGCCTCACAGGCATAGGGAGAGAGGAGCAAGAGATTATCCCCCCCCCCTGCTCTAATTTGCTTGATTCCTAAAATATATACCAGGATTTTACATATCACAAAAAGATACAATGATACTAGACAAGGAATGTGTAGGTAGGAAAGTAAGTTCATTCGTGATCTATTCTTGGCAATACGCTATCTCTACCTTCTCATAGGTTCCCTAAGCCTGTATTTAATATTTCTAATTCATCATCATCTTCATTTTATCATTAATTTTTTAATATAGTAATGAAAAAGAATATATTTCAGAACAGGTCCATAAATGAGTACCCCTCTACTTAAAAAAATAAAATAAAATAAACATTCTAAAACAGATATTGTTTACCAGCTTATGATATAGAGTCGCAGATGGCGCCAGCTGCATAGAATTATGAGTCCAAATATAAGCTACATCCAAGATTTCTTCTGAATAGGCCTTGCAGTGTAGATATATATTATTTCCAATTTTGGTTACAATTTTCTGAGGTAGTTCTTCAGCCAATGTAGGACCACCTGCACAAACGAGGATACACATAATTGATGAAAACATTAAAGCCACATCTGAGATCAATGTTGCATCGAAACAGTTTTGAAATCATAAATGTCAATCATTTAACACATTCACTGTGGACAGTCAACAAGTAGCTGACAAACAAAACCACTCACTCTGACAGTTTGCCCTAGCTGGCGCTCCTCTCCTCTCACTACCTCCTGCCTCACCTTAACCACCTGTTCTACCAAATACCAATTGCCTACCGTCGCCTAGAAAATGTCAATTTTCATTGTTCCGTTGTAGTCAGATCTTATTTCGTATTGTTAACTAGTATTTTCTGATGCTGGGTCAAATGAAACGAGTCTCAGAGGTGTATGATTGCGTCTACATCAAAAACGGTGAAAACACAGTAATTATAGTGGGCCAAAGTCTACTAATTGAAAGAACTCCCGGGACAATCAGCGACAGTAATCGTTTCATCATGTATATTCCCTCCCGTCGCACTCTAACCACCCGCTGCCTACAGGTGCCTGGAAAATGTAATTTTCATTGTCCCATTGTAGTCAGGCCATGTTTCTTATCTTTTACTTGTATTTATCGATGCTAAATCGAATGGGATTGGTCTTAAAAGTGTGACACTACATCAAGCTGTGCAGGAAAATAATAAACCATTGTGTAATACTTTGCAGCATTGTTTAGACTATGCAAAGTGAGGCTTGGACAATGGACAACGGTGGATAGACTTTGCAGATTTGGAACTGCCAGGCCTTGAAACATAGCGTCAAATTTCAAGTAAAGGTAAAGTAGAAGCATTTCATGCCCTGCCAAGGAATTTCACATTTGTTCCATTCAAACTCTAAAATTAACAAATACTGATAAATTAATCTGAAAAATGTAGGACACAACTTACGTAGTACTATCAGACGCCCTCTGCTTTCATCAGAACCATACTCGTTTGATGCATGACAGGTGTATAAACCTTCATCATCTTTAGACACTGGAGATATAACCATGTTTCCATTTTCCAAAATCCTTCTTCGTCCACCAGCACCTGTTTGTACAAAGATAACAACATCAACACTGACTGCATGAATGAAAACACAAAAGTGGAATATATTTGTTATTGATTATCTACTGGTTAATCATTAATGCTTTCTAGGTAGTTCCCTGGGATAAGGTCACAAAAACGTTGACGTCTCGCTCATCATCAAGACTTCATTTTCATGGACTCACTGCATTGACCAGCCAGTCCTTCAAAAACTGTGTGCTTGATGATTGTGCGTGTCTGGGAATGGGAAGATCAATTCAGCCTATACCAACTACCTGAGCTCTAAAAGGTGAGAAACTAATTTACAAGAAGTTTGTTACTTGTGATGCCACGCTGTACAACTTCTAACGTCCCTAATAGGTTTTTTATTTTCAAAATAAAAAGGTCAAACTAATAGTGTTTTACTAAACTGTACCCACATATTCCTCTTTACAAAAACTTTTGTACTCGCTATCATAAGGAAGTATAAGCCAACTTACATCATAAAATGTGATTCTTAGAACATTGAAAGTTCTCATCTCAAATTTTCTTGAAATCAGCTCACACAATGTGGATTTAATTCATTGGGAACGTACAACTTACCGGTAAGTACACTTTGTCCTTAATAAACATTTCTGTAGAAGATAGAGCATCTGTATGCATGATGTTTATAAAGTTTACATAGGGGTTAGCGAAGTGGTGTTATGATGTCACACGAGATATTCAAGATGAATATTGCGGTATAAGGATAATGAAGTCGCTTTCTATTGGTTTTTACTTTCCTTGGCTCTACAAAGTAGAAAGGAAAGTTATGTAATCGGCTGAAAAAACAAATTTTGAGTTCTCTTCAGATCTTTACATTTCAGAACCCCCTGAGTCCGAAAAACACTATTTGGGAAAATTGTCTGTGTGTGTGTATGTGTGTCTGAGAACGAATTTTAGAGAAAACGACCGTACCAAATCAGCTCAAACTTGATATCTCAGGTTACCATGGGACGCCAAAATAAGGGTATGAACAAAATCCATCGAAATTCAACTATAGTTATCATAGTGATCAAAACACCAAATTGTTTTTTTTTTCTCAAAAATGGCTATAACGATTTTGATTAAATTTTTAATATTGGTAGCTCCTAATAAGATAATTATACCATAAAATTTCCATTTGTGGGAAAATGACGAGAGCAGCACAGTAAATTATCAAAATTTTCGACGAAAAGCGTTTTTGCCACGGGTTTTTCCTTTTAAACCCCGCTGGAATGTTACTAGAATGTTTTTAAAAAAGTCGTGTTGTAGTCCAATCCAATACCTATAGGGTAAGTGTTTAAAAACGCTCATGAGATACGTGGGGCTCACTCCAGAAATTCCTGAATTTCAACTACCGCCGTTTCGCTTAATACCAGTTCTAATAGGTATTACCCAATAACTCTGCAAAAGTGATTACTATCCTCCTTCAAAAATTTGTGTTTACAGCCTCATTAATTTTCTTTATACCAATTGCTCAATAATGGCCCTGCAATGAGTACGAGCAGCACAATAAATTCCATAACTGCAGGCGCTACAGCTTCCTGGTGCTGTGACGTGTTGTTTGACCAAGTTCAAAGGAACTGAGTGATAAATGAATTGATTAAATCGAATTGGCCATGTACAAAGTGAATTTACGTAGAGCTAAGGAAAGTTGTGTGTTGCAACGCACCAGATATTCTAACCACAAGTCCACACCATAGAGCACCAATTTACAACAAAATAATAAGAGAAATTAACTACTACATATAACTATAATCACAACAATTATCAATGGCACTTATAAACATCTTTACATGCCCTTCTGAGGTTTGATGTGAGGATTGTAATAGGATTGAATGTTGCAATGATTTCCTTTAGCAAGGTAGAAAATAATAGCCATCATTCATTTGTAAACTCTGTATAGCTCAGCATTTCTCCTTCCTTTCAATGACCATAATTGTGTGTAATTACCTATATTGTAACATTGTAGGTAGGCATAATGATATGGAAGGAATTAAACCAAAGCATGTTTGTCGAGAAGGGAAAAGAGTTCTACAGCACTCACCTCAATGATGGTGAAATGCTAATGCCATTGCCCTTTCATTTTTCAGTGTGCAGATTGTAATATACTGTATGGTCAACTCTCACATAGCATGTCGCCATGAATTACTCCTCGCTTAGCTACACAGTACACCTTTTGTCCAATAACCCATTCAACGCACTGCCCAAAACAGCCTTGGGCAAATGCATCGTTCACTAAGCACTAGGGCTCCATCACACAATATGCGCCTTTCTTAAAGCCCCCCCCCCTTCCCTATCATTTATGTGCTATAGGCCCTTACAGGACATTATCAGGAATTGAAAACAAAACTCCTCCTTACCCAAATACCAGACAGATAATAATTTCTAGTCGTCAATACCAAAACAAGATGGGGTAGGATTTCATAACTTGGCATCATTTGTAAAGCATCCCAAAGCAAATTTGATATTGAAGAGTCTGGGACAATGAGAAACAAAACTGACAAGAGTTCACAGGAATGACTTACTTTCCACCCAATATTACGACTTGAGTACAATGTGAGGAACTCTCAATTACCAGAGAATTATGGAAACTCCTCTCAAACAAGTTATAAAATATAGTACATTTCTTCTCATTCACTGTATAACATCACCAGTACCGGGGATATTGTACAACATCATTGGTGATGTCGATTATTTTTCCTCTGATAAATACATTTTGGAAAGCAGCTAGATATTGAAGTACCGCAGTAAAATTTATTGCATGAATTGCAGATAATTTAGAACAAAAATGAGAACAACACGAATTACTCATTGACCTAATACGTTTCTTTACGCCAAGATGTTATCACAAGACTAAGCTACATTGTAAACCTAATGAATGGTGAAGAGCAAGGGAGTTCTACCTCACAATTATCCCAAAGATGTGTACATTGAATTACATGGATGATGAAATTAGTTTTTGATAAGTGATTCTATAGCTTACCTAGAACTATTTCTTCCTTCTTCCAAGTGAATTTGGGTCTTGGAGCTGCTTCTGGGTTACAAATGATGGTCACATTACCTCCTTCTCCTGCGTAGGTTTCAGGCTCTAGAGGATGTTTTTTAAAATCTGGACGCAACGCTGAAATTATATAATACACATTAAAAATCGTAGATGAACACAGCCCACAATTTATGTACACAAATAATTCAATTGCTCAACAACACCCTCACACAAACTTTGATATACCTGCAGCAAGCCCCTCCATTAATAGCAAAGCTTGTGAAACCTCAACACTTGGTTATTTATCTAAACCAATATACCAGGCAATAAAAGGATGCTATGATGCCCTTACTTCTCCTGGTTTTAACAAACAATCAGGATAAAATCGACTGGGTGAATTGGAACCAATGAATAGGGTTCTTGAGAGGCTGAAGCAGCTGCTGCCAGAGTTATAAGAAGATCAGCATACGCTGGGAGATAATAAGAGAATGCATGTTCATGGAAACACTTACTGGCAAAATTTATTGGGATTCCTTGCTTTCTAGAAGTAACCCAATGAGAGAACGCACTTGAATAACACTCAGGAGTGAAGAAAAAAAATTGATTCTCAACATGATTACAGTGGCAGATATAGGCTTATTGTCCTTCCTAGCAATGGACTCCATGGCATTGAGGCCATAGTTATGGGTTTCTACGGTAGAGAAGTGGGCTTATGGTGTTTTCATTGAATTTGAGTTATGGGAACCTCATTTCCAACTGTCAATTGATCAAATGTAGTTCTCACTAAGCAAGGGGCAAGATAAAGTATGTTTTACATTGAGTCAATGAATACACTATAGACATCAACTACTCACACAAAACCCTCAATTGGGCTGATGAGTATTTAGTTTTCAGAATATTCTTGGCTCGGCACTGATACATGGCAGGATCCCTGTTGGGATCCAAATATTTGATTGTCAAAACATTATCCTGAATTAGATATCGATCCCTGTCTTCTGGAGGAAGCTTTTCAATCTGAAAATAAATAAAACTTAGATAAAAATGAGGCCAACGCTGACAATATCACAGAGTTCATGAATATACTGCATACTTTTAGTGAGAACTACCAAATCTCAACATTAATTAACTATTAAACAAGCTAGAGCACCCATAACAGAGAAGCCCCCCCCCCCAGCATCACAATAACCCACTTCTTTTAATGTTATTCCGCTCCTGAGGCAATTTCAACTGCCTCTATGTAAATGGAGCCCAATTCGTCAATTTGTTCATTTTCCACAGACTTTCTTGCACTCCACCCACCGCATTTGTTAAGGTCTCTCTTGACCACCTTCATGAGGATGATTCTAGAAACCATGGCTCTGTGGCTGTTATTAGTCACTCTCTCAATTCTAGGGAAAATGTAGCATAGAAGATTGGTGAATTCAATCACAGCAATGCTAACACTAGAACCAACCCTGCTCACCAGAATCTACTGCTGAGGATTTTCATAGTCATTCACTTGACTCATCTACTCAGTAAACTTAGAATCTTACCATTAGTTTAAGAAGACTGATGCTGCTATGTCTGACTACTCTTCCTAGGGTTGCTGACTGATGCCTGCACCAGGAGAGCCTAGCAGTAGCTAGTCACTACTTGCAGGGAATGATTCCACCACTACTTGCCTATACTATGCAGGCCTTCAATTTTTGCTTGAGTACTAGAGGGAAATTACTCAGTAAAATATTTGCTGATGTGGTCCAATCCTCCACTCTCATAGCCTACGCATTAATTGCTGCTGCAAGGAAGCTTCTCAGAAGCACACCTACGTGCTTATCTATCAAAGTTTCTTTCTATCACATTTGGCATTAATAAATCCCCAGCCACACTATACACATAACACACTGCAATATAATGGTGGTGGTGTAGGAGGAACGAGAGGACAAGCGAGAGTTAGAAGGTACATCTCAAAAACCAGTTACCAATCAGCAGCCTGAACCTATAGGGCCTGTTGGTTGACTCGTGGCTAGGGGTGGGCAGGAAACCCATTGTTAAGGGGTTTCCTCCTCATAATTGCCTGAGCACTAGCCAGCCACACTAGAGGGAAGCTAGGAACCTCATGCATGAAGGTCATTAGCAGGAGTCACACACAGTAAGGCGTAATCATTGACCACAGTGAGGAGGTTTGGTATGAGCTAAGCCCACCCAGTCTAATCAAGATCAAGTCATAATTAGAGTACATTGAAATGTATAAATTCAAAGTATGATAAATAGAGAAAGGGGGACTAGAGACCCAAGTTATGTTGATAGTATTTTGAGATCTACAAGGTTGATGAAAGCTCACCTCAAGAAGTTCACCATCTCTAAACCAACTATAGGTGACATCAGGAATACCAAAAGCCTCACAAGTCCATGTTAGGGTTGCTTGATTGTCCATGTGCTTATCCGTCAGAGGGATTGTGAAACTAGGTTCAGCTGTGAAGAAAGTGACAAGAAATTATGTAAACTAGAGAATTGAGTTATAACGTACAAAAATCAGACAATAAAAGAAAGACTAAGGGGAATCCAAACTGTAAGGCTGCAATGGGAGTCTTCACAACAGTACAAGGAATTCAATACGACATCTATTTCAACTTATAGGACATGTGCTAGCACATCACTGCTTACCCCCATTCTAAAGGGTAAGGGGGGGCTTTTTTATACCTTCATGGAATACCTAAGCCACTGGCCACCCTAAAAGCTTCAATTACGTGAATAGGAAAGATTCAAGGAGTATTAGGATAGGGGAATGGAATAAGGGGGTTAAATTATCCCACCAGAATGTCACAAGTCAGTGTAACCCAAAATAACAATGCAAGGTGTGGTAAGAGGAGTGTACGCAACTATCAGAGGAGCGCTCAATATGGCGGTCAACGTCAGTCACCATTCTACATACTTCATTTCACTTCTCGTTGTAATCAACAGATGTTTATTTTTCAGTGTGTTGTCTTCTCCCACAGGGCTATCAGTTCTCGTGTTTTTCGTTGTTGTTCTTGTTCGTAACGTGTTATTTACCGCGTAATTAAAGTCTTTCTAGTTCGGCCCATTGACTATTGCTCCCACTAACCTACTCTCGCTACAGTCCACTTCTCCTAAGGTTCAAGGAACCAGCTCGATCAATAACAAGGAGTATTCTAAAATGTCTAAACATGGAATCACATCACAACTGTATGCATTGAGATGCAATCTGTGGAATAAATTTATGTTGCATTGTCACCAGTATTCAGGGAGGGCGACAACTAACAAGAAGTCCTAAGTTTCAGCTTCAATGTGTTGGAATGTAGGCCTTCGCTGAATGAGTGCACACAGGTTTTCAAGTATGTGGTCAACACTGATTCTTTTGAACTTAATTTTAACCAACAAGACTGTCGTGACGGGTGTGACTATGAAAGACAGATGCCATGACTTTTCTTGGAAAATCTAACTTTCAGCTGATGAAAGAATGGGCGTCATTGTAGCCACTGCCTCCTTTGATTCTAGAATAGAAATTTATGTTTCGCCTCCAGTTACAATAGAGTAGGGTACATCCCTCCCTTCAAAGCCATTGAGATATTGATTGTTTCACAATATTAATGAATAAGATAACATTCTGGTCAGTGGGAGAGCCCCTTTTCTTATTTGTTATGAGCCACATCGTGATGACCTCAAAACAGTTTGAACTTGGTTCACAAGTCACTGCTCCCCATGTCCCTCACTTCTATCAACATCACTTGTGATTTAATGTTTAATTACTAGAAAACTGTTGATACCTAAATACTTGCAACGCTCTTTAGTTTTAAAATGTTTTTGCTGTTATCAAGATGAACCAGCCACTCTCGCTGAATTCCCAAACTACTTCAGCCAATCTACTTTCCTCATTTGCTGGAAAATAAATGCATGAATGTGGACGAGTTCACAAACTTGGATACACCCAAAAAATCTACAACTTAAACTCTCATTCACCATTGAGCCACTGAAACATTATCTCATTGATCAATATGATAATATCACTGTGCCCAGCTATTTTCAGAAATACCAAGTTTAAATCTGCGGGTGTCTTTGTTTTTACTGTTGTCTCACTACCCACTAGCTTAAAATCTGTGTTAACAAGTTGCAGGTGCATTCGCCTATTGTGACATTCTGTAACATAACTGAAGCATGATGCACTACATTTAGTGTGTTACGAAGCTCGAACTTCAGCCATAATACGTGTAGATAACTTGATGAAAAAAAGTATTTTAGTAATAAATAGCGACAATTTGGTTAGTTTTTTGAGTTTATTGCTGAGAACTATTCTGGAGATGAATGGCGCTACCATTGAAGTTGATACTCGAAGATCTAACTACCATAAGGAAAACAAATAAACTGTACCTTGAATGCTCAGCACTACACTGTTTTCAATTGATGCCCTGCCATTGGAGACTCGACATTTATACTCCCCTTGGTCTTCAACTTGTACTCTGTGTATAGTTAAGATACGATTGTAACTAGAGAATACAGCATTTCTTGGCAACTGTGCACCGACTCTAGTCCAATTATAAGATGGTACTGGACTGAAACAAACCCATACTTGGTTATAATCACAAACAGCAATGCAACAGATGAATATCGTTAAATCAAAAAGCCACTTACTATCCAAAAGAAACGCATTCCAATTTAACATCTCGGCCAGCTACTGGTGCTTCAGGAAAGGCTTTTGGGAAATTGTTCGGAAATTTCAATTGCTGATAATTGGCTGAAAATCCAAAACCAAATTGCACTCAGATTCGAACCATTGTAACTTGAAACATTCTACAATGGATGTTAGATTATATATTATGAAATATATTGCCCAGAAAGGTTTACAGCTAAGTAGCAATGTAACTACAATAAGTCATTTTGTCAACATTTTCCAAATTAAATACTCACAAATAGCACACAGATAAGTTAATTAGCGAGCACTGCATGTTGTTTGAACACTAATAAACAATACACAACCAACAATCTTCATGATAAACCAACAGAATGGTGAATTTTAAGACATTTTTCATAAAGCTCATTACACATGCTGCACTGATGGTTACTTTTTCAAGTTACTACCAAACATGAATCAGGGTCAGTAGCACACACTTACTCAATTCTTGATCATTATCTATCTAAGGAGCCTTCTTTTTCGACTTTTCTTAGCCCTACACAGTGAGAAGGAAAGTTATGTTATCGACTGAAAAAATCGTCTTGAGTTCTGCTCAGAATTTTACATGTGTAAAGTGCTTCTGAATCCGAAACACCATTTGAGAGAATGCTCTGTGTGTGTGAATGCAAGTGATTGAGAATAGATACCCGAACAAATTTGGCTCAAATTTTAAACGTAGCACGGGATGCTAACATAAGGGTTTGCCTGTACATTGAACATCATGTAGCTAGTTATCAAAAAAAAATTCAGCAACTGCATCTCCAACTCTGTTCACGTTGGAGAAACTTAATGATGGCCTTAATAACAAATATGCGTGAAGCAACTTTTTTTTCACAACAGATTAAAGTATAACTACTAACATACCATGTGGATCAACTCTCAATGGGAAAAATGGCCCATTTCTTCCTGTTTTAGATACACTTGTTTGAACAGTGCAACTGTAGTTGCCTTCATCAATGTGCTCCATTGAAGAAAAGTACAGTGCTCCATCGTCAGATACAAATATTCTCTGATTTTCTTCCACAAAGTTAGGAAAGTAATCTCTGGCCCAATAGTATTTTACACCTAAAAATAAATGCGCAGAGAGAAGATAATTTAGAACATTTTATAAAAACACAGTACAATTCTAATTATTCAGAACAATCTTTGATGTACTTGAATAGTGTTGAGGAGGATCACAGTATATAACTTTCCCCCAGTTTTCTCTCCCACTTTCTGGCGGTCTCTTAAAGTTGAATTCGCCTATGACTCCAAAAGTCAATGTGACAGTTTCTGATATGATAGTTCCAAAATCATTGGAAGCTTTACAGTGGAATTGCCCACGATCTCCCACCTAAAAACACAAGTGGTCAATAAACACAAAGAACACACATTTTGCACTTTAATATTTCTATTGAAATAACAACAAAGTTTTAACTAATTTGGTTTTAGTTGTTTCTTAGTTTCAGTACTTCCAGTTAAATATTTTCAGGACATTCACAAAACTGTAAGGTTTGAATAAATGAAATATTCAGACTTTTTCCTTCAGACTTTGGCAGTGTTGAAGAAAAGAGGAAAACAAAACAATTAAATCGCGTAATTGAGGTGATACGAGACTTGCAGGGAAATCAACCTAGCCAATGATTAGAAACACAGGAATCCCCTTTCACAAAGGTTAGAAGGCTGACAGATAGGCCTTGCATTGTCAAGTAGAGAAGACTTACGAAGCAACATGGCATATGCCAACAACTGGGTCAGTTCAGAGTTAATTTCACTAGTTAACAACTCTACAATGCCCAGATAAGAATTAAATGAAATAACCACCCCCGTGATAGGCATGGTATGTAAGTTCAGAAATATCATGAGCTTGAGTGGGTACAATTGTACATCAACGAGCCAGCCACAAGACTTCTGGACAAAGAGTGACTTACTCAAGTGTCCTCAAGCTATAAAGTGCAGGTGGCAGCTGGACAACCTTCGTACCCACTAAGCTGTAAGCAATGGGGGTGTC
The DNA here is from genome assembly GCA_020466155.1 of Pachypeltis micranthus. Classification (NCBI taxonomy): domain Eukaryota; kingdom Metazoa; phylum Arthropoda; class Insecta; order Hemiptera; family Miridae; genus Pachypeltis; species Pachypeltis micranthus. Next base: position 44,454,702 of record CM035768.1, read on the forward strand.
CAAATTGGGACTGTAAGCATTCATGTGAGTTCTCAGTTTAACTTGATACTGTTAAGGTCACAATTGGAACCTGTTTTAGGAACAGATACGAGACAGTGGGCTCCAACATCCAGGCATATTGCATTAGTGAAGAAGAAGTTGCGAGATAAACTATGTGAGGGAGTTTGCAAGGGCACTCGGCCCACGTCGGGTTATCCTCAACAGGCTATCTAGTGGAGCAGACCTAAGTAAATACAAGCCTAATTCATAAAGTCCCTTTTTATAACTACCGGAAGGAACTGACCTATAACCATATAGTATCAGAGTAACTATCATTTCGTAAATTGCGCGTTACAATGAGTGTAGTATTGTCACCAATTATCGTGCAATAAAATGTGTTTCATAAATGTATCACATGATTAATACCTGCTCTGGGCTGTAGATTATCAATGAACCACCACTGATTGTGTAGCGAGAATGTGTCAATGGATCAATCTTTTTAGGGATCAGCTGATCTTGCTCATATTCCTCCTTGAACCATTCGTATGTAGGGGTTGGATAACCACCCGCTATACAACTGTAGATAGTAGGCAAAATAACAGATAAACAGACAAATAAATAAACGAGCATAGTTTCAGACCAGTTTGAGCACTGCATCTAAATGCAGTTCTCTAAATCAAGGAGTTTAACTAAATAAATCTCAAAAATACTTCCGATCCCAGAATATGCATCATTATCAGGAATGACCCTGCCTCGGCAAAAATAAGAGAAACATTCGAAATAGTCACAACAATCCAAACACAGTTATATTGCTTGCTTAAATACGCTAGATATGAGATATGCTAGATAGATATGAGCCCATAGTTTACCTATTCACTATCATTGTGCCTAGCTTTACTTGGAAGGAAATTTATTACTGTGTGTTAAGCATTAGAGAATATTTAATTTATTGAACAGGGGGACTTAACACAACAAAATTTCATTTCAAAGACAAAATACCAACTTGAGAAATAATCGGTGTTACCTATGAATATAACGGGAGACAACCTAATCAGCCCAAATTTCACATTGGCCTTATATGAGTTCACGAGAGACCCCATGATGAGGTTTTGAGCAGTATGTCATGAAAATTAGATATAGTAATAATCTAATTTGGTTCATTTCAGGCAGAATAATCGTTCTAGTACCATGCCAGGAGTATTTGAAGTAAGAAAAATTGAAAACGCGTCACTCAAAGTATCTTATGATTCCCCATCTATTCACCACTGTTTGTGGCATGACAACATTTAAGGAGTGACATTACTTGGTGGTAACTATTAAAACTATCAGCTTTCACAGTTGCTTCAAACCGCCCATTTTACAGTTTATTTTTTCAAATTGAGCACCAAAAGTGTGATTTGATGGTAAATGGCATGCCCTCTTCAATTACTTAAACTTAAAAGAGATAGTTCACTGGAAAATTTTATACTCACCGCAACATCACATCATTGGATCCCTTTCTAGTTGAAACATCAAAAACTACATCAGTTGGTTCTTGTATAAAGTATGGGCCACGTGGAATCTTCTCAGGGTCACTAATTTGGATACCATATTCATAAGTGCGATCATCTGTCACCAAATAATGAAGCTTGGAGACGGGTACCTCACAAATATACAAATACAGCAATTCGCCATCAACCTTTCTAAAACCCCAGCGCTTGAGCTCATTGGAAAATCTATAGAAAAAGCATAACAGACAAAAAATTCTTGAGGTAATGACTTAATTAATTCAATTAATAATTTTTGACCAACACAAAGCTTTCAATGTAAATTACTGTTCTGTTGTATTCTAAAACAATTGGCTTCAACATTATCAACTAGTTGCCAATTATTTAATCATCACTCCCTCGCTTGAACTGAAATAGTAATTTTTACTTCACTTAACCATAAGGGCAGCGAAGGCATTGTAAACAATTAAAGAAAATTGTTCGCCCAATCTCCACCTTTCAAGGCTTCTTGAATAAGAATACACATTTATGGCAAGTGATTAGGTTTTGCTAAATGAAAATAAAAACTTTTGTCGTGTCTTTGCTCATACTAGTCTGCCTTGGCCAATACCAACCTCCTGATAGTGGAAACATTTTAGAACACAATGACACATTTATTTATGAGCAAGGGGAATGTATTTGATTCCTTCCAACACTCATAGTACTCAGGTAGAAGGGGCAGGAAGGGGTTTGTCAGTGAGTTTTCTGGCTACACAAAGAACCTATCTAACCAATCAGCACAAACCAAAATAAGCCCAATGAAAATCCAATTTGTATGAGAAGAGAGTAATTTCAAGATACCCTCTGAACATACATAGGTTAGGATATAAGATAGTTCACTGTGAAGCCTCATCCACTCTAGTAAGACGCAGCCAGATGAGGCATGCAATTCACAGTAATGATGTTCAGGCATTTGCTGCCGTGCAATGGCCATACTTCAAAGAATTTTGAGGATTCGGCACACAAGATGTGAATGGGATTTAATCTGCAAATGCTCTACCACACCTCGCCTCATTCCCCTCTATGATTTTCCTGACCCCTTGTCATCATAGCTCATTTTTTATGAGGATCACATCAAGTGTCCAAAAGAGAGAGAACCATTCTGATGAAGAAGGATGAGAAGTTGTACTGCAATATATTGAAAAACCCTGGTATAAATGAATGTTTCAACATGGCCATCCACCACCTCCTTTTCTCCAATAAACCAGCAATAACCACGAATGCAGTACTTTGTACTACCTTATCATCATAATTCATTGTAGACAGTAAAGGATGAACAATGGTAACCAAGCCATGAACGAGAACAGAAAAAGTATATGTGGCTAACAATCAAATCTTGGCTCATAAGTTTCTATCAGGGGTCCATTTTAAAAACTCAGTATATCTAGTTCAGCTCAGCTGCCTCATACTGGTGTGAACCAATGGTTTTTTTGGTTTTTTTTTAGCATACAGCAGACTGCGATGACCTGGCACTTGAAGGCCCAGTTGCAGTTGTAATACTAAATCAACTCATTTACAACACAGGTTCCAACACCATAAGGTCCTTAAATTTCCACCATTTTCTTCTCTTTTTATTGCATGCCGAGGATTTCAGAGGTCAACCTCACTTCGTCTGATCACTTTATATCAATAGTAACCAATGCATGACAAATATACAACTGAATAATTAATAGGCAATGCATAAAGCAATTATCCTGCTGCTGGTGCCTGATGCTATACACTGAATTTTCGGGATCAGAATTTTGGGGGCTATAATTGCAGAGGGCAGTTGGAATCTTTAACATGGCGTTCAGTTGAAATATTGCCCACTCAGGAGGTTACAATTTCTGCATCTTCACATGAGCTAGTTATTGTGATTACTTACAGTTACACTGAAATAACAAAAACCTACTCACATTTCTTTTTGCTGAAGCAAAGCCATCTAATTAATTAGAACCACAGTAAGAAGAAGCAAAACAATAAAAAAAACTGGCTGATTATAATAAAAAGCGACAAATTAAACAATTAAAAACAGCAAGGTACTAAGGTTATACCACAAGGGCCTCATGGAGATAGAATACAAACTATATAGTACCCGAACTCTCTTGTGCTCGGAGAGATAGGAAAGCCGTAAGGACGATCTACACATTGATAATGCATTAAATACGTAGATAAATGTGATATTTTACAAGAGTAAGATGTGTGAATGAATTTTCAATGTAAGCAAAGAAAACTTTAGTTTGGTTGGGGGAACAAATGAAAGTAGTAGTAGTAGAAACACTGCATTTTAACATGCTACCTATAGCAATGAAGTTCGTGGTATAAATTGGAGTAGGAAATATATCTGTTTGTAACAGTGGGCACGATGGAATATGTTTCAGTATAACCACAATCAGCTCAAACCAACATGAACAGGGGAAGTATCTACTGATACTGTTTACAGCTCTGCATAAACGCTTTATTTTTTTGGATTGAAATCAGCCCAGCAAGTTCATTTATTGTAGAATGGAAGAATTCTAGCAGCCCACAGTTGTTGGATTCAGTATTCTAAGACATTCAAAATAGTGACTTTGGAGCACACGACTCACTCCCAATGACAATTATGTATAAAATTTGTACAGTTTTGGTACCAAAGCATTGGTGTAGCACCACAGAACTTGGGTAACTTTATATCAATGTTGTGCCTTAGAAAAATTATTCATCTCAATCACTGAAATCCTGTGAATGTATACTAACGTGTAAACGAGATAATCACGTGGTCCACGCGCAGGAGGTTCACTGAGGTTAGTAGGGCCATCAGGTAAAAATGCTGCATCTAAATCATTCAAAGAAGAGCCATCCCCATCATTAATCCAGTAACCAGGGCTCTGCTGATGAGCACCTATGTACCAGTTTCGATGTTGAGGGTCCTGCCACAGTAAATGGTGAACAAGGAATCCATGCTCATCCAAAGAGCTAATGCTAACTAAATCTGCTCCGTAGGCCTGCAAAGTAACATCCTATATCAATAAAATGAATGCAAGTCGATAGTAGTACATGTACAATCAAGCATAGTGAGCTTCCTTAGATATATGGAAGTTATGTTTTGTGTATGCCGGAAGGGCTTTTTAAAAAGCAAAAACTTTTATTTACACAGAAATAAAGTGCTACAGACGTGACTAAGACTGAGGTGAAAGAGGACTAACTCCCGATGGTTCGGGTACCACTACTTATAGCCTCTGAGTTGCAAACTCAGCTGGTTGCCTGAAGGGTCACATAGTCAGCATTATGTTGTGATATGGGTACAATATAACTTGGGTAGAACTGAGTAGATGGCATGTACATGAAAGAATGATGTTTAAAAGAATCCCATTTAATAAGTGGAGCGTAAGCCAAGATGTTGCTATTAGGGAGTTAGTTGCTGTCATATACAACTGTATAGATGTAATGTGGTAAATGGTAAAGTCGCCATGTGTGGGTTTTTTAGCCCCCCCCCCCTCCTCAACATAGCAGGGATCTACAGACTCCTAAAAAACCAACACGGTACTTTTTTTGAGGGGGTTGTGGGAGCATGCACAAGATTCTTAGCCTAAAGAAATATCTGGTGCGTTGCAACACACAACTTTCCTTAGCTCTACAACAATTCACTTTGTACATGGCTAATTCTATTTAATCAATTCATTTATCACTCAGTTAGTTTTAATCTTGGTCAAACAACGCTTTACGGCAGCAGCAAGAGGTAGCGCTTACAGTTCCAGATTTTATTGTGCTGCTCGTACTCATTTCAGGACCATTATTGAACAATTGGTACACAGAGAATTAAAGGGGCTGCAAACGAGAATTCTTTGAAGAAGGATAATAATTGCTTTAACAGAGTTATTGGGTAAAAACGTTTAGAATTGGTAGTAAGCGAAACGGCAGTAGTTGAAATTCAGGAATTTCTGGAGTGAGCCCCATGTACCTCATGAGCGTTTTTAACACTCACCCTTTAGGTATTAGATTGGACTACAATAACAATTTTTTTTAACATTCTACAAAAATTCCAGCGGAGTTTATAAGGAAAAACTGCGCTAAAAACGCTTTTCGTCGAAAATTTTGATAATTTATTGTGCTGCTCTCGTCATTTTTCCACGAATGGGAATTTTATGGTATAATTGTCTTATTGAGAGCTATCTATATAAAAAATTTAATCAAAATCGTTATAGCCGTTTTTGAGAAAAAAAAATTGGTGTTTTGATCACTATGATGACTATAGTTAACTTTCGGTGGATTTTGCCCATACCCTTATTTTGGCGTCCCATGGTAACCTGTAGGCTAGACATCATGTTTCTGCTCATTTGGTACGGTTGTTTTCTCTAAAAACCGCGCTAAAACCGATTTCATCGAAAGTTTTGGTAATTTATTGTGCTGCTCTCATCATTTTCACATATATGGGAATTTTATGGAATAGTTGCTATACTGGGAGCTACCAATATAAAAAATTTAATCAAAATCGTTAGAGCCGTTTTTGAGAAAAAAAATATTTTGTGTTTTGATCACTATGATAACTATAGTTAAATTTTGATGGATTTTGTTCATACCCTTATTTTGGCGTCCCATGGTAACCTGCGGGCGGGATATGAAGTTTGAGCTGATTTGGTACGGTGGTTTTCTCTAAAAATCGTTCACAGACACACACACACAGAGCATTTTCCCAAATAGTATTTTCGGACTCAGGAGGGTCTGAAACGTAAAGATCTGAAGAAAACTCAAAATTTTTTCTTCAGCCGATTACATAACTTTCCTTTCTACTTCGTTGAGCCAAGGAAAGTAAAAATTTAAATAACCTCAAGGTGCCAAAAAACGCCTGTCAATGGAAAACCTAATCCCCGTGTGAGGCATAGATAACCCACAGTTAAGACACAGATCACTTACATGAGTTAACCCCCAACAGTAGTGGAAACAAATGGCCTTGAGATGTGGTGTTATGGCATTCAACCCTTTGATCAGCAACAGAATTGTAAGTATTAAACAGCATGAACACAAACTTATCACTCCTTAGGAATGTATAAATGCAGTTTTTTATTACCAACTATCCAATTTTGATGAGCAGTTGAGAAAATGATCTTACCTGACAATTTGATCGAGCATCATTTCTATTTCGAAGAGGCGATTTTATAAATCTATAACATGAACTTTGAAACTGTACCCAATGTTGAGGACAGTGCCAGTCAGCAGGGGAATCACCGTAGTTTTGAGAATACACATTATGTAATAGAGGCAGCAATAGTAGGATCCAATTCATTGCAAAACCTGGAATAAGCAGAAATTTTAACATCCAGGATAAGGAAAAAAATACTCATCATGAATACAGGAATAATACTATGGTGATGTTTTCTACTGGAGGACCCATACAACATATTGCCATAGAAGTATTCATCTAAACTGAAACACAGTAATCACATAGTAGATGTGATTGACGTAACTACAAACTGTTTTAAGAAAATGTATTAGCCTGAATGCCTAAACCACCATATGGAGAACAATTCCAAATAGGCAATCCAACCATTGGCAACTAGGTATTCACTAGTTAAAGACACTATATGAGTTTGATGTAAATCATTAGAACCTTGTTTCTAAAAAGTTGAGAAAACCTCTTTTTCCTTCATAGGCTACAAGGATAGAGGATTTATCTATATCCCTGTTCAATATTACGAAAATATTTACCGAGATAGACAGGTGCTGATTAACAGAAAATGTGCAGTAAATTTAATCAAAATATAATATAAGAGCATTTGTTAGAAAAATATGAAGCTGAAACTAAGAATAAATATCACGAACCACCTTCCAGGTGATTCAACTTCTTGAAGAGGAAGCAGCTATATCACACATTACAAAACTGATGTTGAAGTGAACATCTGAAAAGAAAACATGGATGACTTGCATGGGAGTGATCACTGGGGCTCTTCAAATCAAGAATCTGACAACTCTGCAAATAGAGCTCTGGCAAGCCTCCTGCCTTCATTTTCAACATGATGAGCCATCATCAACGTCTTTAATTTCACACTTACAGACATCTAAACACCACGCTGGAACTATTCCAAACAAGAATGATCAACAAGAGCAAACATGATGTAGCGAAGATGAACCACAGTAATCCTCACTTGAAAATGCGAATTATGCCCCTTCACTCACATCGAATGTAGATGAGCCAGCCACACGCCTTCTCAGCAGACTCCTCCAGAAAAAAAGCGCCAGAACAATGGTGTACAAGAAAGGCAAGAAAAATAGCATGCAGAAAAGTGACATTGATTGGCTAGAAGGTCAAAATCCCAGTCAAGTTCTCAGTGATACGATACTGCTACAGTGACTACCCCTTACAAATGCCATGTGAATCATTGTTTTGAAAAAAAACAAACATGTGATAGACTTGCTAGTAAGCCCAATATGTCCAAAACATAAGCACTACTGCCAAGTAAAATACTGAATGTCACAAGATGAGATGAAAAGCTTAGTTTTCATTCATCTTCCCACCCCAAGAACTGTTAAAATTGGGATGTGAGAAAAAATCGATTCCTGGATATTCAGCATTGTTTACATTTCTCTGATAAAGCTCAACTGCCAAGAGTTGCCAAAGTAAGAAAACATTTGCCAATGATGACCAAACATTTTCAGACTAATTAAGAACATGCTTCTAGTTCAGAAAATTCATGAGACAACTGTATTATGAAAAGCAGAGCAAATCAACATTTAAAAGAAACCGCTTCTTTCAAATAAATATTTAGTGCAATAACATGGGATATTTAATACCTTTTGAAACGTATCAAATTTCAGCCCCCCACAGCAATTTTCTGATTGGGCTGAATTTTGGCTGGGAGCAGCTGTTGTTGCAGAACTTTCTTCGAGACTTTCAGATTATAAAGACCCATATATCTCTACGTTTTTCCAGCTTGTTCATTCCATGATAAAAGAGAACTCCGGTATTACTGATGCCATAAGGGACAACCGCAAGCTGCCTGATCACGCTTATTGCAGAAATTAAAAAGGCAAATAGAAGAACATCATCCTCCAGCTATTTGAAAATTACACGAATAATTATGTCAGATGGAACGACAATAGCCTATTTACTGTACTCAGCTCGTTCATAGGCTGGTAAGAATGGGCAAACAAATGAAAACCACAGCAGACTGACTATATGTATATATGGTAAACAAGTGGGGTTGACAGATTCAAACTAAACAGTTCCAGGAGGAAGGAAACAACTGGTGGTATCCTCTATTTGTGTTAGAAATAGGTTCAGCATGTCAGAATGAGTGCCTTTAAGTAATTACGACAAAATAGGTACAACACCACTGCTACTTCCAGAGAGCTGTAGTTCAGCGCTAACTTTCAGCTTCGGAACGAAGAATCTGGCTCTATTTCAGCAACCAAACGGAAAAGAAACCAATGAACAGGCGTTGAAAGACGCTCAAAAAAAGACTAGCCTATGCTAGCAACCAACACATTTCATGTACAACTGTGGGATTGGACTTCCTATCCATGGGATGATTTCCACCAATACGAGTATATAAACCGCTGAGTTTTGAAAAAATTATTATTGTTCTTATTCGGAACTTTTTTGGAATATTTCTTGGCAAATTGCACGTTTTTGAAGATTTTTAATTATACAATGCGGAACTAGCTTTATTAGTTTAAATATTGTGGTGCCTAATGTCCCCCATGGGCGTTTTTGGCTCCCAGCAGGCGGTTAATAGAAGGGAGCCGAAATGGTTGGGAAATATGAAGAAAACAATTGACGTTTTCCATCAAGTCACTTCTGGGCGTAGGAGGGTTAACCAATACCTAGTTGTAGAAAAATCAATTGGCGCGTTGACAAGACAACTGCCAGCATCGTATTAGGTAGGCGCTAATGTTCGTGCGGCGATTAGTAGTTACAGAATCACACCAACACATTGTAGATGATAAGCAAATTACACCCACTTCCCGTTAGGGCTAGGGATCAGAACTTGTCATCATTTTGGTTAACGAAAAGTATGCATGCAACTTAACAAGAAAACAGAGATGGCAAATTGAAAGAAATCAGTAAGAAAATTGAGGTTTCGAAACGTTTGAGAAAATAGAAACTTACGAGACTTGTAAATTGGTGGTATGCAGTGAATGTGATTCATCAGCTCGAGATCTTGAATGATGTCATTCCGTTGAACGCATCAATAATTAAGGTGATACTAACGAGCGAAACCGCTCGTCAAATTTAAAATGCAAAACACCAACAGTCGCCGGTATATTTATAATAAAACAAGAGCAGTTCTACGTTGTTATGTTTACAGTCTAAAGCGGGCTGGGTGTGGGTCGGAAAGCGACTGGCATCTACGCAACCGCGTAACGGAAACTGCGCGCACTACGATGATATAGACCTACTTGTGTCGTCATGCTAAGGCGAGAGTCCATACAACGATGCTATCCACTAGGAAGAGCGCGTAATCTTAACGACTTTTCATAAAATGTCTGGTGCGACGCATCACACGACTTTACTCGGCCCGACGTACATTCAGTGATTTTTAAGATGAACTCACATTTTAGGTACCATTATTGAGCGACCAGTACATAGGAGGTCATGAGTCTCAAAACGAATTTTTCTGAGAAGGATCGTGGGACATTGGCTAAATATCTGGTGCGTTACAACACACAACTTTCCTTAGCTCTACAACAATTCACTTTGTACATGGCTTATTCTATTTAATCAATTCATTTATTACTCAGTTAATTTGAATCTTGGTCAAAAAATGCTTTACGACAGCAGGAAGCGGTAGCGCTTACAGTCCCAGAATTTATTGTGCTGCTCGTACTCATTTCAGGACCATTATTGAGCAATTGGTACAAAGATAATTAATGAGGCTGTAAATACACATTTTTTGAAGATGATAGTAATTACTTTTGTAGAGTTATTGGGTGAAAACTTTTAGAACTGGTAGTAGGCAAAATGGAGGTAGTTGAAATGACGGAATTCTTGAGGGACCCCACTCATCTTATGAGCATTTTTAAACTCTCGCCCTACAGTTATTGGATCGGACTATTACACCGATTCGTTTCAACATTCTAGTAACATTTCTGAGGAGTTTATAAGAAAAAAATTGCGCTGAAATCTATTTTTCGTCGAAAATTTTGATAATTTATTGTGCTGCTCTCGTAATTTTCCCACAAATGGAAATTTTATCATATAATTGCCTTATTGAGAGCTATCAATATAAAAAATCTAAACAAAATCGTTAGAGCCGTTTTTGTGAAAAATTTTTTTGTTTTGATCACTAAGATAACTATAGTTAACTTTCGGTGGATTTGGCTCATACCCTTATTTTTGCGCCCCATGGTAACCCGTAGACTGGACATCCAGTTTCAGCTGATTTGGTACGGTCGTTTTCTCTAAAAACCGCGCTAAAATCGAATTCGTCGAAAGTTTTGGTAATTTATTGTGCTACTCTCGTCATTTTCCCACTAATGAGAATTTTATGGTATAATTTTAATTTTATGTTATCATTGGTACTCCAAGAAAACTCTTTACACCTAAGTTATTCAATATTAGTTGTGCAATTACTGGGGGTAACCAGTATGTTTGCCAGGAGATGTAATCAATTATAAGTTATTTAAAATATGATAAGTATGAACAACTCTTATTTCATGCTTAATGCAACAATATTGCACTCTTCAAATATGTAAACATTAAGGAATATTGTCAAATTAAAATTTCTATTAAGCCTGCCGATTCTGTTTCTACAAGTGAACCACTATTGCCATTAAACATGTCTTTATACAACATGAACGTGATATCTTATATCACAATATCTACACGAAGGTGGTATTCATATTACAACATTTGTATTTTAAAAATGGTGTTTGGGACTCATAGAAACGTAAATAATTGAATAAAACTTTTTAAAATGTTTATATTTAGAAATCATAATTATTACTTTCTGTCCTACTTGATATGGCTAAGGAAAAACAATTCCCCCGTAAAATAATTTCTTTACTCCTTTCCCTGTAGTTGCAAAGGCTCAGTCGATTTGGCAACTCCCTTTGCAACCAGACCTATGTGAATATGTGGATGGTGTTGTTGGTGACAAAAAGGCCAATACAGCCAACATCACTCAATAAATTTAAAAAAATTTACGTGGTCAAATTTTTCTTATCTTGTAACTGTACAATACGATTTATAATGCAGTTATGTTGTCATCACTTTCTGCGCGAACGCTTATGAGCCTGGAAGAACCATTTTTGTAAATTGTAGCCGCTCCTTTTACATGAGTTGAATGAAAAACGCATTATATACGTTGGCAGGTCAGAGACAATCAATGAACGTACGCGGGGCTAACGAAAGTTGTAAAATACTCCGCACTTGGTGTTTTCAACCGAAATTAACTAGTCAAAGAGTCGTTAAGACAATCGACTCCCCATAACTGAGTGAATCGTTGGGAGTCGGTTCAGTTCAAAGGAAGGAACTTTCCATGTCTACTTCTTCATCTGAGTCTCGTCGCCATGGAAACAGAATGAATGGGAAGGGATGGTGTTGTTGACTTACCTACGACGAGGTTCCCTTCTGTGCTTTGTAATTACCGCGAAATGTGAGAAAGTTGAGTTTAAATACCTATTGCGATTTGTGTAGTTAATAAAGATTGTTTTTCCTCCGTGTTGGCATATAATAATACGCCAAATTCGACGTTTGTTGTCAGCACTTGTTTTGTTCCGCTTTGACTTGACTTTTAGTGTACACATTTTTAAAATGTCATCAATCGGAGTTCGTCAGCAGAAGTTAGAGCAGCAGGTATGTAATTGAATGTGACAAGCACTTACGAATTCCTTAAAAGTAAACCATTTCGTCAACAAGTTTGTTGAATATTTTGCCAACAAGGTGGTTCTTCGTTCGATTATGTATTTGTTGAACAGTAGTTGCCTTTCTAAGTTACTGTCTTGTACTGACGTGTAGTCGTAAACGTGCCTGCTTCTAAACTTCACGTTTGATAATCCCTTAAAGTAGATGTACATCGAACTTTGCATGTGTTCTCCCAGGACACCAGAGTAGCTGACCTCAAACAAAATGAACTCTAATGCAGGTGCATACTAAGCCAAACGGACGCGGAAATAATTAACAGACTCACGCTAAGTCAACTGTACTCAAGTCAGGATATAAACATCTGCTGAAGAAATTTAGGTTAAATTCACCTCTGAAACAGCACCTTAGCAATGGGAGGGTTGTAGTTTTAGTAATTTCACGCGAGTGATGACCCAATTGCGTGAGTATTGAGAATAAGAACTTGGTGGCGTGGTGGTACCAGCAATAACCAGTACTCCCCTACTTGTGAGGTCACAACCGTGACAGTAGGAATCACCTGTATGGAGTTTCAGATGCAGTATGGTGAGATTTACAGAATGGCTAATAACAAGTTTATTGACAGGCTTACAGATACTACGGAAACAATGCCACACAGTCCTAGAGCGCAGTTAGAGGATTGAGTAGCTAATGGTGATACCTAAAATCGTTGAACTACTTATTGCGTAAACGCTGCTAGAAAGCTGTTAGAAATGGGTCGTGCATACGAAACCAATAGATGCGTGTATGAAAACAGACACCAGTGACAGAAAGGACTACCAGGCTTGGGATTTCTGCACACCATTAGAAGTTTCTGTTAAGGTACGGAAGGTGACACCATTAGTATGCTGGAGATTAAGCTTCACTAGCTTAACACCTCATCAGTGGTAATACAGGGGGTTATGCTTATAAGGGTTAATAATGCCAGAGAATAATAAAACAGTGTGTCATCCTAAAGTAACAGTGTTAACGTTTGTTCTGAAACAAGGATTAAATAGTGGTTTCTATCGTTTTGGTACTGACTGGTGTGTAGCACATTAGGTATTAAAGCAATTAGGTTATGTCTGCCAGTAGGCAAATTACTAAAGTTACCGTACCTGTTAGGTGAGTCCGTCTCCTCTGGCTGGTGAGTTACTGTGGGCAAGCGCTTTCGATGTAAAGACATCATCGTCTGGCCATTAAGTGAGTACTGACTTAACGGCCAGACGATGATGTCTTTACATCGAAAGCGCTTGCCCACAGTAACTCACCAGCCAGAGGAGACTGACTCACGTAACAGGTACGTTAACTTTAGTGTAGCACATTAGTTACTGTTAGACCCCGCTACTACTTTTCTGTTGGTTTAACATGTATTATGTCAAACGTTGTTTTCCATCACCGTATCTAACATGTCCAATCTTTTACTGAGGAAGGAGTACATCATTTGACTTATAGTGAGGCACTAGGTTCCAATGCAACTTCACAAAGTACCACTGTGCACAGTTGATACCTCTCTGGTGGCATGTTACATTCATTTGGGACTATTTCACTGCTTACTTGGTAGGTTGCAGACCACAATGAGATTCAGTTTAGAGGGTTGTATTATGTTGATATGAACCATCTTGATTCTAGCTGTTTTTTTAAAAATTATTTTGTAAAGTTCCAATTAAGTTTAAGTTAAGTGTTTAATTTCAATATTTATCAAAGGCACAGTATTACTCATAATTCTTTGACCCAGTATGATTTTTCTCCCAAGTCCTTTGAGTAAATTATGGTATTTCCCTCAAAAGGTTTTTCAAGGTATGCATCTTGTGACTCACCTCAATCACCCAACAATTTTTTGGAACCGAAATATGCCCAAATTTCAAGGAAAGTTGGAACATAGTAAACATAAAGAGTCCACAAAGGGCCACAAAGAATATAGAAAGCAGTTCTATGGTCTTTAGTGTATTGTGCAGTTTTTGTTCCAAGTTGTTCAGTTTTAGTTTAGCTCAGTTATGTGATAATAGAGAGTTGGAACTGTGTGAGCGATGGCTTCCCAATGAGCTTAAAATTGGGCGCTTCTGTGTAAGATCTGAAGATTTTTTGTGTACCTGAGTTATTTTACTATTGCTCATAACGATCCTGCTGAAATCAGATGAACCTGTCCTGGACATCTCTAGTCCACTGATATGAAACCTTGACCTGTTATGTAAACTTGGGATCCTCCCTATGATAGGTCTTTCCGATCCATGTTGTTTTGCCATTGCCGATATATAGTGATGGACAGAATTAGGTTGTACACTAATTTTCAGATTCAGGATTTTGTTCTAAACATTTTCAAAGAGCGTTCCCGCGTTTTTGTATAAAATTCTCATGATTTCAGTCTGTAATCAAACCAAAAAGTAATTTGAGAAGATTCAAGTTGTCCTAAATATGGTACTTACTTATTATGTTGTGTTATTTAAATTTCCAGCGCCAATTGCTGGAGCAGAAGATGAAGCAAAAAAGACAACTCTTTGGTACAGTTCACGCATCAGATAATTTGACAAGTGCTTCCTTGGTCAAAGCGAGGGCTATGCATCCCAGTTCTGCTTCTCAAGAACGCGATTTACATGGTAATTCGATACTCTATCTTGTTTTATTACAAATAATGGATAGATATCAGCGTTTTTCTTCAATAAATAAGAAAATTTTTGGAGATGTCGTAAGAAGAAATATTCAGACGATTTTGAGGAGTTAACTTATTGGTAGTTAACACTAGTTTTTAGCTAGTGGAGATATACCAGTATTGTTGTTTTTGCCAGTTTGAAGCTCCTTAGCTTATTTGGAAATTACAGTGATGAATTCAAGGTTGCTACCGCATTATTGTAAATTTCTTTTTGATGATTTTTCTGTTAAATTGAACTTTACAGATCAAAATTGTGATTCATAGTTGAGCCTGATCATATTCTGCTGCTAACTAGCAACTGCTAACTTAGTTGAGCCTGATCATATTCTGCTCCTAACCACACTTTCCACCTGCAAAGCAATTAGTTTTTCTGGTGGTTTAGGCTCTAACCTTAGAAGAACCACTACTTTCCTTTCCAAACTTTTCATATATGTCCTTTGTAGTGGTCGGGATCTTATAATGAGGTCTTATCAACAGAAACACTGCATAATTAGATGAATGAATACTAGAACTACTCAGAATCTCAAACACAGATACATACATTGATTAGTATTTTTTTAAACAAATTATAATGGAAAGCATTAGTACTATTCGGTAGGCTGAATAAGAATGCACATTCAAGACATTAAATGTAAGAACAAATGTTTTTTCTTTATTCTATAGTATTAATGTCTCACTATTATTATTATTCGTGTGTATACGCTTGTGCTGGTTTTTGAAACATGGTTCATAGGCTGAATGGAAAAAAGAGGAATGAAAATGTGATGTGAACAATAAATGTTGTGCACATAATATGTAACAATATCTGCAGCCACATTTTCTTTATCTCCAGAAGAAGATGGGTTGGGAGTGGAATATATTTTCTGTTATATAAAAGCTGGTACTTATGAAGATAAGTACTGAATGAGGTGCAGAAGTAGCTGTAGAAAATAATTTTTTTAAATTACTGTTTGTGAAAGAAAACTAAATAAATCCAAGAAAGATGAAAGGAAATAATGAAAACGTATTAAAGCTGAGGTATGCGTCTCTCCCAATTTTCATGGACCATAAAACCAGCTTCAAAACTTGACCTTCTTTATAGAAGCAGTCAGTTGAAAAATCCTTGAAGAAATATGAATCAAAATTTGTTGAGTGCCCCCAGAACAATGCAATGGAGAAGCCACTTATTAAAATAATTCAGCCCATGGCTCTTGGTGCACGGTACAAACTTGAAAGGTCGCCATTGGTGTGCTGTCATGAGTTCTAAAAACTATGGGGGGTTCCTGGAGGAAAGCTACGTAGATAACCATTGTCACGATATTATTTTCGTTTTTCTTTGGCTACTCTGTTCACCTTTTCTAACCCTTGAATGAAAGAGCCATCCTAGCAACTGGAAATTCACGAGAGCATGTACATAAGTGTAGAAGAAATCAGGAAATATGTCTTCTGATGCTCCCATCGGCATGTAAGGACAGATGGTAGATCTTGTTGTAGGTGTTGTGTTCAGTATTTTTGACTTTTTTTTACATTCTTACTCATATTAGCATACATATAAAAAGTTATCAATTGTGTATTGCATTTTAAGCATACGATGGGCCATTGCAGTTCACCATGGTTCAGGGCAACCCTGATTCAAGTGAAACATCGGTTTCTTTTCCTGATTCAGTCTCCCAGATAAGCGACGGTAAGAAATAATTGTGCATTTTCAATTATTATCAGTGATTTAAATAAATTCAAATGCGGTGTTGGTATTTGTACCAATGTCAATACCCTATAAATATTATACTTTTAGTAATAGCTCAAAGCTGTAGATAGAATTAGAATCAGGAAAAGGGTCTCAGGTTCCCTTCTGATGAGCAGATTTCCATAGATCGCCACGAAATCTGCCTCGGAATATACACAATATACAAATAATCCTACACATAAACAAATAATTCTCGTTTTATCAACCGACTTAACCTAGTAAATTACAAGAGCTGTATTTTGCAAATTTTGAGCGTCATTCTACCAAAAGTCGATTCTACACAAATGGCTAATGCAATTAATCTTTTTTGACACAATTGTGTCAACGAAGTTGATTGTATCTTACATATTCTTAAGCAAGTCACTCAGTGAAAAAATTTAGCCGTATGTCAAACTTAGTTACTCACTAATTTGAACAGAAATTGAGATAACTAATGTTAGTAGGGATCGCGAAAGAGTGCCTCAGTTTATGTTTCCACATTTTCTATGGAGGTTTATAGCTGTGTGTCATAAATATTTAATCGTTCAGTGAGTCTCATTTGAATTAAAGCATTTATTGCTGGTTAGAACCCTGAAATGGTATTAGCAGCTTAATTCTTAAGCTTTTGGCATGTGCTTCAATACCATGGTACTTGAAGGCTGTACACTGTGCATGTTGTATAACGTTTCCTACTTTCTGTACTCCCAGGAAGTATGTTTTGTGCAGAGCGTTCCCGAGGGAGTTCTCATCTGGTTTGGGGAAGTATGCTGTACGTTGGCTGGTATTTTCCTTGTTTCTGAGGTACTTTATTATGTTTCACTATTCTTCAAGAAGCTTTGGTGATCTTCCAACTTTTGGTTCTAGTGAATCTAGTCTGTCAGGAAAGGCCTTGAGTCATTCATAGTCATGAGACTGAAGGAGGAAGATGTCATAGGTTCTGAGTCACGATCTTGGAGCTAACTGTGAGCCTTTTCTCAACAGACACATTTGATATGCCTGTCCATTATCAGTAGCAAAATTATCATTATTTTTAATTCAATTCCTTTCTTTATTTTAGATTTGTATTATTATTTTTCTATCTTTCGTTATCCCCCCCCCCCTCTCACATTTTTTAATTTACTTCATTTCATTTTACTGTGGCGGCCAGGACAGTTTGTTTTACTATTTTTCTCTCTTTCCTCAATCAACTCGTTCAATTACCCAGCCAAACCTTTCCAGTGCAACTCTACCCTTTTCTGTAAGGTACCAATGAACCAATGGTGAGTCAATCAGCTGAAGAAGCACTAGCAAAATGTACTGTTGTGAGTCCCCCTTTTATCTGCCCATCTTATTTTGTAATTTCTGTCTTTTCGAACGATTTAGAAAATGAATATATACATGCCTGCTTATTTATAATGGGAAAGGGTCAAATACTGAGGAAAACGTATTGCAAAATTGCGCACCTAATTTTACATGTTTTATGACACTACGCCTGAGGGCTTTGTAATACACATTGCTTACCTAGTAGCTGCGAATCATTCAGCTACTGGCAGTACTATAAATACAAATATTTTTTACTCAATACTGTTGACTCACTGCCTCTCCATTTGATTATTGTTTCATATTTTGGAAATTTGCAGATAACAATGTTGCCCATGATCTTGATTTCGAAGATGTTCAATCGTCACCTATCTCCCCACACACCCCTTCAGATGGTTTTGGGGCTGGTGTGATAGCTCCAGAAACTAGCATTTCTTCACCATTCATTTACAATAACACTAATCAAAATTCTGAGGTGAGTAGTTTTGTATTAATGTGATTTCAAACGTCTAAAGGCATGTCGTTAGTGTTTTCTTATTCATAAATGTTGCTATTAGTTGAATTCTCTGTGTTTGGTTTATTCAATTTGGCACAGATGGAAGACTAATTCAAAGAGAAAGTCTGTTTAAATGTTTCCGTTCATGTGCTTAAGAAGTTCAGTGATGAAATGTAAATTAAACTTTTATTCAGAACCTCGACAACTAGATATATACATTGAATAACTATGAAATCCAACTGTAGCCTTGTTACAATTTCACTTTGACCCTGTCATACAATGACAGTGTTCGACAAATACAACAAATCAAAAATATTATCATTCAGAAATTTACAAGAATATATCCTGTCTATGTTTTTCAGGAACATAAGACTACACATGCTGAAATGGGGTTTCTTCGGCTTTATAATTATCAGTTTTTCCATTGACATTGCTCCACCAAATTGGTAACTGTAATAGCTGGCCTTCTGATCTATTCCTCACATAACTATGAACATTATCTTACAGGTAGCAGAGTTTGAGGGAGAGGTTGTTGGAAACCTTGAAAAATTTGTTGTGGAACCTGCTTCTCAGAATGTTCAGTACAAGTGCCGCATCACAAGGGATCGTAAAGGAATGGATCGAGGGCTGTATCCCACTTATTTCTTACATCTTGAAAGAGAGTATGGCAAGAAGGTAGTTTACCCTTTATTTAATTCCCTCTTGTAAAGCAGCACACTGTTCACACTCAAAAATTTTTGTAACGTACATCCAGTCATCCAATATTGGATCTTGATTTTAGGTGTTTCTTCTTGCCGGACGAAAGCGGAAGAAAAGTACAACCAGTAATTACTTGATTTCCACCGACCCTACTGATCTCTCTCGTGGTGGGGAAGCATTTATAGGAAAACTGAGATCAAATCTTCTGGGCACACAGTTCACAGTCTATGATAATGGTCGATCACCTAAGCATATGAACTATAAGGACAGTGCTCACCCTAGACAAGAACTTGCTGCAGTGGTTTATGTATGTATTTTGAATTACATCTAAAAGGAAGCCTTTGTCACATGCATTTTTAATATGTCGTCTATTCAATTAGTCATGCTCAATTGGGTTATTCTAGTATTTGCTGTGTGTGCACTTGTATCAACTATTTCAGTTATACACGCATGCTTGACAAGTGTAGTATTAGATTTCAGAAAATGAAATAAAATGGTGTAAGGGTGGATAAAATATTACTGAAGTACACATGGAAACAGTGTATAGACATTGACTTGTTAAAGTCATTCTGCAAATTTGGTCCAAATTATTCAGTCACTTTTCACTAAAACTTTGAACAAAAATCTCGGTGTGTTTCTCAAGTCTTAGTCGATTTTACCATGTGAAGGGAAGTTCATGGGAAACAAAACTTATTAGATATGTGTTGTAGTCTCAATCAAAATTATTGGAGTAGCTTCCAAGAATTGTGCGGAAAACCAATATTTTTGGTACATTTACTATCCTTCCTTCCCATCATTATTGAAACTGTATTTTCAGGTCTTGGAAAAATAACGCCAATCTCGATACTTTTCTGATAGGTTGGGTTTAGGAAAGCAAAAGTGTACATTTTGTAATACATATTTCTGTTGACAAGGTTGTGGGATAACAGCTCAACTGACTAATGCACGGACAACTGATGTAACTCCTATTACTAGAGTGCAAGATCCTGGTCTGGAGCTCTAGGAACAGTTATTATGAGACGATGTAGTGTAAGAAAGAATGATATAGTAAAATATACAAAGAAAATGTTGAGGGATTCTTTGTAGCTGTCTAAAAATGGCTTTGGGTTTTGGTTTATTATTCATTCTGAATAATAACCCTATGTTTTCGGTCACGAAAAACTTTTTACAACCCCCCCTTCTAAATTTGATACTTTACGTTTCAAGACATGGGGATTACAAATCTGCAATGTCCGCCGTCCGGGCCGTTTTGTGCCTTTAACGTGGTCTAAAAAATTCGTTCTTTCGCACAAAAATCCCATTTGGTATCTAGTTGTGCCCCCCATCTTGGCAATCCGATCGGACGAAGCCCATGGTTGTTATGGGCAAAAAATGGTTTAAAAATTAACGAAATGCAGTATAATCGCAAACAAGCCGTGGTCGTATCGTTTTCAAGGCCCGCTCGACTCACAGCGCCCTTTGGACTCGCAACGTCCTGCCAATTGCCGTGCGAGGGTTCACTGGAGCCCTCGTCCTACCCCTCCATCGGATCAAACGTCTACGGGTGCCTGGCGCCGGGGGAATATTTTTAATTTCCGTCGTTCCATTGTAGTCAGGTCATGTTTTGTATGGTTTACTAGTATTCGATGCTGAATCGAATGGGATGGGGGAGCAGTAATACTAGGTCAAGCTGTTCATGAGAATAATAAACCATTGTGTAATAATTTGCAGGGTTTTTAAAATGAAATACACAGTATGTATTAAAGTGAACGAAGTATTGTGTTTCCCAGTAACACCTAACTCATAGGGCTAGTTTGGAGGACCAAGGCAGAAATGCTTAAAAATGAAAATATGAACAACGAAAAAAAAAGAAAAAAGGGGCAGTTGTAGTAACAAAGAAAATAAGGTGTTTCTATTAAACTAAAGGATCCCCTCATGGAAATATGTAAGCTCAAGCTAATGAAATAACTGAAAATGAATTTAGCATTCGTTGGGGCCCTTGATGCCGTGAATGTGCTGGCATGAAGTGGAGAAGAAATTTGGAATGGTCTTACCGGGGGGAAGTGGTTGGAAGCAGCAAAGAAGGTCGTGGAAGAGATTGTTATGAAAAAGAATTAACGAGTAAGTAGCGATGTGAGAAAAAGTTTGATGGATTGCAAGTTGTACGAAATTGGATTGAAGTTGTAATTGCTGAACGCTGCTGTAGTTGCATAATCTGATCAACTGAAGGCAGACAAGTTGGTGGGGTAATACTTGTTTTAGTGTGTCCTGATGGGTATTATGTGAGCAAGGTTTCAGGGTTACCCGACTGTTTATGTTTGCTGCCGCTTTCAGTTTTGGGCTCTGTCTGGCAGTGGTGCCCGTAATAAGTCAACCCAAAATACTTTGAAAAACTGGATTCTTTTGCGATAACATTTTTCATTGATTTAAAACAAAGATGCTCGAGTGATTTTACTCGAATAGCCCTTTAAACCAAATAATACCCATATTTTGTTATCCATAAACTTTTCATTGAAAGTATGCTGAAGTGAGAAGTTGCATATTACAACATTTGAGTTAGGGTGAGGAAGTTTTATGATGCACGACAAAGTGTATTCAGTTGTCCAAGCAACTAAACAAACTTACTTTCTTATTATGTTATGTTATGCACCAATTTTTTTCAGGACACAAATGTCTTAGGATTCAAAGGACCACGAAAGATGACAGTTATATTACCAGGAATGACAGCTAATAATGAAAGGATATCCATAACTCCTTCCGATGACACTGAAACGTTGTTAGGTAAGTAATTTGTGATTTTGTGACAACTTTTGGGTTTCGACACATCTGAAAGATCATATTCTGTGTGGATATGGGAGCGTCAATGCATCATGAACTGACATGTTTTATCTTTTATGTTATAGAATGCTATCGAACCAAGTGTATGGACAACCTCATACAACTACATAATAAGACGCCAGCATGGAACGATGACACGCAGTCATACGTGTTGAACTTTCATGGAAGGGTAACTCAAGCATCTGTTAAGAATTTTCAAATTGTTCATGATTCACATGGTGAGTTCAAGTTGTTTCGTATGCATGTTGAACATTCTACAAGTATTCTTTGCTTTTTTTTGATTTAGTAGAGGGTCTAAGGGTCTTTCACATTATTCTAATTAGCCGATCAAACTTGAATTATATATGAATTGATAGGTTTTGGCTGCTATAGATAAGCTTAGCCTTCCTCAACATATTCTATTTTATCTGAGCCTAGAGGCATGTTGGGCTATGGGATAGCAATGACCCTACCGAAGCTACTAGTTGTCCTCACTAGTATGTAAGGCTCAGGGGTCATTAGGGAACATAATTGTCGGAAGAGTTCCTAGGGAACCTTTGATGCTACAGGATCAGTCTGTGTTTGATTTCCTCTTAGTGAGAAAATTTAGGATTCAAGTAGATTGTGCCAATTCTACCTGTCTTCCCCTCCTTTTTGTATGATTGCATGAATTAAAATATTATTCTGTGTTGTCCTGTGACTGTAAATAGAGAATGATTCTGTGTGTTAACAGAAACAAATTGCATTAGTTTTTTCGTTCTTTGTTTTTCAGTTGACTATGTTGTAATGCAGTTTGGAAGGGTTGCTGAAGATGTTTTCACAATGGACTACCGCTACCCAATGTGTGCCTTACAAGCGTTTGCAATAGCTCTGAGTAGTTTTGACAGCAAACTTGCTTGTGAATAATTCTGGTTTGATTGGTTTGTGACAAATGTTTTGCCATGACGCACAAGTTTGACTCACTATTTGTGATTAGGAGCTACAATTGTTAGATGCTAGCCATGTTTTAGATACTACTATGATTCTGCTTTTCCAGAAATTTGGTTTTCAGAAGTCATGGCAGACTCTTATTCAAGAGAAGTCCATTTGATCTCATTACTGGAATCTCATATCATCCATTCTCAAAGTTCTAATAGTGGATCTGTTTGAGTGAATAGTAATGTGTAGCCTGTTAACGTTATTGTTACTTTGTTTCTTGTTCCAGTGAGAACTCAATGGATGAAAATGACAGGTTTTCCATTGTTTAGCAATAGTGTAACTATTATTTAGACGTGCTTGAGATCTGGTGTTAGTTGAATTTTATGATCCACAATCAGTTCTATTTGAATATGACGTGATATCACATGGACCAAACATGGTGCCTTTGAATATCTTTTCTGTTGCTAGAAATCATTTTGTAGCTGATGAATTTTCTGTGCTGCATTTGTTATTTCTTACGCATTATTGAACCATTGGTGCTGCAAAACAGCATTGAAGATGAATTCAATTTTTCGTCCAATTTTACCAGCAGTAATTCAAATGATGGAGGGAAGCTCCAACACATTTAAGCAGGGCCAAGGAACTTCTATTTTTATTGACCTAATTCCTACATTGGTAGAAGGAAAATTCAACCTTCGGCTTTCAATTAATGTTCCTTAAATGCCCTAAGTGTTGATGAAGACGATAGAAGGGAAATCATGCCTCACAATGAAGTAATGCAGCTTATAACTTAATTAAGAACAACCCAGTAAATTGTGTGAAGCCTTGTACACACCATTAAGTAGGTAAGAACTGGTTTTCTGCATAAGAAAAACTGCCAGGTATCATCAGTACATCAAAAACTAGTCTGGCGAGGATTGAATCCTGTGGGTAGGTTTAGCAAAGTGTGTGAAGTAATGTGTGAAATCCAAATGAAATAAATGAACACGGAGATACCTCGGAAAGTAGAATAATTAATATCTTTTATGAAGCTTTATGGTTGAAGTTGTAGGAAAATATATGGGCCTATATGAGTTTAATGAAAGAAAGGAAAGTCCTTGTTTGGAAAGTAAATTCCTTAGTTTGGATTGAATTGAAAAGCAAGACCAGGGAATAATGGGGCACACTCAATTGAAAGTCAATCAAATTAATGCCTCACAAAGGACAGGTGGGAAGAATATGTTATTGATCTTAGTGAGTATGAAAGATTATTACTTTAGCACACATTTCCCTAACACTTATTTCATACTGGAGAGCCTACATAATTGCCTCCACTCCTGCTGAATGTATGGAAGCATACTTCCATAGCCAAACCTTGCATGAATATTCCATTTCATGACTTCCATAGCCAAACCTCGCATGAATATTCCATTTCATGACTCGTAAAACGCACAACGTACATGGCCTTCACATCTTTATTAACTCTGGCTAGTGACACTTTACGTTTCAAGGCATCAGGATTCCAAATCTGCAATGTCTGTCCAATGTCTGCCGTCCGGGCCGTTTTATGCACTTAACGTAAACTAAATAATCTGTTCTTTCGCACAAAAATCCGATTTGGAGTTGTGCCCCCCTGGGTACGATAAATTATAATCTTTCAATTGGTGTTGGTATCTCTCTCCTTCTCGCCAATCTTTGTTGCCCCTCTAATGTGGTTTCTTCATAACCTTCAGGCTCGTCAGATGACCTGAATTCTTCATTTAAATAAATCTGTCTCTTCATTCTCCCCACTAGTTGATTCAAAATCTGGTTCCTCTTCTGGCTGAAGAAAGGGCCTCCCAATGGTGTGATGCAGCGAGTCCATCGCATACGCACAGCACATGCTCTGCTGTCTCTAGCCCTACCTCGCAGAACCTGCATACCTGTACCCCTCATTGACATTGATTTCCCAGTTGCAAGTTCCTCACAAGCATAGGGCTACCCTCCTTGTTCATTGAAAACAACGTTCTTTGATGTCACTATCCTCCGACTTTGAGGGTCCTATAGTCAGTAGCCAATCATTACGAGAGCTCTACTTCTGGGTGCTAGTTTCCCAGTCCAGTTTTCCTTAGGTATGTGTGTATGAGCGATTGATCCGAATACCCTCGGCTTCACAATATCAATCACACCAAATTTTCACAGGGAGCTGGGCTGGTTTCAGTGCCTTAGTCGGCACACAGTTTAAAATGTACATGGCAGTCCTTACAGCCTCTCCCCACATTGGTTTATCCATGAATCCATCGAGAATCCAACATCGTGCAAGACACATGACTAAGCAGTGATACTTTCTACGATGCCATCTCTATCACAAAAATGTACGAATTTCTTGTTTTTATACTTGCCACTTTGATCTAGCCGAACACGAGAAATGTTTCTACTGAAACGAGACGTTGCTTCTACCTCAAAGGGACAAAACTGTTTGAAAACCTTCATCAGGTAGGCACAGGCGAAATGCAAGTAGTGGTTAACGAACATTATGTAGTATCTATAGCTGTCATAGGTACTTGGGGCAATTGGCCTGTCTACATCAGTATTAATTACTTCCAAAATCCAATTTGGGTTCCAATCAGCGGGTATTGACACAAATGGGTCCCTAGTTTGCCATCCCTGGACGCATACCTCACGAACTCTGCTGACAGGGATGATAGATAAATGGCCCATTCTTCTATGAAGAATGTTTTGTCAGTCTGGACATTGGTGCTCGCGTAGCATTCTCCCAGATTGAGCCTGACTTCGTACAAATTTCCGACGCAATTTCCAGTCACCACAGTATGATCTTGTTTTTAATTTTCAATTCTTTTTCTTCTTGACCTACATTTATCATGTTGTCGAAAAAATGCGATGGCCATCTCTTTGTTTTCCTACTGCAAGAATAATTAGTACGTAGCTGGCCAAGTGTATCTACATCTTCTTTATGGCATTGTAAGAATGAATGATTTGAGGTTTCTTTTTAAAAGAATGAAGCTCAGGTTGTTTATGCATCACTGGTACAAAGGTTATCATTTTATTGATCTTGGATTTATATGAAACTGCCGTCATACCTTATTGATACCAGAAAAGATATTAACCAATTTTCCTGTCCTTGAATTTTAGATGCACAAAGCAAGGTGGAAATTCACTCTTCTCTTTTCGTAAGGTTCCGATGCGAATAAGTCCTCTTTGGAGAAACAAATAAACTTATGTAGAAACATTCTCAACAATATCAAAACAAAAGGGGACAATGGTTCAGTACATGCTCATACTGGTAATGAGTAGTCTTCTTGACTCTCAAGAAAAGGCATGTAACGTGTTGAGACAAAATGACTCGACGCTCAATGAGTTGATTGTTAATGAGGAGTCACTTTTCTTGAGATGTGGGGGGCATGTAGTGTAACTGTGGAGTCAGGAAGACCTATTTTATTATAATTTATAGTCATTTTGACTCCATAGGTTTTATGGCTTACTTGATTGTGAGGGGGGAGACGATCTGAGGAGCCAGTGTTGTAGTGAAGTCAAATTCTGGGAGATGCATAGGTAGAGAGGGATCCCCCCACCCATACTTTACAGATTTTATTTAAAAAACCGTGGAGTGTACAGAGTCATTTTGACTCCACGATATCATTCTAGTGTTAATTGAAGTGATATTCAGTTTCCCACCATAGTCTTCACTTCTTTTGCTCGTGACTATTTTGACTCATTTTCCCAACTTATTGGTGTGGCAGGGAAGGAGCATACGAACATTAAAAAAAAAACTTAACCCCACACCAGCGTTTTTTGAGTTTGCTATTCTTAACATCGAATGTAAAGAGAGAAATATCGGAATGGTCTCACTCAATTTTTTACCAACTTGGTTTCCTTTTTTCTATTTTACCTTCTTATTTGCTATAATTTCGTTTTCTATTTTTAACAATATTTATCATATCCCCCAATAAATTTAACTGAATTGTTTATTTTTTCTAGCTTTATCAATTTTCACTCCCTTTCGGTTTATTATTCATTCTGAATAATAACCCTATGTTTTCGGTCACGAAAAATTTTTTACAACCCCCCCTCAAAATTTGATACTTAACATTTCAAGACTTGGAGATTCCAAATTTGCAATGTCTGTCCGCCGTCCGGGCCATTTTGTGCCTTTAACGTGGTCTAAAAAATTCATTCTTTCTCACAAAAATCCGATTTGGTATCTAGTTGTGCCTGCCATCTTGGCAATCCGATCGGACGAAGCCCGTGGTTGTAATGGGCAAAAAATGGTTAAAAAAATTAACGAAACGCAGTACAACGCGGGAACTACAGCGTCCCTCCCTCCCTCCCGTCTCAATAAAAAAATGCTGCCGGGCGGGCGGCTCAACTCCCCTTTTGCCTCACAACGGGTTCGCTCGCTCGAAGCGCCCCCGTTCCAATTTCCCCGACCCAACGCGGCAAAATCATCAGACGTTTTGTTTCCGTAGTTCCATTGTAGCCAGGACATGTTTCGTATGGTTTACTAGTATTCGATGCTGAATCGAATGGGATGGGGGAGCACTAATACTAGGTCAAGCTGTTCATGAGAAAAATAACCATCGTGTAATAATTTGCAGAGTTTTCTATCTGTTGTCACACAATTTCTTTGACATCAACACAATGTTCCCAACATTTGAACAATGCCTAATGTTTATGACTCAATTTCTCAACTGTCTCCAAACAGTTTACAAGTTTTTTTCTATTTACCCACTACTGTTACTAGTTTTCTACGATTTTTGATCAATTTCCCTACAACTTCAACTCGAATACCTAACAATTTTACGTCAGTTTCGAATAAATTTTACAAAATGTGCTAACAACGTTTACTCATCTATTTCTATATTATTCTCTGACCATTGAAGACAATAAGTGTTTCAATAACTTTCCCTGAATTCCTATGACTATGTTTACTCCACTCTGTACCGTTTTCAGGAAACAGTGCCTAGAAGGTATTCATTTGGGAATCTTCTCAACTTCATAGATTTTCAAATTATTTGGTAGGGTGGTGTGTGTAACAGCCCCCCCCCCTTCTCCATTCTCTCAATCACAATGAACATTTTTGTTCCATGCACTAGAAAGCATTAGGGTGAACAGGCATATTGCTAATTCCCAGGATGCCTAATTTTAGTGTGTACAAGGTTAACACTCAGTCAGTTTGGATGTTATATTGCTTTCCACTGTAATTTCTATTTTAGTACGAAATAATCTTGCACGTGTTTTATTCCATGTCAGGTTCTCATCAACCTTTGGTGGGCGTAAAGCTACTGAGAGGTGAAAAAAAGGCAGGAAATTGGTGTGCGCATGGTTTTGAGCATGATAGCTGCACCAGATTAACTCAAATGATTGTGCTACCACTTGTTATTTCAATAATCGATAGAGTATGGAAAGTTGTTGGATGCATTGCACTAGATATATTACCTTGAATGTAGAAATGACTTATTACTGAAAACCAAAAGATGGAATGAGTAGACAGTGCCTCACTTGCATTATACTTTTTCAGAAGTATTGGCTTTCTGGGCTGATAGGAGTGACAGTTTTCTGGGCTTCCTTGCCATGGAAGATATACCTATTTACATTGAAAGTGCGTCTTCCCTTTCAACAAATTTCTCTCCTGACTGTATGAGGAAGTTGTGAAAGGTTTGGTTGGTTTGTCTCATCAGTCCTTCATCTTTTAATGAGTGATATTATACAATGCAGTTAATACATCATCATTGAATTACCAAGAGGATTCAATGGAGAGGTAGATTTATAGTCACATTGACCGTAGTTTCACTTAGAGGTAAATACTTGTAACATTTGTTACCCACTTTTGCCAGTGTTCACTTGCTGCACTATTAAGGTGTTTCTTACCCTTCATAGCGGTCCGCTCACTCAGGTTGTGCGATGAGATATCAGTCCAAACCAGAACCGCATAAATTATTTACGCTTAAATCGCCCACCATTTACTTCTTAAGAATCTTTGAAACTGACCATACTACACTTGTGTGCTGTTGTTAATTTTTTAAATACATTTTGAAGTGCATATGGCATATGCTTGCACTTACTGAAATGTAAAACTCATCGTACAACGAAAACAGTCAAAAAGGCAGTATCTCAAATTGCAATGAGTGGAAATTTTCGCAGAACAATTTTTTCCGTTATTTTTTAGCATATTGTTAGTATGATTCCAATCATTCACAGCCTGTGATAAATTAAGTTTTTCTATGAATGTGGCACATTAGGCCTCAGGAAGTGTTGCTTTTAATTGAGGGTAGTTGGGAACTGAGTTGGTAGAGCTCTCACTTGTCTTCTGAGCATGGTTAAAACGAATGATTGTAATGATGAATCATTGTTCAACTGTGTTTTATTCACCTTGTTGTCTTGGCTAGTTTAGTGGTAGTCAATCAGATACAGTTCAGAAGGGAAAAGTCTTCTGTCTTAATGCTCGTGACAAAAAAAATACGCGAAGAGTTGAATTGGGTGAGATTTTGGGTGCAGCATGCAACAAAATAAAAAATAAGACAGGACCTGGTGACAGATAAAAAACTGAATCTGTAGTGTGGCACTGCAATGAAAATGTCAATGTAGCAACAAGTGAGAGCACCCTTGTGGAAATAGGGATGCAATGAATTTGTGGTGACTGACAGTTGTCTTCGTCAGTGGAAAACTAGATGTAGTGTTGAATCGAACAAATTTTTTTTAAATTGAGGAAAGGTGAGTGCTGATTTAGCGGTACGGTAGCCACAACATTGTGCTTAAGCTGGATCCCAGAATTGATAAAATTGTATGGCTTAGGGGACATTAGATTTACTTGTATGTATGTTAATATTGTTAATGATCGTGTTTGGTAATTTGCAGAGAAAATAACTCTGCTCAATGTGTGTACCAATTACACGAAATCCACCGTGGTTTCAATGTCATGAATCATCATTTGATCATAAATTGCTGCTTATAGTGTTTGAGTAGTGGCTACTTACGCAGGGACCATCCCAAAGAGCCCCTATATGGTTTACACACTAGCTGTGGAACTGTTGATTTCTAGCTTATACATTCTTGTTGATTCGACAGTCTAAACATTTCTGAGAGCTTCTGCTTGCCCTTGTTATTTAATTTTTTTGAAAAGAAGAATGCCACCGATACCCAATGCCGAATCTCATTACCACCTATACTCGCTGTGAAAAAGGAAAGAAATGTTTTGTTAGCGGTAGGATAATTCCTAAAATAAGTAGCATCAGAATTTTCCATTTAGGAAGAATGTTGTAACGCAGTTTTATCCCCATTCGTAGTTATCTTCACACGATTTTCTTCACAACTCCTCCCTATTTGATGAAGTCTTTTCACTCGCTCATCATATCACCATCTGAATTATTCATATGGGTAACATGACCTAGTAATGTACGCATATTCACAGGTGGTAGTAAGTGCCTTTGAATGTTACTTATTGCCTTCATAGTAGCAAAGCCTTTGGAATACTTTGTGCCTTCTGAGTTGCCTTGTCGCCTTGATCATTGAAATTAATAGAAGAAAGTTGACTTGTTAACTGTACTCCCTCTTTCGTTACTATTATTACTATTATTTTCCCCTTTTATTACTGTTGTGTGATATTAGTAAACTTTTTTTT
The DNA here is from genome assembly GCA_020466155.1 of Pachypeltis micranthus. Lineage (NCBI taxonomy): Eukaryota > Metazoa > Arthropoda > Insecta > Hemiptera > Miridae > Pachypeltis > Pachypeltis micranthus. The sequence goes on from CM035768.1 coordinate 44,485,141, forward strand.
GAGGCGAAACTCAATTCTAGTCAATACATATTTTACATGGTTTTCTCCGTTAAAATAATTTATTTGTGCCGTTTATTATTACAATTGTGTTGAATAGTTCAATAAATGTTTCTAATAATTGTGAAAAGTGTCTCATTCACAAGCTAAACCTATACAAACTCAGAACTTATTTTGCTTTCTTGCTCTTAAAGTTCAACTGTCTCATGATCAAGAAAGTGTAAAAACTCTCTGCTAAGTGGGTGTGGAATGTGGCTTCCTTTAATCTATTACATGACTTTGGCGAGATATCAAATTATGTAATATTTTCTAATTAGTGAATAGCAGAGGCCATTTAAATATGAGCTACCTGTTTGTCTTCGAACGTCAGATGGCAAAATGAAGTAGGTTCAATGTGATTTCTAAGTGAATGTTAATTGGGAAAATCTGTTGAACAAACCTCTCTGATCATGGGGGAATTTTATCTGATTCAGAAAAATAACCAAGTCTGTTCATAATGTGTCGCAATTTTGTATTTATTTATTCATTCATTTTGTATTTATTTATTCATTAATGCATATTTTTCGCTTTTCAATGCGATTCCACTCAGATATAATTCAATTATGTGTTTTCCCAACCCACAAAGCACTAAGACAAACGATTTTTTGTTACCTTCTGAAGTTCCTCCTTTCATGCTAAGTTTATCACCTCAATTGTGGAGTAGGGTAGTTCTTCATGGGCCCCTTCAGTTTTAGGAACAGGAAAAAGACATGCAGAGCCAGGTCTGGAGATATTGTGGGCTGGAGCACCGTTAGTGTTGTTTTTGGCTACAACCAGTTCTCCAGTTTGATCCTATTCCACTAAATTGTAATTATTTAACCAGTTACTACCGAAAACGCTGAAAACACTTGTTATTCCCATTTCGGCTTCTTGGCGAACTGCATGCCTTCATGTTATTGTTGGTGGGAATCCCAATCAGATTGATAGAATCATTATGAGCCAAATGATTACAGTTTTGGTTGTGTGAAGGGCTTAGTTGATGCTTCAAGGGTTGTAGTTAGTTGAGTAACATCCATTGAGCCCCATAGAGTGGAAGATTTGAAGTAGATGTTAGGAAGTAACATTAGATCCACTTGATGAGCTTTAAAGGTGTATGGTAACAAGAAGTTTGGGAAAAGGGATGTTATGTACTCACAATCAGTCTGTTCACCTGTCGCAATGACCAAAATGCGGGAGGAGCTTCTCATTGGCCCCTGATATTCTGCTATCTGGCAATCTCTTTCCTTTTCGATGAATTATCCTCTCCAAAGCCTCCTTGCTACATAAATGAGAACCAAGCGTTGGAGTAAAAAGCTTTTCCTCATACAAAAATTTGATTAGATATGTGATTAGGTACAAAACTCATGCTGCACTGGATGTAACATAGTCTCATGTAATTCAGTCCTTTGGTTGATTTTTTTCCTTTTATTGAATGAATGCCAACAGTATTACCCAGGGCCTAGAAACACACCAAATGCCCCTGGAATGGTGCATATAGAACAACTTTTCTCTGTAAATTGCTGCACTGCTTTTGTGGTAGTTCTTAACACACACTGGGAGTTCTGTAGGTGCCTATTTTGTATGTTGTATGCTACAAGACCTCAGCAGAGGTACCAAAGATGATTACAGTTTTGGCAACATGAGTACCACTACAGTACGTAAATTACTGTTGCGAATTATGTGTGAAAAAATAAATGAATAACCCTCATCATGGCATTTGAAATTGGTTTGGGATTTCAACAACGTGAAGTGCCCATCTTCCAGACAGTTTCGAGCTATCCATGTGTGATTGGTTTTATTTGATTTGATATGAACAAAAAATAAAAATTTAAGAAACAATTTATATGGAAATAGAACTCTCATTCTTCCATTTACTTAATAGGCTCAAGCTTTTGTGTGTTATAGGCGTTTCAAAAATCACATTTGGACACAATTTCAGCAATTAGTGTCCATCAGTAATACATTTTTTTATTTATGCAATAAATATGAAAACCTAAGGATACATTATTACCACAGAAAACTAAACACGTTTCAGGCGTTTTGAAACCTAATGCAGTTTGTACCCAGATATAACACGGCATATTAAGAAATGTGGCATCTGCCAAAACGTGAAACCCAACAACTCAGCTCTTCAAGGACTCACATCACGTTTCCATGCTACCTCACAACACCATGGGAAACGTTTTTGGTGGACATAATGGACATAATCTCTTTCCCCAGAGTGCTTCTGGGATTAGATAACTCCTGGTATTTGAAGACGTCTTCACAAAATTGGTAGAACTCGTACCAGTTCGAGAAGCCACTTCTTCCATTCTCCTAAGCATATTCAATTCCGTTATACTGAATTGCTATGGCATCCCTCAACTTTGATAACCGATAACGCGAGCAATTTCGTGAGATCAGCTGTGCTATCCCTCGCCCAAGCCTTAGGGATTAAGCATATTGCTACCCCAGTGTACCACTGTCAAGCCAACCCTACAGAAAGAGCAAACAGGAACATCAGTCAACTTATCGTATGGTATGTTCATGATGAACAACACACCAATTGGGACAGGTTTACAAGTGAATTGCAGTTTACACTGAACAGTGCAATTCACAATTTCACTGGGTACTGTCTAGCATTTCTGAACTAAGGCAGAGAATTGATACCAATTTATTCATATCCTGGCTCAATTAGGCAACTAACTAACCCCATTCTTCTGGTAACGAGGTCAATGAGTGGGCAATGAGAATGGACAAGCTTGTGGAGCTCAGCCACTTAGCAGAGCAAAATTTTGTTGAAGGTTTCCACTAACTTATGTCACTGCTACAATCTTCGTCGTAGCAACAACTCGTTTATGGACTTAGTACTCCATAAGTCCGTTCAGCTGTCATCAGCAGCAAATCGGTTAAGTCCGTATCGAGTGTTCTGTAAGCCCAGGTGGGACATGCCACCTGCAGGACGCCCGAAGGAAAGAGTGCAGGGTTTCGGCACCCCTCAAAATTGAAAAGGTATGTTGCCACCTCAACCCCGGAGGGGGGTCTGTGACGTGAAATAATCGGCCACAGATCTTCTCACCTTCGGCCTTCAGTTGTGCTTATCCCTGTTGGCCACTGACTCACCTCAGCTGCCACTGCAAGAGATTCGCAAAGGCTTGAATCATTCTGTTCCATTGTCTTTATCTACTAACTGCCCCAACCTACTGTCTCTTCTCTCGTCCGCCTGCTGAAATCCCACACACTATATAGACACGTACTGAATCTTCGTTCTATGGGCTGTAAAAAGCATTTAGCTTCAAACAATTTTGCGACAGGTGGATTCGTTATCAAGAATTTCTTCCTAATACCTGTAAATACATTTTGCAACAGTTTTTATGGATGTTGTTCATATAGTGAGCAATCAGGACGTCGTCAATGATTAGGTGGCTCAAAAGCTACAGCTGTTACTTTACTCTCTTAGACAGTGGTGCAGTACCTAAGGACGATTGAAAATGAAGGCATGAACTTACATCGTCTCTTATTCCAACCGAAGTTTGCCAACCTACAAGTAACCATTTCACAACCTCCAATTCCTAACGACTTCCACCATATTTGGGCGTAACTTTAGATCAGAACTCACGTTTTACCAGCACGTAACTGAAATCATACTTATTGAGTCAGCGACCCCACGGGCCAGCTTTTGTTCTCTCGCGTTCCTCTCTAGAACATAATTATGTTGCATTTAAGACGATGATTCGCTGTACGCCATGATGGTATGAGGAACATGCTCCAATCGAGCAACAATGGAATAAAGAGGTATCATGGCTTACATCTCTATTCTACTGATAGATACAGAAATAGTAGCGAACAAAATGTAATTATGAGCTGCTAGAAGACACCCAGTCAGCTTGATAAATGTTACTCTGGAAACTTCGGAAATATTAAAAAACACGAATTTCTATCCATTTTGGTTGTTATCTATGTTTAATAGGCTGTCAGCCAAACATTGGCGGATAAGAATATAGATATTGGCTAATGGATGACCTGTGAGTTTGGTGAAAATCGTTAATGCCATTTTGCAGAAAATTGAAAAAAAAACAAACTTGTTTTGCTTTATAGGCCTATATCTTCATTCATCAAATTTTCACAGAGATGTTTATAAAGGAGAAAAGTCAGGTATATTTTGAAAGTTTCATCAAAACGGTTAGAGCTGTTAATTTTAATACAACGGCTTAGTATTTTCTAGCACAGCTTAACGCAGCCCCACATCTCCAAGACCCATCTCATTCCATTCAGGATAGTAAACGATACGAAAAACATGACCTGACTACAACGGAACAACGAAAATTTATATTTTCTAGCCAACGCTGGGCAATTGACATCTCCAACACCTTTCCTATTCGACTCAACATGAAAAACTGCCTCGGAAACGATAACAAACGCTACGTACTTCCAATAAAACTGCCAAAATTTCGTTGTTTCCTAATTTTTTAAACCACGTTTTGCCCATAACAACCATGGGTTTTGTCCGATCGGATTACCTGGCAGGCACAACTAGATACCAAAAATGCCTTGAAACGTGAAGCGTCAAGTTATGAGAGAAAGAGTAGGGGGGGGGGGACTTTCTCCTGACCGATGAAAATATTGGTGTATTATTCAGAATGAATAATGCGTTCATCAATTCTCAAAACCCACCCCCCGGGTATACCTAATTTATACCAAAAGAATTTAGCCTGGTAAATTAGAAGAACTATTTGTGCCCATTTAGTTGTGTCGAAAGTTGTCGTGCATCTGATTATGGAGCAGTTCTTGGTTAGAACTTGGTTCTGATGGTGGCGTGGCAGAGAGCTCAACAGTTTGTCACCCGTTCAAATATTTTACCTCTCTCACCGACCCCCACCCTCTTGCTTGATGTTACGTTTAAACATATCTGTGGTTGTCAGGAACGAATTAAGGTGCAACAAGGTTTCGAAAATTAGAACTCTTGACACGATTGCAATAGCTTTATTTCTTTGAATACTCGCTAACGCCACGAAACAGATCTCTTACTTGATGTTCCCGTTAAATCCTAAGATTTTATGAATTGGAGAGCCTAATCTGTTCTAAACCACGTTTCCTGGTTTCGCTGGTTAACAAAGATTCGGCTTCCTTGCTCACTCGTACGCATCTAAATCGTTTGAACGCTGAAGTCGCTGGTGACTGTCCTGAAACGTTTGGTGCTAATATTTTACGAAAACTCGCCTTGAAGCTTTTTCGTATACGGTCGCAACAGCTTTATATTTTATCAAAACTTGTTAATGATGGTCGAAATGTGCAAAACGACGAACGCTCCGCAGAATGCATGTTGGGCAGAAAACCACAGAAAGCACATGTAATTAGAGCTAGCCGAGACCACCGAGCAACGATTAGATTCCATCTGTCTGAAAATCCGTTATTGAGAATTTTCCAAGAGCAGCTCGTAAGTAACCGAGAGAGTAATCACCGGCTCCTTAGCAACGAGCCCTCTCTAGGCGCCCCCTCCACACTTCCCAAGAAGTAAACAAAAATGTATATATAAAACAGGCAATTGCGAGACGGACGAGTAAGGATTTCTTCGCGAAGCGATGGGTATCCACTACTATTGGTTATTGGTGTTCGAGCTGATGTCATTAGCAGGTAAGTCGCTAGTGAGTCCTTAGTACGCAACTCTCACTTGATTTAATTATTACGCAATAAATAGACTCGGATTCGCTCTTCCAGTACGGTAACTACAATAATGGAATACAAACTACGAAAATACGTCGTCCCATAGTAAAAATACAGTCTCAAAAACGATTTTTGTAAATTGTTCAGTGTGGAGAATCTCCGTGCTCGTTGAGCGGGTTGAAATAATGAGGATTTAATTCAGGAACCAGAAATTAGACTTGAGGACAAAGTTGAGGGGGTTTCTACCAGTAAAAGTGACACGAGAATTACATGTATACTTATCTAACCTAACAGCTGTTACTAATAACAAAACTGGTAACTAAATATGAGCTCAGGATTTAGCTAGGGGCTTTTCCGCCAAGACTTGAAAATAAAAAGCCAGAGCTCAGAAAGTGGCCGTAATTTTATTTATTTATTTTATGAATTCGTTGAAGAGCGAGAGAGTGGACCAGATTTAGAAAGGTAACAGTTGTTCATATTGAGACCAGAGAAAGTAATAATGTATCGTATAAGGAAGTATTTATGCAAGTAACCAATGGTCGAAATTGATTCGGGAGTTCACCACAATCTGCACACGGGCCTTAAGTTTCACTAGAGAATACAATACTTTTAGTAGGAATACGATGAGAGAATATATATTTAGCGTACTATGGTTGTGATATTGGTCCCCTCAAGGGTCATTGATGGGAGAGGGAGTAAAACCACGTTCGTCAAGGATGAAGACTTGATACCACGTATTGCAGGAATGAAGCGTGTGAGCTGATACTGAATATATATAATGCGACTGTTGCGTACGCGAAGTTTCACTATCCTCGTGGCATAACTCGCAAAATTGTGAAACGCACACTACTTTCACCTTCTCGATTTTAGTCGCTTTATCCCTATAATTCAATATAACATTTGGTGCTAAATTAGGTGCAACCAAATATATTCGGGAACGACGTTAAGCGTTACTGGTTTTGCGTCAAATATTTTTGTTCGACCCTGAACTATTTGCAATACGGGATGATCCGTTATTCCACGATGTTCTGAGCGAAGATCGTATTGGATAGCAGACGGATGAAATCGCTGATCGTACGTGGGGCCGAGGAAAGTTGAGGGATGAGAAGTACATCACGTCTTTCCCCAGTTATTCAACAGTTTCCCACCTAATATTTGCTGCATGTCTCGACAATTATTGTTATACTTTGCACTCGTTTTTTCCGCAATTTGAATCCATTTCACAACAGTTTCATTCGATCTTCTACTTAACTTTCCTACAACATTCACACTTCTCCAACTTTTCAAAACTTTTTCCCAACTATTTTCGTTCAATTGCTCAGATTTGTGCTCAATTTCCCAACCATTTTCTCCTATATTTTTCGAAACATAAAAAAATTTAAAAAATGAAGGTATAATATTTAGTAGGATAAACAAGTTTGGTTGCCCAAGGGCCACCCTTCCTCCCTTTCTCTCTGACATAGAACATTTTCCGAACTCTGTTATTGCCCTTTCATTATTCTTAAATAAATACGCTAATTATATTCTGACTATAATTTCATCTGATTGTAAACGATCGGTGCTAAATACGTTCGATAATAGCTTCCAACGAAGACTTGAATTTAACATGGAATTATTATCCAATGACTACCATTTCGTTTTCAAGGAACATTCTCGTAGTTAGATTCCCTGATAACAACATCAAAAACCACTGCGTTCTGATAGATACTTGAATTACCACAGTAATTCACGTAAGTTCCGATGAGCACAAAATAAATGTAGCATAAATTATCATCTCTACATTTCTGAAACTTACCTCTACTGAATACCAAAGGCTCGTCGCGTACAAAGTCTTATCTCTCACTAATAAACAAATACCCACGTAAACTTATTTGCCAACTGCTGAAGTGCAACGTCTACTCAAACTATAGCCCGGATTCTCCCCAACGTAACACAAATAATACAAACGATTCAGTAAATAACAGTGCAGGGCCCTCCCACAAGACTTCCCATCACATCAATAAAACAGCCATACGATATTAATCACTCCATCATATAAAATCATTTTTTGAACGAATTTCTGCAACTTTTACATCGAGGAAACCAGATTTAATTCAAGTCTCAAAACGCTCTAAAAATTCTTTCCGCCAAAACTCAAGATACTGATAATGAACTCTGTGCGAACGAACATTTGGCAAAGCATATATAGGCAGCTCAATGCAACATGTAAAATCTTGCACCTACGAATAAATATGTATACTATTGCTATTTAATCCAAAAATCAAAAGTAAAACAAATAAAATCGACCCCTCTGTTTTAACTACACATTTCTGGCAAAGCCATAAATTTCAATTCTACAACGTCAATCTTTTATGTCAGGTATCAAACAAATTTGAAGTAGACCTTGAATAAAGGACCCATACTAATAAAAAAACCCCTGAAAATTATTACACAACGGTTTATTATTCTTATGAACAGCTTGACCTAGTATTACTGCTTCGAGACCCATCCCATTCGATTCAGCATAGAAAAATACTAGTAAACCAGACAAAACATGACCTGATTACAATGGAACTACGAAAACTAAATATTCCCCCGGCGCCAGGCGCCCTTAAGCGCCTGTAGGTAATTGGCACGACGGTGCGAGTCGAGCGGGCAGGTGGTTTTGAGGAGACGGGAGGGAGGGAGTACTAACGACGAAACGTTGACTTCCGCTGTAGTTCCCTTGAGTTCATTCAATTAGTTGACTTTGGCTCACTAAAATTACTGTAATTTCACTATACGCAGTTGTACACGTCTGATACTCATTCCATTCGACTCAGGATGTAAAAATACCTTTAAAACGATACGAAACACGACGTATTTGCGATTATACTGCGTTTTCTTAATTTTTTAAACCATTTTTTGTCCATAACAACCATGGGCTCGTCCAATCGGATTGTCGAGATGGCGGGCACAACTAGATACCAAATGGGATTTTTGTGCTAAAGAACGGATTTTTTAGATCACGTTAAAGGCACAAAACGCCCCGGATGGCGGACGGGCATTGCATATTTGGAATTCCCATGTCTTGAAACGTAAAGTATTAACTTTTGAGGGGGGGGGGGGGTTGTAAAAAAATTTTCCTGGCCGAAAACATAGGGTTATTATTCAGAATGAATAATAAACCAAATAACGGGCAAAGCAGTCAACAAGAAGTCGGTACCTTGAGTCGCGTTTTCTCGCACTTCTATAACAAATGAAATGGCAATCCCCAAAACTCTCGAAATTCACCAATTACCATCATCAACAGAGTTAATCCCTATATCACTATGTTCCATTTCTCAACAGTGAGCAACCTCTTAATTTTTTTGTCGCCGCTCCCTCCTAAATTCCGCATACCTTTCGGAACCCCCACCTTTTCTCCTCAACTGTTGAGACGATAAACACCAAATGCGGACAATATAAATGCACAGAAAATTTGGCATAGGCAATAATTAATTATGACTGCACTTCGTCCATCAAATTAATATCGACAGTTGAAAACATAATTTATCGCAAATATTTGTGTTGTTGTTTTGTAATTATCGAGTAACTACTATTAAATTTAAGTATACACCCGGTAACGTGTGATGGTTTTCACAAAACGAACCACTGAGGATGATGCACACGGAGACATAGGGAGTGCATTCCAAAGCCTCGCCCATCCAACACAGAAAGATCTCTCTCATGACTCGCATGAAATAAGAAGTGTTTGCGATCACAACGCCTTTTGATGGCCCTTCTTACGTTGAAGGCTAACGCAAGTAGTGTAATTACAACCCAACAGTTTTAGTTCATCCAACAGTCCGGAAACAAAGGAGGAAGCTCTAAACGAATTTTCTTGCTTAAGAACAGTTAGATCTATGGAACCCGATAAAATGCTAAAATATCTGGTGCGTAGCAACGCACAGCTTTCCGCCACCCCCGTAATTTCGAACACCACCTACATAGGCGGGCGCTATATCTTCGTTCAACGCATTTTTACAGGAACATTTATGGAGAACAAAATGTAGGGACCAGTTAGCTGAGAATACTCCGTAAGTTTGATCGAAATCGTTAGAATCGTTTTTGAGAAAAGTGGAATACCGATAAATTAATATTCGACAAATTTCCTTTTCTGTGTTAACTTGGCTTATATCTCCGTTCAACATATATATACAGAAATAATTATAGAGAACGAAATGTTGTTATGGGTGACTAAAAGACACTCCCTTAGGATTTATCACATCTGGCGAAGAAGTTACCCTGGAATTTACGGAAATGTTCGAAAAAACGTTATTTTCGACACATTTTGATTTTTATTTCTGTTCAATGGACTGTCAGAGGAACATTCATTGAGAGGAATATGTAGGAATTAACTATTCAGATTCATCTTGAAAGTTTGGTGATAATCGTTGAAGCCGTTTTGCCAAAAAACTTAACCTATTTTTGCTTCATAGGCCTATATCTCCGTTCACCGTTTTTTCATGGAGATATGTATGGTGAAGAAAAGTTAGGTATTGATTAGTAGAAGATAATTCGAAAGAAATTCCCCCCCCCCTTCCCATCGGCCGAAATCGTCCATAACCTTATTTTGGTGTCTACAAAAAAATATCTGGTGCGTAGCAACACACAACTTTCCGCCACCCCTTTAAGTTCGAACACCACCTTCATAGGCGGGCGCTATATCTTCGTTCAACGCATTTTTACAGGAACATTTATGGAGAACAAAATGTAGGGACTAGTTAGTTGAGAGTACTCCGAATGTTTGATCGAAATCGTTAGAGCCGTTTTTGAGAAAATTGGAATACCGATAAAATAATATTCGACAAATCTCCTTTTTTGTGTTAACTTGGCTTATATCTCCGTTCAACATATATATACAGAAATAATTATAGAGAACGAAATGTTGGTATGGGTGACTAAAAGACACTCCATTAGGATTTATCACATCTGGTAAAGAAGTTACCCTGGAATTTACGGAAATGTTAGAAAACGTTATTTTCGACACATTTGATTTTTATCTCTGTTCAATGGACCGTCACAGGAACATTTATTGAGAAGAATATGTAGGTATCAACTATTTGAAAACATCCTGTGAGTTTGGTGGAAATCGCTGAAACCGTTTTGCCAAAAGCGTAAAAACCTATTTTTGCTTTCAGGGCCCATACCTCCGTTCACCGTATTTTCATGGAGATATGTATGGAGAAGAAAAAGTTAGGTATTGATTGGGAGAAGATAATTAGAAAGTTTAATCAAAATCGTTTGAGCCGTTTTCGACAAAAATGCGAAAACCCCTCTTTTTTGGTACATTTTCGTTCCCCACGATGATTTTCCATCGACTGAAATCGCTCATAATCTTATTTTGGTGCCTGCAATAAATAACGAACAAAACAAAAAAAGAACCAACTCAATCGGATCAGCCGTTCGCCCGCAAATCGAACTACAGACACACACACACAGACATACACACAGACATACACACAGACATACACACAGACATACACACGGACCTCTCTCCGAAATTAGGTTTTTTAGACTCAGTAGGGTCTGAAACGTAAAGATCTGAAGAAAACCCAACTTTTTTTTTTGGGCCGATTACTATACTTTCCTTCCCTTCGGGTAGCGGAAAGTAATAACGAACTCTGTTATTGAACGCCTGTTTACAAGCGTATATCTGAGTCTATTTCCTATTCAAATGACTCAGCTGGAAAAAAACCTTGACTTCGTTTTATTGGTTTGTTAATGCACATTCACACAACCCAGTCCGCAAACATCTGGTGGGTGTCATCGAACATCTTCCGTTATTCTACGATGGCAAAAAATTAATACAAACAGCGAGTAGATTTGGTGTTTGCCTTGTTTGTACTATCGCGCTTCAAGCTGTGTTATGTGGACTCATAGATGTTTGGATTTAGGGCGACGCCAAGTAAGTTTAAATGTGTAAATAGTATGTAAGTTTGTATTAAAATGGCAATAGATTGAACACATTTGCCTCATCGCCCTTGAGTGTTGGGGAATATGTTGCGTGTTCAAGGTTATCCAATGAATTTAATTAAAAAATAGATTGTGCAGACTTAAAAACGTTTGATTCAATTGTGTTGAATGGGGGAAAATCCGTCTGTGTCCAATTTTTGATCATTTATCTTGGCGCTTTCGTAATCTTCTCACTGAAGACAACTCAATCGGGACGCATAACTTGTTGGTGTATCTAAAAAGTGAGAGAAAATTAAATTACGAAGACATGGAGAGTAAAGAGATCACAACATACATATCTGATAGACAACTATTGCCGAACAAAGGGACCGGTATAATTAAATGTGAATGGATGAAGAGCAGATGCCGAACACCAACATATGCACACAACACAAGAAAGAGGTTGGAAAATAGTACTCGTACCTGGTCGAGCTCGTGAGAGATGTGGTTTGCACGATGTTCCAACGGCATTCGTTAATGTACGATGAAGTATGATTTCTCTCGAACCGCGATCTTTCCCATGCTATATAGAGGGGTGTAGTGGTATGATAAGCCGCATAGCAACTATGAAGTTTCTGGCTAAATTAAATCCCGAAAACGAAAGGTTACAATAGTTGGCTACTGTCTGGAAAACGTGAGATTTGCGTAAGGATTTTTTTGTCAGCCAATTACATAATATGTACGCCTTTCTACTGCATAGAGCTAAGGAAAGTAAAAAGGTGCATCGTCATCGAAGAAACCGCCTTTGCATTGTGTTATATGTTGAATATGAGTACAGTGTCAGGAAAGGCGGACGCCTCACGACTTGTTTTTTCGTTGCAGGAGGTTCGAGAGCCGGAGGAAGTAACTTCACTGAGCCCCGATGGCTGAACGATCTGATGCCAAACCTGCTCAACAACATAAACTACCGGGGAGGCCCTGAATGCACAAAACAAGGGGTCCTTTTCAGGCAACATTTGAAGAATCAGACGTTGTGGGCAGTAAAGAGTTAGTCAGTCTTTCTGTTAACCAGCAAGAGTTATTGAATAAACGGACGAGCGTTGCTACGAATAATGTATAAGTTGATTGTTGTGGGCAGGCTCAGATAGAAAATGGGAGTTCCCATTTGAGAGTGAAACATCGGCCGGCACTATTAAGGATTACAAGCAGATAATCATGACAACAGGCGAGTTTACCCCAGCTTTTCTCCACATAACATCATTAGGCGCGAACATAATCGTGTTGATAATGGTTGTGATACTACGAACGAAACGCATGTGAGGGAAAAGTCCCCAAAATTGGAAATGTTGGCTGTACGCTTGTAACGCCAGAAGACAAATGAAAAGAGCGACTTACTTACGAAATGTAAGGAAATTACGAGTTGCGCTACTCCACAATGAAATAAACTAAAACATTTATAAAGAAACTCTTCTCAAAAAAAAAAATCTAAGTGGAAGCGCCAGATAGCGAATGAAGGACCGATGTACACACTCCAGCAAGTTCACATTGCAGTGGTAGAAAGGACTCCTTACGACAGAATAGTAATCCAATTCATGGAGAACCAGCTCTTAGCATAGTGTGAGGATCGCCAGAATCTGGTCGAAATCTGGAGCTTGAGAAAAGCGAGCGCTCTAGCTCTAACCCCCCTGGAGACAATTCCGGTGGTGCGTTCATTAAATGTCAGACTACGGTCAAAGGTTACGTTAGGATCGGTTGCCGCCAATTAGGCGGCGATTAGCGTTTACTTTCATTTTCGTTATTTAGGGCCGTATTCACCAACTGCGTTGATCTCGTTTAGAGTCGATTAACAGCACCTAACCCGCTCCCGCCACAAAAACGGCATTCACCAGACTGGGTTAAGCTCTAGCCCTGATCAAGCGCTAACCCCAAAAAATTGTGCGGTTTGGCCCGGTTAGCTCTTATCTTTCCCTCACATATCTTTCGTTCGCCATCTTGAAATTCTGTGTTCTGTTCTATTCTCTTCAATTTCTATTTTTTATCTAATATATTATTAATTAATTAATATAAAATGCGATCTTCCCGCGAGCAGTTGTTGGATTTACTTTTTGACGACAACGATGACGTATTATATTACGGTTATTATTCTCTCACCCGGCGCCCTAGATGGATACGGGAGCGGTGTGCCGATTTCAATAATCTAGATAATACCGACTTCGTAATGCGGTCTCGACTGTCAAAAAAAAGTGTCCTGCACGTATTGGATAAAATAAAAGACCGATTGGTGCACCAGACAAACAAGTAAGAGAGTGCCGTTAGCGTTTGACCTTAATTTTTACCACAATCACACAACAACACATACATTATTAGACATACATACGAAACTTACTGACATTAATGTCATTTTTATACATAATATCATTTTTTAAATTACGTACAAACGAAACTATGTGATATCTACGAAATAACCTGGAACTCGCGATAACTCCAGAACAAGTTTCAAAATAGTATTTGAACCAACCTGTGCAATTCTATTTTTGTGGTTAAGGAACTGTAGGAAATTAGAAGAGTAACTTTGAAACTCCCAGTACCCAATCGGGGCCTACCAATGTGAAAGATGGTATATTAGGTATCCAAAAATATGCTTTGTCTATCGTAAAACTAATTCTTCAGATAGCACGTTCCGCTCGGCAATTAACCTCTGCGTTCAAGCGTGCCGTATTAATTGCGTCATGTTGATTAAATAAATAAATAAATGACCAAGACAAAAACGAATTAGCGTTGAATTACAATATTTTGCGAATAGCAGAGGAGGAAATAAAAATGTACTGCCTCTATTTTGCAAATGGAAGATATTTTTATAGGAAGTTATGAGACTGGAAAAAGCGCTGAGTTATTCATAAGGGTTTTTTAAAGTAGGAAGTTTTTAATGTGAGATTACGTTATTAACATTTTTCGTGTTTGGGTGAATGATAAACGGGGGGTTCTGACGTTATTGGCGTCGCTATTTAACGAAGACTCTTCTTCAGCTGAAGAACCTCGCATTAAAAAACGTGAGAGAACTGGTAGTTTGAGTGCCTCACACTATACGCTTATACTGCAGCCTGTTGAGAGGTTTTGTCTTTTCCCCAGATTTGAGGATATCTCAAACATCCCTGAGTCTGTGCCCAAACGAGATGAAATTTCAGAGAGGACTGCGCATGATAATAAAAGAACGTGAAAGATCCTCTATTCTCAACAAGTGACCCAGACAACTGAACTGCAACAACCATCCAATTAATCCGTCTTCCCTTGACACGTTGACACGAATGTGTACCAAGCTTTCCTGATAAGCACCAGCTGAATGTCGTTCACATAACTCAAGTGAAAACGAACGCAAAGTTTAGCTCATTGACTTACTAAATAAAATTGTAGCGTTACTGAACTATATAAAAACAAACACATGACAAC
Organism: Pachypeltis micranthus; assembly: GCA_020466155.1. NCBI lineage: Eukaryota > Metazoa > Arthropoda > Insecta > Hemiptera > Miridae > Pachypeltis > Pachypeltis micranthus. Next base: position 44,500,141 of record CM035768.1, read on the forward strand.
TAGTTAAGAGTGAACAACTAGTTAAATTATCAATAGGCTTTTATAATATTCCAACAAATGTATTTCAAAACAATGACTCCTTTGTGGTTCGACAATATTGAAGGGCAGTGATGGATTTGGTGGGAATCATATAATGAGAGATAAGTTGCAACGTTCGCAAAATTGTGTGGATCATCGATATTGTGTTGACATTTATATGTACATAAGCAGTTATGTACGTATTATATATTATTTAGGTTTCTCTCTCTCTCTCTCTCTCTCTCTCTCTCTCTCTTTCTCTCTCTCTATCTCTCTCATACACTTAAATGGCTCATGTTATGAATTTCCCATCTTTGTGTTAATAATTCGTTTCTTTCACTAATAAATGCGACGAACCTTAGCCAGCTGGGGGCCATATTAATGGTAAAGGGAGGAGTGGGTACCTGTATTCAGTCCCAGGCATTCGCTCGGTCTTCACTCACCTTCTCGTCCACACACGGTGTACGTCGGTTCTCAATTCCCTCAAAAAGTTCTTATGTTTTATTTTCACCTTTTCCCTGATCCGTCTCGGTGAAAAACCTACTCCCATATCCAAATTAAGTACGTCAGATTCGTTTCGACGAAAAGGTAGCCTCCATATCCTAAACCCAAAATCTCTTCATGAATTAGGTAATGCTATATTCACTAAGGAAACCCTTAAAGGCTACAAACTTGTATTCGTAACAGCCCATAACATTATTTTGGCATCTCGAAGAAATAATGGACGAAACGTAATGAGGATGAGCTTAGTTCGTTCTGTATTTCTTCACGAAGTTGGCTACGGACACATCACAGCAAAAGCCACAAAATGGAGTTCCCACTATTGGAGGTAACTTGTATTTCACCTTTTTTTTCGACTCTTTGGACATTCTTCGACAAAATCAAACATATCAAACCCAAAATGCTAAAAAAGAAAAAAAAATTAGCAGCAGAAATTATGGGGGAATTGCACATACTAATGTTCGTCTTAGCTATGTGCCACACTAAGAATTTGAATGAACGCTTTTCAAAGCTCACAGTGAGACAACTTATGATCTCTAGAACTAGTAACCCACAAAAAAAATTTACTGTTCTTTTTCACATACCAAGTCTTCTCCACAGTGCAGGACTCAACAGCGACAAAGTTTGAGAATTTGGTGACAGGTGGACAGTATTATTATGGCTCCTTTGACGCTTGCTTATCGATTGAAGTGCCTGATTTCAAGTTGAATGGAAAGTATTGTTTAGTGCGTATGGAATTTTCTCCTTGGGAAGTGAGTGAGAAATGGGAGAACCAAACTGTGTTATCAACTCCTGGTCCATTCGAATCGATCTGGAGCCTTATGAAGGTACAATATTTAGCCAATTTTTACTTTTACTGCACCTTGTTATACCCACAAAGCATTCCTACTAATTTAAAAATTGTATTAAATACTTGGGTGCATTTTGTGCTCATTATGACGCCAATTCGCATGAGGATTATAATTGACCAAATGGTAATGAAATAACTTTATAGCTCTGATAGTATTCATAATGAACAACACGAGATAACCAGATTGTGGTAGAAAAGATATAGTGTTGCTCTTGGCTAGCGAATGTAATTTATCAACAAAACGTGTTAGTAGTTTATAGGTCTACAACAGGCACTTATACACTACAGTTAACATAATCGAAATTCAATCGATTAAAATAAGTCAGTCGTCTAATCTATTATGTAATTTGCAGCACTCTATCTATTATGCACAAAAACGTTCCACTTACACTTTATTGAAAAATAGGCATTCTACATGTAAGATTAAGCCATGGACATCCATCTACTGCAAAACTTCTTAAATGTTGTTAAAACATTTTCGTTCTTGTGTAGGCAACTATATGAAGTAATTCTAACTTCTTTTGTGCAGTGTAAGTATTTCTGAAAACAGGGATGTATTAATGCAGTTAAGCCTCTTAAGTCGTCCACTCCCACCATATGCATCTATATACAAGTTAAATTAATAATACTTGCTTATCTGGGATTGATAGGTCCAATCAACTTCTTTAACTGTTACCAAAAATTTTTTTTCCAGCCAAGCAATGACCCAAGACTAGCCAGAAAGGATTTAGTCAAGTTTGCTCAGTGTATACCATCAGGTTGTACCCATGAAGACTTGGAAAGAGTATTGATGAACTATGTGTCGCCTGCTTTGAAGGAAGAAGGCATTACTGCAAAGTTTAGCCTTGCAGAGACCTCATGCATTACTTCCAAAGATGGGGCTTCATTTGACGTTTATGCCATCACCTACATGTAAGTTCTGTTTCTCTGAAGAGAGCTATAGCCTATTGTATGGTAATGTTTCTACAGAAAACTAACTAAAATCTAATGTCACTTCAATGACATCTCTTGAAAGCCTGGCATAGGAATGTCTCTGCATCTTAACTTTAAAAAAACAGGTGGACAAAACATGAGTAAACCATGGGCATTTAATGCTCAAAAAGAACCTTTCTGTTAACCCACACAAGACAAAGTGAAGTGTAATTAGTTCATACATGCCGGAATGCTCGCACCATAATTGAGCAGTAACTAAGTACCTCACCATTGTTTTTAAAAGAGCCAATAAAAATAAGAAGAAAAGTTGTACATATGTCACGAGCCAAATGTTTTGTAAATTTATGTTACTTTGTAAACCTATCCCTTATGTCCTTTTGACAGGTCACTGATTGGGTCACTCTTTTGCATAGTGGTGCTCATTAGTGTTGTACATCGCAATCTCTCAACAGAGGCAGAGGGGAAATTCAAAGGTGGGTAAACGACTATGTAGGAATGTAATTTAAACTTAACTTTATTTTCCCGAAAATAATCGTGCATAATTCTAACCCCACTAATAACTTTTAATTTTAATTCATTAGGTGGATATTTATCGTTAATATTGTTGAAAATTCTGATGTACAATCCACGAGAGTTGACTGACAATGAACTGCTACTACAATTTAGACTTACAAAATTAATCTACCACACGACTCCTCTCTTATGCATGTATATAGGGAAGAGTATACTGTATTAGTAAAAATAATGGATAGTACTTTCACTTACTTACCTTTTAAATGTATATTATTTTCAACCATATAATCAAATATACACCGACAATGGATAAATGAACAATAATCCGTTTCTATCTACACTCCTTCAGATGCGCTTGTTATCAAGTTCAATTCATGCATATTTAAGACAATGTCGTTGTAGTATCATTGTGTTGTTTTATGAAAATCAGAGCATAAGTTTACTGAGAACATGTACACATATGTGGACATGTACTGAAGAAACTGTTCAAAAAAAAAAAAAGACAAGTTTCATCAAAACTGTTGATGTTGTTTTCAGGTAAAGTTTCAATAAACGGTCGAAGGATCTTATTATTTGATAAATTATGGCTTATACGCCCAATCGAAGAAAATGTCAGAAGGAAGTTCATGGAACGGAAAATAAGTATTGACTAGCGAAAGACACCCTACAAGTTTCATATCAATTGTTGCAGTCATTTGGAACAAATGTCTACAACTGCCACTTCTAGGCATGTCTAGTTTAAAACTTGCACCTCTTCATTGATGTCAAGTTACCATAACTTTATTTTTGCGTTTATTCAGGATAATGAATAACATTTTTTCAAAACTTAGCTCTCTTTTTTTTGTTTTTTCATAAAATAGGTAGTGAACAGGAGCGCTTATTGTGTGTCAAAGCTAGTACAATAATAGAATAACTCTTCCAGTAAAAGTCTTCTTAAAGTCACTCACTCAAAAACCAACACAAAAATCAGACTTCGGTGCAGGCCCCAGCTACACTTCAAATGACAATCTGGAAGAGAGCAGGCTGGTCCGGGCTTTCAGAAGAATTTCTGGAACTCACTACCCTGCAGCTGCTTTGGCCTTTGAACTAGGACGTTAGCTCTTGAAGCATCTTAACATTTGTAGTGGACCTCCATTATAAATGCTGTCTAGGGGGCTAGGCCCTGAAACAAACATTTATACTCTCGTTTGTCACTCTGATTCATTGATTCCATCCTTGCGTTAGTTATATTAGATGCCCACAGAGGTTTCATTCTCCATGACACATGCAACCTGATCAGATCTGTAACTTACTCATTTTTTTGATGTGCAAAGATTTCTTCCACATACTACCACCACTTTTCAGGTCAATAACAAGAATGTTACTATGAAGCTTCCAGGATCTAAGGATATTCCAGAAATATTTTTGAGAGGAGCTACAAATAGAAGTTTGAGAGATGCAGTAGGACTAAAATGGGATAACTTCAGACTAGTTAATCACAAATAAACACGTTGCACATCCAACATTAAATAATATTGAACATTCAATTTCACAAATTAAAGTGTTAGTTACATAGTCGAATAACTCTAGTTTTTGTGGCATTCTATTTACTGATAGATAGTAAATCCTGTTTTCAGACAGTTGGATGAGATCGCTCTCCATTTTCATGATCTTTCAAAAACTCACCGCTCTTGAAGGACATACAAACATTAAATTTTTATGTGGTACAAAGGTGCTGTCTATGATTTTAATAATTTTTGGGCATAGATACTTGATGCTACTATACGCTCCAGCCATCAATATCAATGACCTTGAAAAGGTATGTTCTATAATGGGATCACATGTGTTCAAACAAAATTACGATACCAACTAAACATTGAAGCATGCAGTTCTTTCTGGGACGTCATTACAGGTGCTCTTAACTTGTAACAATAAATATCTGGTGCGTTGCAACACACAACTTTCCTTAGCTCTACAACAATTCACTTTGTACACGGCTTATTCTATTTAATCAATTCATTTATTACTCAGTTAATTTGAATCTTGGTCAAACAATGCTTTACGGCAGCAGCAAGCGGTAGCGCTTACAGTTCCAGATTTTATTGTGCTGCTCGTACTCATTTCAGGACCATTATTGAGCAATTGGTACACAGAGAATTAACGGGGCTGTAAACAAGAATTTGTTGAAGAAGGATAGTAATTACTTTTGCAGAGTTATTGGGTAAAAACTTGTAGAACTGGTAGCAAGCGAAACAGCAGTAGTTGAAATTCTTGAATTTCTGGAGTGACCCCCACGTATTTCATGAGCGTTTTTAAACACTCACCCTTTAGGTATTAGATTGGACTACAATAACAATTTTTTTAAACATTCTACAAAAATTCCAGCGGAGTTTATAAGGAAAAAACTGCGCTAAAAACGCTTTTCGTCGAAAATTTTGATAATTTATTGTGCTGCTCTCGTCATTTTCCCACGAATGGAAATTTCATGGTATAATTGTCTTATTGAGAGCTATCTATATAAAAAATTTAATCAAAATCGTTAGAGCCGTTTTTGACAAAAAAATTTGGTATTTTGATAACTATAGTTAAATTTCGGTGGATTTTGCCCATACCCTTATTTTGGCGTCTCATGGTAACCCGTAGGCTAGACATCATTTTACAGCTGATTTGGTACGGTTTTTTTCTCTAAAAACCACGCTAAAATCGATTTCGTCGAAAGTTTAGGTAATTTATTGTGCTGCTCTGTTCATTTTCCCGTGTATGTGAATTTTATGGTATAGTTGTCATATTAGGAGCTATCAATATAAAAAATTTAATCAAAATCGTTAGAGCCGTTTTTGAGAAAAAAAATATTTGGTGTTTTGATCACTATGATAACTATAGTTAAATTTCGATGGATTTTGTTCATACCCTTATTTTGGCGTTCCATGGTAACCTGCGGGCGAGATATGAAGTTTGAGCTGATTTGGTACGGTGGTTTTCTCTAAAAATCGTTCACAGGCACACATACACACACACAGACCCACAGACCATTTTCCCAAATAGTGTTTTTCGGATTCAGGAGGGTTTGAAACGTAAAGATCTGAAGAAAACTCAAAATTTTTTTTTCAGCCGATTACATAACTTTCTTTTCTACTTCGTAGAGCCAAGGAAAGTAAAAATGGTGTAAGAGACGGCTGGAAGCTGTGAAAGTCACAAAGCCGCTAATTGCTCTTATGTGGTGACACTTCGAAAACACCACATAAAAAAATTATGATACCAACTAAACATTGAAGCATGCAGTTCTTTCTGGGACGTCATTACAGGTGCTCTTAACTTGTAACAATAAATATCTGGTGCGTAGCAACACACTACTTTCCGCCACCCCTGTAAGTTCGAACACCACCTACATATGCGAGCGCTATATCTTCGTTCAACGCATTTATATAGAAACGTTTATGGAGAACAAAATGTAGGGACTAGTTAGCTGAGAGTACTCCGAAAGTTTGATCGAAATCGTTAGAGCCGTTTTCGGGAAAAATGCGAAAAACCCTAGTTTTTGGTACATTTTCGTCCCCCACCCCCTCCCCATCAGCCGAAATCGCCCATAACCTTATTTTGGTGTCTACAAAAAATAACGAACAAAAAAAAAAAGAACCAGCTCAATCGGATCAGCCGTTCTCCCGCAAATCGAACTACAGACATACACACACGTACACCCACACGGACCACGTGCCGAAATTAGGTTTTTTAGACTCAGTAGGCCTCAAAACGTAAAGATCTGAAGAAAACTTAAATTTTTTTTTTGGGCCGATTACTATACTTTCCTTCCCTTCGGGTAGCGGAAAGTAATAAAATTGGTTTTGAAAGTTTGAAATATTATTCTACTTACTGGTTAGTACGTACGGAGAGAAGTAACAAGAGCAGCACAATAAATTATCAAACATTTCGACAAAAATCAAATTTGGCGCGTTTTTTTACTTTCCGCTACCCGAAGGGAAGGAAAGTATAGTAATCGGCCCAAAAAAAAATTTGGGTTTTCTTCAGATCTTTACGTTTCAGACCCTACTGAGTCTGAAAAACCTAATTTCGTCGCGTGGTCCGTGTGTATGTGTGTGTGTGTGTGTGTGTGTCTCTAGTTCGATTTGCGGGAGAACGGCTGATCCGATTGAGCTGGTTCTTTTTTTGTTTTGTTCGTTATTTTTTGTAGACACCAAAATAAGGTTATGGACGATTTCGGCCGATGGGAAGGGGGGGGGGTGGGGGACGAAAATGTACCAAAAACTAGGGTTTTTCACATTTTTCTCAAAAACGGCTCTAACGATTTCGATCAAACTTACGGAGTACTCCTACTAACCAGTCCCTACATTTAGTTCTCCATAAATGTTTCTGTAAAAATGCGTTGAACGAAGATATAGCGCCCGCATATGTAGCTGGCGTTCGAAATTACTGGGGTGGTGGAAAGTTGTGTGTTGCTACGCACCAGATATTTTCACTTATCACTCTAGCGTTCAACACAATTCACATTCTTTGCCAGATGTGTTTAATAATGGTTATAATATTTTGTGATCCAAATTACTGTCATTTATGTAAGTAACTTTTTCACAGTTTTTTTTCTACGCCTTACCAAATAAATCATGCAGACATGGCTGGTTGCTCAACAAAAATTGTGAGGTTACTAGGGGCATTCTAATAAATACCGAAGCATTAAGCATTGACAATTTATACATAGAACGTTAAGTTCTATCAGGATCATATAAACTAAGTAAACAACAAGTAAACTATTTAATGAATTACTTAGTAGTATTATCAGTATTATCCCATTTTGATGATTCACTTCATTTTTTTCACATTCCAGAAATATGGAGACTTCTGGGAAACTATTCTTTTTAATGGTCCGACCATCGTGAATTCATTTCTGCACATCAGCGGGTTCTTTACATACTTGAAAATTTTGACGGACATTGATAAAAATAGACCAGTTAATGTATTCATATATGTATACTACCGATGGTTCAGGTTAGTAGGACAAATAGCTGGAATCGTTTTTATGATCACTCTTTTTTTCAGTATGATGAAGCCGATGTAAAAATAGAAATGTTGCATTCTTCCTGACCAATAGTGCTTTAATTGGTAGCAGCTCTTGCCAGGAGGTGCCTACGTCGAAACAGATTGACAGACGTGTAAGCGTTTTGTATGCCAAGTTCCTAAACGATACTGGCAATAACCTCTGAAATCACCTTGAGTTCTTCAGCTTCTGTGCAAAATACGAACATATTGAAGAATGCATTATATGAATAAGGTGTTATGCATATATCAATGTCTTTGATTTGGCCAACTCATTTTATTCTTTAAATCCTTACTTTTTCAAGATTTTAGGAATTCCTCAATTATCCCAGATAATCCAAGCCACATATGACGATAAACTCTTTTAAGTTTTGGCATGCATCCCCTCCCCTCGTAAATTTGGCAACCATTAATAAGTAACCATAATACCACAATCTGGAGAAGATTGAGTTTGTCACTACTTATTTTCATGAAACAATGGCACACTTTTCATAGATTAAATTCAGCAATTTGAAATTTATTTGGCAAGGCGTGGAAAAAATACTGTGAAAAAGTTACTTACAGAAATGACAGTAATTTGGATCACAAAATATATATTATAACCATTACTAAGCAGCCATTGCAATATCGATTTGCTTCATGTATGTTAGTGAGTTTTCTCCTAAACCGATTTTGAGGAGCGCATTACTCTGAGGCTACTTTCTCTCCATTGGAGAAAAGGAGAGGCTTGCTTAACACATTTTTTCAACAGGGATTATTATTATAAGGCGACCATCCCTTTTAAATGGATGAGCATCGTGTGTAGAAGTCCCCTTGTGCTAGTCCCAAATATCAACTAGACTGTATCCAACTCCCTATGAAATTCTGAGTATCTTCTGCAAGATCTTCGGTATTTGTCCCCAGAGTGGCCACCACACGACAGAGACAAGGTTTTACGCGACCTGCTCATAGGTGACAAGTTTCTGAACTCTTAGTCGTCGTAGTTGTATCCTCTTCACATGAAGTGATGAATGATCAAAAGAAAAGTGTCACAAGGAACTCTGCAACATAATTAGTGTGGTAATTGTAAAGTCTGGGTTCATACAGGCCCATGAACTTGAGCATCAACACACTGAGGTAAGATTTTACCTAACCCAAGTGCTGGCAGAGCATGATTTTCCTCGTCTGGCGCTACTGTAATACCGAACAGGATGATGCAGAGCACACATTTGTTTTGTGCTTCCATAGGAAAGAGGCATCTCAATGGCCATTCAGAGAATCAATGGCCCAAAAAATCGCTAAATGTAACTGTTTGTTAGATACAGCAGAGGAACAGGGCTGTGAATCACAATACCCCGGGATACAAGGGAAGGGACAAGCATACGGAATATAAGACTGCTTTAAAAGTCAATCAAAGGAATAGCAATTCGGATCCTAAGGTAATGAGACAATGATTAGCGACCATTTGAAGGGAACAGAGAGCTGTAGGAAAAATGTTGGCATTAATTTCGAGCCTAATCTCACTCTAGCACATTCAAACTGAGCCTGATTTTACCTGTTCTATCCCAGGACCAAAAGTGAAAAATACTTTTTCATCGCTTCAATACCTCAAAATGTTGTATGAAATGTTGCAAAAATGATTTATTTATCTAAAAAAGTTGTTAAAATTGGAATTCTAAGTAGGATGAAACAGGAATTCTTGTCTGTGGGCTGAAGAACACTCACGTTCATTAAAACACAGAATAAACAGTAAATTGTCTATATTTCCACTGAAATAACGAGCACAATTGTTAAATCGATTTCGACGGTTAGGACATCATCAGTAACAAACATGAACTGACTTGGTCTCCACTGGGTTCAGCTCACAAGAAAAAAGTGTTGGTCCCACCGTTATGGTTGTGAGTAATTCTAATATTACATCAAGGAGAGCCAATTTTATAAAGTTTGCTGCTAAATTCTGAAGAATTCATTCATTTCTGTGTACCAAGTTCACACAAACTGTAACAATGTTGCTGTAAAGTTTCTTTCTGCAATCTGCATAATTAATTTACAACCATTATTAATGCCCTAATTTCATACCATTGATATTGAAAACGTGATTTGATTATTAAACTAACATTACTATAAATATGCTATGCTAATCTGTCTACTGAATTCAAATACTTTTACTGTCTAGAATCTCTGTGCTGTACGCAATAGCAATTTTCTACTCTGCTCTCATGATGCCACTAATTGTTGCTGGCCCAGAATGGAAAAGTGAAGGACTAACTAGGAACAACTCCTGCAGAAAGAATTGGTGGACTCATTTGTTGTACATCAACAACTATTTCAGGGATGATGAAGAGGTAAGTGTTAGTTAATATGCAAATCAAATAGCTTCGAAATTAGTCTTGGGGCTATCAATATAATCTCTGAAGGACAAGAAGCTCTTCTAAGAACTACTTTCTGGTAGACAAAAAGGCAAGAAGGAGGTAGGAGATCACCATTTTACGTCGATGTGTGAGAGCCTATTTTACTATTGTAAACCATATTGTAAGAAGATTCTCATAAAAATGCCACCATGAAGGTTTGTACTTTACAAGCTGTCTGTTGATTCGCTAGTTCGCTGAGTTAGCGTGGAAAAATAAATTACTAACTCCGAATGATATGAAATTAACAATGAAAAAAGTATAAGTGAAAAATTTAGTATAAAGTAAGGAAATTAAGATGCGTGTTCTGAGCACCAAATTAATCGAATTTACATTGAAATTAATAAATGAAATAGTCCGCGTTATGGTAAAAAAAGAAAGGAAACAAACGATAGTTCTTCTGGGAAACAAAGTAACGAAAACAGAATTTCTGACCGATGTTGGTGGGTGACGATGCGATGCGTAGAGTAGACTGGTCGTCGTTGAACGGATCGTCCTGGTGGTGGTAATGGTAGAGCAGCTCTAAATTTGTAACCAGATCTGGATTATGGGATACTGATGACCCAAAATTGGTAATTGTTATGGTGCGCACGTGAGGATACTGCTGACCCGACGGCAGAGGCGAACATGAAGCAAGTGGCGTTAGGCGGCGAGTTTAGACTTGGGGAGGTGGACGGCGATGCAACCTGCTTCTTTTGGCGATGCACAAACAAGTCCAACGTTCGAACATTTCACCTCACTTTTTCCTAATAACATCCGCCTTAAGGTGTAAACACTGTCTTTACGTTGAGAATAAGTAATGATTCTTTTAATTGGGATCATTCTGTTGACCAAACTTCCAATCGCGTTGTGAGGAGAAGACCCGGGCAGGGACGAGCAGTACATCGAAATGGCCTCCATTTGGTTTAATTCACATTCGAGTTTGAAAGCCTCCCTATGCATGGTCAATACTACTACTCAATCTGATAATTCGAAAACTTTCTGAGAAGATACGGACTCTTCTTACTTTGGGTTTCCTGTATGACTAAGTAGTGTCTATATACTATCATAATTCATGAAATAGAACTCCGAAATCTTGTGGCTTTATGCGTGATGTAATTATCGGTATTTATGAATAAATGCATGTAAAAAACACAAATTCAATGCAACCCTGATGGCTCTATTAGGTCCATATACTTAAGCTCTTATTTACAAGGTTCTGATTCATCCAATAGCAGTGACAAATTTCACCAAATGCTGCCTAGGTGAATTACAGTATGTGTGTTAACTCAGGATTATTGCTCATCACATTTCAAGGCAGAAGCTAGGAAATACTCGAAACACGCAAAAGGAATATAGGAAATATGAGAAACAGCAATCAATCGTAAATGACTCAACAGGGGTTTTGTTTGTTTTGTGAAGTAGAACACACGAATGTTGAATAGTTAATTTTTCTCCTAACCGATGTTTACGCTATTCAAACGATGAGTTTTCCTCCTAACTATCCTCAAATGTTGTAGATGGCTTGGTTGAAGACCCAGTCTTCAGATTCAAGCTTGGGAAGACATGGAGTTTTCTGATTGGCATTACCACTCCATGAGTGAAACCTAATTCCACCCTGTCAGTCTTTAATAGGATTAACGTGAACACTGCAAAACTAAACTAAGGTCAAAAATCGGTTCTAGGGTTGCTGTTACAACTGAATCACACAACTGATTTTTCTGGCAGGATCCTCGTCTACATCTTCTAAATAATGAACCTTCAGTTCTTCTCCTGTGAAGGAAGTGTCTTCTCTTTCATTCCGAATCGTTATTAATGTTTTCCTGGTTTTGTTTTTATACATTCACAGTGCCTATTGCCTGCATGGTATCTTGCTGTGGACATGCAGTTGTTCGCTATAGCGTCAGTTGTGGGATATTTGATTTCTAAATGGAAAGCTCTAGAGTGGCCTCTTCTGTCATCATTGCTCACTTGTGCCTTAATTGCCCCCAGCATAATAACCTACAATGCTGGATATGGTCCACTTATTCGTTTGTTTCTCAGGTTAGTATTTTTAAAATTAAGAGATATTATAATTAACATTTTGAAGACACCACAAGCAAACCTACAGGTGGGAAACAAAAATTATGAATACGAATGTTGTACACATTTTGGTGTACAATGATTAGCGTTTCTGTTCATCACTGGTTGAGGTCTAGTTTTTCAACAAACTTCAGGCGAGAGATAAGGAACATCAACTATTTCCCATACAAAAATGTCAACCATTAGACAAGTATTGTTTAAAAAATATTTGGCAGTTTAGGCTCAAAAAACTTTGGAACTTAGGTAAGTAGGAATTATCCCCAACCAAACTCTTCAATGTCTCCAATCCCCAACAACTCGCCACTCGCACAAACACGTTGGCCGCAATAATGTCAGCCCTCAGCCTCAATGCCTACAATCGGCAACGTGGTCTGTGCCTCAACTGTCCTCCATTCTTTCTATTTCACGGTCTCCGAATCTGGAGGCTTCTCAAGATAGTCATTACTACTGGATATTTCTCGACAAGGAACAGCCAGAAGCAGGACCAATGGCATTTCGCCGTGGCACACATTGGGTCCATGTTCTAACTCCCCAGCAAGCCCGTTGGGGGGCCTGCCTAGTTTCCCAGCTGCCGCCGGTACCCATTGCCTCACCCTCCTGGGTTTGGAGGAGGGGGGTGCCCGGTCAGGGACCGAACCAGAGTCTGCTGGTTCTATCCCCGCCTGGCTCTGAAGGCCTCGCGCCCCAACGCGCTCAGCCACCGCATCCCCTAATTTTACCCCATGTTCAATATTTAAACGAGAGTGTTATTAGTTCCTTTATTAAGTTTTCCTGTTTAGAGCTCTTCGTTAAATCCCCTTTTTCTTTGGTGCTCATGATACCACTGCACATTTATATGAATACAGTCCACTTTACCTTTAATTTTGTCGTTTATTTTTCTCACATGATTTATCACGTTTTTCAGTTTTATTTTTCTCTCTCTTTCTTTTACTAACCGGCGTCAGATTGAACGTAGCACAGACACAGGCTACACAATTTACGCCACAGTAACGTAGTAGCGATTGTACTAGCCCATAGTGTTTGTGTTACCAGGTTTTCTAAGCTAATTTGAAATAAATGTTGAATATTATGATTAAAATGCTAGCAAAATTAAATTAAATTAGCAATGCAGTAGGTAACCTGTTCATGACATTATCAAATTTTCCATTGCCTCAGAACACTAAATCATATGTGGTAAGAGTTAAGAGTTTAGTTCCACTAAATCGGCATGGTGTAAGGGTTAGGAGTAGATCTCCTTCAATTTTTAACTGGTTCTATGAAAGGCAAGATGCCTCCCTGAAGTAATGCTATGGCAGTTTGCCTCTGCAGTCTTGAAGTCATTGCAGTTTTACATACCCCCTCTGTCACTTGGGGGAGCTAGAAGAAGTTCACCAAAGTTACTTCTAAACAAACATCCTTCAATTAGGTTATAAGTAGCTAAATACTCTGTTTCCTCAAGTTTCTGTCCCTACTGTATGGAAGTACCATGGAAGTAGGGGAAGGAAGTTACCCATAAATAAGAAATCATTGAATGGTATTGAAAGGGGTCTTTTCTCACAAAGAAAAAATTTGATTCTCAGATAAGGAAATGAGATTGTCAAGAAATCTGGTTAGTAGCTCAATAGTATATAAATTATAATGAATAATAAATACGAATAATAATGTAGTAGAGTACCAAAATGAGGAATGGAGGAAATAGTGCTGGGCACATTCCAGTGATGAAACCTCTTGCGTATTCAACAGAGACCCATTTGAGCAGATACCAATGAAGGAACATAAATTTGTGCTTTCTTGAAGTTCCACCACATCGCCAAGCTACCCAACAGCGGAGTCCTAGTCCCTGTCCTAGCAGATGCAGGTTGTATGTCTTGAGGTGATCCGGGGGTAAAGGGACAGGAGGAAAATCAGAGCAGTTGGCATTACCTATCGCAGTACACAAGCGCAAATGGAGAATCTATCAATAAGTGGGGAGAGGGGTACACACGCACAAGCACGTGTATGCAGACAATGGTTTGTTCGGCTTGTTTTCATCTCCTCCCTTACTAGGGGAAATAGAGCGTTCTTAGATATTTCTGGGGATTTCAGACCAAACCAAGGTGTGGAACACCTCTTCTCTTTGGTTTGTCAGTTTACTCGTTGAAATAACGCACCATTTGCGCTCTTTTGGCCACAAAAGTTGTTCTTGTGCACAACCCCAGTTTGGTCTAGTAAGCTTATTTCCTTGCTGCAGATCTTGGTACAAGCGCATAATGTAAGAACTATTAGCATTAGTAAGCGCTTGTTTTCGCTCAAGAATGTTTTTTTTTTTTTTCTGTAAATGTGTGATTCATCTTTACGTTGTACTAAACAAATTTTTTTTTAAATGTTGACTGCAATTGCAACAAAACTCTGGGTGAAAAGGTGAGTAAGTAAGTTCTCAGTGACCAGTCCCCAAAGAGCGCTATAAAGTATGGTCCTATACTGGAAGCTAGGGAATTGGGGTGGCTAGCAGAGAAGATGACGAGAGTTGTCAGGTGCAAAACTGAGTAATTAAAATCGGCAAAAAGGATGAAAACTTTCAAGGAAAAATCTGAGAGGGGAGCTCGAAAATTGAATATGAAAACCCTGCAAATTATTACAGAACGGTTAATTATTCTCGTGAACGGCTTGGCTAATCTCACACCTCCGAGGCCCATCGCATTCAGCATCGAAAAATACCATTAAACCACATGAAACACTACGTAACTACAACGAAACGACGAACATGACAAATTCCAGGCGCCTGTAGACCCAGGATCTCAAAATACCTAGAAAACAATACCAAGCACGACATATTAGCGATAAAACTGCCAAAATTGCGTTTTTGTTAATTTTTTTGCCCAATAACAACCATGGGTTTTGTCCGATCGGATTGCCGAACAGGCAAGCACAATTAGATACCAAATGGGATTTGCGTACGAAAGAACAGATTTTTTAGACGACGTTAAACAACACAATCATTCAACAACACACCAGCCAGAGGAGATGGACTCACCTAACAGATACGTAAACTTTAATACAAATTTTTCTTTCAATATTTTTCCGCTTTATAATCACGCTGTTACCATCTCGTCTTTAGGTACCTGCCTAGCTACTGGCGTGAACCTGACTACGTTGGATCATACACTAAAACTCATATGCGAGCAGCGCCTTACATCATAGGAATGATAACTGCTAAACTGTATGACATAATAAGGAAAAGGGACTTAAGAATAAATAAGGTAAATATTGTGTCACTTTAATTCTCACGAGTCTCATTTACCGGTAAAACATTGTATAATGTATCATTCCGTTGGAAGTCGCACCTTATCTTATAACCAACTGCTTCTGGACATTCTGGACATAGAGAAAAACTGTTTTGGAGGTCCTTTTCTGGAGTTGAATATGCATATTAGACGTAGGTAGGTTTTTCAAGCCCCAATGAAAGTGACACGCTCAAACTTCTATTTCATTTGGTTCAGTTGATGTGCCATTCTCTACCTCTGAAATACCTTAGCTCTAGTAACATGCGTGTTAGGTGCGTGATGAGTTTTATTCTGTAATTCTTGGGTCACTGTAGCCCTACACAATTTGTTTCAGCTTCACATATAGGTTTGTGTTGAAATGACATTGCAATAGATACAGATGGTAATGCCAAAATTTATCCTCGACATCAGACCCACCTCACTCTTGGGGCGTGGATGTTTTGGAGACAGGCTTCTGTATGGAAAAGGCATAGTCCCTTAACTACCTCCACAGCTATACAATGTCAGACCGTGCCAGGTGCGCTTTCCTCTAAGCATGGCTCGTGAGAAACAACCCTTCCCAGAAGACGTCATCCTGTCAACATGGAGATGCTCTTGGGAGTTACCCACCTATGCCCAGGTTTGTGGAGTGCATTACAACAAGAAAGACAGAAGATGGGAAGCGGGTAACTGCATCATTCCACCCCTGGTTCAATTGCTACCTCAGATTTGAAGCAATGCGCAAAATGGCCCTTAGCTGAGTGGGAGAAGAGGGTGACTGGGCAGTTGAGAGATGGTGTGCCTAGGAGAATTTCGTTTCAGTGCTGCTGAGATGCACATATTTCAGAAAAGCCGAGGACATTGCAAACAGAATATAACATTTTCGTTCATATCAAGCATTTAAAATGGCAGCAAATAAAACATCAGATGTCCTCAACAGAACTGTCTTACCACCAGACAAGTTTCATGTTTTTCTTCACCTATCATTAGGTTTATATTATGAACTTCCATAAATAGGTTAGTGTAAAAGCAAATGCGATTTAGTGGAGCATCCAAAGGAAATTAAGATCTATACATGTTGAGTATGTACAGGACACTGAAGGATAGGTCTCTCTCTCACTCGCAGACTCGCAGCGGTAGAGGTTTTTTGTAATTAGTCTTCAGGGGAAGTGGAAGAGTGGGCTGCATGGCCCTAACTTCCCCTGATGGTAAAATAAACATCTTCAATCTCTCTCTCTCTCTCTCTCTCTCTCTCTCTCTCTCTCTCTCTCTCTCTCTCTCTCTCTCTCTCTCTCTCTCTCTCTCTCTCTCTCTCTCTCTCTCTCTCTCTCTCTCTCTCTCTCTCTCGATCCGCTGCTGAGAAAGGGGAGGAATATATGAGTATTCGCCCCCTTCAAATAGCGGCAGTTAAGTGAACGGGCGTTTTTTCATTTGGGAAGGGGAGTTCATTACTTAAGTGAAAAAGGTATCATGAGATTTGAAATCCTCAATGTTCCATAGAACTTGAGAGTACTCGTTCATGGGAGCAGCAGGTGAACGCAGTTGGCTGCAGAGGTTTTCAAGGGAGTTTACCAACTGTGGAGGGAAGCAAGTGATTTTGGGCAAGGAGTACGACAATAGTTGGCCATGGCACTAATTTTCCCTCTACTGGGCTATGCGTCATTTGTGTACTGTAACCTGAAGAAGTGGTGAAGTGAACAGGCCAGGCTGCAAAAAGCTTAAAATGCTGCAGTGCAGTTTT
Organism: Pachypeltis micranthus; assembly: GCA_020466155.1. NCBI lineage: Eukaryota > Metazoa > Arthropoda > Insecta > Hemiptera > Miridae > Pachypeltis > Pachypeltis micranthus. The sequence continues at coordinate 44,517,391 of CM035768.1, forward strand.
CAGAGAAGCGAAAGATATAGACACCTCACTCCAGTCAACTGGAAACTTGAATTGTAGTAATAGTCTTTAAAAAAAGTTGAATTCCATAAGCTTGATAATATCAGCGAATTTGTGCAAAAAATAGAGGTATCCTGATCACATCTAAACTTGAAATTTTGTTCATGATATCATATATGATGCCGCCCCAGCAACAACTGCTGGTCACAACACGCTTTTAAATCACATCAAATATTAACGTTGTTCATTGACTGTTACTCACGTATATACCAATTGTTCTCAGGTAACTTACTATGCAATTGAGAGCATTGCATCAATTCTCGCTTGTGGAACAATTTTATCGAGCTGGCCATTTTTCAGGAGCTACTTGTACCCTGATCGCATCGTGAGCGCTGTTTATTCAAGTGCCAGTAAACTCACATGGTCGCTGGCAGTTAGTTTATTTCTTCTTGGTACTTCATGCTGTGGAAAGGGTAACATGTATTATATTCTCCAATGGTTATACGTGTGCCCACTAGATGCCTTAAACTTGCCATTTTACGATTTTGGCAATCCCATTCTCCTGAAATTGAAAAATGGAATATTGTGTTGAGAAGCAATGAAACTATGTGTTTAATTTCTTATTTGTGTGTTACGTCGTATTTCATGATACGAGTATTAAACACTGACAATCTTAACTGAATCAAGATACTGAGTTCGTTAGTGTTCTTTTAAAGAGTTATCGTTAAGTTTTATGTTATGTGTCCAAAGAGTTGATGAAAAACTTTCTAGTCCTGATAGGTAGAAGAGTTGGGATTACTAAAATCCAACGTAAACACAAACTACCTTAGAACCATAAAGAAAACGTGTACGGCTAAATATGTTTAAATGAAGACGTGTAGCAATCTGGATGTATATAGTGGGGTGAAGAAGGGGGGGGCGGAGTTATAGGGGTAGCATCCTGCCCTTTCTTCCATAATGGATATGAGCAAAGTGATTATAGACCAGCACAAACTGGGACACATTATTCAGCTTGCTGGTATTTTTTGTGTGTGGTTTTAAGCACCATACCAATCCACCTCTAGATCGTGGACTGAGGAGTCAAAAAAAAAGCATCAGAAGTGTATGATGTATTATTCTGACATCAGACATGAAGCAGTCTGATTATGGTATCTAAATGTAATAAAGTTTTTATAAAATGTATAGACGCCTAATCTCGGCTTATGTAGTTTGAGAATGGAAATAAAACATAATTTGAAAGTGTGTAAATAACAATAAGTAAGACTAAATCAAAAATGATTGATCTCAAATTACATATAATTCCCGTTTTAGTGTTAACGCTGATGAAATCTAATAGTAACCTAGCCCTATAAGATAGGCTCTTAGTAGTGGAGGTAGGGAGATTCTGTAAGAGAGAGCAGATATATTTATTTTTATGGCACTTTTTCTCGGTAAATCATTCCACTTAACAATTAATCCATTTCGCATGCTATGGTTTTGTTGACATACTTCACATGTTTACTCCAGATTAGTCATTAAATGTTATACATGGTTGCAGGCTTGATTTCAACGATCTTGGGGAACAAAATATTTTTGGTCTTGAGCAAGCTCACTCTCAGCGTGTTGCTTATTCACCCAATTGTTCAATATCACATATTACTAAGGATGCGAGGACCATTCTTCATTAATGCCTCCTTGATTGTAAGTATTTTTATTGTAATTACTTATTAAATGCTCCTGAAGCACCTTCGTTTTTCATTTTGATCTAGTACCTAAGTGTATTTTATAACACTTCACACGTTTTTCTTCTAACAAACAATGAAAATGTGATACACGTAAAATGACAATGTAATTTAAATCAGTTAAATTTATTGGCCTTCTGAAACAGCGGTTTTTAAATTCCTGTCATTACTCAACCTGCTGTCCCAATTTCATGGCAAGTGCGCGTTTCTAGGAATTGATACATTCAAATTCTTCCTGATTCAAAAAGGAGAAGTAAGTGCAAGGGTAGCTTACTACTGCAGTCATCAGACTTGAGGTGTCTTGTAGAAGTCCCTCCAGACGAAATTACTTATTCGGTCTCATGCTAGTAGCAGGGTTAATCAGAAGGACAAAGCATAAAGTGAAATTATCCACTCCTGCAAGGTCGAGGACAGGGCAACACATTGTGCTAGGCAATGATTACCTGTTAGAGCAAAGAGTACCCCACACTCCACTATAGAGATTTTATTGATGGCGCTCATTAGTGAGTCCTAGAATGCACCCTCCAGTTCTTTGGCTGTAACTCCCTAGAGGCATTTTCACAACAACTGCTGAATGGACCAGGATGAGGATGGACCCCATTCACTCAACTGTTCCATGAAAATTAGCAGATATCAGACTTGAGAATTCTTGTCTCCAACACTGGCCTGGTTGGATGGTTGAACAGTCGATCCTGAGGTACAGTGCAGGTCTGCAATCCCATTCCCACGAGCACCGTTGCCAGATACTACATTTGGGTTGGTCTGAGTGTTTTTCACGTTTTCGAGACGTTTATTTTTGGTCAACATCCAGTTTCTTTCGTGTATGTGTAATGGCTCAAGGTTTCTTGTTATTTCATCCACACTCACTCTGAACATTGCCAATGAGATTTCTAGTTGAACGCTTTTTATTTCCTGACTGGCCGTTCAGTGAACCATTTATTTCGAAATTTATGTGCAGAAATGTATACATAATAGACGCATAGAAAAACTATTTATCGGTCAGTGCTTTTCAAACTAGTAGAGTTAAGTTCTATACACTACCTGCTTGATGTGTTAACACCTTCATGGTTACACTTTCCAGGCTTGGTCCACTGCTGGTGATGTCTTTGTTACCTACATTATTTCATTAGTGTTGCACCTTGTGATTGAAGGGCCTATCGTCTCCTTGAATGACTACCTGCTGAAAAAATGGTACACCAAACGAAAATGAGCCACAGTATTGCTTAGAAAGGAGCAGAAAATTGTTCGAAGTAGACGTTAGGCTGCCACTATGTGAAATACTGAAGGTTCTTAGTGTTTCAGTTTTATGGATAACATTGTTCTTCCCAGAAGAATGAAATACCTTTGGTTATTCTTAAAATAATTAATACATTGTTGAAGACCTAAAGTGAATTATATAACTGCACTTTTGTGCGCTGTGATTAAATAGTGACTTTGTGATACTTGAATGTGCATATTTTAAGTCGTATCAGTTTGTCCATATACTCCTTTCCTTTACAATGTTACATCATCAGATTGAATTATAGTTCAATGAAGAAGTGTCCTCCTACTGTTGCTGCGACTCTTTCCAGGGAATTTGCATCGCATTGGTAGAGGCAAATTATATTATTATAATCTCCTCTTGAAGAATCGAGAAGGATTGTGTATAACTTATGATTCATAACGCTACGAAAATAAAGATATTTTGGCGGCAAATATTTTTGTATGGACTGGTATGGACCAGTGAGAGGTGAACTGGCAGGTGCAGGAGTTTATGGGCCAGGGATTCGAGCAGCGATACCACTAGGTACGCTGGCAACAGTTTTCCAGGTAGAGCTTTTCACAGTGATGGTGTGCATGCAGCAGAGAAGTGGAGAGTGGGAGAAGTGCAGAGCCACCTATTGGCAGGATGTGTCTGGCCAAAAGCGTTGAAGGCTATTTATTAGTCTCTCCAGGTAGTGAACAAGAAAGGTCTTCAGTCTGGAGAGATGAGGCATACTAATGGTGCATGGCCTGTTCTCAGGACACCACCCACTAACGTACCACCTTGTCAAGATTGGTAAGTCAGAGGTACAGAGTTGAAGATTCTGCAAGATGGAGCTTCAGTCAGTGAAGCATGTACTGTGTACTTGTGAGGGACTACTTGCGGTGTGCTCTCTGAGTGCTTGGGATTGGTCAGAAGGGCGTTTTGTGTGAGAATGGTGTGAGCACATGGGGGATGGCGCATCAGAGAACATGAGGTAGCTCGTGTGAGCCCACACAGTAGGCTCATTTGAGGCCACAGTGGGGATTTTCTCAGTTGCATCTAATTTAAAAAGAAACAAAATAGTCAATATCATCACTGCTAGAGAAATTTCTGATGGTATATACAATTGCTGCAACATACATCAATAATACCAAATGTATTCATATTAATTTATAAATGTAACTATTGTGCATACACTAGGTAGTTATTGTGTGCCTATACGTATTTTATTTCATTTCCCATCTTTCTGTTCTTAGTGTTGATACATATCTGCAATTTTACAGAGAACTACTATCAAGTAGGCAAAAAGCATTATCACAAGCTAAACAGAAGCCTTAACTACCTTGTTTTACCTTCTGCCATCCTAGGAGTAAGGAAAGTATTACCAAAAAAGTAGAATTTTCTTCTGATCTTTACGTTTGGAGGGCTACTGTATCCAAAAAACCTAATTTCCCCGAATAACCCACGTATGTGTGTGCGTCTGCCAATAGTTCGATAAGGGAAAAAACGGGAGGACCTATTAAGCTGGTTCTTTTTGGTTTATTGTTCATTCGGAATGATACACCAGTTTCTGGTACGACCCCTTCTCCAAATTCGACACTTTTCAAGGAATGGGGATTCCAAATCTGCCATATCCAGGCAACATTATGCCTTTAAAATTTTTGCAGTTTTATTGAAAGTGGGTCGGGTTTGATATCGTTTCCTAGCATTCGTTGATGCTGAGTTGAATACGACTGGTGTTGGAGAAGAAAGACTGGACTTACATAGAGTTGAATAGTGAAATCACAGTAAATAAAGTGAGGCGATTTCTACTACTACTCGTGAGATAATATAGCGAATGTCACACTGCTACTCATCTCACTCCAACTACCCGTCAGTTCAACTCATCCCACCGTGCCAATTGTCCAGTGTCGCCTAGAAAATGTAAATTTTTGTTTTCTGTTGTAGTCAGGTCATGTTTCGTATCGTTTACTAATATTTTTCGATGCTAAATCGAATGGGATGGGCCTTGGAGATGTGAGGCTGCGTTAAGCTGTGCTAGAAAATACTCGTTGTATTTAAAAAAAACAGCTCTTGATAAACATCCCAGCAACCGTTTTGATAAAACTTTCAAAATATACCTGACCTTTCTCCTCTATGCACATCTCTGTGGAAATTAGGTGAGTGAAGATACAGGCCTATAAAGCAAAACAAGTTTTTTTTCACTTTTCTGCAAAACGGCATGAATAATTTTTACCAAACTCACAGGATGTCATCCATTAGCCAATATCTATATATTCTTATCCACCAATGTTCGGCTGACAGCCTATTGAACAGCGATAACAACCAAAATGGATAGAAATCCGTGTTTTTTCAATATTTCCGAAATTTGCATAGTAACATTTATCAAGCTGACTGGTCTACTGCGTCGGGAAACTGAATAAAAACTGTTGGAAAATGTATTTACAGGTATCAGGAAACTAAACAAACAAATAGGTATATTCAGAGAGTTTTATTTAGAGAGTTTTCAAGACAATTCTTGATTGTGAATCCACCTGTCGCTAAATCGTTTGAAGTGACATTTAGATTTTCACGTTTTCATCAGCCAATTTCCGATGTGGTCACTGATTTTGACTCTGGCGGATCTCAGTTGCCTGAGGTCCTTGGGAGAGGAGGGATACATGTCGGCGCAGTGTGCAGTGCCGTCGATTAAGACAGCTGGGTGACGAGGCAGGGACGACTGAGTGATTCCGAGCACGTGCCATGGATCTACACTTCCATGAATGAACATCACGCGGTAGACGCCAATGTTTAATCCACCGTAGAGGATGTTGGTCCGTTGGATACCGTCAGTAAGACGCTGCTTGTTGAACTCTGCTCCGAATACGTCAGTGCACATGTCAATGAAGTAATCGACGTTGAACAGAGAGCCGAAGAAGTCTTTTGCAGTAGACGAAGTTTGGTAGAAGCCGAATTCAGTGCAGGTTTGATAGGTCCACTGACGTCCTCCGCTAACGCTCGAGTCACTGAAAGTGGCGTTTTGAAGGTCTTTGACTAAGTTCTTGTAGGAGACGTCAAGGCAGGTTTCATTACTTCGTGCCAGCATCATTCTGTTGACGGCTGCATAACGCTCTAAGGCGCTTCCCAATCCGCGATTCACCATTTTTTCACACAAGTCATGCATCGTGAGCGGGGGGTTCGGGTCTGATGAGATCCGATTATCCTTATTGTACTGAACTACTTCGTCAAAGTTTCCTGAAAGGGCTTCAGCAAGCGTCGACACATCTTTTTTATTGGATACGTCGAGGGGTTCGCATAAATTGAACATTTGCGACAAGAGTTTTCCACCGACAGGGTGTTGGACGAGTTTTTCTACGTGGAGAGCTGCTTCGTGGACGCTAGAAGCGCAATCAGAGCTGACGGAGCTGAGAGCTTCTTCGACGACTTGATTGTATTCCTGGAAGTCAGCAACAGCGACGAGCGGGGCGGAAGACGAAATTGATGCATGAACAAGGTGTGCATACTTGCTTCGAGCCCAAGCGACTAGCGAACCTGGATAACTCCCACCAAACAAGATCCACTTGTTGTCTTGGGTCAATCCATACCGTTTAGATGTTTCCTCTATGAAGTAAGCGATGTCTGCTAGCGCCTGTTCACTGCTCAAATATTTCAATCTCTCAGTCGACATGTCAGAAAACGGCCTACTCTTGCCATAAAATCGGTGCTCGAGCTGAAAACAAAGGGCGTAGTATTTGGAGGCATAGTCCTTCCAGGCTCCTGCCGCCATCCACTTTCCTGATATAGGCCCTTCGCCACCTACCATTAAAAACACAGGACTGTCATCTCTACGACCGAAAACGGTGTCGTTCACTTGGTACCTTTGCTGCCAAGATGCGTTGTTCAAAGGATCGAAGTGGTCCAGCTTTTGAGAGAACCACAAGTTCCGAATGGGCTCGTCTGTTTCCCCATTAGGGGCCCCGAGAAGTCGCCTGCGGTGCCTCAGCTCAGAAGCCTTTCGTATTTTCTTGTCTGAAGCGGCGGAAGACGTCGCGAGGAGAATGAATAGAAAACACCAGTGGAACGAAGACATGACGCGCAACAAGAGGAAGATGAAACTGAACAGTCCAGCTCCTACTCCTGGCCTCTCCCAGATAACCCGACTGACAGATAAATGTATTGAACAAAAGATAACACCTCTTAAGTAATACTAGGATTATTTGAAACAACACCCTCGATCAGTTGGGAAATCTCGTACAATTCGGAAAACTGAATCATCTACAGAGTATGTTGACGCTCATTCATCTGATAGTCCCATTGTAACGAAATCAGTCTCAATTCATCTCATCCCGTCGAACATTTCATCGCCTAATTCGCTCGCCCCATTGTCCGACTGACCTGGAAACATGCTAACGTTGCAACGCTGAGTACGTTGCTGAACATTTCCAACCGATTTTCACCCATTCCCTCACAATCATGACCAGAACCTTCCTTTCTTCCTCTTTGCCATGCGTTTAGTGTTCGAGTTGTAATGAGACGGAATTCGCTTTGTATTCACAACAAAACAAATCGCTAGCTAATCATCATCAATTAAATTTCCATTTTTTTGGAAACGAGTAAAGAGTTGTTTGTTATTCCTATTGGAGTTGCGGTCTCGCTAGGATGCTGAAGCACTGGCAATCGTTTAGCATCCACCTCCCACTTACGATTTCGCACACAACTACACTATTCGCATCTCAAGAAGGAGCCTCTGGCCGTCAAAGAGTATCAACAGTTGGCTATTTAGTTTTCCTTTTAAGAGGATGAGTTGGGTTTTCTCCGCTGCCACCTGCAAGCTGACGTGCGTTGCCTCAATTTGGCGGCATCACTCCATTGACAGGAACTTTCTCGCCGAATTCGGATTCCATAAATCCATAAACAATCTACACGATGAGTGGTCAAAAAAGAGGACAAGACAGGAGTAACCCACAATATTCCGGGATGCACTCAACAGTTACGTTTTAAAGATTAGCTCAAGCTCGATTCACGGTCCTTTCCACATAATCCCATCGCACTGATCCCAAAAATAATGTTGACATGCCAATTGACGTACTCAATTCAAGCCGGTACACGTGTAGGCAAATCGGTAAATTTCAGAACGTTAAACGCTTCTAGATTCGTGGACACTATTTCCACTGCGGAGTGATCCACTTCTTGTGATTTCACGCTTCACATAGTTGAGTGAAAAACATATTACATTGATTGTCAAAGTGGCAAAATCACACAATTTACGCGGAGCCGAGGGAAGTTGTGTGATGAACTCTCGAATACGTAATTCTTCGTTTCCTACTTCAACTCGACTGATCCCTTCAGGTTTTGATGGGAATAGTTCAGGTGCGTGCCGACAGCGTCTTGAGAGCTAAGTTGACTCGTTGCCAAGCACCCAGTCACCTTTCATCATATAATTTTGTACACTATACGTCTATCAGTTTGTTGAACGATGGAGAAAAAGCTATTGAGAAGATCTAGTTTCACGCCTGCTCTAGCGAAACAAGTTTTAGAACAAGCTCATGTGATCGATCAACTAACGAAGAAAAGGAATGCCGCCAAGGTAACTATTCTCGACTTGTCGTCAATAAGGCATTCATCTCATTTCGAGCTTGAAATTTCATCGACAAGTAGTTCGATGACATCGTCAGAGTAACAGACCCCGCCCTCATCTCCTTCCATCGAGCGTTTTAACTGATCTCGTCGTTGTCTTCTTGACGAAATTGCTTCCTTAATGAGGAAGCAGCGCTACACCGTTCGAAACGAGGAGGCGTCCGTTTAGCAGTTGAGCTCTGGAGTCGTAACTCATTCATTCATAACTACCTGCAGTATTCCTGTGTAGCGAGCTGAAATCTGGAGCTGCGTTGCTCTCTCCCATATGTGAACCCAAGAAGCCAAAGGGGCTCCAGAAGAGGACAAGGTCATGGTTTTATATGCTAATGAAGTCGAGAGTACAAAGTTGATTGTATTCTGATGCAACATTCTGCGAGCTAAACGTGGTCGATAAAACGGCGATCACCGGTCGTGAGCAGATCAATTTGTATCGTAAAACGAAAATCAACTATCAATCGCTATCATCAACTTGGAAATATGATGAAATGTAACGCATCTCACAACTAACCCCTATCTTCATATAAATTCGGCGGTTTGCGTCGCTTTGCCAATTAATCTGATAAGTTTTTCATTCAGTTTATATGAACTTGGTAGAACTTTACGTTCTGCATAGAAATTGGCAGTGCTTAACGTTCCGGAATGTACGTCCGGTTGCACCTATTAATGTCACCAATTTCATTGAGTAACAATTGCATAGGTAATTGGTAAGAATGCCAACGGAAACGGAAAGCCGGTTTATTTTCTCGGATTTATGGCATTTCCAGAGTTTCATGGAATGTCCCTAATTATTTTATAATTGTCAATAAACGACCATTTTGTAAGTAAGTCATTTGACTACCACCACGATGATTTTTTTAATTGAGAATGCTACTATCATGTAAGCAGGATTCATAAGGAAAGAACTGCACAAAATTCGATGTTCACTGAAGTTTCGGATAATTTATTGTGCGGCTCTCGTAACTTTCCCACGGATGAAAATTCTATATTACGGCAATATTCCACATAAAAAATGCTAATGCACAGTTAGCCGTTTTTGGTGTTCTGGTCACTAAGACAACTATGGTTAATTTCAAGTCGATTTAGCAGAAAACCTTAATTCCTTGCTTGTGGTTCTTTATATTTTATATCAAATTTGATGTGATTTTGGTCCGCCGTTTTCTCTCAATTACGACCACAGACGTGCAGACCATTTTCTCCAATGGTGTTTCTCGAAACGTGTGAGCCTCAGAAGTTGATAAAAAGAACGAAATAGTCGAATCGCTATTCTGGGCATTGTTTGTTCGTAAATATAGTTTTGAAAACATTTAAGTAGCTATACTAGTCAATACAAGTGATTCCTTAAATTACACAATTATTTACTCCATCGTGCTGCCATCAACTCTGGCTCATACAACACACCTGAAGTTGATAAAATGAAACTACAAACGGAATTCTCCTTTAAATGCCAAACGTGACTTGGAAAGATCAAAGCGCCACGAGAATTTTTGAAAAGCACAACTATTCGCCATTGGGGGCAAAGTACTACAGGCACACCTTCGATGTTGTCAGTAGCAAGAAAAAAATGGCGTACACAGTGACGACTTTGTCGAACCGACTTCAGGGAAATTAAAGTGGGCTAATGGACTAATGGGACTTTAGAAACTTCCGAGTTTCGACACCAATCAGTCATCATCAACATGAGTAGCGACGCTTATCACTGACTCTCAGCCCTACGCGAATTATAAAATACTTCTCGTTCTGCAATGGAGACTTTGTGACTCACTGTGTCGGAGTCCCCTTTTCAAGGGCGCGTGTGGCCTTAAAAAGGGCCGACGATAGTCTCGATGGTACTGCCTCTGCCGGTTGGCAAAGTGTGAGGCGAGGGACTCGGTTGAGTCGGTGCTCCTTCTGCAGACGCGGGTCGAGGGACTCGGTTGAGTCGAATGCACAGTCGAGCGTAGGCCGGAGAGCTCGGTTGAACGGCAGAGCCTCAGGGCGAGGGACGAGTTCCTCGGGCGTCGGCCGAAGAGGTCGGTCGGGCGGCAGATCCTCAAGGCGAGGGACGAGTTCCTCAGGCGTCGGGCGAGCGGCAATTCAGCTGGGCGAGGGACGAGTTCCTCGGGCGTAGGTCGTAAGAGCTCGGTCGAGCGGCAGGTCCTCAAGGCGAGGACGAGTTCTCAGGCGTCGGAGCGTAGGTCAAGGGCCGGGTTGAGCGGTAGCTTCCCTCGCGGCGAGTGACCGGTTGAGCCGGTGCTCCTTCTCCTGCTGTGTCGGGCTGAGGGACTCGGATGAGTCGAAGGCCCAGTCGAGCAGTGGCTCCTCGAGGTGAGGGACTCGTCGCCTCGCTGGCGCAGTCTTCAAGTGTAGTCTCTGGTCAGTTGATGTTGGCTCCTTGAAGTCGGAAGACGAACTGATAAATGTCCTTTTTTTTTTTTTCGGACGCTTCCGGGAGGGGAAATCTTCAAAAGACACCTAAATGGGTAGTGTCGGATTTTTACCGACTAAAACCTCCTCCCGCGGTTGCCAACCCGGAGGTTCTAAACCAGAAGGATGGGAGGCCAGCCTGCGGATGCAGGGGACTCATGCGCATGTGCGATGCGGGAGGAACGGGACGGGGTTAGCGTGGAATGAGGGAGCAGGGCCTACGGATGATGTCCGAGGGGTTGGGGCATATTGTGAGGCAGCTGATGGGCGGGTTAGGGTGACCCGCCACCCGAGGCGGAGGTTGAGGGCATAGTTGAGGCGGCCGCACTGAGCGAGGGGAGGCCTGTTTCCTTCCAGGAGCTGCTGGTTTCTGATGCAGCGGGTGAGCGGGAGGACACCTCGGAGGGACTTCATGTAGGTGCCTCGAGTTTGCGAAGGGAGTGAGGCCGTGCCCTCAGACGGGATAGCGTAGGTGCTGATGCTCCTGATGATGGCGTTGAAGATACGGATTTTCGTTGGATGTGAGACCTTTCTGTTGTTGAAGAATGGCCGGAGAGCAATGAAGGCTCCGATTTTGGCGCGAACTGCGAGGGTCTGCCTGTACCAGTTGAGTTTCCTGTCGAAAGGTGACACCGAGGTACTTGGCCTGGTGTTTCCAGGGATTGATGGTTCCCCACTTGGATGTTTGGGGGATGTTACGGCGGGAAAAGAAGACGGCTTCTGATTTGGATTCGTTGAGGCGTAGTCCCCATTTGTGGTAATTTTCAGCTGAGCAGGGACGGCAGGAACTTATTCATGACTGTGGCACAGTGCAGCTTGGTTTTGGAGGTGTAGAGGAGAGCTACGCTGTCCCGCATATTGAGCAGTGACGATCTTCTCGTGGAGTGGTATGTCATGGCAGAAGATGTTGAAGAGGGCTGGGGAGAGTTTTGAGCCTTGGGAGTACGCCAGCCGTGATGCGGTGGGTGGTGGATAGAGTTTTGCCAACTCTCACCCTGAAGGTCCTGTCGGTGAGGAAGGAGTGAATCAGACCAATGAGAGGGTGGACAGCGAAGCAGGATGAGCTTGTATATCAGCCCTTCGTGCCAGACCCTGTCAAAGGCTTGGCGGGCGTCCAGTAGAAGCATGGATGTGTGCCGATGCTTGTTCCGGCTCTCAGCTATGTATTCAGTCACCCTGAGGAGCTGGTGGCAGGTTCCGTGATGGTGTCTGGAGCCATGTTGGAAGGCTGAGGGAACCTTGTTGGTGGCCATGAACTCGATGAGGCGAGGTTAAAATGATGGCCTGCCATCTTGCTCAGGGGTGCAGAGAAGGCTAATGGGCCTGTAGCTAGTAGCTTTGTTCAGAGGCTTTCCAGCCTTGGGGATGCAGATGATTGTGGCCTCTTTCCACGCTGCAGGGAAGTATTGGAGGCGATGCAGGCATTGATGATGTTGCAGATGGCCACTGTGTGGATCCTGGGAGTGTCTTCAGGACTCCGTTTGAAATGCCATCGCTGCCTGGAGCCTTGTTTTTGGTGAGGCCTTTGATGGTTTCGCTGATTTCCTTCGGGAGGTTGGACTGAAGGTTGCAGGGTGCCCTTGAGGAAGCTGCGTACTAGGGAGTTGACCTCGGCATGGAAGGTGGTGTGGTCGTCGTGCGAGGGAAAAGGGGAGCACTGTTCTTCGAGAGATTCGGCGAAGATGGTTGCTTTGTCGATTTCAGCGGAGTGTGAGGTGTTGTTGTGGTAGAGAGGTGAGAGTGGGGTTGCCTGTTCGTGGGGATTTGACGATCTTCCAACAGCGCTTGGGGTTGAGTTCAGCTTCAGCTATGTATTTTTCAAAGCTGGCGTCTCTGGTAGCTTGAAGGGCAGCGTTGAGCTCCCCTTTTGGCGGCATTGAGCCTGGGTCGTAGGGATTGGAGGCGGGTCCGCTGGAGCAGCCTGGCGTAAGTGGTTCTTCTTCCGGATCAGGCTCTGATGTCCGGCGAGAGGCGTTGGCGGCCTGGGGTAGCTGGGGAGGAGGTTGTGGCAAGCCGCACCTTGTCCTGGATGTCCAGAGTGAGGTTGGACACAGCGGAGTCGAGTCGATGTCTTCCCTTGACCGGGAGTGCGACATTTAAAGGTGGAGGTCTCCAGGTAGTAAGGAGGAGAGCCAGTCGATTCGCTGGTGGGTGATCTGAGTGGCGTCTGGTGTGCCGGGATCTCCAGAATCACAGGAGTGGTCGGAGTCGAGAGCAGGTAGGGTCCGAGGCTCTTTCTCGACAGGTGTTCTTCGAGATGAAGAGGTCAAGGATGTCCGATTGTTTGTCTGGTCGGCTGAGTGGAAGGTGTGGTCTGCCGGCGCATCTATGGAGAAGTTGTGTCGATGCAGCAAGCGGAGGAGGGAGGATCTTTCCTGTTCTTGGTTCGGCAACCCCAAGACTGATGCTTGGCATTGAAGTCGCCAGCAAGCACTGTTGGGTGGGGTGAGTCTAGCAGGGGGCAATTTCGTCCAAGTTGTGGGTATTGGGCGGAGTAGCAAGAGACAATCCGTAGGGCCAGACTTCAGCTGACTGTTACTCCGCAGGCTTCCAGGATAGTGTGGGGTGCTGAAGGCTTGATGTCTGAGGGAGTTGCGGACCAAGATGGCAACTCCTCCCCAGTTTGGGATCCTGGCGGTCGACCGTATACCGAGTAGTTCGGGATGAAGAGCTTGTCGGTTGCAGACCGTGTGTGGAGTTTCAGTGATGCAGGCTACGTCGACTGATAACTCCTGTAGTAGTGGAGCCGCAACTTTGTTGGGCGGTGTTTGGCCAAGATGCCATTGGCGTTCCAATTCTAGGATGGATGTTGCCTTAGGTGCTGGTGGTGAACAGGGTCTGGAGGAGGAGGACGCCTGGGAGAGGCAGGAGGCGATGTCCCGCAAAGGCACGTTCACGATCCGCGAGAGGATAGTTGATGGGGGTGGCTGCAGCGGGCTTGGGTGGAGTACTGGCAGCGATTGGGGCTGGGGTAGGCGGTGATGGCTGTTGTTGGCCGGCGGGGGTTGGGCGGACTGTGCTGGGAGTTGCTAGCAGCAGCTCTGGCGTATGAGAGGGCAGGGTGACCAGTGGAGCTGGTGTTGGGACTGGTCGGGGGCTGGTTGTTGGTGGTTGGCAGGGGGAGCGGGGGCTGCCTTCCTCTGTTGGGAGGGCTTCTTCTTAGGGGCTTTTGGGGCAGCCCCAGGTGGCACGTGGGGACCCTTGCAGTGGGCGCAGACCGGCATCCCGCGAGAGTCTTTGATTGGGCAGGTTGGGGTGGCATGAGGACCTGCGCAGAAAGCGCAGACCCACTTTGGCGTGGCAATAATGGCAGTATGCCTGAAGCTGAGGCAGCGGTATTGGGGAACCACTTTGGACTTCTTCTTAGGGTTCCACTTTAACTACCAAGCCATCAAGCTGGTGAGGTTAAAGATCGCCCTGGCACTGGGGATTTGGCGTCAAGGCGGACGAGGACGAGGGGCCAGAGCTTTCGCCTGTTTTCATCCGGTAAACGGATTTAATTGGATATTTGCGGTTCTTCAGGCCGCGTTGAAGGTCTTTGAGGGAGTGTTGTGGGAATATGTCGGATAACCACTTCCAAGTCTCGATCTTAGCGGACTTGGTGGGTCGTATATTCGATTTTTTCCGCTTCTAATTGTGCTGTGAGGCGACGGAAATCGTCGACAGTGTTGAGGCATAGCCTCAACCCTGCATTTGAGTTAATGCAGCGGCGGTGGGTGATGCCTTCTGCTCCGAGGTAGGCATGAATAGCCGCCAACGCTCTGTTTGTTTTATTACGATTGGCGGGGGTGAGTGGAGGAGTTGGTTGTATCTTCCTCCTCTCAGAGTCAGAGTCCAGAGTCGGAGTCAGACCCGGGGAGGATGCGGTTTGGGCGCAGACCGCTTTCGGTCTTTGTAGGGCTGTAGTAACCGTGGATTCCTCTGGTGCAGAGGGCACTGGTGAGGAGGTGGAGCGGTACGGGGGCACGTTTCCTGTTAGGGAGAGGTGCGTCGTCCGAGGGGCAGGGGCTGTGTCCATTAAGTTTGGGACAACGGTTGGAGGCCTCGTCTTGAACGAGGAAAGAGCTACCGTGAGTTCGGCGAACGACCTCCAGGCAGGCCATTTGGGCTGGTAAGACTCGCTGGCGATGCTGCAACACTCGCCATGGCGCGAGGGCTTGTTGGAGGGCCGACTGAATGTCCGAGCGGGTTGGGGTCATTGAGGGAGGTGGAGGAGATGTGGTGGAGGGTGCCTGTCGTTGTCTGTGACAGCGAGCTGGGTGGTGGGGCCACAAGGGGCGGATGAGGTGGAGGGGCGTGGAGAGTCCTCCATGGCGACGAATCGCACACGGGAGCTCGGTTCTAGTTTTTGTTCACCAGGCTTACGGCGTAGCAGTGAGCCAGGTTTCTTCTACTGTTCAGACGAGGAGGATTTTCGTGAGCACGAAAATCGGGCAGAGCTGTTAGATCAAGGACAGCGGAGCGCTGAGGGCGATGTTAACGGAAGGAAACGAAACGACGTACCTGATTGTAGAGGAGGTGGCGGAGATCGGCGAGAGGAGAAGCGGCGGGCGTCGGGAGGGACGAGGGCGGCGAGAAAGTCGAGCGAGAAGCAGTCGAGTCGAGCAGTCCGGCGAGTCCGAGCAGGTAGAGGGCTCTTCGAGGTTTAATCCACGAAGGTCTGTACGAAGATGATTGATAAATGTCCTTTTTTTTTTTTTTTTTTTTTTTCGGACGCTTCGGGAGGAAATCTTCAAAAGACACCCAAATGGGTAGTGTCGGATTTTTACCGACTAAAACCCCTCCCCCGCGGTTGCCAACCCGGAGGTTCTAAATCAGAAGGATGGAGGCCAGCCTGCGGATGCAGGGGGACTCATGCGCATGTGCGATGCGGGGAGGAACGGGACGGGGTTAGCGTGGAATGAGGGAGCAGGGCCTACGGATGATGTCCGAGGGGTTGGGGGCATATTGTGTGAGGCAGCTGATGGACGGGTTAGTGACCCGCCACCGAGTTGCGGAGGTTGAGGGCATAGGTTGAGGCGGCCGCACTGAGCGAGGGGAGGCCTGTTTCCTTCAGGAGCTGCTGGTTTCTGATGCAGCGGGTGAGCGGAGGACACCTCGGAGGGACTTCATGTAGGTGCCCTCGAGTTTGCGAAGGAGGAGGCCGTGCCCAGACGGGGATAGCGTAGGTGCTGATGCTCCTGATGATGGCGTTGAAGATACGGATTTTCGTTGGATGTGAGACCTTTCTGTTGTTGAAGAATGGCCGGAGAGCAATGAAGGCTCCGTTGATTTTGGCGCGAACTGCGAGGGTCTGCCTGTACCAGTTGAGTTTCCTGTCGAAGGTGACACCGAGGTACTTGGCCTGGTGTTTCCAGGGGATTGGATGGTTCCCCACTTGGATGTTTGGGGGGGGGATGTTACGGCGGGAAAGAAGACGGCTTCTGATTTGGATTCGTTGAGGCGTAGTCCCCATTTGTGGTACCAGCTGAGCAGGGACGGCAGGAACTTATTCATGACTGTGGCACAGTGCAGCTTGGTTTTGGAGGTGTAGAGGAGAGCTACGTCGTCCGCATATTGAGCAGTGACGATCTTCTCGTGGACTGGTATGTCATGGCAGAAGATGTTGAAGAGGGCTGGGGAGAGTTTTGAGCCTTGGGGTACGCCAGCCGTGATGCGGTGGGTGGTGGATAGAGTTTTGCCAACTCTCACCCTGAAGGTCCTGTCGGTGAGGAAGGAGTGAATCAGACCAATGAGAGAGGGTGGACAGCGAAGCAGGATGAGCTTGTATATCAGCCCTTCGTGCCAGACCCTGTCAAAGGCTTGGCGGGCGCCCAGTAGAAGCATGGATGTGTGCCGATGCTTGTTCCGGCTCTCAGCTATGTATTCAGTCACCCTGAGGAGCTGGTGGCAGGTTCCGTGATGGTGTCTGAAGCCATGTTGGAAGTCTGGGAGAACCTTGTTGGTGGCCATGAACTCGATGAGGCGGGTTAAAATGATGGCCTCGGCTATCTTGCTCAGGGTGCAGAGAAGGCTAATGGGCCTGTAGCTAGTAGCTTTGTTCAGAGGCTTTCCAGCCTTGGGGATGCAGATGATTGTGGCCTCTTTCCACGCTGCAGGGAAGTATTGGAGGCGCATGCAGGCATTGATGATGTTGCAGATGGCCACTGTGTGGATCCTGGGGAGGATAAATGTCCTTGCAGGCAGGCCCTTTTATACCTGTTCTTGGAGGGAGTCGCCTTCGCTGATTGGCCGCCTGCTATTCCCTCCAGGAGTGGTTCGTGGCTAGCGCCCTCTGTTGGGATGAGGCGGCTTTTGTTGTGGAGAGTGGCAGCCGCCACACACTGCAAAACAGAAATTATTGCTCGGCTCACACTAAGGAAAATAATTTCATTTGATGAAAATATAAATCTTTTTATTTTTTAGACTCCTAGGGCGCCTCACAGCGGTCAGGTGTACGAAAACGCCTACGAAACTGCAAGTTGTCATACCTGTATTGTGATCACTGTAGGTCACTGTCGCATACCCTTCAATGAGTATTGTCGAAACGATTTTACCCAGCCAAAATATTGAATGGTGAACAGGGAATGATGAAATCAATGAATCATAACAGTTTCATCACCACTTGATTTTTTTTTTATTTCATAGCATGTTTAAAGGCTTCTCTTTTACCTGTCAATAAACTTTCTCTAATGACAATGGGCTTCAAATAAAAACCTGAATGAGTAGTTGAGAAGTATTCATCAAAAAGTTGCTTATCTAATTAAAAATTCAAGATATTATGCCACAGGCAATTTTGATTCCTATCCATTAAAGCCTAAACAGTCAACAATTAATATTTGCTATGCGTACTGATATTATCTAATGATTATGTATAATTGTAGAGACGCAATTTTTTTTTTCTTTCAAGAAAGAAGTTTCAGTTGGGAAGGACAAATGATGTATGAATGTATGAAAGAAGTTTTTTGTTCACACGAAAGATTTTCAAAACGCCTAAATGCATTAACAAAACTTTTAACAGGAAGCAGCTCGTATGTTGGAGAAAGGGTTTACATTCCAAGTTGACTCTCTCAACCCGTTTCGGCCCGAAACAGTCTACACAATTATGGAAGACGTACTGACTGAAGCTATGGATGGATTTTATTACAACCCCAAAGAGTCACCAATACTGTGCAAACAACTGTCAATTCGAATTCGAAACAGAATAAAAGCTCTGAAATTTGACAGGCAAGTCCAGCTGTTTTATGTATGATGGTTTAACACAACAAAAATCGGAGATGACTAGAAAAATCCTAGGCAACAAGAAGTCGCTGATATTGGTAAATTGTTAGTCAACTTTTTGTTGATAGAATGACGTCAGAGAACTCTTTGATAGGAAAAGGTTTATAGGTATCAATAAATAAATGAGTTTATTTATCATTCTATATATATATATACAGAAGCAGTGATACGCACCACTAGCTGTTTCAGGTGGTATAGAGCTAACTATAAATATATGCTTTTGGTGGTATTGACTGTTGTATAATAGATGAAGGCGTTTTTTGAGGTTCAGTCAGTTGCAACATTTCGAGATTTCAATCCTCCCCTATAATCATGCCAAATTGGAGTGGTCGTTTTCTACTCTCTGACACTTACATGCTTACTGATTCGCTATAAACCACAAGGTGTTAAGTACACATAACATCAGATCCTTGAAACGTCACCACTGAATATGTGCCATTGACTGAACCCCAGCAAATAAATCCATTTATTATACAACAGTGAAGAACACCAAAAGAATATATGTAAATAATTGTTCGTAGTTGCTGACTCATTTTCAGCAAATATAATTGATAGAGGAATAAAAACTGCACCCTCCGTCCTCTTTATATGTGTTCATGACGGTTTATATACCAAATTTGAAAGTGCTTGCTCACGACTGGGATGAAACAATAAAGATTCTTCTTCAGGTGTGGACTGGCCAGCGAAATGCTATGATACAAGTACTCTGGGTTTAGTTTCCAACTAATCAAGTTTCCCCCTTTACTCATTTTCATGTGTATAGTTCACAATGATCCATAAAGACTTATCAGTAAACAAAAGGAAAACTATAAAGAAAGAAACACTTACGCAAACATGCATGTGCTTGTTGAACTTTGGGCACTCATAAAAAACGTTCATCATTGAGTAAAAATATCTAAACGTTTAGTCCGCAATTACTACTTCTGAATTATAATTCTTCTATTTTCAGGTACAGAATAGTTTGCATTGTGGAAATAGTGCAAAAGAACTTGCAAGGGGTCAATGCAGCCTGTTCCTTCATTTGGGATCCTCAAAGGGATCACTTTCGTTCTTTCCAATTTGATAAGTTTGATTTACTCGCCATAGCTTACGTGTTTGGAGTTTACAAAGAGTAATTTACTGTTAATATTCTCGTTTTTTATTGTCACAATCCCAGTTGCAGTCGTGATTATTCAGCATACAACATTAAAGCAAGTAAGAAAATATGTCAGATTCTATTGCACTGAAATGGCAGTTATTCTACAACTAACTCTTTCAGTTGAATGCCAAACGAAAGGATGACGCAGTCATTAGAACAAGTGACCACACTGCTCTCTCTTATTTTAGTTGCCTCACTCCTACATGTCTGTAAAGTCTACTAATTGGTAAGGAAAGAAATTGGTATTTGATCAGGTCTTTACATTTCGTAACATTCAAAGTCAGAAAAAGTAATTTTGATGATGTCAGTGTGCGTTTTAGATACAATTGAACATATCAATAACTGCAAGAAGGGTGGAATGATATAATATAATGCATCACTGCTAATGAGTCAAGTTCCTGATCTCTTCAGGATTTCAGACCAGATTTCATAGTTGTAAGAGGGTCATAAAGCTAACCTACAAACAAGTCTACTGGCAAGTGACATTGAAGAGCCTTTTAAGTATTGATCAGAAGACATGCTCCTCAGTTCAGCATAACCAGTTTGGTCAACTTGGGCGCTGACTAATATTGTTCTTTGCATGAGCAGTTAGTAGTCTCTTTTCAGTTGAGAACTTCAATACCCGCAATAAAACCTGAAAGCTGGAAAAATTTGGCGCTGCCCTGAATGAGTGTAGTAAAACAATGGCAGTGCAGCACAGCATCCCATTTATTTTTAGAAGACACCACGACCAGTGCAAAATTACAAAGTTTTTCTGATGCAGTGGATGATTGGTGTGATAAATGGAAGGTCAATCCTACAAAATCTTCTTATGCTTCACCTACAAGCTCAAAATTACACGTCATATTGTTTCGTCACACAGAGTGCCTATCCCAGAAGTTAATTCAGTCAAGTATCTTGAACTTAATTTAGACAGGAAATTGATGTGGGACACACATATTTCGAATCTTCTGAAAAACCTGCGATTCCGACTGAAACAGCTCAAACATCTTCTTCGACCTTCCTCTAAATTACCCATCCACCTAAAAAGACTCGTATATCTCACCACTCAACAACCAATATGGCTGTATGGAAGGGAATTCTGGGGAGCAGCCAGTAAGCCCCAAGTAAATCGAATTCATGTCTTCCAAAACAGAATCCTCCACATGATCACGGTGCTCATTGGTTCTTTCATAATTCCATTTTACACGCTGACCTACATATTCTTCCAATCGAAGAAGACATTCGGAAACAATTTACCACCTTACACAAAACATTGATCCCACACTCCAACCCCTTACTACAGCAATTAGCCACAACCCCACTACAGCCCAGACCAATACGTCGACTCAAGAGGAAACGTCCCACTGATTTACTCAAAAATAACAGTTAATTTCATCACTAGAAACAAAAGCATTTGAGGATCTATCAGTGGATAGATATAGATCTATCCACTGATTGATCCACGTTCACTATTTTTCTATTTCGAAACTTGTGCTCTACTATGATGTATTTTTAAATACAATAAAGTATCAATTTTTTATTTAAAAAAAACTAGATTCATGGTACTCAATAGCTACAGAGCTGACACAAAGATGTAAATAACTGTACAACTCAGTAAGGAATCTATCGCTAGAGACTAGTTCAGTAAATTGCTAATCCCCTGTATTTCGACTGAACAATTAGGGCACTTGTTCGATTAAATTTCATCGAACTTATTTTGTTGCATATATTTCGGAAGGATGTTGTACTATTGAATCCTATGTACATAATTGATTCCCGAGCAAGAAAATAAGGAAACACGCCTGTTTGTATGTTTCTAAGCCGCTTCAGAATGTTTGTAAGTTTGTGCTAGGGCATAAGGTGATGGCCAAAGACACCAGCTTGAAGAGATCCTCAATAGATCAGCCAGCACGAGTTCCGACCTCGTGTTCCCATACCATTTGATAATCGAATAATTAAAAAATGGCCCAGGTAGATATTTTCCTCATGATTCTGAATATGTTTCAAAATCATGTTTTGGACCATCCATGACTTCAGGGCAAGCGAGCAAATCTTTTATTTGTTGCTACACGTTAACCAGGTATAATTTCGAACTTTAAAAAAAGGCCCAGGTAAATATTCACCTCGTGATTCTAAATATGTTTCAAAATTACTCACCTGCCCAAACCAACCCCCTTGAAGTACTTGAGCATGTTCTAATATGGAACTTGAAACACATTTATCGAGACATACAGGATCAAAAGATTTATTAAGAAATACTGGCTCAACACAGGGAAGCCTGAACAAAAGTGCTGAAGAATCAGTCTCATTTAGCGAGACTCAAAAATCGAGCAACTTCATCTTCAGTGAGTTCCCTGAAACAGGACACAGGACAAATTATAATGGGACTAGAACAGAAACACAAATGTGAATTTCTCTCCTAGCTTTCAAGTTCTTTGTTCACTGTTCTATGTTATTGTCAAAGACGGATCTGACTTTGTAACATTGGCCTTCTACTAACAGCACTCTTATTCAGAAATTTAACGTATAGTAACACTCAACTTTTGATAGCCTTCCGATTATCACACCATACATTATTAAAATATCTATAAATCATGGAATAATGGCTTAGACTGTCTCGCTCTGCTCAGTTTCATTTATTCAAGAACACCAATCTCTTTCACATCTAGCATTTTTTTAAAGTCCTTCAATTCTTGTCTACATACAAATGCCCCCCCCCCCCCAACGACAATTGGCCCAGTTGTGGCCACAGTGGGGCTTTTCCTAGTGCCGTTAATTCATAGAAAAAAAGTTATTGGACATACTAGAAAAATGGGGATTTCTGTGTCATTGAGTTATTCAAAATTGAATTAAATGCTATAAAGAATACCCAGATAACAGATAGCATTTGACAATTAAGCAGGATACAAAACTCAGGAGATGTTCATAACAGATCCACTGAATGTGCTTGGAATCATTTGATTTAAAATTAAAATGTATAAATAATGGTATTATCAGAGTACTTTTTATTTCAAATCAGAGGAGATAACTGCAGATCAACAGCTCTTCTCCCACAGGATAAGCTGTTCGTGCCATGGTTGAAATGGAAGGGGGGAGAGCACAGTGAGGGAACTCATCCAGGCATTCCAATGCGTTCATTGGCCAAGAGATAGGGACCAAGTCCACATAATGCAGTAGCTCATTTCATTGTTGCCTCAGCCTTGGTTGACTCGTAGTAATGACTAAACCCTTACCATTGGAAATTCGGGGAAAATTGCCAATAATAAATAAATCAAATCAAAATTTCTTTCAAATGAATGACAGTTGGGAGCAATCTCGTATGCAGGTTAAGGGGACAAGTAGTACATTATAGTAGGTTTTTATTCCATTTCGAATTTAAAGGTGATCCTCATGAGATGCGTGATCAATCTACCCACCAACATTTTACAGTGTGTAGATACCTCACCTACGCAATCCAGCAGCTGGGGATAGCATTCCTCACTTGTACTCAGCAACCCATCGGCATATGCACCCGCCTTACATCACTGATCTGAAGGGCCATGACAGACTACAATGTCGGAGGCTAGACCACTATAGGAAATTAGAATACTGTAACAGGGAGAGCACGATTGCCCTGTAATGACTCATCACAAGCAGACCGGTACTCGTATACAAGGCTCAAACAGAATGTTTACCTGAAGTTTGGTTCACTGGCAGACACTATTCCTATCTGAAATTCATTTGGCTTCAGATCTCCGGAGTGGATAGAAGATAAGCAGGAAATAGTGAGCTGGAAAACAATAACTTATTGAGTTGATGAAATGATTTGATATTATATTTAATTATTCGGAAATTTAACATAACCAGTGGTAAGATATATTTATTTACAGTTGGTACAGATGTGTATGGAGTACTGAAGTTAGTTAGGTGTTGTTGGGCTGTTGGTTAGTATAAGCATCGTTCTTCTGGAAATATTTATGGTATTGTGTTATTGATCTCAGCCTAAAATGCTGCACAATATTACACAATGGTTTATTACTCTCTTGCACAGCTTGACACAGTCTTACGCTTTCAAAGCCCATTCCATTTGATTCGGTATTAAAAAATACCAGTAAACCCCACAAAAAATAACGTGACTTCAACCAAACAACAAAAATTGACATTTTCTTCGCAAGGCTGGGCAATTGGCAATTGGCGGACTATTGAAAGCATATGACCACAAGTTGGGAAGAAACAATAACTTTCAAAACATTGTCCCACTCGTTCCTCCTAGTATTAGAAATTGCCTCCTTACGTT
The DNA here is from genome assembly GCA_020466155.1 of Pachypeltis micranthus. Lineage (NCBI taxonomy): Eukaryota > Metazoa > Arthropoda > Insecta > Hemiptera > Miridae > Pachypeltis > Pachypeltis micranthus. Next base: position 44,541,009 of record CM035768.1, read on the forward strand.
TACTGCGATTTCCCGTTTTTCCACCTGGGAAACGATACCCAGCACGACGTAAATGCAATACAACATCCAAAATTTCGTTCTTGGCTAATTCCTCAACTGTTTTTTGTCCATGATAACCATGAGTTTCACCCAATCGAATTGCCAAGCAGATGGGCATAACCAGACCCCAAAGAAAGGAGTTTTTGAGTGAAAGGACAGATTTTTTGGAGCATGTAAAAAGAAAAATATGGCCTGGGCGGTGGGCAGAAATTCAAATGTGGAATCCCCAGCCTTAAAAACTAGTGTCAAATTTTGATGGGGTGATGTGAAAATATTCTCTTGACTGAAAACATAGGCATATTATTCAGTCTTCAACTCTATAACACTATAACGCTGATAATAAATATCACTCTAACAATCAGTTGAATAGTGATAGCGAATCCATCAAAAAACGTTTTGTGGCAACATTTATAAACACGTTTCAATAAATGCATGAAAGACTTGAAGCACGCTGTCTTATACAAATTTACTCCGAAATGTTTTTTCTCCACAATTGGTGATAACTCACTTGAATCAATTCGTCATGATTGTAGCGTTTCTTCTTTTCAACTTTGTCTCTAAGTATTTCATAGCCTCAGACTGTTTGGGACCAGCACTGGTGACTCTATGAGAGCAGTAGTAACGTGCACGATCACTCTTGTACACCAAAGGTCCTTTATTCTTATCCCACTGGATGAAGATCAAACCTAATCACAAACGGAAAAGATTTCGTCTCATTAATAACTAGAGAACTTGACAAACGCAGAAAGTTACTACAAAGAGCTGACTTGATCAGTGAATTTGTGACTGTGATAACAGAACCCATGATTGAGTTGATCAACGTATAAGGAGATGAATTATTAGCCCCACATTTTACAACCTTCATTATCCTATAACTCGGTCGAATATCTCGTGAACTGGTGCAGCTTTGTCATCCACAGCAGACCACCCGGATACTATACTTTCACCCCAGCAATCTTATAGGAAGTAGGTAAGACACAGGCCCATTGTCATCACTACTATTCAGTGTCAGGTGTCAGCTGGAGCATTGTCTCTTCCCAAATATTAAAACATGGGGCCACACGATCTCCTATAGGAGATTGAGTGTAACATAGCAGCAGCATACAAGCTAGCCTATCGCCTCAGAGCATAAACCCCTTTGTCATGAACTAGTACTGACCAGGCACAAAAGTACGGTACATGCAAGAATTTCCATCCATATAAGATATTTCTTCGGACCTGAAATTAATGTTTTTAAAAAGATTTATTTATTTAAATTCACAGCACTCAAAAATTAATGCTCGAAAAAATGTACAATTTGGAGATGACTACGGAACAGCCGCAATGGCTGCACAATCTAACTACTTTCGACAAAACTCACTCACTACAGGGTAAACAGTGACAAAGCTTAGATCTAATTTGAACTATCCATCTCACATGGCTTATTTGATGATTCAGCAATTCGATGTTGGCACACTCCACAGCGATATCCAGCCATCCATACCATATGTAGTTTGAAGAAAACCAGCTCTCTCCATCCATTTCTCTTTGAGATCTCTATTTGGAGAGAGGAGAGATTTCAATCACAAGATTTCAATTGCCTCGCTGTCGAGGGCGTTGTCAGGGGTGCTCCCGTGCCAAGTTTTGAGCTTTCTTGTGAATGCAGCATGACCAGTGTTCTTACAGGCGATCTCACTGGTGACGATAACGGGAAATCTCGACTCTTTCGTTTTGAGTATTTTTTTTTTTTTTACATAATCTGAGACCATAAATGAGGAGGGGGATGGCGTACAAGCCTGTTTAAGGTACGCAGTATAATATAGCGAGCGTATGGGAGCCTAAGTAACTTCCTCATAAATTTCATTGGCACTTTCTCAAATTCGTGGTATGGTTCAAACTCCCAGACCTGGGCCTAATAACTCAATATCGATCTGACGACTGACTTGAAAACTTCAAGCCAAGATTTTAGGGGCAAGGGATTGTCAGAGAGGAGCCTTTCCATGCCACACCAGTCACATTTTAGCTTTGGTGGTCTTCTGTTTGAAGTGCTGCTTGTACAAAATATGAGGAGTGAGGGTTATCTCCAAGTATTTGTATTGTCTTACGACTTTGACCAGTTCTGACTGATACGTAGTTTTCTCCCGAAGCCAAGCACCCGCCTCATTATTTTAGATTTTTCCAAACTAAGAGTTTCCATTCCTCACAGTATGCTTGTAATGTGTCATTATTCGCAAGCAGATCGTTTGTGCTTAGTGCCAGAAAAAACCAATTAATCCTTATACACGATGTCAATGATTTGTTGTTCCCTAATGTTGTTCCACAGAGTATCTCGCCCACAAGTAAATTGTGACAGACTGACCAAGCAACCTTCTTCAGCCCATTCTTAACCTCAAAATAATCGGTCACCCCCTCCCCATGACCACTAAGACCCTGCAACGGATGAACCATCTTTGAGCTGAATTTCATAGACAAGAGCTAGTAGAAAAGGGCCTGTGTGCTAACTGTGATGATTCACGCTTCAATATCCACGTAAAGTGCGTATAATTTATTTCCTCTCACAGTCCACTGCAGTTTGACCAAATTGGCCAACACAAATACAGTCCACGATTGATTATCCTTTTCTAGAACGAAGTTGGTTTGCGTGGACAATTCCTTTCTTCTGTATGTGGCTATTAACTTGCTCGAAAACAGTCTCGAGCTTGTTTTTAAGGTCTCATTTATGAACGACAGAACTCAGTGACTAAACACTAGGTCTTTACTACCCTTTTCTCATCAGTAAACATTGGCCTTTCCAAAACATCTAATTAAAATGTGCTAGGAAGGAAATCCAAAAAGATTCCAGCGCATTTTTGTAGAACTCATGCGGGATCCTAATCTCATGCGAGATAGTGGGATTATCTCTCACCTGGTGGCTTCATAACCAGAACAAACCATCACGTTCTTCATTGGTCTCATGATGAGGTTTAAAAATTTTGTAATTTGTATGTTAATGCAAAAAAAAGAAGATCGTCTTCATTGCTCCCTTCTTCAGCGCCATCTGAAAACCTCTGTTCCGCTAGTCCACCATTTCTCGTCCACTGCCCCTCTTATTTTTGATATGATGCATTAAGTCGCTCAATTGTTTCCAGTCAAGCTGACCCTTAATTTGGTTTTCCCTGAGTCATCAGAATCCCACGACACTCCTGGATCATCAGCATCCCACCTGTTATCAGCTATTACACGAGTATCAATCGCTGACGACTCACTAAGTGAAACAGTCGGACGCCTAATTTTCTAATTTCACTAGGACTTGAGCTTTTGCGTTTTTCGTTTCAATCAATGAGGGGTTTCATGTTTACTTTTACTCATTATAGGAGTTCTTCCGTTTTTCAAATTATGTACAAAAAAAACAACTTCTGTTTGTCTCTCGGGCAATTGTTGTCTATTAGTGAATACCCCATCTCAGAGCAAACAAACAATCAATGAATAATAAAAAGTTATAGATGAGAGCTAGAAAAGCTTACAACAGTCAAAGCGGCTCATATCTACATTTAGGATGCGCATTTGGGATATAACAGACAATCTTCGGCATAAGAATTGCACAGGCATCTCCTGACGATGCTCATTTTTGAAATAAGTGGCCTCAAAACAAGCTTGACGAACCAGACACAAACTGTTAGCTGAAAATAAGGACAGGTTGATTAACAAAACTGAATAAGGTGCGCCACATATATCACACCCAAAAATATCAAAGGTACCCAAAGTCTTGATCTCAATTTCAGACGAGAAAATTTCTTAGCCAATTTTGTTTTTAGGCCTTTTTCAACATCAATTTTGTCTCAATTTTGATTTGTGCATGTAATAATCAAAACTTGTTACCTTGAGGGGTAACAAAGATCAGAAAACTAGTGGATCCTTTAAGTATACTTTTCGGCCTTTCAAAAGGGGACATTGTTAATGACGAGTGAGCTATGCAGGTATAACTGTAGTAATGTTTTATAGGGATTTATACACTCCCATTCAAAATGTGTACTTTCTATTTAGTAATTTACTGTTTTCTGAACAACTATGGTTTGGATATTGACAATAGCTGTCACTTGAATATTTCCAATGTATAGATCTTGGAAGCAAGAAGATTTTGGTAATGTTCAAATTCGTTCACTGTTATACATAGCCAATGGTCTACAGATTGACTTGAACCACACAGATTTTGGGAGTTTTCCCTTTCCCTAAGTGTCAAACCCTTGTCTGCATACGTGTTTATTGTTACATCTTTCGTTTGAGCTAGTGCACTGTGGTTGACAATGTCAACTGCCCTGATTTCCCTCTGGGTTTTCTAGATCACCTCTGATATAGTTATTCTGCTGAGACAAGATAACACACCCATAAAAGTTGTACAACAAAATTATTCTTCCATTCGTGTTAGACAAATCTGACCCTTTCATTTGGTTATTGCAGGGCCTACACTGACAAACCCTCATCAGAACCCTAACAGTGGTCCCTTTGGTGAGTCTGATACTGTCTAATCCTCATTGGATCAGTTACGCAAACCCAAATTGTCCACTTGTTATTCCTTCAATTATGATCAATTAAGTAAATACATGTGGAACTTAAAATCATGGAGACAACTCACCTGTCACATCACTCACTACACATCCGATTGTGTCACTGATCCTATATAGATGAATGAGTGTATTTGGGTCTACCACTTTGTTCTGAAAAAAAGTCACGTATTTATTCAGCAATTGTAGATACATTAGCACACAATCACACACACAAAAAGCAATCAGTAAAAATAACTAAACAAATGAAACCAAGCAGAGATTCTTTTTCAGGCAGCTACCACTTATGTCATCTATTTAATTACATTAAGAAGTGTTCTATTTTATTTCGTTTTGACTTGAGTGACATCAGCACACAAGCCATCACCAGTTCCATGTGCCATTTTATTTCATTTCATTTCCAATCATTGTCATGTCACCACGTCCCTCATTATAATGGCTTATATATATTGTATTTATTGCCGTTACCTCACTTTCACAGTGAAAAATCGTAATTACAGCACATTCAGCATTCTCATTGGGTTGCAGTATCCCGAAAGTCGCTGTAAAACAACGTCTACCAGCGTCACAAAACATCTACCAAAAAGTAGGAGTACAAACTTTAAACGTCGAGCGATGAAAACTTGTACCAAGTACAAATTTATTTTCTACTTTTGTTTCAGACTTTTTTTCACACGCAGTTACTTTTCATTTTCTTTTTGGTTTATTATTCATTCTGAATAATAACCCTATGTTTTCGGTCACGAAAACTTTTTTACAAACCCCCCTCAAAATTTGATACTTTACGTTTCAAGACTTGGAGATTCCAAATTTGCAATGTCCGTCCACCGTCCGGGCCAATTTGTGCCTTTAACGTGGTCTGAAAAATTCGTTCTTTTGCCCAAAAATCCGATTTGGTATCTAGTTGTGCCCGCCATCTCGGCAATCGGATCGGACGAAGCCCGTGAATGTAATGGGCAAAAAACGGTTAAAAAAATCAACGAAACGCAATACAACGCGGGAGCTACAGCGTTTCGTCGTTTGAACTCCCTCCCCGTCTCATTAAAAAAGCAACCGCGCTCGAGGCAAGCAAGCACGCCTCCCGCTCGCTTCCCTCCCAACGACGCCGCCACTCAACTCCCCCCCCCCCCCCCCCAGGTTTCCTTCGAGCGCCCCCGTTCCAATTTCCCCGACGACGGGGCCAAATCATCAGACATTTTGTTTCCGTAGTTCCATTGTAGCCAGGACATGTTTCGTATGGTTTACTAGTATTCGATGCTGAATCGAATGGGATGGGGGAGCACTAATACTAGGTCAAGCTGTTCATGAGAATAATAAACCATTGTGTAATAATTTGCAAGGTTTCTATTTTATGAGCTCAAACATTACTTTATTTTACTTTCTTGTATTAGACATCTGTGTGCAAAATCTGACTTGATAAGCACGTCACCACTTTGCCACAACAATTCTAATTCTGGAACTAATGTCCTGTTTTAAACTTTGAACTAAAATTTAGCTTAGGTTGTCAATTTTTGATTATATAAAACGTTAAGAATCCACGTCCGTTTTACATTACACAGAAAACCAGCTACACACTTTTACGTTCCTTAGGATTTTAAAGTATGAAGGGACGTTGCATAAATGGCTGACAAGATTTTTTCTTGGGGATCTTTTTTGTCAGAGTACTATGTATTTGGCACAGGCAGAATTAGTTGGGATTTTGAGCTCGGAACATTCGCACTTGCCCCTATTGGGACTCATGGTTTCGGGCCGTCTGTTTGTAGCTGTCGGAATGTCCAGCTCTTCAGTTATTTCCAAGTGACAACGGGTTTCCCCTTTTTCTGGACTTGCCAAAATATCGTTTTTTCCCATCCTTCAATTTACACTCCCCTCCACAACAAACCGCTCTTTCCAACACTCTGTTATCTACTAGTTCTTGCAATTGACAGTCGTCCCCCAGTTCTCCTCTTACACAGTTATCTATCAGCTCAAGTGATCGACATGAATCTCAGGTCTCTCGACTCACAATTTCTCGACTCCCAGCTCTAATGGCTCTCACCACCAGTTCGAGTATTCAGAGAACTAAGTGACTGTAATAAAAGCTCTATCACGTTAAGCAAGCATATCAAGACAATCCTATATTCACAGAACCATTGCCTAACCATGTGACAGTGCAATCAAAGCTCTGTAATGGTAAACAAGTATCAATACAGTCCTATATCTTGTTCAATTCATCTGTCTGCTTCTCACTATTTTTTGTGCACACAACACCTTGAGTTCAGAAAATATGAAGCAGGAAAATGGCAGCATAGGCATGTGTGTGACTCTAAACTTATTTATTGAGAGAACTGATGAACCAAATCAACTCTTTTTGTCAAATAAAATAAAGAATGGACGATTGCATATTTTTACATTATTTGGGTTATAATTTTCGATCAATTTTGACAGTTAGATCATCACCAGAAACAAAAGCACAACTGACAGTCATTTAACCATCAAAATTGATCTAAGGTAACCCAAATTAAGTGGAAATACACACTCGTCCTTTTTCCGTTTTATTATTCAAAGGGATTCCCACAACTTCGTCGGGAGTGATTTAGTTTGTCACATTTGGCTTTAGCCAGCACATTATGTCAGATGACACTAGAAGACTACGATCAGGAGTGCCACAAACATGCTGGCGATTCAATGAAGGTTGTGAGAGTGAAATAACTGGTGGTGAGATGATTTGTCAATACATTTGACCAATTATAATTATTTACAATCTTGCTTGGTCCCATCTTCCAGCCTATTCTCAAGACCAACTACCCTACAGAATTGGTCGCCTGTGGGTTTAGATATAAGTGCATGTACAACAAGGGAGATAAGCAATTATATGGTTTTATTTATTTTCTTCGGTTTTCTAATATATTGAGTAATTCTTAAAAAATGTATTAATACTTCTCAGCCTAACAAGGAGTTGGCCCCACAGCAGGCACTAAGGGAGAAACGTATCCAATGCCGAAAACCAAACAAAGAGACTGATCCAGTATTTTCTCGTAGTGATTGTCCCAATCATCCAGGCTTATGCCTCGATCCATTAAAATATTTTCTTGCTTATCAATAAATTCTTGATTATTTAAAGTATTTAATATAGCTGTGCAATAACTGTACAGGTGTATTTTTTCAAAATTACATTTTTTGATACTCCTTAGCTCGCAATATTTCTTGTACAGGTTATTTAACAATCCATGGTATATCGTCCCATTTGTATGGTAATACATGAAATTTATTGGCATTAAAGCAATAAAGTGGAATTTCTCACTTCAGGTCCTTAGGTAGACGGTGAGATTAGGGTCAGGTTGAGCAGAAATACGAAATTATTACAAACACTTGTTTTCCATCTAGTTGTTTTAACGCCCAATCGATTTCCAATGGAAATATATTCCTTCTCACTTGTTTTTCAATGTATTGTAAAATTGTTTCACAGATGTTAATGGTGATTGAGTTCATACTAAAAAGTCAGGGTTCCCACGATTAAACCATGTTATGTCACTTAACACACACAAGTCTGTAGTGCTAAGGATAATTTGCACAAGAAATATCCAGATGGATGGAAAGAGGGTGGTCCCACTCTGGAGGTTAGGGCCATGGTATATTATACAGACAGATCAGTAAGGGGGGCTTAGCAGGTGCAGGAGTTTACAGGCCAGGGATTAAGACACAGATACCACTGGGTGCATTGGTAACAGATTTCCATGAAGAGCTCTTTCCAGTGATGTGAGCAGCACCTCTTGTGCAGGGGTCTGAAACGGAAAAGCATACAAGAGGAGGGGAGCTGCCTAACCCGCGTGTGGTCATTGCGTAGTAGGTACCTAAGTAGCGGATACTTTCAAACCTTCAAAGCATTAGAGGATTTATCAAAGGATTTGTCATATCAAATAGATTTTTCATTACATTTCTGTCTTGGTCGAACCCGAGCAAGAGCGAGGTAAGTTATCGCCACTTTTTCTTTACATTCTTTTGTCATGCCCTACTATAGTGGATTCCTTTTCTTTAATATATCAATTCGTTACTATCTCCTTATTGAACTGCTCAGCTCCACCCAAGAGAGAGAGCCATTTTGGTACATTGTCTAATTAGTTTATTGCTGTTGGGAGAGGAAGGCCAGGAAGTTCAACTTGAACAAAACTCTGCAATTTTTTTGGGTTCAGCTCTGATCTCTACAATATATTATGTCAGACAGTCAGACATCACAACAGTGCTGGTTCGGGAATACCTAACTGGCCTTGAGGCCTTGGTGAGGGAGAACACATGGACACTGTGTTGGGTGCCAGGTCATACATGGGTAGAAGGGAATGAGGAGGCGACAAACTCGCAAGAAAAAAGCTTTGCCGTTCACTAAGGTACCTGGCCAAGATTGGTAAGTTAGAGGTACAGAGTTGAAGATTCTATAGAGAAGAGCAGGAGTCGTGCGCTAGCTGCGGTGCACCTGAGAGTCCTTGGAGTCCCTCAGCTGCCGCCAGGGTTGATTGCAGGGATGGTTCTCAAGGTCTTCTTGCATTTTGAGCAAGAGTTGTTGGGACGTTGCTCAGGGAATACCAGCTTCACAGGTGCTGGGGATAGAACTGGGAGGACATGAGGTGGCTCATGTAGACAGCTGCCTCTCACACTAGTTTCACTGCTGCAAAGTTGTATACGATGAAATTCAAATATGGAATCGTTTCAGGCGCTATTTAGTATATCATAACACAACAAAATCACATTAGGTTTATTCTTGTAGGATTCAACGCTTACTGCGTACTGCTTACAACGCTTCAAATCAAAACTATACAACGCGAATGCGTAACGTAACTCCTACAACAATCCAAGCTCATCCAACAATTGAGAGTTCAAGCCAGAGGCTGACCCACATTTGCCAAACTTATACCCCAAGCATCCACAATGTTACAACCCTCGTCTGTCTCGCACTCTTCAAATCCAATAAGTAAGAATCACATTGCACCCCGATATTCAACATCACAACTGATGATCAGTACAGACACATTCTACTCACAATTTAAAAAAACGTATCAGAAACAAGAAATAACTGAGTAACTACGCTACTTACTGGAACGCGTTTTATGGTGGCTATAACTGCAGCATCCGTTCCCTTTACAGCAACTGAAGTCTGCAAATCAGCTCTAACCACTTTGAAGGCATACAAAGCAGAATGAATCGATCATGTTTTTATATAAATCATGAATAAATAGATTAATATATATCAATGCGTTCTTTTTCTGTACCTATGACGACATAAATTAACAGAATGGCGTTTGGAGAAACTGGATCCTCCTTGGACAATCCTCGATAGAATCTGTCTCAAGATTTGTGAGCAGTGATTTGCAATGGCATCAACAACTAAGCATGGGTCCATATTAGTTAACATTATTAATCCATAATTAAAAGCAAAGCAATCAATGCACAATACAATTGCGAAGTCTACCCTTTACCTTACTTACTCAATTTCACAACAACTTTACAGAATAGACCAAATTGTAGTTGCTTTTCCACAATTTTGGTATGGTATCTCAACAGTTTCAACTTTTCACTTGCCACTTTCCAACTTTTTAACGTATTCCCGAACAACAGTGTTCATCTCCCAACTTCTAATTAGCGGAAATAGGAAAATTAAGATAGCCAATTGGCAAACCATCCGATAACTCGAGGTTTGATATCCCCCGCCTACCACAATCAGTTAACAATCTATAATACGCTAAAACCAGCCCGCGCAAACGAAGGAAAGGGGATTAGAGACGAGAGTAAGCGGAGAATTCCATCATTCGCCGAATTCCGTTTATTTTATTACTGACCCGGTTGATTGGGGTTTTTGCCACTGCCTGTCAGTTCTCGATTGGACTGGACCTTTAGTCCTTCGAACCCAATGATATGAGCGGACATGCACAACGAAATTCGAAGTGTCGAGTTGCAATAACTTAACCATGATGTGGGCCTATTTGCTTAACACTTTTACTAACAGAATGAGGACCGATCAAAAAGGTTTACAATGAACTGTATAGCAAAAATATACGAAACAACACAACGGAAAACAATGTAGGAGCGCAATTCAAGTAAAACGTGTTCATCTTCTAACTTCTGATGAGCGTAAATAGGAAAAACAAGACGCGAGATTGGCAGTTGGCTAACCGTCCGTTTTCGTGAGGTTTGATATCCTTCGCCTACCACCCTACAATCATTTAACAATCTATAATACGCTAAAACCAGCCCGCGCAAACGAAGGAAGGGGGATTAGAGACGTGAGTAAGCGGAGAATTCCATCATTCACCGAATTTCGTTTATTTTATTACTGACCCGGTTGATCGGGTTTTTCGCCGCTGTCAGTTCTCAATTGGACTGGCAGTTTAGTCCTTTTATCCGTATTACTCTTAGAACAAGACCATGTCGCCAAATGATATGAGCGGACACGCACAACGAAATTCGAAGTGTCGAGTAGCAATAACCTAACCATGATGTGGACCTATTTGCTCAACACTTTTACTAGCAGAATGAGGACCGATCTAAAAGGTTTACAATGAACTGTGTAGCAAAAAGATACGAAAAAACAAAACGGAAAACAATGTAGGAGCGCAATTGAAGTAAAACGGGGATTAGGCGTCCAGCGTCCTCGTGGACAAACATAAACAAACCGCGATTGCACGCGCGCTGGGAACTGAACTTACCCACTTGGTTCCTATTTTCTGGCGGAGATAAAATTGGGTGGCATCTGTCCACACTACACATATTTTCAAACGACATTTTCTGAAATGCGAACAATTAGTCAAGTGAAATGAACTAATTGAGAACAAATATAAGGGAGGAAATAATCGAAAACAACGGAAATAACAAGGAAAGTAAAAATTACCGGGAGCTGGACCAACCGACGAAGAGAAATGGAGGAAGATGAACGAACGAAGGTCAAAGCGCTACCACAAGCTTCAGGGAGAGAACGATTGGCTACTTCCAGCGCTGCGCCTCACTTACACCCTTCGGATTTTCTATAATGCTCGTTAGTTTGCCAGGAACCATGTTCATATTTAAATGCTAAAAGATGTGATTTCCTGATCTCGTTTTTTTCCTAGTCACATTGAAACCAGCCGCTTTTATTTGAGCCCCAGTAGACATCTGAGTAATCTACCTTGTACCAAAGTAATAATAAATAAATGAAAAATAAGTTGGGCTAATCAAAAATCTATTTGCTTTGAGCCAGAGTCAAGGATAAGATGGACGGACATAGGGCGGATTATATGAACTGTATTGATCAGTGAGACATGAACGTCAACACGTACTCTTCAACCTAACTATTAACTCGGACCATAATTACGTAAATAAGGTGAATTATGTAAGCAAGGTCGTCTAAAACAGATTTGTGATACCGCCTCCACTTTTGTGTCAGTTTCTTCTTGATAGGTTACCACGCCAATTTGAAGGAAATTAGAGAGGAAGATCAATAACTAAGTGCTTACACGCAAAACAATTTGTTGTGTACGCGAGCATAATAATTTTATTCCCCATGGTGCGTACTTGATACATATTGGAACATGGCCTGTCTGTCGGGTATTCTAAACGCGCTTCCATTTTCTCCAGTACGCTGATAGCAATTTCTTTCTACGATCGGCACCTCATTGAGAAATCAGTACCGTGAAAATTATTGAAGTCGTGCGTGAGAGTGCAGGAAGTTTCGTAATATCCCAAAGTCTAAAATGATGAAACAAATAAAAACGACATTTCATCGCCTTTACATCAGCGCTCGAACCGAGACGTAAACAGATGTCGGCCTGATGCTGTTGAAATTTGGTCGTCTGATCTGACTGCAGTTTTACACTAGTTACAGCTTAACCAAAAATGAAAAAATCCACTTTAGCGGACGATAGCGTTCAGGACCGATTATTCAGAACTAACTGAGAACGACCGCGGTTTACAAAGTTGTTGAAAATGGCCCTAAATTTAAATCGCCCTAACAAGTGACCATGAGACAGTCTATGCAGCCAAGAGAAGAACGCAGCGGACTCTTCGTTTTTCAAGGTATGGGGATTCCAAATCTGCAATGTTCGTCCGCCGTGCACGCTATGGTTTGCCATTAAGGATCTCTGAAAACAGTTATTTCGCACAAAAATACCATTTGGTATCTAGTTGTGCTCGCCTGCTTGGCGATCCGATCGCATGGAACCCAAAAAAAATGGTTTACACAATTAACCGAAATAGAAATTCGGGCACCTTTATTGTAGTTACGTCGCGTTTGGTATCGTTTCCTAGGTATTTTTCGATAATGAATCGCATGAGATGATAAGACACAGTCTTTTGACTGTGAGTTGTCGTTTTACGTATTGCTGACATAATTTTGCTGTTATATTCCTACAACTGTTCGACGTTAAATTGAATAGGGTAGGATCGAATTGTGCTGTGCGAGAGACTAATATACCGTTCTGTGATAATTTGCAACATTTTCCCGTTTTAGTGTATTCTGTCACGGAAATAAAGTTCTGGTTTGTTTCAGGCCGAGAAATTTAATAAAATATTGGTGAAACGTGCTATGAATGATAAAACTGAGCAACTCCTGAAAAGCGTAATGCTATGTATAGTATATCGCATTGTGTAGAATATGTAACTATCGCCCCTAATCCTCGAATTTCTATGCTGTTTCAGCCTCTCGTCACTATGCACTTTGCTATTTTAAAACCCCTCATCTTCACTGCTTACAGATGTTTCAATATCGGCTAAATTTGGTTGTTCAGTGAGTTCAATAAAAATACATGGATCTTGCCTGTGGGAAGTCTTTCGAAATTAATATGTCTCTATTTTCACGGGTGATCGCAGCATGTGTCACATATTTGACTGTTTTGGTTCAATTTGAAAGCACCAAAACTTGTGCAACTCCTACAGCAACGGCCGCAAATTTATCTCTCACAATGGAACAAGCGTAATTAACTTTGTCGAAACCTCATGAAGAGGGTGTTGAATTACTGTAAGAAATGTAGTACAAATATTGAAATCATCTTAGAGTAGTGATGCTTCTCACAGGCTTCAGTGTTGTTGAGATTCATGGCGATAGTAAACATTAAACGTTAATCAATTGTGACGGATTGTACATTCCTTGATGTGTTGTTGCGTATTTTGATGAATGGAAGTTATGTCATTCTAGAATAAAATATCAACAAATACAGCGCCTTAATAACTGTTAATCGTTAACTAAGCGAGAACGGTACTACGCTTCTGTGTGCTTTTAAGAGTGGTTTCTGGGGTTCCCTATCAAATGACCGATTCCTGACAATCATAAGGAGTTACATACGTCAGAAGTCATGGAGGTATAGCTAGTGTGTGAGAGCAAAGGCATTCGCTCAGCATCCACCGAACCCAGAAGTGTGGTTGTACGACAAATGCCTACTAAGCCAATCTCCTGGTGAACAGCTGTAACCCACGTGTCACAACGGAGAGGTATTACGGTGGTGTCGTTTTCGAGGGAAAACTCGGCTCATTTCAGTCCTTTGGTTAGTCCAGTAAGCTGCTTAAAGTGCTCCCCCCCTCCCCGCATTCTACCAGATATATCCTACGTATATAAGAGGCCTGGAGCCTTTTATAGTAGGTCAATAAAAAGGTTCGAACCTTCTTCCAAAGGTACTTGGCCATTCTAGTGGGTCTTGAAAATCCAACTTTTCTTCCACCGACAATTACCCTTTGGAATGCAACGAAGAAAAGACTCCCTAACCTGTGGAATTCTTGCTGGTTATCAAGTCGGTTATCCGTTTATTGTTAATTCATTTACAGCTTGTGGATGTGTGTTTGTGATTGTAGTATTTTCGTTGCTTCTTTACAGTGCACATTTTTCAGCACATTCAGTGTGGCTAATACCAAAAAGGATACCGTCAAGATTAAAAAAATTGCTTCTAACGCCGAATAACCAATACCTTTACCTTACACGTTACATCTTTCTTCAGCAGACTTTTAAAGGTGGTTAACATTTTAAAATTTAAACGAGAACGACGGTATTCTGATTTTACTACGCAATAGCATACAGAAAGTACGTAGGAACTTAGGTTCGTGGGGTCAGCTTTTGTAAAACATCAAATATTGCCGCATGTTGATGGCTATGGAGGGAACTATTCGATATCAAAGTTTGGTAGTCTTTCTTTCGCAGGAAATATTCCTCGAAAACGACGTTTCCGTCCTCATCAAAGTATATAGGGTCGATAAATATAAATTATGTTTGCCCGAAGGGAAACTGAGTTTTTAAAAAAACTTTGAAAATTTATTACGGAAGAACGTGGTTTACAAAGGGTACAAACGTTGGAGACGGCTAACACAAAAGTGAAGTTTCTCAAGTGCTGTAAGTCTAAGGACACCTCGTAGGGAGGTGGATACTGCTGAGCTAGTCTTTTAATCCCGAGAATCGTCGGGTTAAAAGTTACACACTACGCAAATATCTTCTCGTAACTCCTCCCCTCTTAGATTAAACAAATTATTGAAATTAATTTGTTTCACAATTGTTATGAGGCGTTACAATGTTGCATTTGTTGAGAAATACAGTTAGCATAGTATACGAAACCAATATACCAAATATAATGAACATAATTACAATCCATTTTGTTCCAACCGTTTGATTATGCACGTGAGTTATAGTGGGTTTGGATATGTCGAAAACATCCAACTGCTCCAAGTCACTTTCCTTTAACTTAATTTTGTTTTCCGAAATATTTAGCGAATTTAACTTTAGCTGAGGGAGACTAAGAAGCTTCGGGCTTCCTTTCGAGTTTTTCTGCTCTAAGAGTAATTTGTCATGATAATAAACTCGATCATTAGCGGGCTTAATTAGGTGGATACCTTTTAGTGTTATTATTTCTGCTTGGCTGCTACTTCTTATTTCAATGTTGTCCTCATTAGGGAAGACTAATAAAAGGTGATTAGTTTCGGGTAGAAGAGTAAAATAATTTTCTGATATTTCTAGTTGAGCAAATTTGCAATGTTGTGTTGAACTATTAATCATTATTCCGGTCTCACACAGTAGTTTTTCGTGGGATATTAGATTGTTACTGCAATAAAATATATTATTCCTTTGGCACTCGCCTTTCAAGATTAACATGGTATTATCCTCGGTGTTAGAAAGGACAAACCTGTATTTGGGAAGAACAGTTACATATTGGTTGTTTGTCTGCCAAGGAATGGAGAATAAATAAAAGAGGTTGAATTTGGTTTCTTAGTAGAGTGGGATATTGAGAAAATAAATTATTTTGTCGTTTGTAATTTTACAGTTGACTTTTATGAGCACTTCGTATTCGACGGGGTTAATTTCTGATAGTGCGTGCCTTGAACGTATGCTTTTTATTTCACTATCCAGTTCATTCGTGTTGATTATGCTCGGGTGTAACGTACCGAGTTTACAAAAGGTGACAGATGTCTCGATTTCCTGGACAAGGGTTAAAATCAGATTTAACGTCGCCTGAAAATGGGACATAATATCTCTGTGTCGTATGCTCGAAGAACCTGAATTAAGGACGCTGCTTAAGTGGTACAATTTGGCTTTAATTTGTTTATTGTTGAAGTCTAACGTTTTGAGGGTTTTATTATAAGATTTCATTAATTTGACCGAGAGAGAATATTGGGAGTTTACTGTGGATTGCATTTCTTTTTATTCGGATTGTATATTCGCCAGAATATCATCGTATTTATTTTTATCGTCGTTGTCCAAATTGCCGGTGATGGCTTTTACTAAGGAGCCCAAACCGTTTATTAATCCCCTTTTAATTCGGCTGTTTTCGTTGTGAGTTCGGAGGTGTGATAGTTTTTGAGACGAGAATTTCGTAGGTGTGATTAAATATACGGCAATATTCGTCAATTTCGTTTAGTATTCCTGTATCGGATTTGATGCATCGTAGGTAGGCAGTATAGGAAAGGTTTAGTTTGTCAGTTTCGTCATAAATCCCTTTTAAGTCATAGTAGTGCGTAAGTATGTGTTCTGAGTCCTCCAGTTTCGCAAGTCCCAAGTTGATCGGAATTATTCCGCCGTTTCTAGTCAGGTCTTTGATTTCGGCGCATAATGAGGTAGTTATTATGGCTGATCTGGAACATTAAAGTTAATCACTCTCAGTGCCTGATTCTAGAGGAGTTGTTTTTGAAGTACTGGGTATATTAGGGTCGAACTTTTTCCGGGGTCGTTTCAAGTTGGAAAGGTGAATTTTTGTTTTAGTATTATGGTGTCGTGGTTTAATTTGCGCTGTCTTTTGTTTTTCGTTGACGGAGTCGACCGCTTCTTTATTATATAACGGTTTGGTTTTACGCTGAATTTGTTTAGTTCGGACAAAAATGGTTTCCGGTATATTAGGGACGTCTTCGCGGGTTTTGTTTAGATTGTCGATCGTCTCGGTTTTTCTCTCCAATTCTGTTGCTTTGATTTTATCGTAAAGCAATGACAATTTGTTTTTGTGGTCGCTGACATAGTTGCTCATGATTCGATGACTAATGACAGTTTCGAGGAGAGCGCCGTTACCGATATGACCATTGATAATTTCATGAGGCGTGAAGTTTGTAGCACTGTGAATGCTGTTGTTGTATGCTATGAGAGCATAATTAATTTTGTCTTCGAATGAACCGTTTTTATACAGAGGGTTGTTGTTTATTAATTTCAGATGTTCAATTAGTGTGGAATGTAGGCGTTCAATGGGTGAGTTGCTGTTAGGATTTTGAGTGCTGGTGAAATGGATGTTTATTTTGTGAGTCGACATAAGTTCTTTTAACAGTACGTTGTTAAAGTCAGTTCCGTTATCGCAAACTATCTGGTCTGGAACTCCGTGGTGACTCATGAATTTTAGTAGCTTGTTTACCGTTTCAATAATTGTGGATGACTTCATTACATAGCCCTGTGTGTATCTGGAAAATTTATCAATGATGGTCAGTAATTTTTTTCCATCTATTGTGATCTTGTCAATGTGAAGAATCTCGAATGGTTTTGAAGGTGTGGGCGTGATATTGAATTTAGTTTTAATGGGCATTCTTTCGTATTTACAGGCATGGCAGTTCTCGCAAGAGTTGATGAAGTTTTCAATCGTTTTCTTTAAACTTGGCCGATAATAATGTCGCTTAACGTGTTCATAAGTTTCATTAATTCCCCTGTGGTTATTTTTTCCAAGATGATAGTTTTCGATTATTTCCTTTTGTTCATCCAGGTCTTCAATGTCCATTAATTTAGAGGTAAACTTGCACAATTTCATTTGACTTGTCTTAAAGTGTTCGTTAATGGTTTTTAGGTATCAGTAACGAATCCATAACGTTCACCAGGCCTTACAAATTCCTTGACAAAGTTAACAATTTGCTGTACTAGGTTGTTCTCACTAAAATCCACTGTGATTTTTGTTTTTGTTCCGAAAATTTTCCTAATTACTGGTCTATTACTAGTTGGTGTGATCCTGACGTATATTTGTGTTTTGCAATGGTTGATGGGTTCGTCTTCGATAGGTACTTGACCGTTCGTGTTTCCTAAATAATTTGAGTGTACGGTGGCGTCTGTGTCAGAGTCGTCGTCTAATTGGTCAATATTAACGGCGAGAGATGAGTTATCATTTTCGTCATTACCAAAATAACTGGAGACTCCGTCTCTCAAATCGGGTAAAGGTTGAAGCATCGTTTCATTTGCGTTAAGCTCTATACGAGATAAAGCGTCAACGATTGAATTTTGAGAGCCCTTTTGGTTTATTATTCATTCTGAATAATAACCCTATGTTTTCGGGCACGACAATTTTTTTACAACCCCTCCTCAAAATTTGATACTTTACGTTTCAAGACATGGAGATTCCAAATTTGCAATGTCCGTCCGCCGTCCCCTGTCCCCCGTCCGCCGTCTTTAACGTGTTCTAAAAAATTCGTTCTTTCGCCCAAAAATCCGATTTGGTATCTAGTTGTGCCCGCCATCTCGGCAATCTGATCGGACGAAGCCCGTGGTTGTAATGGGCAAAAAACGGTTAAAAAAATTAACGAAACGCAGTACAACGCGGGAGCTACAAGCGTTTCGTCGTTTGAATTCCTCCCGCCCCGCCCGTCTCTTTAAAAAACCAACCGCTCTCTCGAGGCGGCTCGCTTCTCTCGAGGCGGGTCGCTTCCCTCACAACGATGCCGCCTCTCCCCGGGTTCGCTTCGAGCGCCCCCGTTCCAATTTCCCCGACGTTTTGGTTTTAATACGATTCAATTTTTTTAGATTCTTTCGTTTCATTCTCATTTTGTTTTTTTTTCATAGATTTTTGGTTAAATTTTGATATTAGTATTTAGCGTGCATGTTTTCATATTAAAATTCAGTTTTTTCTAGATACTTTGGTTTTTTTGTTGTTTATTTTAATATTACGATTCAGTTCTTATGGCCTTTTTTTGGGTTTCATTATGATATTTTTCGATGCTGAATCGAACAGGATGGGTCTCGGAGCATTAATGCTAGGTCAAGCTGATTATCCGAATAATAAACCGTTGTGTAATAATTTGCAGGGTTTTTATATTTAATATCGTAGTTGTATTCTCCCAGTTTTTCTTTGAAACGGAACAATTTCGCAGAAGGTTCTTTTAAACTATCTAACCATTGGAGAGGTTTGTGATCCGTTACTATGGTAAACTTCTTGCCATAAAGGTACGGTCTGAAGTGTTTGGTACCCCAAACTACGGCCAAGAGTTCTCTCTCTATGGTGGACAATTTTTGTTCTGTTTCGTTTAATGTACGACTTGCGTACGCTATGGGATACTCTTTTCCATTCGTTTCTTGTGCGAGAATCGCACCAAGAGCCACTCCAGAGGTGTCTGTGGTCAAAATGAATGGTTTATCGAAATCCGGATATTTTAAAATGGTATCGTTCGTCAAAACGTTTTTACAAATGTCAAGACATTGCAAGTATTCCGGGTCCTCAGGGTCTATTTTTGCATTTTTTTTCAAACGGGCGGTTAATGGTTTAGTTAAGTCGGCCATATTTTTGATGTATTTTCTATAAAATCCGATCAAACCCAGCAGTCCCTTTAGCTGTTTAGTTGTCGTTGGCGTGGGATAATTTTTTATAGCAGTTATTTTTTCTGGATTAGGTCTTACTCCTTCAGGTGTGACAATGTGCCCTAGATAGGCTATTTCTTTTTGCAGGAATTCGGTTTTATCTAATTGAATTTTTAGATTTGTTTCCCTAAGCCTATCAAATACTTTTCTCAACCGATCGAGGTGTTGTTGGAGGCTGCAGCTGAATGCTTTGATATCATCAAGGTACACAGTACAAATTTCGTTCTGCAGTCCTCGGAGACATGAGTCCATTAGTCGTTGAAAAGTTGGAGGAGCATTTTTTAGACCGAAGGGCATCCTAAGGAATTCCCAATGACCGTTTTCTGAGCTGAAGGCTGTTTTCTGAATGCTCTGCTCATCTAATTTTATTTGGTGAAACCCTGAAACTAAATCAAGAGTTGTAAAGTATTTACTGCGACCAAGTTTATCCAGTAAGTCCTCAATGTTCGGTAAGTTATATTTGTCGTCTATCGTTTTCTCGTTAAGCTTACGATAATGGACGACCAACCTGAACTTCGGTTTTCCGGAGGCGTCCATTTTTTTTGGAACTACCCAGAGGGGCGAATTATAGGCCGAAAAGCTTGGCCGGATAATTTTTTGGTCTAGCATTTTGTTGATTTGTTGCTTGACCTCCTCTTTGAAAACTTGAGGGTACCTATAAGCTTTGGTGTAAATGGGTACTTCGTCGGTGGTTCGAATGTGGTGTTTAATAGTAGTGGCCGTAAGACTATCGCCCTCTTGGTAAAAAATGTCAGGATATTGGTTGACAAGTTTTATAATAGCTGTTTTTTCTTCCAAGTTGAGGTGATTGAGTCTCAATTCAGCGGCGATGTTGCGACGGGAATGTGTTTGAGTGTGACTGAGATTAGCATTCTGTTTACATTTTCTCTGTTTGTCGATTTCAGCTTCAAATGTAAAATTTTCTGGCAAGGGTTCGACTACCGCTATTCTTAGAATTTTAACATCTTTAGGTTTCTCATCTTTGTTGAACACGAGACAATAAGCCTCTGAATTGTTGATATTCACGAAGCATTCGGGGATTTCGATGGGGCCGATGATAGAACGGGGGAGTATAGCCTGACCTTTGACCATGTTTTTTATCGGGATTTTAATTTTTTGAGCTGTTCTTCCTTGAACTAAATGCGTTTCCACTCCAGTCTGTTCATAATAAACAGGAAGCTGTGTTTCTGGAGTAGTAAGGTATGCTTTAGCAGATCTATTGTTGCGTTAATGAGTTTTAAATTATCTAGTCCGAGTAAGAGATCGAATTTTTTATGGAACTGGAATACGTGGAATTTTAAATTTAAATTTCGTTTGTTAAACAGTTCTCCACAAGGAATCATTGTACTATAATTCTCTTGGGATCGACCGTTTGCCGTGATGACCTCGAAAGGGTCGGTTTTTAACTTTTCTCGATATAAATTGAACGCGATATCGGGGTTTACGAACGATTTCGTACTCGCCGTATCTATTAGAATTTTTAATTTGGTTTTATGCATGACTATGAATGGGAGTTCGTTTTTGTTTTGTGTGAGACTCATCAAGTTGAAGACTCGATTGTCTCCTGGCCCATCTCTAAAAAAGAATTATCTTTATCTATGGTCGGTTCTTGAGGACTTTCAGAATTTGAGAAATCTTCGTATGGAGGATCTTCATAACCATGGTCGATAATATCATACGGGCTCTCTGATTGTTGGACTTCGGTGTTCCTCGAATGAAATTGAGGCCTGTAGGTGTTGTTAGTCGACCCGCTCATTGGTGTCGGCGAATAATTTTGTTGTTGCGGCGAGTTGTGTCTCGGTGTGTAATTATTTTGCGCGGGGAAATTGTTACGCTGATGTAGAGTTCTATGCGGGAAAGATACCGGACGGTTGGGAGTCTGTTGACTCCTCATAAAAGATTGCGCATGCTGCGAGTTCTGGGAATACTGCGATTGAGGGAACGGCGGCCGGTGTTGTTGGAAATGTGCTGACGACGCATGAGGCGGACCTTTCCGAGGGGGAATAAAATTTGTTTTGCTATTACTCGAACTGTTTCCGCCTGGTTTTCCGAACGCGTACTGGTAGTCATTCGTCATGAGACTCAGTACAGCCGGCAAATCGGGGGGATTTCGGGCCTGTAAAAGGCTAGCAAAAGGCTCTTTCAGTCCTCTTAGAAACGCTCGTAATGCGAGCCCTTGAAAGAATCTTTTCTGCTGGTCGATATTGGGGACCAGATTATTGGCTAGGTAGACGATCTGAAGGTTCAGATGCTTTTCGATTCTTTCAAAGAATTGAAAGGGCGTTTCGTTATTTTGTTTTAGGTCCGTCATTTCTAACGTTAGGGTGTACAAATCGCGTTTGTCCGCGTAGCCTCTAATTAGGGTATTTTTAATGGTTTCCCAATCGTTATAGTCGCACCCGCACAAAAGTTTGGCTGCTGGTCCTTTCAGTTTTGCTAGGATTGATGTAATTAGATATTTGTTTCTGAAATTTGTAATATTATTGTGGTCGTAAAAGAACACTATTAAATCTTGAGCTATCTCGAGGAACCGAGGAAGGATTTCAGGTTCTCCTGAATATTCAGGGAGCATGCCCAAATATTCCTTTATCAATTCTGGGGTAGTCATTTTTAAATCGGAAATTGTAACTTGGCTAAAGTCAACCGAAAAGTTTCTGTCTTTTCGGAGCTGATCGTTGGTGTACTTCGGTTCTTCCTCTACGATAGTTGGAAGTTTCCTTTTAGGTTTACGAAAACTTGGAAACATGTACCGAAGGTGTAAATTATGTCTTGTGTGTTGGTTTCGTATGTACAAAGATGTAAAAATATTAAAACTATTAAAATTCGAATAAATTTAAAATTGAAAACAATATTAATTCAGATCCAATTTTGAAAATGCAAAATCACTACGTTAGAGAAATTAAAATTGAATTGAAAGTTTAACTTGAAAACAATATTAATTTAAAAATTGTCTTACAAGAAGGCGGCGATCATAGTCGTCTTCTTCGTATGGTTTCCAATTCTTCACGAGGTGGGTCAGAGCCGGTGTCCTACTGGTTGATTGGTGAATTCGTCTTCAGGTGGGTCGAAGCCGGTGGCCTTAAGACGATTTCAGAGAAATTTGATTTTTGCGAGGTGGGTCGGAGCCGGTGTCCTCTTAAATGGTGGTGAATTGTCTTTAGGTGGGTCAGAGCCGGTGGCCTAAGACAATTCGGAGAAGTTCGATTTGCGAGGTGGGTCGGAGCCGGTGTCCTCAGAAATCTGGATAGCAAAATTTGCTACGAGGTGAGACGATGCTGGTGTCCTCGTTGGCAGTGTGTGAAATTTTAATTTTTTTTTTTGTGACTAGTGCGTAGCCGTCCTCCTTTTTCCCGATGGTTTGTGAAAAAAGGTGAAGTCCGAGTGAAACCAGTAGATCCGTGGGCAAGTTGTAAATCGTAGAGACGATCCGCTGATATGCCGGCTGTAGTCTCTTCTACGGCAAGTTGTTGAAATCAACGAAACGAGCGAACAAATGGATTCTCAGAGAGGAAATTAAAAGTGATGACGCTTATCCTTGGTGACGAAGCGATCACATATGTTACATTTATGAAACTGGAGTTTTACTAATAATCTGGGTAACGATAGTGCATATGGTGCAAATACGATGAATGTTGAGAACAGAATGGATATTGAGTTTGCATGCCCTGAAAAACGCTTTGTACATGAATGTTGGAAAGTTTAAGAAGAAAACGAAAGCCAGTGCGACTGGGCCATTTCATACATTTAAACCCAAGCACCGTTCCTAGCCCTCGAAATAACTTTCCTATCACACCAATTGGTGAGTAGCAATGCTACGAGTGCTGGAAGAAACTGATGGTTCTTTCCCTGAAGCTTATGGCTGCGCTTTGATCTTCGTTCGGTCGTCTTCCTCCATTTTATCCCCCCTTACAGTTTGCCGTTATTTCCTCCCTTGTAAACAGATTCAACTTGCTTACTTGTTCTTACTAATTATTAGCTTACTTGAGCATGTTGTAATATGGAACTTGAAACACATTTACCGAGAAATACAGGATCAAAAGATTTATTAAGAAATACTGGCTCAACACAGGGAAGCCTGAACAAAAGTGCTGAAGAATCAGTCTCATTTAGCGAGACTCAAAAATCGAGCAACTTCGTCTTCAGTGAGTTCCCTGAAACAGGACACAGAAAATTATAATGGGACTAGAACAGAAACACACATGTGAATTTCTCCCCTACCTTTCAAGTTCTTTGTTCACTGCTGTATGTTATTGTCAAAGACGGATCTGACTTTTTAACATCGGCCTTCTACTTACAGCACTCTTATTCTAGAAATTTAACATATAGTAACACTCAACTTCTTGATAGCCTTCCAATTATCACACCATACATTATTAAAATATCTATAAATCAAGGAATAATGGCTTAGACTGTCTCGCTCTGCTCAGTTTCATTTATTCAAGCACATCAATCTCTTTCACATCTACCATTTTTTTATAAGTCCTTCAATTGTTGCCTATTTAATTATCCACCTCAGTGTCTCAGCCATTGGTAGTTGTGGACGCAGTAAGGCTTTTCCCAGTACTGTTATCTTAAAAAATAAAAAATGTATTGCAAATACTTGAAGAATGGGCATTTTCTGTGTCTTTGAGTAATTCAAAATTCAATTGAATGCTATCGAAAATACACAGATAGCAGATAGCATTTGACAATAAGGCAGGATACAAAACTCAGGAGATCTTCATAACGGATCTAGCTTACTGAATGTGCTTGGTATCATTTGATTTAAAATAAAAATGTATAAATAATGGTATTATCAGAGTACTCTTTATTTCAAATCAGATGAGATAACTGCAGATCAACAGCTCTTCTCCCACAGGATAAGCTGTTCGCGCCATGGTTGAAAGGGAAGGGAGGAGGGCACAGTGAGGGAACTCATGCAGGCATTCCAACACATTCATTCCCCACAGATAGGGACAGGGTTCTCATACAGTCATAGATTATTTCATTGTTGCCTCAGCCTTGGCTGACTTGTCGTGATGCTCCTCCACCCGCCATCTTATTGTACAGTGAAGTACACTGAGTTCTCGTAAAAAAAGAACGTTTTTCCGACTTATCCTTAACATACCGGTAGAAAAAAGGGTACCAGACTAAACCCTTTCCATTGCAAAGTTAGGGAAGATTCCCAACAATATAAAAATGAAATCAAGATTTCTTTTTAAGGAATGACAATTGGGAGCAATCCCATATGCAGGACACCATTTCCTCACTTGTAATCGGCAACCCATTGGTATATGCACCCACTATACATCAATGATCTGGGGGGCCATGACAGACTGCAATGTCGGAGGCTAGACCACTATAGGAAATTGGAATACTGTAACAGGGAGAGCACGATTGCCCTGTAATGACTCATCACAAGCAGACCGGTACTCGTATACAAGGCTCAAACAGAATGTTTACCTGAAGTTTGGTTCACTGGCAGAAACTATTCCTATCTGAAATTCATTTGGCTTCAGATCTCCGGAGTGGATAGAAGATAAGCAGGAAATAGTGAGCTGGAAAACAATAACTTATTGAGTTGATGAAATGATTTGATATTATATTTAATTATTCGGGAATTTAACATAACCAGTGGTAAGATATATTTATTTACAGTTGGTACAGATGTGTATGGAGTACTGAAGTTAGTTAGGTGTTGTTGGGCTATTGGTTAGTATAAGCATCGTTCTTCTGGAAATATTTATGGTATTGTGTTATTGATCTCAGCCTAAAATGCTGCACAATATTACACAATGGTTTATTACTCTCTTGCACAGCTTGACACAGTCTTACGCTTTCAAAGCCCATTCCATTTGATTCGGTATTAAAAAATGCCAGTAAACCCCACAAAAATAACGTGACTTCAACCAAACAACAAAAATTGACATTTTCTTCGCAAGGCTGGGCAATTGGCAATTGGCGGACTATTGAAAGCATATGACCACAAGTTGGGAAGAAACAATAACTTTCAAAACATTGTCCCACTCGTTCCTCCAAGTATTAGAAATTGCCTCCTTACGTTTACTGCGATTTCCCGTTTTTCCACCTGGGAAACGATACCCAGCACGACGTAAATGCAATACAACATCCAAAATTTCGTTCTTGGCTAATTCCTCAACTGTTTTTTGTCCATGATAACCATGAGTTTCACCCAATCGAATTGCCAAGCAGACGGACATAACCAGACCCCAAAGAAAGGAGTTTTTGAGTGAAAGGACAGATTTTTTGGAGCATGTAAAAAGAAAAATATGGCCTGGGCGGTGGGCAGAAATTCAAATGTGGAATCCCCAGCCTTAAAAACTAGTGTCAAATTTTGATGGGGTGATGTGAAAATATTCTCTTGACTGAAAACATAGGCATATTATTCAGTCTTCAACTCTATAACACTATAACGCTGATAATAAATATCACTCTAACAATCAGTTGAATAGTGATAGCGAATCCATCAAAAAACGTTTTGTGGCAACATTTATAAACACGTTTCAATAAATGCATGAAAGACTTGAAGCACGCTGTCTTATACAAATTTACTCCGAAATGTTTTTTCTCCACAATTGGTGATAACTCACTTGAATCAATTCGTCATGATTGTAGCGTTTCTTCTTTTTCAACTTTGTCTCTAAGTATTTCATAGCCTCAGACTGTTTGGGACCAGCACTGGTGACTCTATGAGAGCAGTAGTAACGTGCACGATCACTCTTGTACACCAAAGGTCCTTTATTCTTATCCCACTGGATGAAGATCAAACCTAATCACAAACGGAAAAGATTTCGTCTCATTAATAACTAGAGAACTTGACAAACGCAGAAAGTTACTACAAAGAGCTGACTTGATCAGTGAATTTGTGACTGTGATAACAGAACCCATGATTGAGTTGATCAACGTATAAGGAGATGAATTATTAGCCCCACATTTTACAACCTTCATTATCCTATAACTCGGTCGAATATCTCGTGAACTGGTGCAGCTTTGTCATCCACAGCAGACCACCCGGATACTATACTTTCACCCCAGCAATCTTATAGGAAGTAGGTAAGACACAGGCCCATTGTCATCACTACTATTCAGTGTCAGGTGTCAGCTGGAGCATTGTCTCTTCCCAAATATTAAAAAAAGGGGCCACACCATCTCCTATAGGAGATTGAGTGTAACATAGCAGCAGCATACAAGCTAGCCTATCGCCTCAGAGCATAAACCCCTTTGTCATGAACTAGTACTGACCAGGCACAAAAGTACGGTACATGCAAGAATTTCCATCCATATAAGTTGAGGGACCAAAAAATGCATAATCACAATAATAAAAATGCTTAATGGGTAAAACCCTCTCCCGATCTCGTCTCACGATCCGTGAGACTCAACTGAGAAGAGTCAGTCTTAATTGAGTTGCGTGCTAAAGTCGATTCCTTCTCCATTCCGTAAATCACAAGTAATAAACCATTAATTTCAACATCAGTTAATTGTGGATTGAAAAAATTGTGCTTTTTAAAAACGGACTTCTCAAGTTCTCACCCATAACTGGCGCAGTCGGATCGGACAAATTTTGAAACGACGATTTTGTGAACGAACATCACAAAAGTTTCAAACGAACAACAGGAAACGAGAAACTAAAATCGAAATTTCATCCAGCACGCTCTTCTTCGCTCGAAAAGAAGCAAAGGCATATTGCGAGCGTCGAACCGACGAGAGAAGACCAGCCCAGACGAAGGCATATCGTACTGAGAGCTGCCGCTGAAAATTTGGACTCGTTGGACGAGGGAATATCGTACCCGACCAAATCTACGCGAGACGACCAAATCGGACTCAGGAGATGAATCAGTGTCTTACGATACTGTAAGTACACTTCTCTTCGTAAATTAGTGTAAAAAAAGAAAATTAAAAGAGAAAATAAAAATATTAAATTTAAACAAAGACAACGTAAAAGAAAAGAGTAGAAGAAAGAAATTTAAATATTATAATAAGGAAAGAAGAAATGAATTGAAAAATTTTTTTTACTAAGAAAAGTTAAAGTGAAAGAAAATAAATTAATTTAAAATTTTGTAAATTAAGAAGTCGTACATTAAGAAGTTATTGAAAGGAAAGGAAATAATTGAAAATTGTAAAAATTAATAAATCGTATTATAAGAAGTTAAAGGAAAAGAAAAGTAATAATTGCAATTTTAAATTTAGAATTGAGTAAAATAATCCTGAGTATAAGAACTTTTTTTAAAACTTTTATCTTCCATTTTATTATATTTCATTTCATTGTTGCACATTTCACGTAGACTGTAAGTATTGATTTTAATTTTTGTTCTGTATCTTTAAATTAACATCCGAGTTCAAGACACATTTCAAAATTCCTAAAATCAAAGAAAGTATGGAATCCTCATCTCCATCACGCATCTATTTAGAATAGACTTTGCAAAAGAAATGGCCCAATCAACAGACTCGACCGTTGCCGAAATCCCCCTCCCCCAAGTTCCTTTTCCTCAAATGCCTAATTTTGGGAATATCCTCCCCCCAATTAGGGAAAATCCCGAATCGCACCTAAACAGCCCTCCGGGCATAAATCATAATAATCAAACATTTATCGCCTGTCCCGAATTAAGACCGGAATATCTGAGGATGATACCGGACTTTGAAGGAGAAAAATTATCACTTAACATGTTCATAAAAAATTGCGACAGTCTTCATAATAAATTTCACGATCCCAATGATGAGGATTGTTTTCAGAACAAACATTTTTTCTCGTCAATTTTGGCGAAAATTAGCGGAGACGCTGTGGCGAAGGTCTTCTCCAACAATGTGGAGACCTACCCCCAACTCAGAGAGGTGTTGTGAAATGCATATTTAGACAGGTCAGATGTCTATACGCTCACATTGGAATTATGTGATTTGTGGCAGAGACCTGGTGAGGATTGCTTCGAGTATCATGAGAGAGTGATAAGAGTCCTGAACTCGCAAATAGCCTCCATGCAAAATCACTTGTCTGAGGCACCAATTTTGATAAAATTTATACAAAAATTGGCCCAGCGAACATTCCTGTGCGGGTTGAGAAACCCGTACGGCGAATATTTACGAACCAAAGGCCCTCATAACTTAGAAAAAACAATTAATATGTTAACTAATGAGCTAAATTTAAAAAGAAGAGCCGAGGCTCGGGAACAAATGCATTTCCGCCCGCCTCGTCAACCCCAGCCACTGCCCCGTCCTCCACCTAGGCATGTGCACACGCAGCCTCATCAATTCCAGAGAACACTATCATACTCGTACAGACACCCAAGCAGTTTTCCGAGACCATCATCGCAATTTATAACCACAAAGCAGGTTCCCCCACGTCTCTCTTATCACCGCGACCCAACCAGCTCTATAGGAATCAAATTACTCCTGTGAGAAGTCCAGGAACTCAAACGTTAACTTATCAAATATCAGTGAAGAATTGTCACAACATTACGAAACGACACCTCCATACGAACATGACGAAAACACGAGTACAACTATCATCACGACCCGCAGTTCGACGAACAAATGCAACAGAATTTCGACAATTTAAATAATAACCAAAATCCTCAAACACCACAGCAATCGGAACATTTTTTAGAAGACTGGTCCCCCAAACAGATCCACTTGATGAATCTTGACAATAGGATAAACGAACTCCCGTATATATTCTCTAAACAGAATTTGAAAATCCTAATTGATAAGGGCAGTTCAAAGAGTTGCGTTAACCCCAAAATATCCGAAAAATATTTCCCGTCGAAAATGAAAATAGAACCATTTTTCGTTAACACGGCCCACGGAACATCCTGAATAAATTCACGAACACTGAATGCGATGATCTCTTCAAGACTCGCGCGTTAGCCTTGCCATTTCACCTTTTTCATTTTCACAACAAATTCGATCTGCTATTAGGAATGGACAGTTTAAAAAAATTAAACGCGACGATAAACCTACAGAATAATATCCTAACAACACCACAAGTCGCCATACCACTTTTATATTCGGAAATTAGGAACCCAGAAACTTGGTTACTTGAACCGAGATCAATAAAACGAGAAAAAATTCAAATTGGTAATATGAAAAATGGGACAGGAATATTAGAGTACGTAAAATTAACATCTGCGGAAATTCCACGATGTATTGTTAACGTTACTAACTCACACATGTTACACATGTTCACATTTTAAATTCCTCCGAAAATCAGGTATCTGTAAAACAATTAAAACCCCTAAATGTAGAATCATTGCCGCCTGAAATTACAACATTTAACAACCTCAATCATATGGAAAATTCGAATTGTAAAAGATCACTACTTATACCGAACGTAGACTTTTCAAAAATACGATTAAACCACCTAGATGTTGAAGAACGACAAGCAATAATCAAACTCGTAAATGAATACGCTGACTTGTATCATGACGACAACAAAACATCAACATTTACCAATCAAATTAAACATCATGTAAGGACATCCGATGAAATTCCAGTGTACGCCAAACCCTATCGGTACCCGGAACTACTCAAAAATGAAATTCAAAATCAAGTAGATTCCATGTTGAAACAGGGAATAATAAGACCATCATTTTCACCCTGGAACGCTCCGCTTTGGATCGTACCAAAAAAGGCAGACGCGTCAGGCAAGAAAAAATACCAAATAGTAATAGACTTTCGACAACTTAACGACAAAACTATTTCGGACCATTTCCCCTTACCCAACATTACCGCCCTCCTAGATCGTTTAGGCAGATGTCAATATTTCACCACCATTGATTTAGCCTCAGGGTTTCATCAAATTGAAATGGACAATGCTAGTATACCAAAAGCGGCTTTTTCTGTCGATTCAGGTCACTACGAATTTCAAAGGATGCCTATGGGATTAAAAAACAGCACCGCTACCTTTCAACGTTTGATGAGCAATGTATTACGAGGTATTAACAACGAAATACGTTTGGTATATTTGGATGATGTCCTTGTCTATAGCGCCAGCTTACAAGAACACCTTGTGAGTTTGCGAAAAGTCTTCGACCGATTGAGATGGGCGGATCTAAAAATCCAATTAGATAAGACGGAGTTCCTCCGCAAAGAAGTAGGGTACTTAGGCCACGTGATCAGTGACCAAGGTGTAAAACCCAACCCAGACAAAATAAAAGCCATCGCTCATTTTCCACTTCCTAAAACAACAAAGGAGATAAAAGGATTTTTAGGACTTCTTGGGTATTACCGAAAGTTCATCAAAGATTTCGCAAAAATTACCAAACCTTCCACCCAGTCGTTAAAAAAGGGAGTCATAATAGACCCATCGAACCCGCAGTACTTGGAATGCTTTGAAACCTGTAGAAATTTACTGACCAACGAACCTATACTGCAGTATCCCGATTTTTCCATACCGTTTAACTTAACAACCGACGCCTCAAATGTAGCTCTAGGTGCTGTACTCAGCCAAATAAAAAACGGACAAGACCTTCCGATCGTTTACGCGAGTCAAACCCTAAATGAGTTTCAACGAATGAAAACGACTTTCGACCATAGAAAAGGAATTGTTAGCAGTTTTATTTGCTACGAAAACATTTAGGCCTTATCTGTATGGGAGAAAATTCACACTATATACAGACCACAAGACCTTACAATGGCTTAACTCTTCCAAGGAACTAACTCCTAAATTATTTAGGTGGCGATTGAAATTGGAAGAATTTGAACACGAAATCAAGTATAAGCCAGGTTCTGCCAATAATGTAGCCGACGTGTTATCCCGAGTTGAATTAAATACCAACGAAATCAGTCCAGTAATAGAGCAAAATGCAGACGAGCTGTTAGATGAAATGTTACAGGACGCATACGCGCAATTTTTTTTCCCTTCGCCCGCCAACCCGATAAGAAGCGAAACCGTTCGAGCACAGGCTGGATCTACAGACAACAGTGATTCGTTAGCAGACGATACAAGTTCAAATTCAGAGTTTAATTTTTCTATCCCGATTAATGAAGGAGTTGTTAACCAAAACACAAATCAAATAATAATAAAACTAGTTAAAAACCAACCTAAGCCAGTAAACATTGAAAAAATATTTAATTCGAAAACGAGGATACATCTAGAAATCTCAGATTCTCATATTGAAAGTGATATAGTAAATTTCGTAAAACGATACATTCAACCCAAAGTTAAATATGGGTTATATTTCGAAAATGACATTTTCCCTCAATTCTCCACTATCATGAGTTTAAACTTTAAAGAATCCGGAATCAACTTTACAAAATACTCGAAATTCTTGGAAGACATACAAGACGAAATTAAAATCCGCGAAATGATAAATAACTATCATATTGGAAAATGCAACCACAGAGGAGTGAATGAAACATGAAAAAATTAAACGAAACTAGTTTTGTCCAAATCAAAAACAAACCATAAAAACGGTTATTGACGAATGCGAAGTTTGTCTAGCATGCAAGTACGACGGACACCCCCTGAAACCCAAATATAATATAACTCCAACCCCCTTGAAACCGTTCGAAATTTTACACCTGGACAAAATCACCTTGGACCGAGGTAAATTTTTAACAATAATTGATACCTTTTCTAAATATGCTCAAGCATATTTGTTAACATCAGGAAATAGTTTAGAGGTTGTGAAAAATTTGGTTAAATACTTTGCCCATCATGGAACACCCGAACTAATAAACATGGATAATGCCGCTGAATTCAATTCATCTCTACTGAAAGAGATGCTGGAACTTCATAGAATCAACATCCATTTTATCAGTTCTCAACACCCCGATTCCAATGGCCCTATAGAACGTTTCCATTCGACTCTAATCGAACATTTAAGACTATTAAATAACCGAAAAGAATTTTCATGCGACTCAGTTAAAAGTAGACTATGCTCTTATAGCATATAATTCCTCTATCCATTCAGTAACCAAACTAACCCCATTTTAAATCGTTTATGGTCACATTAACAATGACAATCTTTTAGATATAAACATAAAACAACGAATTATGAACAATTACGTAGACCAACACAAACAAAAAATGAATGTTTTATATTCCGAAATTCACCAACGCCAATTGCAAAATAAAAATACTGTAATCGATGAAAGAAACAAAAAAACGAGAAGAATTACCAGAAATTCCCTCCAACGTTCACGTAAAAAATAAACAATTCCAAAGAAAAACCACAAATAAATACAATAAGGAAACGATAGTAAAAGTCGAGGAAAATATGAAAACAGCTCGGATCACGTCATTCCAACACACGAACAAAAATTCATTTATCGAATACTAAACGCCCGCGGAAATCAATAAGAAAAAGGTTGAGTCTGATTGAAGAACACTCTTCTCTTATAGATTCGTTGCCATCCTCGCCTCAGCCAGGACCTTCGAATTGCGCAACTTAAACGAAAACCCCGGCATACTCCCTATAAAATTAGGCAATGCGAAAATATTACAAACCTATCATACTTTGACTCATTACTACAAATTAAAGGAACTAATGGATCAAATTAAAATTGTTAAGGAGAATTTCAATTCAATAATCGACTTAGTAGAAGAAGACAGTGTTGGAACGTATTCAGATGACCGTTGATCTCGTCAATCATTCGATTGCCGTGGTAAACGAAAAACTGTACGACTCATCAATTATAAAAAGACAGAAACGGGGACTACTCGACGGACTAGGTTCAGTAATAAAATTTGTTACGGGAAACCTATGAGGCAGAACAATATGACAATATAATATCTCATCTCCAAAAGAATCAAGAAGGAATTAAAGAACAGCTAGACCACCATTACTCCCTTAATGAAAACCTTTTGATACAATTTAACGAAACTCTCGAAACAATTAAATCTAACTACAAGAAAATAGTCGAAGAATTCTCTCGCCTAACTCAAGCCTCTTCTTTTGAGCTTCACGTCCGCCACACAGAACAGGCCTTAATACCACCAAAATGAAATTCTCCAATTCATCTTTGAAATTGCTCAAGATGTAGAAAACTCTATTGCGTTCTGCAGGCAAGGCACATTACACCCTAGCATCATAAAACCCCACCTTCTGAGGGAACAGTTGGAAAATTTATCGAAATTCTACGGATCTCAGTTACTTGAGTACAGTGAGAGCGAATTATTTGCCATTCAGTCAAAAATCTAAGTCAAGTGTTTCCTTGGACCTGAAGAGATAATAAATTTTATCGACATCCCGATAGATAGTGCCGATAATTATGAATTGTATTTTCTGAAGTCAGTGCCAACGAGTTACGAAGACCGTCTTGTAACAATTGTTCCGTCCGCCACCTATTTCTTGGTGTTGCCCGTAAATGAAAAATTGCTTTCAACAAATTATGAAATTGGAGAACCGTATGTTTGCTCCAAACACATTATTATACCTTCTGAGTCACGTTGTGAAAAGAATATTGTACTAAACCATGACTATCAATACTGTGTTTATATCGAACTAGAAATAGAAACTAACGATATGCCTATAATAATAATAACTAACGATATAATTGAAAATCTCAATCAGTATCTCTTAGTATTCCCATACGAGGATAAAATAACAATTGGCACAGACTCCGAAAATTGTAAAAGGAACGTATTTACTAAATCCTGGAAAAGCAGCTGTAACTTACAGGAACGTAACATTAATAAGTCCAGAATTGCAAACTATCGGTCAACCCTCATTGTTAAACATCTCCCGAATAAAAATCAACCCAACACAGATACAGAATTCCAAATTGTCATTAAGAGAACTCCAACATATTAAAATAGGGAAGCCATTGTCAAATCCTGCCCCAATGTATAACTTTCAGGTACTGGTACCTAGTTTATGGACCATAATTCTTTATATTATAATTTCCTCTTGTATCGGCTATAATATAACAAAATGTGTGCAAATAAGAAGAGCACCGCAAGTAATGTAATTTTTAAACAATTATTACTAACGTGATGTGTAACAGAGAAAATTGTTTTGTGTAATATGTAATTTTATAATCAATTCTGTTAAAAGAAACTTTTGTCAATTATACCCCAAAAGTTTCTTCTTATAGGGATATGGAGGAGTTAAGGGACCCAAAATGCATAGTCACAATAATAAAAATGCTTAATAGGTAAAATCCCCTCCCGGATCAACCGAGAAGAGTCAGTCTTGATTGAGTTGCGTGCTGAAGTCGATTCCTTCTCCATTCCGTAAATCACAAGTAATAAACCATTAATTTCAACATCAGTTGATTGTGGATTGAATAAATTGTGCGTTTTAAAAACGGACTTCTCAAGTTCCCACCCATAACTTATATGCAAAGTTGTCTCATTTAAAAGGTTCAGGAAATCACTCACTGAGATGACCGCACAATCTAACTACTTTCGACAAAACTCACTCACTACAGGGTAAACAGTGACAAAGTAGTGGGAGCCATGGAGCTTAGATCTAATTTGAACTATCCATCTCACATGGCTGATTTGATGATTCGGCAATTCGATGTTGGCACACACCACCGCGATATCCAGCCTTCCATACCATATGTAGTTTGAAGAAAACCAGCTCTCTCCATCCATTTTTCTTTGAGTTCAGTCCATTTGGCCGAGAAGGATTTCAATTGCCTCGCTGTCGAGGGCGTTGTCAGGGGTGCTCCCGTGCCAAGTTTTGAGCTTTCTTGTGAATGCAGCATGACCAGTGTTCTTACAGGCGATCTCACTGGTGACGATAACGGGAAATCTCGACTCTTTCGTTTTGAGTATTTTTTTTTTTACATAATCTGAGACCATGAGGAGGGGGATGGCGTACAAGCCTGTTTAAGGTACGCAGTATAATATAGCGAGCGTATGGGAGCCTAAGTAACTTCCTCATAAATTTCATTGGCACTTTCTCAAATTCGCGGTAAGGTTCAAACTCCCAGACCTGGGCCTAATAACTCAATATCGATCTGACGACTGACTTGAAAACTTCAAGCCAAGATTTTGGGGGTAAGGGATTGTCAGTGAGGAGCCTTTCCATGCCACACGAATCGCATATTTAGCTTTGGTGGTCTTCTGTTTGAAGTGCTGCTTGTACAAAATATGAGGAGTGAGGGTTATCTCCAAGTATTTGTATTGTCTTACGACTTTGACCAGTTCTGACTGATACGTAGTTTTCTCCTGCAGCCAAGCACCCGTCTCATTATTTGAGATTTTTCCAAACTAAGAGGTTTCATCCCTAACAGTACACTTGTAATGCATCAGTATTCGCTAGCAGATCGGTTGTGCTTAATGCCAGAAAAAACCAATTAATCCTTATACGCGATGTCAATGATTTGTTGTTCCCTAATGTTATCCCACAGAGTATCTCGCCCACAAGTAAATTGTGACAGACTGACCAAGCAACCTTCTTCAGCCCATTCTTTACCTCAAAATAATCGGTCACCCCCTCCCCATGACCACTAAGACCCTGCAACGGATGAACCATCTTTGAACTGAATTTCATAGACAAGAGCTAGTAGAAAAGGACCTGCTGCTAACTGTAATGATTCACGCTTCAATATCCACGTAAAACACGTATAATTTATTTCCTCTGACAGTCCACTGCAGTTTGACCAAATTTGTCAACACTAAGATACAGTCCACGATTGAATATCCTTTTCTATAACTAAGTTGGTTTTTGTGGGCAATTCCTTTCTTCTGTATGTGGCTATTAACTCGCTTGAAATCAGTCTCCAGCTTATTTGTAAGGTCTAATTTAAGTTACGTAACCACAAACTGTTAGCCTAAGTATTAAAACACTCATGTAAGCAACTTCCCAGGCGCTAACTGCTAACGACGCAACTTATTCTCTACAAATAGGAGTGGCCAAACACCAGCTCTTCAGTTCTCTCCAGCCCTGTCTCCTTGCATGTAACTAGTGTCTTCGTAAATAAAGTTCAAAGTTTCTTTTTAAAATGTCAAACTTCCCCCCATCAAACTTAACTGGCGCAGTCGATAGAGGACCACTCCGGATAGAACCACCGCGAAAGTACTCGCCATTCTACAACGAGCGGAACCTCACGATCACCCACCTAAGACACGTAAGGAACAGCACCGTCTGAAGAGGCTCCTCGCAGTACCGTGCTATGCTGCAAACAAGCACCCTGTGAGTAAAATTTCAGAAATTTCAAATTTCTCATCTTTGCCACCCGCGGCAACTTTCACTCCAGTTCTAAAAGTGCAAAGGACAATAATACCAGATAAACGCCGTCTGCGTCCTGAGTTCTTCTCGCCACGAAAACAGTTTCATTCAGAAGTTCTTAACTTCGAAACAATACGAGCACCGCAACAGCTTTTGTCCTTTTTTCTCCTACGTTTTCATCACTGTCGCTTTCGTATCTGATTTTTCTAACCAGCTCTCGTCCGAACACTGAAGCCAGACTTCAGCTATCTCAGCACTGAACATTTACTCTCCTTCTTCATCAACTCGCTCGTCTCATCGTCCAGCTTTGAGTCACCGCGTAGTTATCTCGCTGTCCGTATACCAGCCGATAATTCTTGGAACCTCTGCTAAGGATTTTACGAGCTCAGCAACCACCGCGTCGCACCTCTTGGCCCTTCTCACAAACACTTTCTTACTCATTAAGACTAGCCTCAAGAAATTACCCTATTTTATTCTCAATTGTATTTTTTTGCATTTTTTGTACTAATCTACGTTAATCCACAAAACACTTAATAAAATTCCGGTTTACAAATTTTCTAAACAGTAAACACGCGACGCCAAAATTCCGAAAACTTTGAAGCAGTACGTGCACGTTCGTTTAGGGAAATACAAAACCCATCTCCCCGTCGTACACGAAAACCCAACTATGGAGCACGCTGCCTGAGCAAACCCAACTAACGAACAAACCACAAACGATAACATAATGATCATAAACCACCAACAAACACAAATACAACAACTGCAGAAGATGGTTCAACAATTACTCGTGAACCAAGTCGTCACTAACAACCCTCCTGCCAGACAAAACTACAACTATCTGCACTTAATCCCATCATTCGCAGGAGAACCTGAAACTTTGCACGAATTCCTTCAGGTAACCCAAACACTACATGAGAAATTCTTTAACGCACGAGATCCCGACTGTTTCCAAAATTATACCCTGATTATGGCTGTACTGACTGACTCCTATTAAAGGCACCGGGTGATCGTGGTCTAGTGGATAAGACATTGTTCATAATTCTCGACGTGAAGTTGAGGGTTGTGGATCGTAGCTCCGGGGCGGTTGCCGTAATTTTTGCCTGAGTCAGCAGCTCTTCAAAAGCATCTCCGAACTACCTCAGTACATGGCAATAAAAGCCAAGATATTACCACCAACCTCCACGCAAATATTCTCGAGCAGCCTGACAAATTACGAACAAATAAAATAAGCACTCCTCAACGCCTACTCTGATCGCAGAGACGATATCACCCTAGTGATGGAGTTAATCAGCATCAGACAGTCGGAAGGCGGAAGCCCTTTCAGATTTCACGATAGGATTCTAAAACTGTTAAACCTCACCATCACTTACGTACAGAATCATGAAACGGAGAAAGCGGAAACCCTAACCCCAAAATACAAAAAACAGCTGAAAGATCCTTTAGGAAGCAACTTAAGGACGCGTCAACCTCTTGACCTGGGCACCACCTTATCCTGGTTGACGAATGATTACCAGCTCCTTTCGAACAACAAAGCCAAAACACAATCCAACTTAAAACCGCTGCCGAACCTGAGGCCAATGAATAATTTCAGACCTCATAACACCCAGAACAACTATCACAACTACCCCAGACCACAACCGTCTTTTAGAGCGAACGTTCAAACCCCCTTTATAAAACCTCCCCGGTGACAAACTCTAAACCACCGTTTCACCCAACTAAGCCCCCTCAACAGCACACTAATGGGCGCAACAACTGGCCACCGATGGCCAGCAGCTCGCAACGTACCATCCCAATGTCATGGCGCACTGCCACAAACCCCAACTCCAACTTGCATTTGACGCTAAACTTTGGCCCCGAGCCGACCGATCAAACACTCGAAGAAAATGACACGTACGAGAACACTCCCAATAACGATCAGAACACCACCACCGAGACAGAAGAATCTTTTTTAGACGAAGACTGCCTCCTAAACCCCCCAGATACGAACTAATGAACATACAAAAAAAAGACCATAGGACAACTACCGTACGTACTGACACCCAGACAAAATCTGAAAATACTCATAGACACCGGAAGTACTAGAAGTTATATAAACCCGATCATCGCCAGACTTTTTCCCCACAAAATTCTAAAAGGAACCTTTCAACGTCAAAAACGCGCATGGATCCTCAAAAGGATTGTAAACCACATAAGTACCATGTGGCAATTTATTCCGAACCTGAAATTTAAATCTAAAATTTACCGTCTTTCAGTTTCTTAATACCTTTGACCTACTCCTGGGATTAGATAGTCTAAAACAACTAAAAGCTTCGGTAGATTTGAGCGACAACACCCTAAAAACGCCGCAAGTTACGATACCGTTGCGCTATCTAGATTCTAGGTTCGCGGATTTGAACCTAATCGACCAAGGTCCATACAACAAATTAAACTCAGAATCAAAAACATCGAAAATGGAGAAGCTATCTTCCCATACAAGAAAGTTGGAACGCTCGGAATCCCAGAATGCCTTATTAAAGTAAGCGACCATGAGACTTATGTTCGAGTCCTAAATCCCACTGACAAAATTGGTAAAATCGCACAAGTACATCCAGTCCCGGTAGAAGTAATAAACTACTTAACAAACGAAAAAGACTTCGAAACACTCAACAACTACTTAGATGAAAACTTCGAGTTCAAATTCGACCTCCCCAAACTAAGGCTCGAACACATGAACTCGGAGGAACGATTTGAAATCACGAAACCGGTATCAAAATATTCAGACATATTCCATAGAGAAAACGAACCCCTCACTTTCACTAATAACGTTAAACACCAGATGATAGACCAAGTTTCACAAGGAACTACCGACTTCCAGAAATTTCCAGGAAAGAAGTAGATGAACAAATTCAGGAAATGTTAGACCAGGGAATCGTCCCAAATAGCCCCATTTGGATAGTTCCAAAAAAGGCCGATGCTAAAGGAAAGCCGAAATTCCGGATAGTGATCGACTATAGGAAGCTCAATGAGAAAACTATAGAAGACAAATATCCG
Source organism: Pachypeltis micranthus (assembly GCA_020466155.1). Lineage (NCBI taxonomy): Eukaryota > Metazoa > Arthropoda > Insecta > Hemiptera > Miridae > Pachypeltis > Pachypeltis micranthus. The sequence goes on from CM035768.1 coordinate 44,580,722, forward strand.
ACCTTCTCGACAGACTTGGTCGAAGCCAGTATTTCAGCGTCATCGAATTGAAGTCTGGTTTCCATCAGATCGAGATGCACCCGGATAGCTTCGAGAAAACGGCTTCAGTACACCAAACTACCACCTGGAGTTTACCAGAATGCCGTTTGGCTTGAGAAATTCACTTTCCAACGCATGATGGACTGGATCTTGCGCGATATTGCAAATGAGTGCTGTTGCGTGTACTTACATGACATCATCATCATTAGTACAACCTTGACTGAGCACGTGTTGAAATTGGAAGAAATCTTTGAACGCTTGAGGAAAGCGAACCTAAAAGTTCAGCTAGACAAAACCGAGTTCCTACGCAAAGAAATCGCGTACCTCGGTCACGTCATATCAGCTAACGGAGTCCAACCGAACCCGGACAAAATACAAGCGATCCTCGATTATCCCCTGCCCCAAACCAGTACCGAAATTAAATCGTTTTTGGGTCTGCTGCGATATTATCGCAAATTTATTAAGGATTTCGCCGCCATAAAGAAACCATTCACAAGGTGCCTCAAAAAGGAAATGAAATCGACCTGTCAAATCCTGAGTACTTGTGAGTGTTTTGAAACTTGCAAAACGTTCCTAACGAATAACCCCATTCTCGAATGTCCTTTTTTTCTAAAACATTCCACCTGACGACAGACGCCAGTGGCATTGCCGTCGGTGCCGTTTTAAGCCAGTCCTCCAATGGAGCTGACCACCCTATAGCGTACGCTAGTCGCACGATAAACGATACGGAGCGTCGACTCTCAACCATAGAGAGAGAACTGCTCGCCATCGTGTGGGGAGTACAATATTTCCGACCATACCTCTTCGGAAGGGAATTCCCATTTTCTGCGATCATAAACCTCTACAGTGGCTATGGTCCATCCGGGAACCAAGTTGGAAACTCTCCAAGTGGAGAACCAAACTGGCGGCGTACGATTTCGACATAGTCTACAAAAAGGGCTCACTAAATTCCAACGCCGACGCCCTCTCTAGAGTGGAACTATTAAACAACAACGAAAACGTAGACGAGCCCCAAGATGACAACACAACAATAGAAAATGCACTGGACGACTTTTCCGCCTCATGCACCCCAAAAACCATGAAAAACATCACCAACCTACCAATAGCGGATTTAGACGAAACCGACTCAGTAACAGCAAACATCGACCCAGACGAAAAACTCGAAATCAAAGACGACGAGACAAACACTGAAGCCACAGTCCATTCCGATGTCATCGGTCATGCCATAATCGCCATCCCCATCAATGACGAAGCTATAAATTCTTACAATCACCAAATCATCATCAACACCGTAAAAATACCGGTACCAAACCCTGTGACAGTAGAGACAATTTTTGGGAACAAATCACGAATAACTGTATAAAATAACTTTTCACTCCCAAAATTCGAACGAGAACTCAAAGAATTCGTTAAAGAATACGTCGTACCCAAAATTAAATATGGACTCTTTTTCACAGACGACATATACACGGACTTCACCCACCTCATGACTAAACATTTCTCATTCTCGGAAATCGTAATGACGAAGTATAAAAGGAAACTGATCATGACGTCATTGACGAAACAGAACAGAAGGGAATAGTACTCAAGTACCATGAAGGCACGACCAACCACAGAGGAATAGACGAGACACACGAACACATTAAGAGGACAAATTATTGGCCTAATATGAGGACCACGATTCAAATCTGGATTAACAACTGCGAGATCTGCCCTCGCTGCAAGTACGGTCGTAAACTACTAAAAGTCAAATATGATGTGACGCCTACAACTCCCCGCCCACTTGAGACACTCCACGTAGACATACTAACGCTAGACGGATCTAAATTTCTAACCATTGGCCATTGTTGTTGTTCTCTCGCTACGCCCCATCGTACCCCCTAAAAACAGCCAACGCTACCGAAATTGTTAACAACCTGTTAAAATACTTCACCCACCATGGAGTACCTCTAAACGTTGTCATGGATAACGGCACGGAATTCCAAAACTCTCTTTTTAGAGAATTCTTATTGCTGCATAAATTCAATGCTCATTTCATGGCCGCACAACACCCGGAGTCCAACGGATTAGTAGAGCGATTCCACTCTACTCTGATCGAGCATATAGGAATCCTGAAAGAATGGAAAGAATTCCAAAAAGAAAACATCAAAACTAAAGTCACCCACGCTATTTTAGCGTATAACAACTATATACATTCCGCATCGAAACTAACTCTGTTCGAACTCCTATTCGGCCACGCAAACACAAATACACTGTTAGACATAGACATTGACCAGATAATATCAAACAACTACCTCACACTGCACAAGGAAAATATCTGGTGAGTTGCAACACACAACTTTCCTTAGCTCTACGTCAATTCACTTTTTACATGGCTAATTCTGTTTAATCAATTCATTTATCACTCAGTTGATTTGAACTTGTTCAAACAACTTTTCAAGGTAGCAAAAACCTGTAGCGCTTAAAGTTCCGGAATTTATTGTGCTGCTCGTACTCATTCCAGGATCATTATTGAGCAACTGGTTCACAGAAAATTAATGAGGCTGTAAACACAATTTTTTTGAAGAAGGATAGTAATTACTTGCGCACAGTTATTGGGTAAACACTTTTAGAACTGGTAGTAAGCGAAACAGCAGTAGTTTAAATTCAGGAATTTCTGGAGCGAGCCCCATGTATTTCATGAGCGTTTTTAAACACTCACCCTTTAGGTATTGGATTGGACTACGATAGCAATTTTTTTTAACATTCTACAAAAATTCCAGCGGAGTTTATAAGGAAAAAACTGCGCTAAAAATGCTTTTGGTCGAAAATTTTGATAATTTATTGTGCTGCTCTCGTCATTTTCCCCCGAATGGGAATTTTATGGTATCACTGCCTTATTAAGAGCTATAAAAACAAAAAATTTAATCAAAATCGTTACAGCCGTTTTTGAGAAAAAAATTTGGTGTTTTGATAACTATGATAACTATAGTTAACATCCGGTGGATTGGGCCCATACCCTTATTTTTGCGTCCCATGGTAACCTGTAGGCTAGGCATCAAGTTTCAGCTGATTTGGTACAGTTGTATTATCTATAAACCACGCTAAAATCGATTTCGTCGAAAATTTTGGTAATTTATTGTGCTGCTCTCGTCATTTTCCCGCAAATGGGAATTTTATGCTATAATTGCCTCATTGAGAGCTATCAACATAAAAAATTTAATCAAAATCGTTAGAGCCGTTTTTGAGAAAAAAAAATTTGGTGTTTTGATCCCTATGATAACTATAGTTAACTTTCGATGGATTTTGTTCAAACTCTCATTTTGGCGTCTCATGTAGGCCTGCGGGCGAGATATCAAGTTTGAGCTGATTTGGTACGGTGGTTTTCTCTAAAAATCGTTCACAGACACACTTTAGTGACACACACACACACACACACACACAGACCATTTTCCCAAATAGTGTTATTCGGACTCAGGGGGGTCTGAAACGTAAAGATCTGAAGAAAACTCAAAATTTTTTTTCAGCCGATTACATAACTTTCCTTTCTACTTCGGAGAGCAAGGAAAGTAAAAATGACAATCTTGTACAGGGTGCGGCATAAAGGTCGGACGTTTTTGAAATGGCCCGTACTTCCCCCCTAATGGGTCGACCAACGTGGGGAAGGGATCATTGTAATCGGGAGGTCTTAGCATTTTTTCACCAGTTGAAGTCATGGACCTGTGGACAGTAGAGCACCGCGTTTTTGCTTATGACAGTTTCGTTCGTAATAACGAGTCCGTCACGACAGTCCAGCGTGAGTTTCGTCGTCATTTTAATATCCACCGAAATCGGGCTGTTCCCTCTAGAAACACCATTCTTCGTTGGGTTGAAGGACTTCGCACACGAGGTTCATTGATGAGGAACAGATCACCAGCAGCTCCAAGATCGATTCGAACACCAGAGAACATTGAAAGTGCAAGCACTAATTCGCAGCCCGAGTCGATCAGCTGCTGAACTTCGCCTCAGTGATCGATCGGTTAGGCGTATTTTGCATCTAGAGTCGAGGTTTCACCCCTATAAGTTGTCCATTGTGCAGCAATTACACCCAGGAGATTATGCACAAAGAATGACCTTCGCCCGTGAGATGGAACCACTTATTGAACAAAATGAGGATCTCATTTTGTTCATGAGCGATGAGGCTCACTTCCACCTCAATGGCTTGGTGATTCAGCAAAATTGTCGTTATTGGGCTGATGAAAATCCTCGACGATTACACGAACAACCGCTGCATAGCCCAAAAGTTACTGTTTGGTCCGCCATATCCCAAACTTGCATCATCGGCCCTTACTTCTTTGAAAACGACAATGGCATTACTGTTACCGTCAACTCAGAACGGTATGTTGAGATGATAACCGGCTTCTTCACGCCTGAATTGAGACAAACACGTATTGCAATCCGGCGTATGCGGTTCCAACAGGATGGGGCAACCGCTCACACAGCTAGGACAACAATGAGGTTATTCGTCCTCTTTTCCCTGGTTCGTCCTTATTTCCAGGTTCGGTGACGTTCATTGGCCTCCTCGGTCCCCAGATCTGTCCACATGTGACATTATTCTGTGGGGACACCTCAAAGCACGTGTTTACCTGCACAAGCCCCGAACATTGGAGGAATTGAAGGATGCTATTCGCGTGGAAATCGTCGCAGTTGAGAGAGCAACGTTGGAAAGAGTTTTCGTAAATTTCCAAGAAAGACTACAGAAGTGTATCGCGAACGAGGGACGCCACTTGACTGATGTGATTTTCCACACATGAATTTCTAAAATGCTTTGAAATTGTGAATCTAAATATATCAATATAAATTTTTTTGAGTAAAAATTACCGAAGTTATGATTTTTTCAAAAACGTCCGCCTTTATGCCGCACCCAGTACAATCAAACAAAAGAGAAAATGCACACTGACAAAACGAAAGTAATAAACAAAAGAAACGAGGATAGAGAAGATCCTCCCGTCATACCCACGGAAGTATACGTTAAAACAGTACAAAAACAATCAAAGACCAAACCAAAATACAATAAAGAAACGAATAAAACACTTAAGAGAGAACTAAAAACCGCATAAATAACAACACTAAAGAAAAGATCCACTTTAATAACATCCGCCTCCTAAAGAATATTTCAGATTCGGTCGCAAATGCTTGGGACGAGTCATTAGACGAATCGGAAATCTTAACCAACAAATTTGGGCTTAGGTTGACTAGACCAGACTTCTTAACACTGAAAAACAGCAGTTGGCTTAACGACAGCATAATTAACTTTTACATGGAGTTAATAGACCAAAGAACCCGACAAAATTAGGAACTCCCCACAACCTTCTGTTTCAACACCTTTTTATTGTACGTGTCCTTAATGAATGGAGGTCACCAACGGGTGAAAAATTACACCCGTAAGTCCGGCATATTTGAGAAAGACCTCGTCGTAGTCCCAATTTTCAAATCTTCTCATTGGAGATTAATAATAGTAAGACCGAAACCCTGGGAGATAGAATACCTAGACTCCCTAGGTCTTGACGTACCGGACTAACTAGAGAAAATCAAATATTACCTCGTGGAAGAACACAAACACAAAAACCCTGAAAATTATTACACAATGGTTAATTATTCTCATGAACAGCTTGACCTAGTATTGCTGCTCCGAGACCCATCCCTTTCAATTCAGCATCGAATACTAGTAAACCATACGAAACATGACCTGGCTACAGTGGAACTACGGAAACTAAATATTCCACCAGCGCCAGGCGCCCGTAAACGTCTGTAGGCATTTATGATCCGATGGAGGGGAGTGCGGAGGAAGTGGCCCTAACAAGAAGAGTCGGAGAAATTGGGATAGGGGCTTCCAGCAAACTCATTGCGAGTAGAAAGGGCGTTGCGAGTCAAGCAGACGGGTGATTGAGTTTGATATGACGGGAGGGAGGGAGTACTAACGACGAAACGTTGACTTCCGCTGTAATTCCCGCGTGATACTGCGTTTCGTTGATTTTTTTAAACCATTTTTTGCCCATAACAACCACGGACTTCGTCCGATAGGATTGCCGAGATGGCGGGCACAACTAGATACCAAATGGGATTTTTGTGCGAAAGAACAAATTTTTTAGACCACGTTAAGGCACAAAACGGCCCAGACGGCGGATGGCTGACGGGGGACGGCGGACAGACATTGCAAATTTGGAATCTCCACGTCTTGAAACGTTAAGTATCAAATTTTGAGGGGGGGTTGTATTAAATTTTTCGTGACCGAGAACATAGGGTTATTATTCAGAATGAATAATAAACCAAAAGGGAACCCCTCTAGAAATCGCTTCTAGGAAATGTTGCCAACAAACAGACATTCCACTCCAAAACAACAGTGACGACTGCGGCGTCTTTATATGCCAATACGCCAAAACCCTCACCTCCACCGAAAAAAATAACTTTTGACCACAATGATATTGCAGACCTAAGGGAAACTATGTGTACAGAAATACTGAAAAACAAACTAATATAAGAACGAACACTGACGGCCTGTCTCACTTGTTACAGCATAACCCTCGCCACCGCCTGGGTTCAATTAACTCAGCGAATCAAAATCACGAACATAACAAAAAACCTCGGCGTAATACGAATCCGCCTAGGACTGGCCAAGAAAATCGAGGACTACCACACTATCACCAAATAAACGGGCTGGAAACACAACTATACGCTCCCGTTTCAACGACATATTACATACCGTCGTCAGCTCCCACCCAAAAGGCGAAGAAGCCGTCAATGTAAAAATTCAACTAGTAAACAACTTTCTGACACAAGAAAGGATAAACGAATCCGTCCCACCAACGCGACAACGCCGCGGTTTGATCGACGGACTTGGCTCAGCCATCAAATTTATCACCGGAAACCTCGACTCGACGGACAAAAGAAAATACGACTTTACTCTAGAACAAATAAAAACCAGGCGACAGATTCTCTCAGAATAAATAAAGAGACACTACAACATCTACTATTCAGTTGCTAACCACCTAAATTCCACAATAGACTCCATTTAAAAAAATCACAAAACATTGACCCAGGAAATTGAACACCTAAAAGACTCGAGTTCTTTCCGCACCCACATCACACAAGTGGAAAACTCGTTAGACCATAATCAAGCGCTACTACAAATACTTCTAGACCTGACACAAGACATAGACAATTCAATGACGTTCTGCAGATTGGATAAAATCCACCCAAGTATCATAAAACACCAAACTTTGTCAGACGCCCTACGAGAACTGAAAGCATACTACAACGACAGATTACCAGATTTTCATGGTACCGCTTTATTCGAACTACAGACACACGTCAGAGTAAGGCGCTACATCGAAGAAAACGAAATCGTCTATTTCCAAGACGTACCCATTACACACCCAGAAAACTTCGACCTAATTTTCCTCCAACCAGTACCTTCATTACTCTCGAACACCTTCGTCACCATATTACTATCTACCCAACACGCCCTTATATCGCACGCTACCTGAGAAATAAACTTTCTTGACGAAGAATGCGAACATGGCCCGACGTACTCCCTGTGTCCCAGTAGTTTGGAATTGTCGAATAACTTTGTTTGCGAATGCGGAATCCTAACCAACGCCTTGAACGAACACTGCGACACATTCGAACTAGAAATAGTAGGAAACCGAATTGAGTATTTAACTAGGGCAAAACAGTACATCGCAGTCTTCCCTTTTGAAGAAAGGCTCATAATAACCTCCGACAAGAAAATAAAAACTAGAGACCTGCAGGGAATATACTTCCTTGAGCTCGGGTTCAGTGAGATTCAATTCAAAAACCGAACTTTAGTAGCTCCTTCCACAAACACGACACGAAGCCCCATCGTAGTCTATAACTCAAAATTAAGTTGGATGCTTCAATGTACACCGAAAGCTTCAATCAGACTCAAAACTGTCAGCGGACTGACATTACCTACCCAACCGATCACGCCAATTGAAAACACAATCATGCAATATGTAAGACCTAGTGGATGGACGATGTTGTTGTACGTAGTCTTACTTGTACTAATCTTTTATATTCTTAAGGAATACTGTAATATAACCAAATTCAACCCAACGCCAAATGTGTAAAATATGTAGCCCCAGTTCAACATGTAAGGAGGTAAATCGAAGTATTGTGAAGTATGTTTTAGTAACCATCCACTTGTAAATTTGAATCCCATGGTAGACTAAGACTACGGCTGTAACATGAATTTAAGCCCGTAACTTTTAACTCCGAAAATTTGTACACCGTAATTTCATTCTTCGGGAGGGACGAGTTACGTAACTACAAACTGTTAGCCTAAGTATTAAAACACTCATGTAAGCACCTTCCCAGGCGCTAACTGCTAACGACGCAACTTATTCTCTACAAATAGCAGTGGCCAAACACCAGCTCTTCAGTTCTCTCCAGCCCTGTCCCCTTGCAACTAGTGTCTTTGTAAATAAAGTTCAAAGTTTCTTTTTGAAAAGTCAAACTTCCCCCCATCAAACCAACTTAACGACAGAACTCGGTTCCTAAACACTAGGTCTTTATCACCTGTTTTCAGGAAGGGGTTTACTATCAGCATACATTCGCCTTTCCAAAACATTTGATTAAAATGTGCTAGGAAGGAAATCCAAAAAGATTCTAGCGCATTTTTGTAGGATTCTTGTGGGATCCTGATCTCATGGGAGATAGTGGGATTATCTCTCACCTGGTGGCTTCATAACCAGCCAAGAACAAACCATCACGTTCTTCATTGGTTGTTCACCCGCCAAATCACTTCGCAATTTTTTCGTCTTTGTTTGTTGTGTCTGCCCGGTTGTTGCCTTGCTGTGTTCCCTTTGGACCGGGTGTGCGCCCTCGGGAGAATCGGTTCTTCGTACCGTACCACCCCTCTTCTGTTCCACACCTGCCTTCCGCCCCGACGTCATTTGTTCAGCCTTTCTCCCTTATTTGCCTTTTTGAAGCATTCATACTTCCTGTCATCGGAGAATTTCTGCCAATCGCCTTTGCTCATAGGTAGACACTCATCGTCTTCGCAAGTACCTCAAAAAGACTTTCCGCGGTCGAAATAAGTCACTTCTATTTTCACTTCTGTCCTTTTTGATTCTTCTTTTTGTAAATATCAAGTTTTTGTACGACAGACAATTAAAGTGTTTCTCTTATATTTAAATTCCCCCTTGGTTGCCATAGGTAATTGGTTTAATTTTTCTGAAGAAATTACCCCACTTATGCGCAAACGTTGGTCTCATGATGAGGTTTAAAAATTTTGTAATTTTGGCAGGCGGTATGTTAATGCAAAAAATTTGACCTTCATTTGGTTTTCCCTGAGTAATCAGAATCCCATAATGTCACTCTGCATCAGCATCCCACCTGATATCAGCTATTACAAAGTATCAATCGCTAACTTCTCGCTAAGCGGAACAGTCTGACGCCTAATTTTTTAATTTCACAAAGGGCATGAGTTTTGGCGTTTTTCATTTCAAACATTCAGAGATTTATTGTTTACTTTCACTCATTATAGGAGTTCTTCCGTTTTTCAAACTATGTACAAATTATACTACTTCTGTTAGTCTCTCGGGCAATTGGTTTCTATCAGTGAAAACCCCACCTCAGAGCTAACAATCAATGAATAATCAAAAAATATAGATGAGAGGTAGGAATGCAACTTACAGCTGTCAAAGCGGCTCATATCTACATTTTGGATGCGCATCTGGGATATATCAGACAATCTTCGGCATAAGAATTGCACAGGCATCATATGATGTCATGGTGGTTTTCGTCTCGTACGGGTGGCATCATACGATGCCATCGCTAAAAATAAGTGTTCCCCTCGCCAACCCTTCCGACCGTTAGGTTGTTCGTCTTTACCTGCCTCGCGTAGTTGCAAGTCCTTCAGTAACAATCTGCGCGTCACCTAACACATTTCGGAAGAGCCTAGCGCAATTTTTTCATTTCCAAATCTCAAATATTCGAAGGTAAGTCAATTTTCCTTATTTCAAGCCAGTTTTTTCGATTGTTTTTGTGTAAAAGTAATATTTCAACGTAGATATTGCGTGGGAATTATTAATTTACAGTAAATATAATACACCTCAAAATCAAGAGCTCAAAATTTAGATAATTGGTATATTTACCATGGAATTTCCAGTTTTCTGATTTCATATTATTTACTACCTACTTTCAGTGAAGAAGCCTGCAGTACTTTCTGTGGAAACATTTGCCGTGAAGGAGAAAAAACGCTGCAAATTATTACACAACGGTTTATTATTCGGATAATCAGCTTGACCTAGCATTAATGCTCCGAGACCCATCCTGTTCGATTCAGCATCGAAAAATATCATAATGAAACCCAAAAAAAGGCCGAAAAGAACTGAATCGTAATATTAAAATAAACAAAAAAAACACGAAAGTATCTAGAAAAAACTGAATTTTAATATGAAAACATGCACGCTAAATACTAATATCAAAATTTAACCAAAAATCTATGAAAAAAACATAATGAGAATGAAACGAAAGAATCTAAAAAAATTGAATCGTATTAAAACGAAAACGTCAGGGAAATTGGAAGAGTAAGGCGAATGGGGAGAGACCGGTCGTTGGGAGGGAAGCGAGCGGGAGGCCGCACTCGCTCGCCTCGAGAGCGGGTGGGTTTTTAATGGGACGGGCGGGGCGGAGGAATTCAAACGACGAAACGCTTGTAGCTCCCGCGTTGTACTGCGTTTCGTTAATTTTTAACCGTTTTTGCCCGTTACAACCACGGGCTTCGTCCGATCGGATTGCCGAGATGGCGGGCACAACTAGATACCAAGTCGGATTTTTGGGCGAAAGAACGAATTTTTTAGACCACGTTAAAGGCACAAAACGGCCCGGACGGGGGACGGCGGACGGACATTGCAAATTTGGAATCTCCATGTCTTGAAACGTAAAGTATCAAATTTTGAGGGGGGGTTGTAAAAAATTTTTCGTGACCGAAAACATAGGGTTATTATTCAGAATGAATAATAAACCAAAAACGCGATGGATAATAAAGGTACGCTCAATAATATATGTTTTTGATAAAATTACGAGAAAAAAATGGGTTTTTTTTCTGTTCTAATAAATTATAGTAGGCATGTGGATCGGATGGAGGGCATCTGATTTCAGGTAAGAAAAAATGGGCGTTTTCAAGAATCTGAATAAATGATCATTTGAAATTTTCATATGCTCATTGCAAAGTGCATTACTGTTGCATCTATTGACATATTGAAACATATTCCTGAAAGAAGATTTTTATTACCGACCATTTTACATCCGCGGTTGTGACTTCTTACGTACATACTACGCACAGACCATTTTTCAGAATGTTTGTGTTTTTGGAGTACATAGTATAAGACGGTGCATCAATTATTTCAATAAATGGATTCATTTTATTTTCACTCTTACAGACAGCCAGCCTTCAACATCTTGGGCCAACATTGGCAGTAGCAGCAAGAGACCAGGTAAGACCACATTTTTCAAAACCTTGAGTCATATGTCTGGCCTTCTGAGATATTTACGACTCTCCACTTGTCATATTTTTGGCCATCCACTAATGAGATATATACGACTCTCCACTTATTTACTTATAGATTTCGCTCCACGTGACGAAGCACTTCTTACCCCACCGTCAAAAAAAGGAAGTCTGATGCGAAATTATGGTATTTGTCCAATATGACAGATGCTGAAGCTGCGGAAATATTAAATGTGCTCATGTCTGATGAGGAGGCAAGCTTCTCTGGGTTTTTGGGAAACGAGGGTGTTCTTCATGTTTATTATGTATCAGTTCATTTTGTATAATGTTTATGTTTGAAAAACAAAATTTTAATGCATTTTTTCTATTACCTATTATTCACAAGAATCATTTTTACTATATTTTTTACTGAATTATTTGTATATTTTAAGGACTGTTATGGACGATACCACTTTGCTGTACATAACATTTCCATTTTCCATTGTTATTTTCAGTCAAGTAATTATCTATCACTATCATAGCAATAAATTATTACTACTGTACTTAATTGTGTCATTATTGAACAGTCCTTCATTGTATCAATATTATACTCATGAAATAATTATAATTAAAGCTGTACAATAATGGTTAATTTTACGTTACCACCACACCACCCAAATTCGTATTATAAATTGTAATTCTGAAACATTATATTTGCATTTATTATACCTTTTTCGTCTAAATCTCAGAGGTTCTTGACTGATTTCTTTAGGCGTCGTGAGGGTTAGCATAACCAGTGCTGCGGGCTTGCATACTCTGCCCAACCCACCGTACGAGTGGCATCAAATGATGCCATGCGCCAAAAATTGCGCAGATGACCTGATTTCTATTTTTTCACTATTAGGGACAATAATGAGAATTTTAAGAAACCGCAATGTCAAATATTATACAAGAAAATTTTCAGGATGGGGCATAACATCACTTTTTTTCCCCGCATCGAATGGGTTATAGGAGTTCTTCCGTTTTTCAAACTATGTACAAATTATACTACTTCTGTTAGTCTCTCGGGCAATTGGTTTCTATCAGTGAAAACCCCACCTCAGAGCTAACAATCAATGAATAATCAAAAAATATAGATGAGAGGTAGGAATGCAACTTACAGCTGTCAAAGCGGCTCATATCTACATTTTGGATGCGCATCTGGGATATATCAGACAATCTTCGGCATAAGAATTGCACAGGCATCTCCTGACGATGCTCATCTTTGAAACACGTGGCCTCGAAACCAGCTTGACGAACCAGACACAAACTGTCAGCTGAAAAAATAAGGACAGGTTGATTAACAAAACTGAAGGAGCCTGTGCTACATGTATCACGTCCAAATATATGAAAGGTGTCCAAAGTCTTGATCTCACTTTCAGAGGAGAAAATTTCCAAGCGAATTTTGGTTTTTAGGCCTTTTTCAACATCAATTTTGTCTCCATTTGTCATTTGATTCGTGCATGTAATAAACAAACCTTGTTACATGCATAACTTCAGAAGACACGCGTAACTTGTTGACATTTATTTTGAAGGGGTAACAAAGATCAGAAAACGGGTGGCTCCTTTCTTTTTTTTTTTTTTTTTTTGACCCGAGGGCGTGTGGGACAAGTCCCTTTGTCACTGCGGCCGCATATGGGCCTATTGTGACGCTGGCCCTTTCTTAGTAGAAGGCGTCATACATACCCGCCCCCCTTAGGAAGCCGAGTATGTCCTTCACCTCAGAGTCCGCTACAGTTTGGGGTTCAGTGGTCCCCTGACTGAAGTATTCAAAGCGGTTTGCTGCCAAGGCAGGGCATTCACATAGGATATGCTCTGCCGTCTCATCCTCCTCGTCACACAGTCTGCACTCCACTGCCTCTGAGATGCCCAGTTTGCTGAGGTGGTATCTGAGTGGGCAGTGCCCGGTGAGGAAGCTTATCAGTACTCTCAGATCTTGTCTAGAGAGTGTCAGCATCGCCTTTGCCCTTTGACAGGAAGGCGTGACAAGCCTTTCGCCTGTCTTAGTCGTGGCTGGCGATGCCAATGGGCGCCATGTTCCTGTATCTCCCATCGAGCAACCAGACGGTTCAGGTGACTTTTCGTCAGACCCAGGTGTGGTTCAGGCCCGATGGGTAGGGATTCTGTACCCCTTTTCGCGAGGCGACCAGCCTTTTCATTGCCCTCATGCCTCCTGTGAGCCGGCACCCAAATGAGGGAGAGCCTGTTACGGGCGCCGAGCTGCTTCAGCGCATGGAGGCATTCCCATGCCAGCTTAGACCTAAAACTATAGGCTGAGATGGCCTTTAAGGCAGCCAGGCCGGCTGTCTGAGAAAATGTAGATCCGCTTGCCCTTGAGTCCTTTGGTCAGGATCTCTTCTGCGATCTCTTGGGTTTTGCCCATTGTTTGCGGCTGCTTATTCAGTCAGCATGCTGACCTTATTCACAGCTGGCCGCAGATATGCCCCTGGGCACAATGCCGTGGTCGTTCCACTATCCACAACCCGTGGTCGCGCCTGGTAACATGGGCATGCTCCTGGGAAGATAACCCAGAACCAGGGTGGCTCCTTTTAGTGTTATTTTCAGCCTTTCAAAAAGGGACATTGTTAATGACTATGCAGGTATAACGGTAGTAGTGTTTCACAGTAGACTCAAATTCGGCTTCCCTAACATGGTAGCTTATTACTTCTGAAAATACAACAGGTATCAGTTGTAATGTTCTCAATAGGCGTGATGGCGGAGGATTTAGGTGCTTCCATTCAAAATGTCTACTTTCTATTTAGTAGTTTACTCCTTTCTGAACAACTATGGTTTGGATATTTACAATAGCTGTCACTGGAATCCTTCCAATGTACAGATCTTGGAAGCAAGAAGATTTTGGTTATGTTCAAATCAATTGTCGTTCACCGTTATAAATAGCCGATATTCATCAGATTGACTTGAAACACACAGATTTTGGGAGTCTTCCCTTTCCCTCAGTGTGTAAAAGGATGTTGCGAAGGCTAGCCAAACCCTTGTCTGCATACACGTTTATTGTTGGATCTTTCATTTGATCTAATGCACTGTGGTATACAATGTCAACTTCCCTGATTTCCCTCTTGTCTCTTCACTATCTACGTATAAGTGTGACCTTGGTTTTCTAGAACACCTCTGATATAGATATTCGGCTGGGACAAGATAACACACCCATAACAGTTGTACAACAAAATTGTTCTTCCATTGGTGTTGGACAAATCAGACCCTTTCACTTGGTTATAGTGGGGCCTATACTGACAGATACTGACCAACACTCATCAAAACCCTAGCAGTGGTCCCTTAGGTGAGTCTGATACCATCTAATCCTCATTGGATCAGTTACACAAACGCAATTCTTCAACTATGATCAATTAACTAAATATATGTGGAACTATTATGAAATCATGGAGACAAAATGTTTCCACTTAGCTCTGCCATAATCGCATCCAACTTACGTGTCATATCACTCACTACACATCCGATAGTGTCACTGATCCTATGCAGATGAATGAGTGTATTTGGGTCCACCACTTTGTCCTGAAAAAAAGCCACGTATTTATACAGTATCTGTAGATACATTAGCACACAGTCACGCTCACAAAGAGCAATCAGTAATAATAATGAAACACACCAAAAAAATGGAACCTAGCAGAGATTCTTGTTCAGGCAGCTACCACTTATGTCATCTATTTAATTACATTAAGAAGTGTTTTATTTTATTTCGTTTTGATGTGAGTGCCGTCAGCACATCAGCCATTACCAGCTCCATGTGCCATTTAATTTAATTTAATTTGCTCGTTAAAATGGCTTATATATTGTATTCATTGCCACTCCCTCACTTTTGCAGTGAAAAATCGTAATTACTGCGCATTCAGCATTCTCGTTGGGTTGCAGTGTTCCGAAAGTCGCTGTAAAACAATGTTTACCAGCATCGTAACAGGAAGTCATACTTAAAAAACATTTATCAAAAAGTAGGAGTACGAACTTTTAACGTCGAGCGATGACAACTTGTACCAATTTATTTTCTACTTTCATTGTAGACTTTTTTTCACGCGCAGTTACTTTTCAGCTCAACGATTACTTTATTTCACTTCCTTGTATTAAACATCTGTGTGCAAAATCTTGCTTGATAGGTGCTTCACCACTTGTGACAATTCTAATTCTGGAACTTATGTCCTGTTTTAAACATTGAACTAATTTTTAGCTTAGGTTTTCATGTTTAGCTTAGGTTTTCAATGTTTGATTATATAAAACGTTAAGAATCCATGTTCGTATACATTACACAGAAAACCAGCTACACATTTTTATGTTCCTCAAGATTTTAAAGTAGGAAGGGACGTTGCAAAAATGGCTGACAAGTGTTTTTCTTCGGATCTCTTTTGTCAGAGTACTCTGTGTTTGGCACAGGTCGAATTAGTTGGGATTATGAGCTCGGAACATCCGCACTTGCCCCTATTGGGACTCATTGTTTCAGACCATCCCCGAACACAAAGTCTACCTTTCTGACCTCAAACCTTTTTAATTGTAGCTCTCGGGAAATCCAGCTCTTCATTTATTTCCAAGTGACAACGGATTTCCCCTTTTACTGGACTTTCCAAAATATCCTTGTCCTTCTATTCAATTTACAATCCCCTCCACAATGTGCAGCTCATTCCAACACTCAGTCATCCACTAGTTCACACGATTGACAGTTGTCTCCCAGTTCTCTCATTACACAGTTATCAATCAGCTCTTGCAATTGACACTCATCTATCAACTCCCAGCTCTACTGCCTCTCAATGCAACGTGCAGGAGTTTACACACCAGGGATAAAGAAACAGATACCACTGGGTGCACTGGTAACGGATTTTCATGAAGAGCTCTTTCCAGTGATGTGAGCAGCACCTCTTGTGCAGGGGTCTGAAACAGAGAAGCATACAAGAAGGATGGGAGGTGCCTAACCCGCGTGTGGTCATTGCGTAGTAGGTACCTACGTAGTGGATGCTTTCAAACCTTCTAAGCATTGGAGGACGTACCAAAGGATTCTTCATATCAAATAGCTTTTTCACTACATTTCTGTCTCGGTCGAACCAGAGCGAGAGCGAGGTAAGTTAGTTAGTTAGGGAATACCTAACTGGCCTTGAGGCCTTGGTGGGGGAGAACACATGGACACTGTGTTGGGTGCCAGGTCATACAAGGGTAGAAGGGAATGAGGAGGCGACAAACTCGCAAGAAAAGAGCTTTGCCGTTCACTAAGGTACCTCGCCAAGATTGGTAAGTTAGAGGTACAAAGTTGAAGATTCTATAGGGAAGAGCAGGAGTCGTGCGCTAGCTGCGGTGCACCTGAGAGTCCTTTGAGTCCCTCAGCTGCCGCCAGGGTTGATTGCAGGGATGGTTCTCAAGGTCTTCTTGCATTTTGAGCAAGAGTTGTTGGGACGTTGCTCAGGGAATACCAGCTTCACAGGTGCTGAGGATAGAACTGGGAGGACATGAGGTGGCTCATGTAGTTGTATACCATGAAATTCAAATATGGAATCGTTTCAGGCGCTATTTATTATTTCATAACACAACAAAATCACATTAGGTTTCTTCTTGTAGGATTCAACGCTTACTGTTCCCCTGAGGAATGGTAGTGATGCCATATACAGGATGATAAGGAGAGGCAAGTTACTCAATCTTTCTTAATCCATTGTGGGATGATCAGAGCCAAATTCATTTCATCCTAATGTGCTTTTAGTCTTACGTTCGATGGAAAATCATGAAGTCGCTATTTTGTGAGCGGAAAAAACTGTTTTCAATGATTTCATGACTCGGAAAATTGTTTCACTCGATTATTGCTACACAGAGTAAACCAGGATGTAAATAAACATCAAATCAAAACTAAACAACGCGAATGTGTAATGTAACTCCTACAATCCAAGCTCATCCAACAATTGAGAGTTCAAGCCAGAGGCTGACCCACATTTGCCAAACTTATACCCCAAGCATCCACAATGTTACAACCCACGTCCGTCTCGCACACTTCAAATCCAATAAGAAAGAATCACATTGCACCCCGATATTCAACATCACAACTGATGATCAATACAGACCCATTCTACTCACAATTTAAAAAAACGTATCAGAAACAAGAAATAACTGAGTAACTACGCTACTTACTGGAACGCGTTTTAAGGTGGCTGCAACTGCAGCATCCGTTCCCTTGACAGCAATTGAAGTCTGCACATCAGCTCTAACCACTTTGAAGGCATACAAAGTAGAATGAATAGATCAATGTTTTTATATAAATCATGAATAAATAGATTAATATATATCAATGCGTTCTTTTTCTGTACCTATGACGACATGAATTAACAGAATGGCGTTTGGAGAAACTGGATCCTCCTTGGACAATCCTCGATAGAATCTGTCTCAAGATTTGTGAGCAGTGATTTGCATTGGCATCAACAACTAAGCATGGGTCCATATTAATTAACATTATTAATCCATAATTAAAAGCAAAGCAATCAATGCACAATACAATTGCGAAGTCTACCCTTTACCTTACTTACTCAATTTCGCAACAACTTTACAGAATATACCAAATTGTAGTTGCTTTTCCACAATTTTGGTATGGTATCTCAACAGTAACTTTTCACTGGCCACTTTCCAACTTTTTAACGTATTCCCGAACAACAGTGTTCATCTCCTAACTTCTAATT
Organism: Pachypeltis micranthus; assembly: GCA_020466155.1. NCBI lineage: Eukaryota > Metazoa > Arthropoda > Insecta > Hemiptera > Miridae > Pachypeltis > Pachypeltis micranthus. Next base: position 44,598,944 of record CM035768.1, read on the forward strand.
AGCGGAAATAGGAAAATTAAGATAGCCAATTGGTAAACCATCCGATAACTCGAGGTTTGATATCCCCCGCCTACCGCAATCAGTTAGCAATCTATAATACGCTAAAACCAGCCCGCGCAAACGAAGGAAGGGGGATTAGAGACGAGAGTAAGCGGAGAATTCCAACATTCACCGAATTCCGTTTATTTTATTACTGACCCGGTTGATCGGGTTTTTCCCCGCCGTCAGTTCTCAATTGAACCGCGGGTTTAGTCCTTCTATCCGCGTTTCCCTGTGAACAAGACCATGTCGTCAAATGATATGAGCGGACACGCACAACGAAATTCGAAGCGTCGAGCAGCAATAACCTAGCCATGATGTGGACCTATTTGCTCTGCACTTTTACTAGCAGAATGAGGACCGTTCTAAAAGGTTTACAATGAACTGTATAGCAAAAAGATACGACAATACAAAAGTAGGCGCAATTGAGGTAAAACGGGGTTAGGTGTCCAGCGTCCTCGTGGCTACCGATATCCAGCGTTTAGGAGCAACCACTCGCTAGACCTGAACGATCAGATCAAACGTCAGAACTGGACGATGCAGCACTGACATCATATTTACGAGTATAACGTCTTAGGAATTGTATGTTGAATTCTGTCACGGAAATAATAAACAAACCGCGATTGCACGCGCGCTGGGAACTGAACTTACCCACTTGGTTCCTATTTTCTGGCGGAGATAAAATTGGGTGGCATCTGTCCACACTACACACATTTTCAAACGACATTTTCTGAAATGCGAACAATTAGTTAAGTGAAATGAAATGAATTGAGAACAAATATAAGGGAAGAAATAATTGAAAACAACGGAAAAAATTACCGGGAGCTGGACCAACCGACGAAGAGAAATGGAGGAAGATGAACGAACGAAGGTCAAAGCGCTACCACAAGCTTCAGGGAGAGAACGATTGGCTACTTCCAGCGCTGCGCCTCACTTACACCCTTCGGATTTTCTATAATGCTCGTTAGTTTGCCAGGAACCATGTTCATATTTGAATGCTAAAAATAGTTCTGTCGCCCCGATCGCCTGATATCGTTTTTTTCCTGGTCACATTGAAACCAGCTTCACAACACGCCGTTTTTATGTGAGTCCCTGTAAACATCTCAGTAAAAATACAGGCCAAACACTGCTCGGATATCGGTAATCTTTTATTTCCTGTGGTGTAGAAACCTTCATAGCGGCATTAAGTTCATTCCATTGGACCCCCATCCTATTGTGGGAAAAAGTGTTACTCCTTTACCGCACAAAATAAAATAAGTTGAATTCGAGGATAAATTTGCACACCTTTTATGTGTTGCAGTTCAAAACTGAATCACTTTATTTTACTTGTCGGTCTAACGTATGATGTAATCAGATCATCAAAGCTTAGTAATAACTTGGTGTCAATAACAGTGAGTTTGTAAGTAAAGTAACAAATTTATTTGTAAATAAATAGGAAACATGTTTTGTCGACTAGTAACCGACCCCCCCCCCCACGACTGACAGAACATTTAAGTTTTTTAGAACGTTCAAATAAAAATTCTCTTGTTACCAGATTTCGGTGGTTGAAAAATTGATTGGTGCATTTTAAAAGTTCATTTTAGTGTACGAAAGACTGCTCTGTCCAACAGTTGCGATAGCCCTTACATCTATCCTCGTCTGTACATTTATCTTGTTGCCAACTCCTTTACAAATTGAGATTCCGATAAATTTCGGAATGAAGAAATTGAACCTCACCGTTTACCTAAGTTGGCTCTATGAAGTAGAAAGGAAAGTTATTTCTCATGAATCCCCCTACAATGATATCTGCTCTCATAAATCTCAGCGTGGAAGTCTAATGAAGACTTCCAACAAGAAAGGGTTTAATGACTCCCATCAGCGACACTAGAAATTCCGGAATGACACCGTCGCCGTTTCACCTACCATCGGTTCTCACACTTTTTTAGCCGATAATTGCAAATCAGTAAACACGATCCTTCTCAAAAAAATAATGTTGAGTGTCTCATATTATTTATTTATTTAGCGTATGGCGCCACGACACAAATCTTTATGTTATCTAACACAAGTCACATATATCAACAGTGAAGTCATCCCCATAATCACAAATAAAATACAATTTTTTTTTTTTTTAATTTTAAGTCTTTTTAAGTCATAAACATATATCAAGTCTATTTAAATATGCCACTGCGTCTGGTGTAGCTACCAGGAAATCATCCGGCCTGCCCTCATAAGCTGTTCTTGTGCACTCTTCTACGATGTGTCGTATGGTTTGAACAGCGCCACACTCGCAAAAAGGCGTTGGAGCCTTTCCCCACTTGTGCAACGCATAGGCACATCTTCCGTGCTGAGTTCTGATCCTGTTAAGAGCCGACCAAAGCCTGCGTGGCAAATCAAAACCTGGTGGTTTTTGGGTAATGCACGGGACAAGATTGATTCGCCTTGCGTGCCACTCCCGCCGCCAGGCGTCTGTTAGACTGAATCCACCATCAAGAGCATGCAATGCCGTTCTGGTGGGAGGCTTCCGAGACACCAGGCGGGCCTGACCGGCATGCTCTATGTCCTCATGTATTGGCAAGCCTTGATTTTGCAGGATCTTGTTGAACTCTCTTGTTAGAGCATTCATGCGTCGGAGGTTGGGGGGTGGAATGTGACTCAACACCGGGAGCCATTCTATAGGCGTCGATTTTATGACACCAGCAACCATCCTCATTGAATTATTCAACTGAGCATCAACCACGCGCACATGCGAGCTATTTAGCCACACAGGCGCACAATACTCAGCAGTCGAAAAGACAAGACTCAGGGCTGATGAGCGCAATACAGAAGCTGAAGCTCCCCAAGAAGTTCCACATAGCTTTTGGATGATATTGTTCCTGGACTTCAACTTCTCCGCCATTTTTGTAAGATGTTCCTTGAAAGAAAGCGTCCTGTCAAGTACTACGCCCAAGTATCTAGGTGCCTTGCAATGAGTGAGCCACTTGTCTTCAAATTGGATGCGAAGCTCCCTGTTAGCGTCTTTGTTACTCAGATGGAAGCATGCAACCTCGGTCTTACTAGCATTCGGCTGGAGGCGCCATCTACGAAAATATTTTCCCAGTTTTCCCAAGTCAGCTGTGAGAGTCTTTTCTGTCTCCTCAAACGACCTACTCTGGGTTGTTAACACCCAATCATCAGCATAGCCATATTTTCTTGATGTAGTTTCTGGCATGTCTGCGATGTACAGACTAAACAAGAGTGGGGCGAGCACTGACCCTTGAGGCAGGCCGTTTCTGAGCTTTCTTTGTGTACTTATATCAGAGCCCAGGATGACTCTGAGAGTTCTGTCTCATAGATTCCCTGTACACGGATTTTGCTCAATTGGTGAGGAGTGGATCGAGGAAAGTTGTGTGATCTGCCGCACTAGATTGTTTTTGTGTGTATCTCTATGACCAGTTTTTCATGTAGCTTGTCGAGCGTTCCTGTTTGCACAGGGTGCATCGTTGGTGTCCCAAACTTCAATGAATTCACTCAAATCCATGCAGTCCGTAGTGCTCCATTCAACTTGAAGAACGGGTAGAAAACGCTTCTTATAAAAATTACCAACGCAAAGTTAACGCTTTCTTCAACGCACTGCTTGAACGGGGAACGAACGTTGCTATTTGTGGGAGCCTCTCTAGGTCCTACGCTCTCCACTCAAGATTTGACGTCGGAGCCTTAGGACACCTTCCACAGTTACTCGATACGTCTGAAGTAGTCGTTGAGTGTGTATATACATTTTTCCCGCAAAGTTTCTTTTTAACTCAAATTTAGAGTAACTCGATTTAATTTGAAGCTTCGGCTATTTAACGTACGAAATTGGAATGAAACCGATAACATTGAAAACCGTTAATTTTAAATTGTTGGAACCAGAACAACTAGAACTGAGTAAAAATTGTGACTCGCGATGGGAACGGATTTAAATAGGACATTCTTCAATGTAATCTACGACAATTTTAGTGGCCCAATCGACCAATTACGAATTGCACATCGTTAGCAACCAAAAACGACGTTTACTTCAGGACAATAACCCCAAATAAGTATGGTATAACTAGCCCTGCTCATCAAAACGCCATGACACACTGTCATGAGAGCGGTTCTAGACAAATTCTCTCACAATCTACGACTGACCTATTGAACAACTTCACAAAACATAGGCAGCCTGATGCGTATTATCACATTCCATTTGAAATGAAAAAAAAACACAAAACAGCTATATTCATCAGTTTATTTATTTTATTAAACCTCTGAGACATGATGAATTATTAGTTTTCTCATCAAATCCGGGTTGACTTATGTTCCTGGATTTCAGTGGTTAACTTACTTTACTTATAGAATTTAAAGAAGTAGTTTTTTTGGCCAAACTCAAACCTCCCAGCTCGGTATAAACGTGTATCTCAAACCAATAAAACGTAGAGTTCCTCATCTCTCTAACATTGATCAGATGTATCATGATTACCTTTGTTTCGGTGAAAATGGCCCTTAGAATAATAAAATAAAATTAGTTCATTGTCGAAGGTTTTTACTCACGAGAAGAAGATAACAGAGCACCAGCCGAGAGTACAACGACCAAAAACCTAACCATTCGTGGCCCATTTCTCATCTCCATAACTTTATTTATCGATGTATTTTGTTTTCTCAATGTTCGATTACCAAATTTGGGCAACAGGGGGAATAGAAATTTTATTTGAACATTCGAAAAAAACTAAAATGTGTCAAGTGTTTGGCAGGTGTCGCGAACTAGTCGAAAATTGCCATGTCTGCTTTCCTCATTTGAGCAGACAAAATCAAAATTTGACGAAATTTTATCGCTCAAAAATTGACTTATTAGTTGATACTTGAAAACGACGAAAAAAAAAAAAAAAAAAAAAACTGAATCGTTTACTACACGTCTCGGAACGGAACTGACGTTTACTATTTAAAATATCTGGTGCGTAGCAACACACAACTTTCCGCCACCCCTTTAAGTTCGAACACCACCTACATAGGCGGGCGCTATATCTTCGTTCAACGCATTTTTACAGGAACATTTATGGAGAACAAAATGTAGGGACTAGTTAGCTGAGACTACTCCGAAAGTTTGATCGAAATCGTTAGAGCCGTTTTTGAGAAAATTGGAATACCGATAAATTAACATTCGACAAATCTCCTTTTCTCAGTTAACTTGGCTTATATCTCCGTTCAACATATATATACAGGAATAATTATGGAGAACAAAATGTTGATATGGGTGTCTAAAAGACAATCCATTAAAATTTATCACATCTGGTGAAGGAGTTATCCTGGAATTTACGGAAATGTTCGAAAAAACGTTATTTTAGACACATTTTCATTTTTATCTCTGTTCAATGGACTGTCATAGGAACATTTATGGAGAACAATATGTAGGTATTAACTATTTGAAAACACCCTGTGAGTTTGGTGAAAATCGCTTGAGTCGTTTTGCCAAAAAGCGTAAAAAACCTATTTTTGCTTCAGGGGCCTATATCTCCGTTCACCGTATTTTCATGGAGATATGCATAGAGAAGAAAAGTTAGATATTGATTGGGAAAAGATAATTTGAAAGTTTAATTAAAATCGTTAGAGCCGTTTTTGAGAAAAATGCGAAAAACCCTAGTTTTTGGTACATTTTCGTCCCCCCCCCCCTTCCCATCGACCGAAATCGTCCACAACCTTATTTTGGTGTCTACAAAAAATAACGAACAAAACAAAAAAAGAACCATCTCAATCAGATCAGCCGTTCTCCCGCAAATCGAACTACAGACACACATACACACACACGGACCACGCGCCGAAATTAGGTTTTTTAGACTCAGTAGGCCTCAAAACGTAAAGATCTGAAGAAAACCCAAATTTTTTTTTTGGGCCAATTACTATACTTTCCTTCCCTTCGGGTAGCGGAAAGTAAAAAGCTTCTACACGGCACAGAAGTATAGCCATTTCCTCAACTGTAAACGTGCACAGGACCAAAAATATAGTAAATAACTACTAATAATTTAGTATCAGTAATTAGCTACTTCACATTGCAAAACAGTTATTCAACTCGAGTTATTTTAAGCCTTGGTGATCTGATTACGTCATAGGTTACATCGAAAAGGGGTAATAAAGTGATTCAGTTTTGAGTTGTAATTTCTATGGTACAATGAACGTAAACTTGCTACACCTCACGAAATTAAAAATTAACGATGTTCAAGGAGCCTTTTGTTGGTACCATTCAAGGAGAATTCGACGTATTTTTACAAAGATGTTTACAGGGACTCACATAAAAACGGCGTGTTGTGAAGCTGGTTTCAATGTGACCAGGAAAAAAACGATATCAGGCGATCGGGGCGACAGAACTATTTTTAGTATTCAAATATGAACATGGTTCCTGGCAAACTAACAAGCATTATAGAAAATCCGAAGGGTGTAAGTGAGGCGCAGCGCTGGAAGTAGCCAATCGTTCTCTCCCTGAAGCTTGTGGTAGCGCTTTGACCTTCGTTCGTTCATCTTCCTCCATTTCTCTTCGTCGGTTGGTCCAGCTCCCGGTAATTTTTTCCGTTGTTTTCAATTATTTCTTCCCTTATATTTGTTCTCAATTCATTTCATTTCACTTAACTAATTGTTCGCATTTCAGAAAATGTCGTTTGAAAATGTTTGTAGTGTGGACAGATGCCACCCAATTTTATCTCCGCCAGAAAATAGGAACCAAGTGGGTAAGTTCAGTTCCCAGCGCGCGTGCAATCGCGGTTTGTTTATTATTTCCGTGACAGAATTCAACATACAATTCCTAGGACGTTATACTCGTAAATATGATGTCAGTGCTGCCTCGTGCAGTTCTGTCGTTCGATCTGATCGTTCAGGTCTAGCGAGTGGTTGCTCCTGAACGCTGGATATCGGTAGCCACGAGGACGCTGGACGCCTAATCCCCGTTTTACTTCAATTGCGCTCCTTCATTGTTTTCCGTTTTGTTTTTTCGTATCTTTTTGCTACACAGTTCATTGTAAACCTTTTTGATCGGTCCTCATTCTGCTAGTAAAAGTGCTGAGCAAATAGGTCCACATCATGGTTAGGTTATTGCTGTTCGACGCTTCGAATTTCGTTGTGCGTGTCCGCTCATATCATTTGACGACATGGTCTTGTTCACAGGGAAACGCGGATAGAAGGACTAAACCCGCGGTTCAATTGAGAACTGACGGCGGCGAAAAACCCGATCAACCGGGTCAGTAATAAAATAAACGGAATTCGGTGAATGATGGAATTCTCCGCTTACTCTCGTCTCTAATCCCCCTTCCTTCGTTTCCGCGGGCTGGTTTTAGCGTATTATAGATTGTTAAATGATTGTAGGGTGGCAGGCGAAGGATATCAAACCTCTCGTAAACGGACGGTTAGCCACCAAAGTCCAGTCCAATCGAGAATTGACAGGTGGTTACAGTCCGATGTTAAGAACCCGATGAAGCGACCGGTTAATGGTCGAACTCTTCGCGTACTTCCGCGGAGTGATTACTGTTTCTGCGATTCCCCTTCCCGCCTGCTTTCGTTCACGCATTCTGGTTTTAGCTTATTATAGATCGTTTGATTGAGGGGGGGGGGGATTTCTGTCCTCGGTAATCAGGTGCGTCTTTTTTTTTTTATTTCCCGAGACTACTTCGAACTTTGACGCATCAGTTTCAGGACATCATAGGTACCCCAATCATATACGTTTATAGAAACATTTTTTTCCAAAACAATCATTTCTGCCAGTATTCACATAAACATAACATATACTGTGGCTAAACCAAACCCATCACCAAAAAAATGGTCTGCTCCTAGTGGCTTCATGAATTTACTCCTACATATTGAGAACCAATTAACGCAATGCACCAAGTTGGCCCTTACACCTCTCTGCGATGGCAGCTCTTCTTTCTTGTCCTCTTCACTCTCGCACGAAACGTGCAGCGTCAACATTCCCATTCATCCTCCCACACTACCCATCAGTTCGATAGTTTCGGAGTGGATTCTCCTCCATGTCTGTATTATATACCCCTGGGAGATACTGGCTTAGATCAGCAAGCCCCATCCTCTACTGGGTGAGCACCCAGGCAAATATAGCAATGCTCCTCCAGTTTCACTGGAGTTCGACACGGTGTAAATGAATGTGAGCCGGCTGATTGTGTCCTCCACCATGCGTCACCAGCCTGCCTATCTTTGGGACGAAATTGATGGCATAGGAAGCATCATCCACCTTTGCCGCTCAATGCTGGTAGTTTGGGCTTGGTGCCAGACCAATTCTCCATGTCCTGTGAGTAACTGGGTAAGGCACCATCTAGAATCAGCTGGCAGTTCAAACCCTGCTGGACACTAGTCATGCTGCTTCCCAAGGGTCACAGCCCTCCTACTTTTCTCCCGGTGGCTGTACTCTGGATGTTCACTTGATGGGTACCGTTCATTCTACCCGGCTAATAGAAGGTGGATTGGGTTTGGGTTAACACCACTACAACCAACACTACCTCCTTTGGTACAAGCAAGCAACTCTCGTGGTAGACAATGCTCAGTGTATCAGCCCACACACCCGCCCCATGTAAGAGGATGGAGTGTACAATGCTCATTAGTTTAGCAGGGGAGGAGGCTCGAATAGAAGGTAGGATCTGTATTCGGGCATTCATATGTTTTCCAATAATCCACATTGGCTGAAAAGAATTTCAGGCAGTTTGGTTTGGTTTGGTTTGGCCCCTTTGTCGTTCTTTCAGTTGTTGATAAAACTGTCATGAGGTTGTGTAATGATTTGCATAGATTTAATTTTCTATTTGTATTGGTTATTGGTCTCCTAGTGGTAACATGAATTTCCTCCTGTGTATGGAAAACTATGTTGAAATCATCTAGCTCATTGCATCAGGTTGACCCTCACCCTTTTCTGACGTGGTGGTTCTTCTTTCTTATCGTCTTCACCGTCAAGAGAATCGTGTAGCGCGGCACCGTCCCAGTACATACTCCTATGTTGCCCAGCAGTTTCGGAGGTTCAAGAGCGGTTTTTCCTCCATGTCTTCATTATTCTTCCCTGCGAGATACTGGCCCAGATCAGCAAGGTTCATCCTCTGCTGGCTGAGCACCACTCTGGCAAATGAAGCAGTGCCCCACCAGTTTTCATTGGAATTCGACATGGTACAGATGATTGCCTCTAGCATTAGCCAGCCGACTATATCCTCCACTGTGCACCACCAGCCTGCAAACCTATGGCACAAGAAGGTGGTTTGGGATATGATTGATGTCTATTCAACGAATGAAAGCAGTATTTATTGGCCAGTCCATCCATGGCTTGTTGGGGAGAAAAATCCCATGGCAGTGAGAAGAAGGGAAAATTTAAGGCTGGCGAAATTAATGTTAACGGGTGAGCAGTGTGGGGCTACTTGTAAACTGAGTGATAAACATGTTAACTATGTCAAAGAGGGCATCACCACTTTGCTGGAAGTTGATACCGTGTCAGTTAATGTCAGGCCGGAGAATTTTTCTCTGTATTTTTTATTTATTTTTACTCAAATTTTCTGTGGCTATTATTTTCCCTGGCCTTCTTTTTTTGGAATGAAGGAGCGTGCTTGTGTTCAGAACTTCCTGATACCATATGTTATGAAAGGATGGGCAGAAGTTACAACAATCCTGTGTGTCACTAAGTCTGAGCCTGACTACCAAAGTTCGAGTGTGATCCTGAACCCGTGATTGAACGAAGTTTACTATTCCCCTAATCACCCGAGCTGGTAACTGTCACCTAATAAAGGGCCCACACCACTTCTAAGGAGTTGGCATGGGCATTGCTTTCAGGTTAGTGAGGTGCACTGGTTTTTTTGCTGTTAAATATGGAATTAATAAACTCATGCTTAGTCTTAAATGCCAATGCACCTGGTTCTGGGTTATCTTCCCAGGAGCATGCCCATGCTACCAGGCGCGACGACGGGTTGAGGATAATGGAATGGCCACGGCATTGTCCCCAGGGGCATGTCTGCAGCCAGCTGTGAATAAGGACAGCATGCTGACTGAATAAGCAGCCGCGAACAATAGGCAAAACCCAAGAGATCGCAGAAGAGATCCTGAACAAAGGGCTCAAGGGCAAGCGGATCTACATTTTCTCAGACAGCCAGGCCGCCTTAAAGGCCATCGCAGCCTATAGTTTTAGGTCTAAGCTGGCATGGGAATGCCTCCATGCGCTGAAGCAGCTCGGCGCCCGTAACAGGCTCTCCCTCATTTGGGTGCCGGCTTACAGGGGGTGTGAGGGCAATGAAAAGGCTGACCGCCTCGCGAAAAATGGTACAGAATCCCTACCCATCGGGCCTGAACCACACGTGGGTCTGACGAAAAGTCACCTGAACCGTCTGGTTGTTCGATGGGAGATACAGGAACATGGCGCCCATTGTCATCGCCAGCCACGACTAAGACAGGCGAAAAGGCTTGTCACGCCTTCCTGTCAAAGGGCGAAGGCGATGCTGACACTCTCTAGACAAGATCTGAGAGTACTGATAAGCTTCCTCACCGGGCACAAGATATCACCTCAACAAGATGGGCATCTCAGAGGCAGTGGAATGCAGACTCTGTGGTGAGGAGGACAAGACAGCAGAGCATATCCTATGTGAATGCCCTGCCTTGGCAGCAAAACGCTTTGAATACTTCGGTCAGGGGACCACTGAACCCCAAATCATGGCAGAATCTGCGGTGAAGGACATACTCAGCTTCCTAAGGGGGGTGGGTATGTACGACGCCTTTTACTAAGAAAGGGCCGTCACAATAGGCCCATATGCGGCCGCAGTGACAAAGGGACTTGTCCCACACGCCCTCGGGTCAAAAAAAAAGAAAAAAAAAAAGCCAATGCAAATCACTATTCACAAACACACACAAGGTTCTATCGTGTACTGTCTAAAGAGACAGTCCATCCATTTTTCCTCAACAAAGTTTTATGTTGGTATCGCATTTTTAGTTATGTTGTAGGTATAAAAAAAGAAAGCGTTGATGTATTCATCTATTCATCCATTATTTGTTTCAATACATTAATCTGTACATTCTCCTTTGTGTGCCTCCAAAGCAAATCATGCTGTTGAGCAGACTTCAGTTGCAGTCAGGGGAACTGATACTGCTGTTATAGCTACACTAAAAATTATTCGAGTAAGTAGTACAGTCATTTCGTTATTTCTTGTTTCTGACATGATTTTAAATTGTTGGTTGGTGGGATTGCTTCGTATTAATTGTGAAATTGAATATTAGGGTGCCATGTGATTTCTTCGAATTCAATTAGGAGTGTGTGAGACTGGTTATGGATACTTGGTGTAATGCCTGGGGAAGTCAGTTTGATAAATGTGTGAGCCTCTGGCTTGAATCCTCCATTATTGGATCAAAGTTGTTAGCAACTTGCATTATTCAATTTTTATTTGAAGACACCCCTCCTTACAAACGAAAATTTTGTGCTTTACAACGAAATTATTGTTGACATCCTGGATTACTCGGGGTAGCAATGATTACGTTGGTTCGTTTATGCAAATTACCCTTAGTACAATGGACTTGTGGAAGTTAGATGACACTACATGATTCGATCATAGGAACCCTGACTTTTTTGTATGAACTAAATCACCAGAAACATGTGTTAAACAATTTTGCAATACAATACAAAACTGGAGTGATGAGGAAATAGTATATTTCCACTAAGTTGGTCCTCATGATGATTTATTCGTTAAAAGCGATTTGCTGTTAAGGCATAACTAGGTGGAAAACTGCTATTCGGTAATCATTTCGTTTTTTTTCTTAGCAAATGATCTTTGCAATTTTACGTATTACTCAACTTCACAACACCTAATATATTAAAGTATTGGGTTAGTTCCGCCAGTAGTTAAATCACTAAAGTTAACGTACCTGTATGGTGAGTCCATCCTTTCCACAGTATCTCACCAGCCAGAGAAGACAGACTCACCGAACAGGTGCGTTAACTTTATCTAATATATTCTTCAATTTCCATTGCTCTACCTAATCCACTTATTGTTATGGTACTCGACATTCCACAATTTCTAGGGTTGCCACCAATTATCTCTCGCTCACAACTTTCATTCAATCGCCAGCATGTAGATAATTAGTCGGATTGTCTATGTAATTTGTGTTTACTGTTTAAATGGGTAACCGATAGTCAAAAGCAAGTTGGTCAAGACACAGAACAAATTTAATAGTAATTGTTACAACCCTTGATCTTGGAAAAATAAGGTTTTTTGTGCCACTCCCGCACATAACCTTGTAGTGCCATCTCATATAGTATGCCGGCTAAAGCCAAATGTGAGTTGATTTTGTTCAGCTGTTCTCTCAATCATGTTCGTACTCACACACACATACATGCTGCCATTTTCCTAAATTGTATTTTTTGAACTCTGTGTACTCTGACAAATAAACGCACAGATGAAACTCCCATGAAAGAAAGCTCTATGGGCCTCTAAGCAGTATTCCTTCCTACCTATTGGAGCTATGGAATGTAGAAATACAAGTGAAGAAAAAGTGCTGATGTCCCAAATTTGGCCGAGTGAATGGTACTGCTGAGAATCTCACTATTCTGCATACTGTGCTGTTTCTAGCCCAGAAGAAAAATAGTCAGTTACTCATGGTTGCCCTGGATGTTGCTAAGTCTTTTGACCCAGTAAGCCAATTTCCTCTGTGATGTGCTCTCTTATCAATATGATACGAGGTTGTCACACTCCTACGGTGGGACTAGCTTGCAAGTTGGATGTGAGATTTCTGGGGACATGACAATAGAAGTGGTGTTCGGCAGGGGAACACTCTGTCTCCTAACTCTTCTATCTTGTAGTTGATACTGCACTGGGTTAGCTGTCTCACAAACTAGGTTATCTCGCCCCAGGTGTGCAAGTGGGCGCATTAGCTGTCAGGAATGATTTCATCCTCCTTGCATTTACCAAACAGGACTTGCAGATCGCCCCAGGCAAGTTTGTTAGGCAGCTAGGCATGTGAGGATTGGGATTGAATCCAGAAAAGTGTGGCTTGGTCTCCTTGCTACATCCTATCAAGGTTAAAGCATGAAGCTTGGGAATGCTGACTGGTTCAGCCGATTTCTCTCTATTCTATTCACAAAGACACACGAACCATGTTCCCAAATGATGTTTTTTGGACTCGGTAGGCTCTAAAATGAAAAGATCATAAGAGATACCAAAATATTTTCTTTTAGTCGAGTTCATATTTTTCCTTTCTACTTCGTAGAACCAAGGAAAGTAAAAATGTATCTGTGAGCGCAAGGAACTAAGAAAAGTTGTGTGATGCGTCGTACCTGAAGTTTTAAATGTTTTATTATAATTATTGGTTGGCCTTTGTGGGTGTTATTGTATCTACAGAAGGTGTTGTCTAAATGCATGACTTTATTTCAGGACCCACTGGTATACCCACGTACGGTCACTTATATGTTAAGGATCCTTAACACAATCGGATGTGTAATGACTAGCAGGAGGGGTAAGTTGGATAAGATTATAGCAGAGGTCAGAGGAAACATTTTTTCTCCCTGATTTCATAATAGTTCCTCGTATACATTTACTGAAGAAATGCAATTTCTTCAAAAAAAGACAATTTGCATTATTGTTACCGATCTGATGAGAAATAGCTAGTATCAGACTGGCCCAGGGGACCACTGTTAGGGTTCTGATGAGGGTCTGTCAGTTTATCACAGCGTAGGAACCTCTATAACCTGGGAAGGGGGTCTAATTCGACTAATTCCAATGAAAGAAGAATTTTATTGTAGGACGGTTATGGGTGCATTATCTTGTCCCCTAAGCAGCATTAGTAATTATGCTCCACTACCATACCAAGGTCTTGCTGCAGTGAAGTCATGGCTATATGACCAGGGCAGTAGTCACAGATTATCCACCTCAGAGTTGAACTAGGAAACCATGATTAACCTAACATATTAGATAGTGAAGGGACCGGAGGGAATTCAAGGCAGTAGGCATTATCTACCGCAGTGTACCAGAGCAAATGGAAAACTTAGGAACATATGTGCAGGGGAGATTCTCCTCACACTGGCTCGCCTGTGCAGACTTAATTTGGCCAGCCTGGGCTACATGTTCTCACACTAAGGGAAACGAACGACAATTGATTTGAACATTACAAAAATCCTCTTGCTTCTGAGATCCAGTTGGAAGGATTCTAGTGACAGCTATTGTAAATATCCAAACCGTAGTTGTTCAAAAAGGAGTAAGCTACTAAATAGAACGTAGACATTTTGAAAGGGAGCACCTGAATCTTCCCCCATCACGCCAATTGAGAAACTGCTAATACCTGTTATATACTCGAAAGTAAAATGCCATTAGGTTAGGACCACATTCTAGTATACCTTGAAGCATTACTACAGTTATACCTACTCAGCTCACTCAGCATTGACAATGTTCCTTCGAAATGTGGAAAAGAACACAAAAAGGAGCCGCCTATTTCTGATGTGTGTTACTTCTCAAAGTATCATTAAGTTTTGCATGTATTTGGGGGTTATGCACGTGCCAAGGTTTGTTTATTATGTGCGTGATTACAATGAAAAAACGAGAAATTCGCTCATCCAATGAACTCATGGCTTCTGGTACGAATGATGTGTTCCCGCTTCAACTGTGTTTATTTATCCTGTTTTGATTTTCAGCTGACATTAGGAGTCACCTTCATCGAGCTTGGTACGAGGCCGAAAAATTCAGGAGTCATCATCGTTGCTGTGAAATGCCCGTGCATCTCTTGTGCCAAAGAATGGCTGATATATCGCAAGTTCACCCTCCAAGAGCTGATATGAGCCTTGGATGCAGTGTGTTTTGTTTCCGTAACTATTATGTTGAATGCAGAGTGTTAATTACCTTGCATAGTCATTAAAACGGAATTGTGTCATTTGTTACTATTTACTACAAGGTTAAGCAAGAAAACTATTTTCTTGCGTGATACTTAAAGTGATAATGCAGGTTTTATGATGCAGAATTATTAATCATGAACTTTTCCTTGTATTCCCATCATTGTGGCGTGTGAAGACTTACTTTCAGCCATGTGACAAATGTTTCAACTGCCAGCTACATGTAGCAGGTTTTCATCCCTGTACTAACATAACAAACGGCTTGGACAATTCTTGTTAAATGGATGGACCTGGTGAATACAAATGAGAAGGGAAGCTACTGTAAGTGGCAAACCCTTAATCATTCACAGATGAAGCTTTCAGACTAACATTCGTTCTACTGTTGGACATTCAAGTCTTAATCAGGTCGTTTGTCTGGCCCAACAGTGATACTCAACATTTTCTAACAAGCAGTTTGCTCCCAAGGTCAAGAGCTATTATCTTAATTGTGTAATGTGAATATCAGACTGTGTATGCAACATCTGCTATTTAGATTAGAATCAAACTTTTGAATGTTTATTTAGGTTATAAAATTTCACGCACTAAAATGTATTGTACCTATTGAAATTCAATGAGGCAATATCCTCATCAATAGACAATAGTGTGTTGGGAAAGTGCAGGTTTCAAAAAGTTTGCACGAGGTGGGTCCCCTCTTGCTTCTTGAATAATGACTGATGTCTACATGTTTCAACATGAGCATTTTTGTATCACTTTGCTGAAGAAAACATGTTCTTGTATTTAGTAGTTACTGGTGAAGTAGCATGGGTGCACGATTTCACAGCAATCCACTGTGGCACTTACTCCAATGTCAAACTAACAGTCTCCAGTATTTCCTTGTTGATTTAAGGCTAACTAGAAACACAGCAAATGCCTTATAGTCAGGCATTGAAAACAAGTTCAACAAAGTGTGATGAGGAAGTATGGGGAAGCAAGGTTCTCTCCCACTAGGCACAAAATTTCAAGTAGATACCTATACAGATCCCATTATACACTATTGTCCTGCTTTTTAGATTCAGGTACTCATATAATCTGTCTTAAGTTTTGAAGTTCTCTGCTAGTGAATGAGATGACATTTTTTTCTAATCATAATCAGATACGATGTTCATCCAGTGGGATTGCAAAAAAGGAGCTTTGTTGTACAAAATTAATCGTGCACGTCGCTACAGTTCTTGTAGAGTCGCCAGTGGTGGTGCCAAGCATTTGGAAGCTATGAGCTACTTTGACAAACATTTTGAAAATGAGCAGTGCTATAACCACGATGAAGTAATACAAGTGAGTTACTAACAAGTGTTAATTCAAATTCAGAAAACGCCTACTTGGTGTGACCAAGTTGGAAAATTTATTTGTAATTACGTCAACTCATTCTTTGTGCTGCTCTGGAATCTGACCTTTTGCAGCTACCTGAACAAATCATTCTCCCACATTCCAATATAAATAATTGGTGAGTAGCATCCCACAACGAGAGTAAATCCTCAGCTCTACATAAATTTGATTATAAACTATGGAGAACACAAAAAATACATTCTACTGTCAGTTTAAAGTGTCTGTGAGCTTAATCAATATCGGTAAACAATTTATAGAACATGTGAAAACTTTATGAGTTGGATGAATCTTATTTATTGGTGTTTTGACATATATTACCACAAGTGAATGGGTGGAGCACAATGGGATACATTATTTACTATTTATTGTCTGGGCGTATCCGGCTGAGCTGTCGCTGGAACGAACTGAAAAGAGGGTGATGATTTATTCTCATGCACAGCAGGATTGTAACCCATCCTGTTCAATCCAATGTCAAAAAATTCTAATAATACGTGTCGATAGGCTACGCTAGGAAATTAGCATGACGTGATGAGTCCAAAAAATGGGAAGGAAATGAGCTCAGGCCAGAAAGAAACCATAACTTTCCTGGGTTAGTTCTTTAAAATAGTAGAATTTGCCTCACTATACTCGTTCACTGTGATTTCATCACCAGTTATTTTCCATCTTGATGCGGCCCTACACCTCGAAGACTCGTCTTGCGTCTCGAAAAATACCTAGCAAACGATACCAAACACGACGCAAACTCCGTTTCTGGCTAAATTAGTAGTAAACGATTTTTTCCCCCTAACAACCATGGGGTGTGTCCAATCATATTGTCGAGCAGGCAGGCAAAACTGGATGCCAAATCTAAGTTTATTGAGGAAGAACGGGTGTTTTAGACCACATCAAAGGCAAAATATGGCCCAGACGGACATTGCAGATTTGGAAATTCCAGTGCCTTGAAAAGTCAAAGGTGTACAAAAAATGTCTTGGGACCAAAATATAGGTGTGTTATTCAGAGAAAAAGTTGCTAAATAAGTTATCAAAAATGTGTGTAAAAGTCTAGCATGAAGCTATAAGCACAATGAACATGAACGGTTTGGCAACAAATTATGTTTGTGTTGCAATGAAACCTACACAATCAGAGTTCAGTAAAGGTTTCAAAAATCAATACTACTCTTTAGCCTCAACAGTTTTTCCAATTATTCAATATTATCGATCATACAATGCCATATAATTTTCTGGAAGAAGAATGCTTCCACTCTACTATCTACTTATCTGTGCCTAACCTTTGTACCTCATGCACGCCTCCATTAACTGTGACTAAATATCTGCTACATTGCTTGATGTTCAATATCTGCTTTATTGACTGTCAGTCCATACCTTTTCGAAGTGGCCAAGAAAAGGGTTGACGAAGTTTTCCAAGCTCCAAGTTGTCCAAGCACCAAGCCAGGTAGGACCAACGAAGTTCTTCTCTATCACTCTCTGCCAGTTGGAGAGATGTGAGGCGAAAGACTCAGTTGAAACGTAGAACCTCAGGCGGCGAAGGACTCAGTTGTTGTGGCTCCTCAGGCGGCAAGACGCGAGTTGAGGGAACTGGTTGAGTCATAGCTCCCCAGGTGTGTAAGTGTGTGGCGAAGGGCTTGGTTGAGCCGTAGCTCCTCAAGGCGAGGGACTCAGATTTTCGTTGGTTGAGAGACCATCTAGTTGTTGAAGAACGACCTGAGGGCAGTGAAGGGGGTGCCACAGACGGCGTGGATTTGACTGTGCCAGTTTTAGAGCTTCCTGTCAAAGATGACTCCGAGGTACTTTGCCTGTTTGTTCCAAGGAATTGGATCGCATCCAACTTGTATGTTAGGAGGAGGATGTTGCGATGAGAGAAGAAAACAGCCTCTGATTTAGATTCATTGAGGTGCATATTGTGCAGTGATGATCTTCCCGTGGATGAGGATGCTGTGGCAAAAGATGTTGAAGAGGGCAGGAGAGTTTTGAGCCCTGGGGTACACCAGCAGTGATGTGGGCAGTGGATAGAGTTTTACCAACTCTCACCCTGAAGGTTCTGTCAGCAAGGAAGGAGCGAATCAGATCAATGAGGAAGGTTCTCAGCAATGTATTCGGCCACCCTGAGAAGCTGGTGGCAAGTTCTGTGGCGGTTTGGAAGTCGGGTTAGAATGATGGCCTCAGGGTCAGGCGTCCTTGCTCAGGGTGCAGAGAAGGCTGATGAGCCTGTAGCTAGCAGCTTTGTTGAGAGGCTTCCCTGCCTTGGGGATGCAGATGATTGTGGCCTCTTTCCATGCTGTAGGGAAGTATTGGAGGCACATGGATGCATTGACGATGTTAGAGAGGGATACCGTGTGGATCCTGGGGAGCGTCTTTAGGACACATTCGAGGGCATTGAGCCTTGGTCGCAGGGATGAGAGATGGATTCGCTAGCACAGCTTGCATGGACAATTCTTCCTTCGGATCAGGGCTCTAAGGCCGGTGGGAGGCAGGGATGGGATTGGACAGCAAGGGAGGAGATTGTGGCAAGCCATGCCTTGTCTTGGATGTCCAGAGTAAGGTCGGTTACGGCAGAGTCTATGTATTCTCTGGACCGGGGAGTGTGACATTTAAGAGTGGATTTCTCCAGATGGAAACACGAGGAGAGCTAGTCTATTCTGTCGTGAGTGGTAGGGGTGGTGTCAGGTAGGCCAGGGATCTCCACAATCACAGGGTAGAGGTCGGAGTCAAGGGCGGGTAGGGTCCAGGGATCTTCCTTGAGTGTGGTGTTCTTCAAGATGAAGAAGTCGAGGATGTCCGAGTTTTTGTTTGGGTCGGCTGAGTGGGAGGTGTGTTCCGCTGGCATGTCTACAGAGAAGTTGTGTCGTCACAGCAGGTGGAGCAGGGAGAATCCTTCCCTGTTCTTGGTTCGGCAGCCCCAGGGCCAAGTCAGTGCCTTCATAATATTTAGTAGGCATTCCAAGGCCATTAAGTCTACACATTGTATTAAATCACGTATTACAATAATCAATTCATTTTGTCAACTCAATAAGTTATTGTTTTACAGCTCGCTATTTCTTGCTTATCTTCTATCTACTCCAGAGATCTGAAGGCAAATGAATTTCACATAGGAGTAGTTTCTGCCAGTGAACCAGAATTCAGGTAAACTTTCAGTTTGATCTTGTATACAGGTCTGCTTCTGATTAGTGATTTCAGGGCAAAGCTGCTGTCCCTTTTCTAGTACGCTAATCCCCTTCATTGAAGTCCGTCATGGCTTTCCTTATCAATGATGTATAGAGAGGTTGCCCATTACAAGTGAGGAATGTTAGACATACAGTGCCTACTTCCTTGACAATAACACACAGCTAGCTGCTGAACAAAGCCCTTGAATGCTAAGGGGTCATTAACATGTGTGTTTCAGTTCTAGCCCCATTTTAACTAATTTCATGTGTCCTGTTTCAGGGAACTCACTGAGAAGGAGGTGCGTGGATATTTGGCTCGCATCGCTAAGCGAGGCTCATCCTCCAAACAGTGAAGTTCATATTCCTCCCCTAAGCCTAAGTTCATTGTTCTTGTTGTGTAAATAATCATGTACACTACTATTTTTCAAATTTCTTCAGTTTTCTTCATTTTTATTTTAATATTTTTTAAAAATCATCATTCAACGGTCATGTATTAGTCTGGTTTTGGAACCTAAAATGTTTCTCTAACAACTTTTTTTTAACGATAAACTGTGCATCCTAGTCTTCTAAATTCTTTTCCTTCGTTATTTCTCAATAAATGTGTTCTAAATTCCAAATCACTAATTGCTCAAGTACATGTGAGGGGGGGGGGGGTTATGTCCAGTCTCAGCGGGTAGCTTTGAAAACTCTTATTTGAGAGAAGGTATTACAAGCGTTTTCTCTTACCAGTTAAAACTTGACTCAATTCTCAAACAATGAGCATTACATACTTATAAATAATAATAATTGGTATAGAGTAGAAGGTTAGTGGTTAATAATATTCCTTACGATACATGGGAATACTTACAATATATACCATCAAAAGAGTCAGTAGAGTAACTGCTGTCCATACATGGTTGACTGATATTCTCAACCCTGAGAATTTTAGCTAAGCCCTTCTTACAACTAAAGGTGAAAAAGGGGCATGGAACGTTTTCACAGTGGTGTTGGGAAGGTAGATATGAGTTGTTCAGTTGGAAAATTAATTGCTTCTCAGCCTTTAATCTGTTGGTAACATTGAACATCTAATATTTTGGTAGGCGTTTGCTCAAATAAATGATTTAGCGTTTTAAAGAGTGTCCAATGAGCTAAACATCTATTTTCATAAATGAAAATGCACAATTTTAGGGTGTAATTTGAGCCAGTTTATGTTGTATCAGCTGAATGCATTAAGTCCAGTGATGCCGCGCCCCAAAATCAAAGCATGTACATCATGAGTTCCTGGAATGAAAAAAAGCAGGTAATGCATTCATAGAAATTGAATACATACTGGTGTGTCAGTATTTAATAAATATTAAAGAAAAAATAAATTCATCCATGATGCAGTGAAGTTGAAGTGACGCGATAAAAGGTATTCAATTGCTGACAGCATGGCAATAATAAGATTTTCTTCAAACATTTGTTAACAAGAACAGTAATTAGTCGGGTAACTAAGAAATTTAATGCATAATGATCTGATATAATGCCAACATTACTGTTTCGAATTAGTATGGCGTTCACAACTATGCATTGCATATCAATGGCTAACATTCATAGTTAGCCAGCACTATTAGACATTAGAAAATGAGAAGAACACTTGCTGAGATTGACAAAATCAATTATCAGTATCACAACATACACTGCTTGATTAACCCTAGCAAAATATGCTACTTTCTTTGCATGGACATTTTCATTCATGTGAAGTTACTTTCAAACTGTTCACTTTCATTTTGCCTGACTGTAGTTGATCATTAGTATGCCTTTGATTTTCAGTTACCAATGTTAGCAATGCTTTTGTGACGCACGGTGTGCCTAAAACCTTGAACTATTTCAGAAAGAACAACAAGGCTTCTTGAAACCAGAGCATTGACAAAACATGGTGGGAAAAAATCCTTAGGATAATTAATCTGATCATTATATCTACCTTCATACGTATTTACTGCTTCCAAATTCATCATGTGTCTAATGATATGGTATTCATCACTAATACCATTTGCGCCTAACATATCTCGTGCTGTCCGCGCAATCTGCAAGGCTTTTCCACAGTTATTTCGTTTCAACAGTGAGATCATTTCAGGTGCAACTCTGAAATTATGGTAACCAAATGACATCACTGAAAATCAATTAAATCTGCAATTCATTGTTTCTTACTGCAAAAAAGGCTCATGTAATTATTAGGGAAAGTATTTCACAGTCTTCCTTTCTGACCAATTAAGGTTGTTACCACATTAATAACTACAAAGAGCCCACACCAACCACATGCAGTGCATGATTAAAAACAAATGGGCTGCTTACAGGTTCTTGTCTTTCAAACGTGTAACGTGTAAACAGGATTGTAATCCTAATCCAATTTCCGTCACCATATCGGCAAGCTTTTTCTGCATTAGTTGAGTGGCGGCTAGAGGCTTTTTGAACTGGTACCTCTCGAGTGTGTACTGTCTGGCAGATGCTAAACAAAACTCGGCTGCTCCGAGTACGCCCCATGAAATCCCCAGCCTTGCAGAGTTCAGGCAACTAAATGGTGCCTAACGAAAAAATAAAACGTTTAAATTCTATTAATTAGAAGGTAAGTGACCAAAAATCACAATAAACCCACTTACTGACATGCCATTAGCCTTTGGCAATAGTTTATCTTCTGAAATCTCCACATTGTCCATAAAAATCATACCAGTTTCTGAGGCTCGCAATGAAAATTTTCCATTGATTTTAGAAGCTGACAAGCCTTTGGTATTTTTGTCCAAAATAGCACCTTTAACCCGATTATCTTGGGTGTCGCGAGCCCAAATTACAAATACATCTGCTATTGGTGCATTTGTGATCCTAGAAATTTAGTTAGCATCCATGTATTAGCCTTTGCTTAGATCATACAAGACAGTATAAAAACAAAGCAGCCTGTCTGAGCATATTTGTTCTTGCATAATTCACAAGAGAGCATCAAGTGTGATGCATCTCAAGACATAGCTCATCCCCAACAAACATTTAGCAATCTTTATTGCTTTGCTAACTAATCTACGTGTTTATCATTCTGCTCATAGGAAGGACGGAATGTAAAAAAATTAACCAATACTTGTTATTTCGACCTATAAAAAGTCACACAAAGATCAATGAAACCCCAGAGCAGAATGATGTGTAGCAGTACTGTTGGAAATCATTCTATACTGAAAGTAGTTCTAGGAGAGGAAAATTGCCACAAAATGAGTAGTGTTATTTGTGTTCCAGAATTCGTTTGTCTGCCTGTAATTACCTCAAAACCTTCATTGGATAATTTATGCAATGAGTTAAATTTGTGTTTATTTGGGAGGGTCATGTTTACTATTCTGAGAGTTCAGGGGAAAACTATCAAAATAATAAAATGCAATGGTAGTGGGCAATTTTGTGGAGTATTCTAAACTATATTACAACCTTTATTAAGCTATTACAAAATTGTTGAAAGTTATTCACTCACAAAATAATGGCAAATGAATAGAATAGTGGCTGAGAGAGACAACATCCAGTCCTTCAAAAGAAACTGGAGTGTAAATGTATGCACAAGGGTACACTATGTAGGAGGCCTGGCAAAGTACACACAACACATCAGACAATTCTGTCTGGACTTACTAGTCTCTTCATGGTCAATCACTCAAATACCAATACTTCGTGTAGTTTTTAGATCAAAAACAAAGTGTCGCTTCAGTAAGGCTTGGAAACTTCCCTACGATAATCACTAAGGCCCACGCGGCTTCTGCCAAAAGCACTGCTCCAGATAACTCACCTCCAAGGCAGTAATTCGGTAACTAGAACCTGGAATTCACCAATGACGAAAACCCACATCCAGAATTACGCCTTAATGGACAAATGCCAAGCTGTTTCGCCAAGTTGTTCAGGGCAATTTGCTACCGCTGCTTGGTACCTGGAACGAGGACAATATCATCTGCAACAGCTAATGCAGAACCCCCCCCCCCCCTTACAAGGATGAGATCAAGCCCCAGTTCTTTTGATAGCTTACCTCAATGGAGGGAATCACAATATTGAAAAGAATCAGAGTATAGAAAGTACTGCTGCCAGACACGATGCCTTATTGCCATGTCCCCTGGCTTGTACGGCTGTTACACCCCTATGTAACAGAAAGCTCAATAAGTTGATCAGAAGCTCCCCACACCACAAAGGTAATCATCAATCCCTCAAGTCTCGAAGTTCCTAATGCCTGGCAGTGGAAAAAGAGGTTGGGTGGGAGGAAAACAAGGAACAAAGAAGTAAAAGAAAAATGGCGCTTCTGGTTCAGGGCAACCCCATGCAAATCCTCAAAAACCCCACGTGCAAATCAATAGGCAGCTGGGACTATAACATTCTTATCCACCTCTTCTTACGACTTAAGCAGGTTTGGTTTGAGGTCAGGGAGACAATTGAGCTGGCCAATTTCAGGGGCAACCCAATAGCCTAATGTACTCCAGTAATGCAGCCCTGTACTCC
Organism: Pachypeltis micranthus; assembly: GCA_020466155.1. NCBI lineage: Eukaryota > Metazoa > Arthropoda > Insecta > Hemiptera > Miridae > Pachypeltis > Pachypeltis micranthus. The sequence continues at coordinate 44,622,746 of CM035768.1, forward strand.
TCTAGAGTGTTACCACTGACAATAACACGGAGGTTGGAAATGGCTAAGGCAGTCAAGTCTACCTAAGCAACAAACCCTTACACAAAAACATTTTCTTGAATGGGTTTTTTATTCAGAAGACTGGAACACACACGTCTGAAGAGAACTTTTAAGAAACAAATATTTCCAGCTGGTTACATAACTTGCCTTCCTAGTTTATACTGCCAACATATGTAAGAAAAACTGCCCCACAAGCCAAGCCACTATGTGCTTGAGTAGACAATAACGATATCTAGTGCACAAAACATACCAAGTTACTGAGGAAGTACGAATTATAATGCCCAAATAGAAGAGCCAGTTTAGTGAGTGGCGTTTGCTTGAGCAATTACCATTTTGTAAGAAGGTAAATGTTGATTACATTTGTACATGGAGCCTGTTCAAACTAACTAGTTCAGCTCAATTCAAATAAGTTATTGAACCACAAACACTGCAGTGAGATGTTGCATCTATCAAGTAACGGGGATGCGAGAAGAACGAAGTTGTAGGATCTCAACCGAATCTTCCACTCTGAACTGCTGAAGAATAGATTTCTACTTATCGCAGAATGATGAGGACGACAGTGTAAAGGAATGTTGAAATGAAAGATGATATAGCACGCTGAACTACAAAAGTTGGTGGACACACAATGTTGAGACATCAGGTTTAGGTGAAAACAGAATCAAAATCCAAGATGATGGCTAAGTACGAGCCAAAAGTAAATGCCAGAACGTATCCTTGGTAGTGAGCTAGGTAATATTATTGCTGAATGACTTACTCCCCCCTCCCCCTTTCAATGAGCAATACGCAACCTGGGTAAGTTCATGCACTCCGTAGAAGTCTCCACATACACATGGAATATATCAGGAATACTATCAGTGGTGCAATAAATGTCCTCCCCCCAATTATCTGGATACTAGTGATACAACTGAAATATCTCCAATTAGTATCTCACATCTTGAATATACTAAGTGATCACTATCCAGCAAAACTGTAACTAACCACGCTTATTTATACAACGAATTTACCATGTTTTGGTTCCATTGAGAACCAAGCACTTTTTTTCTTTAGAATATGTTATGTTGGTTTCCATGGCACCTATGTCACTGCCATGATTTGGCTCAGTAAGACCAAAACAGCCAATGAGTTCACCTTTGGCTGAAAAGATACAAAGGATAAATCATAGTTGGAAAATTCACAACACAATGTAACAATTAATTTTACTGGAAATTGTGAACTAATTCACCGTACCTTCCCAAGCATTGTGAAGGACAGGATCAAAAAAGATCTGTTGGCGCTGCTTTCAGGGTCAAAGTTGCAATAGAATGGGGTAGTATGAAGAACCTAGTTCTTTTCTTTAATTCGAGACAATTTATAGCACCTACGATCTCTGCAGAAAAGGGCACCAAACGAAAAATGTTTTTATTTTTGCATGGCCAATAGTTTTTATCAAACCTCTTTGTTACCTTACATAGTTTCGTTAAACTAATCCATCACGCTAACACTGAGGTACAAAGTACACCAACCACCCAGTACATGACTATTGAACAGCCTCAGACAGCTTCTTAGTGCAAATACACTTCATCGTGAACTGTGTGGGGAGGAGACTAACGCTACTGAATGTGTTTTGTTAACTTAAGCTGGATGGTACCTTTTAAAACTAGAATAATTGTCAATATTTTCGTCCCCACACTGTCCATAATGTTACCTCATTTCTTTTACTTCCTTCAATTCAGAAAGAATTGTAATAAACTGAATGAAAAACTGAGTTTTCATTAGATCTTTATATTTTCAGATTCACAAAACCAACTATTAGCAACTGTTTGAGTATGTGCGGATGTAACCAACTTCGAGGGAGAATAATGAAACAAATTTCTCTTCTTTCTTCGTCTTGTTGCTTATCTATTAGAGAAGTAAACCATTTATGTGTCGTTCTTATTAAAGGAAAGAAGAGGGGGGTACTTTAAACCAAAAACGATTTTTTTTTTTTTGCACAGCTCTCACCATTTTCATCAAACTTACAAGACATCTTATACTTATCAACTTGTAAACTGTGTTCTCTATGGATATCTCTACAAAACACTGAGAGAGATATGGGTATTTGTAATATCAAAATGTACCATTAAATGGAATTTGGAACGATTTCAAAAAGTTCGCATTAAACATCGAACAAACATTGACCAAGCTGATCCATATTAGGTAGGTATGTGTGTGTTTTACCAATAGGTACCTAGTTCTCTACAGTTATTTGTCTGGACATTCTTTAAGCGTACACATAGGCAAATGCACTGTTCGTTTCCATTCAAAAGGTTGTTGAAAGATAGCTGTGGAGAACAAGGGATCATTACCACCAGGTTTGTTAGCCATCAGTTTTCAGCCATTGAATTGAATTCATAATGCTGCTGATAATAGCTTTAGAAAGAAACTCTAGTTGTGGGTAAAGGATTCTGTTACAATAGACTCTAACAGACAAACCAAGTAAAAGGAAAAACAACTGTTTAGCTTACCTAGAGCTGGCAAATACTTGTTTTTCTGCTCCTCACTTCCGTAAGTATGAATAGGGTACATGACTAAGGATGACTGAACACTATAAGCTGACCGGTATGAACTATCAACTCTTTCAGCTTCTCTAGCAAGGAGACCATAAGATACAGTTGACGCACCACTACATCCATAACCTTGGAGATTGCAGCCAAATACTCCTAGTTCTCCCAGTTCTTTCATGATTTCACGATTGAATACTGTAGAAATACACAAAATTAGTATTTAGCTCCAATTTCAGCTAAATATAAATGCATTCTGGACAAAAAATAATCACTTTAGCAGAGTTATTGGGTGAACACTTTTAGAACTGGTATTAGGTAAAATGGAGGTAGTTGAAATTCCAGAATTATTTGAGGGACCCCCATATGTCTTATGAGCGTTTTTAAACTCTCACCCTACAGTTATTGGATCGGACCACTACACCAATTCGTTTCAACATTCTAGTAACATTTTGGAGGAGTTTCTAAGAAAAAAATCGCGCTGAAATCGATTTTTCGTCGAAAATTTTGATAATTTATTGTGCTGCCCTCGTCATTTTCCCATACATGCGAATTTTACAGTATAGTTGCCATATTGGGAGCTATCAACATAAAAAATGTAATCAAAATCGTTAGAGTTGTTTTTGAGAAAAAAAAATTTGGTGTTTTGATCACTATGATAACTATAGTTAACTTTCGGTAGATTTTGCTCGTACCCTTATTTTGGCGTCCCATGGTAACCTGCAGGCGAGATATCATGTTTGAACTGATTTGGTATGGTCGTTTTATCTAAAAATCGTTCACAGACACACAGACCACTTTCCCAAGTAGTGTTTTTCGGACTCAGTAGGGTCTGAAATGGAAAGATCTGAAGAAAACTTTTTCAGCCGACTACATAACTTTCCTTTCTACTTTGTAGGGCCAAGGAAAGTAAAAACAATAGAGGGCAGTTGAAGCATTAGTTTTGTGAAGAGGTTCCCCCATTTTAGTTTTCAGGAACTGAATGATGCTTACTATCGTGTTAAAGATAATGATAAAACTTACTTTCTTTACGGTTCCCTTCAAGAGCCCTGGGAAGAAGTTTTTGTGTGCAATAAGCTCGAAACGTATCCTTAAGGGCAATCTCCTCTTCCAGCAGCTGGCTTTCCAGGTTCAAAGGATCCTCCCATGAAAACTGAACTGTGATTAAAACTTATCATTAGAAAGAGAGAAAAACTTCATGAGAGATATCAACCATTCAAGAGAAGTAATATTTAACCAACAAACCACTATTTTCCAAACTGAGGTATGCCATCACGCAACGAACTATGCATTCATGTACCACTAAATAAGTTCACCAACAAATTGATGTAATAGCCAGGCTTACTACCAACAAACAAGAAAACCTCTGTAAGATGTTAGGTTTCGTTTAAAATGAAAAGACCATAGCCATGACTTTTAACAATCAACAGAACCAACAAAGTTACTGGTGGGACACTTAGGCAACTCCATTATGGGCTGCCTTGCAAAACATTTTTCTGTGCCAGCTTCAAAACTATCAACTTACCAGGATCATTCGGACACAAGCTTTTCCGTCAAAGCAACAAATATCAGCCAGTTGCCAAAACATAGTACCATCCTGGTAAGTGAAAACAAAAGTAGTTCAGCTGAGGGTCTTTGGCGAACTTTGACAAAATTCAACCAGCGATCATCAAAGAAATACCAATCAACTGCAAAACCAGCCTAATTCACCGGAGGTGTGGCCTGCCTACCAGTGAATGGGTTGCTAAAGAATGAAACTTAAGGTTTTTTGGGCAAACTAAACATAATCACTAGCGTAACCCAGACAAAAGCAACCATCTTCCAAGCAACATCAATAAATACAAACTCCAGTCCGTTTTACAAAAATGTCAATGACGAAATCCAGCCAAAAGCACTACATGAATAATTAAGATGCAAGTATAAACAACTAGGATTATTTAAATGGTTAACTACAATCATCACGAGCAACAAATCTGAGCCAGAGCAAACACGGAAATTTCCTCAATCAGTCAGCATTTTTTTACTTTCCTTGGCTCTACAAAGTAGAAAGGAAAGTTATGCAATCAGCTGAAAATTTTTTTTTTGAGTTTTCTTCAGATCTTTACGTTTCAGACCCTCCAAATGGTCTGTGTGTGTGTATGTGAACGATTTTCACTTTCCGCTACCCGAAGGGAAGGAAAGTATAGTAATCGGCCCAAAAAAAAATTTGGGTTTTCTTCAGATCTTTACTGAGTCTAAAAAACCTAATTTCGGCGCGTGGTCCGTGTGTGTGTGTGTCTGTAGTTCGATTTGCGGGAGAACGGCTGATCCGATTGAGTTGGTTCTTTTTTTGTTTTGTTCGTTATTTTTTGTAGACACCAAAATAAGGTTATGGACGATTTAGACTAATGGGAGGGGGGGGGACCAAAATGTACCAAAAACTAGGGTTTTTCGCATTTTTCTCGAAAACGGCTCTAACGATTTTGATTAAACTTTCAAATTATCTTCTCCTAATCAATACCTTACTTTTCTTCTCCATACATATCTCCATGAAAATACGGTGAACGGAGATATGGGCCCCTGAAGCAAAAATAGGTTTTTTATGCTTTTTGGCCAACTGGCTTCAGCGATTTTCACCAAACTCACAGAACGTTTTCAAATAGTTGATACCTACATATTCTTTTCAATAAATGTTCCTGTGACGGTCCATTGAACAGAGATAAAAATCAAAATGTGTCCAAAATAACGTTTTTTCTAACATTTCCGTAAATTCCAGGGTAACTTTTTCACCAGGTGTGATAAATTCTAATGGAGTGTCTTATATTCACCCATACCAACATTTCGTTCTCCATAATTATTTCTGTATATATATGTTGAACGGAGATATAAGCCAAGTTAACTCAGAAAAGGAGATTTGTCGAATATTAATTTATCGGTATTCCAATTTTCTCAAAAACGGCTCTAACGATTTCGATCAAACTTTCGGAGTACTCTCAGCTAACTAGTCCCAACATTTTGTTCTCCATAAATATTCCTGTAAAAATGCGTTGAACGAAGATATAGTGCCCGCTTATGTAGGTGGTGTTCGAACTTAAAAGGGTGGCGGAAAGTTGTGTGTTGCTACGCACCAGATATTTAGAGAAAACGACCGTATCAAATCAGCTCAAACTTGATGTCTTATCCGCTGGTTACCATGGGACGCCAACATAAGGGTATGAACAAAATCCACCGAAAGTTAACAATAGTCTGATGACGATGACTATGATTAGTGATCAAAACACCAAATATTCTCAAAAACAGCTCTAACGGTTCATGTACCATGTAGTTGTATGTAATCGTAATTTATGCAGTAAATACATCATCAGTATCAAAGGAGTAGCAAATTATCAAAAAGCCCTAGTTACTTGTGGATGGATTATTGACAAATGAAATTGTGATATCAAGCCACCTAATTCACAAGGGTGGCGGAAAGTTGTGTGTTGCTACGCACCAGATATTTAGAGAAAACGACCGTATCAAATCAGCTCAAACTTGATGTCTTATCCGCTGGTTACCATGGGCCATGGATTCAAAAGGGAGATACCACCCCAGCAGCAGCAGTTTGATCCCCTGATAAGAGGAGTGATCGAATAATGGACGAAGAATCAATGTAGAAACGTGGATAAGATGACCATTCCGGTCAACATTTCAATCCACAATAACTATCGACACTTTCGTTCTATACACTCACCCCAGCTTGTTACCCACATTGAACATATTTGAGTCGTGACAGTATTTTAACACATCCTTGTCCTGAATAATATCCTATATTCTTCAGTAAGAGGCTCAGCGACACTGCACTATTTTAATGTTTCTTTCAATACTAAGGTTGGAATTCAAACAGTGTATTCAAATGAATATTAAGCTTTCCAGGGTTCCCCTGATCATGTTTCATTGTGGATGAACACTACTCTAGTACACTATTGTGTACTGCTGCGTGTACACAGTTGGGTTTAGGGTAAATGAAAATCAAGTCCACATTAAGCGAAAACAGTCAAGATTTACGGGTTATACTTTGGGTGAGGTGTACATGTACACTTTGGGTGAGGTGTACATGTTAGGGCTGATTTAATGTAGATATAAGTAACATTTAGGATCTATTTGTCTCTTGCCCAGTGCCCTGGGATGGGTGACTCCTCCAAAGGCAGATATGAGCAAGGGGAATTCTCCAAGTCTGAAAACAAACATTTTGGCACAACAGGGGAAAAAATGTTTGAGAGAAAGTGAGGTAGGCACAATAGATGTTGCCTGCCTAGTGCTACCACAACAGCAGCAGTTTGATCCCCTGATAATCTCTCACACAGAGAAACACTCTTGCCAGGTAGTGGAAAATGGCTGAGAAAAAAGTTAAGAAATGGGAAACATGTTACCATACAATGTAAAAACCTAAAGGAGAGTTTAGTGTCAACAATCGGTAGCTCTAAAGGAGATCTTTTATGATAGGTACCATCAGTTAGGGTTTCTCTTTCTCACACTTTCAGCAATAAGCCGTCTGATATAAAAAAAAGAAAAAGAAGACAACTACATCGCTAGAAGTCAAGTATCAGTCACAGTAAAACGTCACAACCACAGCCACAGTGTTTGGTCACAGTAAAACGAACAACTGGAGAATTCATGAACCAACAGCAATGTTTGGAATGACAGGTATAACCAGGAAAAGGAGAATTAAGAATTGGTCTACTCCAGTCCTAAATACAATCTAGGAATCAGAAAATAGAAACATTCAAGAATATTCCTAACAACTCACAACAATACTATAACAAACGAGCTTCTAGCACAAAGAAAAGCGGCATTAGACGAATTACAGGAATAATGATCTAACCCCTACGCCTTCAGAAGTACACTATTTGTCGAAGGCAAGGTCAGAAGGGAAGAGAATGGAGACAGCAGCACATTACATAAGCGATTGCTGTAAATTCTCCTTGCCCAGAACGCAGAAAATGGGACAATGACATCACAAGGTTCGGTGGAGTGAACAACAAAACATTTTGATGAAGAACCCCAGTTATAAATCATGTGGACCCAAAGGGGGGATATGCCAACCAACCCCATCAGATAATTAAATTGAACTCTTTCTGATGAGGAGAGTACGCAGATGCAGGACCCTTAATCTAAACCAAGAGGAAATATAGGTACAACGAATATTTCGTTATCAGTGAATTCTTTCAACCGATCCCTCGTATTGATTGATTACAGTGATCAGCTATATGAAGGCACAGCTCTCAGTGCAACAGGATTAAGTATGTCCTATGTTCTAGGATTAGTGAGTTAACGAAATTGTTGATTTTTAATTGGATTCACCTTTAGAAGAGTGCGATGACGCGAACCGAATCAGATGGTCTACGCCTCGTTAAGAATAACATATAATGAAAACAAAAATTCTGTAAAACACCGACAAGTTGTAAAGAAATATTCTGCAGTTGAATTTACATGAGAATAAAAGGATACACTTCCCGGCTGACGCACTCGAATGAAGTTTCTTGATCACGTTTATGGCCATCGCTCCAGATCTGCGAAAAGACTGCTCTTCGTTTAGAACAAAATGGATAATATTTACATAATAACTAAATCATGATCACCGGCTCTGCGAGGTCACTTCTGTTATCTGAGTGACGTTGATAAGGGCACCGGCATCGACCTCTTTATCGAACCGTTCGGCTTTGACTGATGCCCTGTTATCTTCTTCTACACATCGAACCCGTGTATTCACTTCTGACATAACTACCTTTTTTTGACAACGTCATGAACTACTATTACGCTATTGTTACTTTTTCTAGATAAATGTTATTGTAAGAAACGTTACATAGTCTGCGAACCCATTTAACTGAAATCGATAGCAGAACATCACCTCTAAATGTGATCTTTTCTTTATTCAGGTAAAACTCGACAAATCAAACTAATATGATTGAGGAGTAGGTCTGTTTCCTTATCAAAATGAACGTTCCTTTGACACTCATAAAATAGTTGTGTCAGTCGACAGACATGGAGGCTGCAGTTTCGCTATCGTGCAAGAGCCCTGGTCACCATCCACTGAACCCAGACCTGTGGAGATAGGTTGTCTTTAGCCAGTCTCCCAGTAGAGAGCTGTTGTCCGTGTCTTTCTGTGCGAAGGTACTACACAGGGGAGTCCATTTCATCTGGGAGGAGTTCTTAATCTGGTTTCCTACCTGATCTAACTACCATTTACTCGCGTCGTAAGTTTTGAAGGAAGAGATCAACTGTGGCCCCGTTTTTTTGGTCAAAACCTACTTTTGAAATTGGGCGAAACGGTTATAAACTTGCTTGATAGCAGCCAAACCTTCCAGCAACTGTCAGTCCCTGTTGTACGAAATACAGTGGAGCCACATGTGGTTTCTTGTTTCCTCCTCCAAGCTTTCATTCAGCCTGGAGTGGTGGAAACTCCCTTTTTACTAGTCCACCATGTACACAATGACCAAGTCGATGGGTATGTGGCCAGTAATCACTTGAAGTGCTTCAGTGGATGCTGCCTTGTAGGCCTTGATGATCCACAGGAAGGCAGCTCTCTGAGACATGAAAGCTACATCGACACACTGCTCATATTGAACCAAATTGACAGTTTGGCTTTGGTGCCAATTTGAGCTCTAGCACAACACTTTTTTTTTTTTATTATTCATTCTAAATAATACGCTTGTCTTTGGCTACAAACATGTATTCACAATAAATATAGTGAGGCAATTTTCATGTTATATTGTTAATATTTTTTGAGGTTTGATAATATAATATTGGTCACAACCCTGCGGTGTAAAAGAATAATAAACTGTTGTGTAATAATTTGCCGCGTTTTTCTATTTGAAAATGACTTTCCAAAATATCCCCACGATTCATCTACATCGTATTAAGTACTCAGTTAAGTTTCTTTCTAGGCAGCCCACATTTATGGATTCAAAACAAGCTGTTCAACTACAAAAAACTTATTCGACCAGTCCTCTGGCCAGTTGAGGTTCCTGCTCCAGTTTGGAATTCCGAAGGATACACAACACGCCATGGACACTTCATTTCATGATTCAGAGTTGATTTCTTTTCGTACAACCACAGTGATATAGGTACTTCCGATAATATAACAACCAACGCGCATTGTTCGCGCTCCTACGGAATATTTTTTTTATTTCTACTATCCAGTCGCGTGAAAGGAAAGTTGCGTTTTATTCAGAGCATTACGTTTTGAGGCCTACTAAATCGAATACGGCTAGTTTCGGCGCGTGGTATGTGCGTGTCTGTAGTTAGCTTTGTAGAACGGCTGAACCTATTGAGCTGGTTCTTATTTGTTTAGATCGTGATTTATTCAGGGGACGAAAAAAGGTAATGAGCTATTCTAACAGAATATTTTTCCATTCATTCCATTGACTTCCTATGTGAGTTTCTTGTTTCTTAGAAATCGAACCACCAGAGACAATTCTAACATCGAATGAACCATCATTCAGTTTTTCATGAGTTTAATTACTATGCTGAGCTGCTTAAGGCCTTCGTTTGATTGATTGCTAATTGCATTTTTGTCCTATTATTAATTTCATTCATTTCAAGCTATCGAGCTTTTACTTTATTTGGTCTGTGAACGTGATTGAGAGAAAATGGCTGAACCAAATCAGCTCAAACTTGATGTGTTACAATGGGACGCCAAAATAAGGGTACGAACAAAATGCACTGAAAATAAATTATAGTTATCATAATGATCAAAACACTAATTTCTTTTCTCAAAAACGGTTTTAACGATTTTGATCAATTTTTTTGTACAGGCAGCTGCAAATGGCCTAAAACACCGTTAGCTTCTCTCTTGTGGGAAAACGAAAAGAGCAGCACAATAAAATCCTGCTCAAATGTAACCAGAATCTTCAGAAAAATTGAGGTGGTAATCTAATTAAGCACCACAACGATGAGCAATTAATAACGCTCGTAAGATAAATAGAAGCTACTCCAGAAATTCCAGAATTCCAACCACTGCTGTTTCACTTTCTACCATTTCTAAAGTTTTTACCCAATAACCCTAGAAAAGTTATCATCATCCTTCTCCAAAAAATCGTGTTTACAGTCTCATTCACTCTCCGTATGCTAATTGCTAAACACTACCATTTTCTAACACTGTGAAAGTTATGTTTGACCGAGTTCAAGAGCAAAGTGAAAAATAAATTGATTTAATAGCAAAAGCCATGAAAACCAATGAATTTACTTGAACCTAAGTAAAGTAGTGTAGTGTGTCGCACCAGATATTTACTTTACCAACCAAGGAGTAAATTCTTTCACTCAGTGCATTCAAGAGGGTCTATTTCTGCCAGAAAAAGCTTTCCTAAAGATATAACATATATGTTTCATGGAGTGTGCATAGGCGCTAGGTTAACTATATGGAAACATGGCACTGAAACAAAAATGTCAGGTGGGAGTAAAAGCAGCCACGTTACAAAATACACGATTTTTGACACACGTTGAGGTTAACAGATAATTAATTAATTACCATCATTACTCAACATGTACCCCAAACGAGACGAGGGGTTTTCTCATTTTTCTTGGAAACAGCACTGACATTTTGGTGTAATTTTGAAATTATCTTCAATTAATCAGTATTAACTCAGTCGTATTCTATAAATATATACGTGAAAATTTGGTGAACAGAGACATTGGCCTATGAACCAAAAAGAAGTTCCTTAAGCCTATTGAGAAAATGGCTCTAACGATTTTCTTCAAACTCAGAGTATCTTCTAAAGTCAATACCTATTTTTCGACCTAAATGTTCCACTCACCGCCCTTCTGTCGAATTTTACACCAGGGAAATGAACAGTAATGACATTTTAAAAATGTGTGAAGTATACAAGAAATGTGAAGCTCAGGATATTTTCTAAATGGTTTAGGCATTCACTTAGACTTCTGATGACAATGTCAAACTGAAAGTGCAATGGTATTATTATTTTCCTGTTAAGTGCTTCCCCTGTCTAACTTCTTACTGGGTTTTCAACATTGTGATTGTTCATAAAACCAAATGACGTATATGTGTTGTGGCCAGGCTCACAGTTACCCCCCACAATCTTGATGTGGCATTCATTTTGTATTGACAGTAATATCGTCGCATCTATTTGCATTTCAAAAAGGTTGAAAAAAATATTGAATGTATTTTTCATTTATTTTTGGCAATACAATGCTTATAAAATTTGGTACCACTATAAATGCATGGTATTAGAAATCCGTCAATACACTTGAACAAAGAATTGTTTGGTTTTCGACACAGACTAATTTTTACTGCACGAGTTGTTTACTTTCAGTTGGATAAAAAACACTTTTCTTCAGATGGCCACCATGCGTATAAAGTGTTTTTCAAGGGTAGATGTAGTCGGCCAGATCTCAGATCATCTTTTGGAATGTTCAAAGAAGGTACAAATTAGGTCCTTCACTTCATAGTTAGTGTAAAAGAAACATTTCCTCCCGCTTAAACAAAATTGAATCGAGTTCTTTCAAAATCTGAAAGCTCGTGAGAAATTTAGTTGTATTAGATTCCAACTCATGTTGTCAATTCCCATGCCATTTCCAGAAGAATGCCTATGTTGTCCGTCTGAATTCCTGGGTGATAGTGGAAGTTCCACAGATCATTTTTGAAGACAACTGCAACATAATATTGAACGTATTTTTCATTTATTTTTGGCAATACAATGCTTATAAAATTTGGTACCACTATAAATGCATGGTATTAGAAATCCGTCAATACACTTGACGTATGAGCAAAAGGGGCTTGAAAGTTTATACAGGTACATTTTTCGAATGCATTTGTGTTTACTGCATATGATATACGTAACATAGAAACAGCTCGCATAATCTCTCTTGAACAGTGCTTGATCAAAATTAAATGGTTCAGCTATCAAGCATATTTCATAAAATAACGTATTTGGAGATGAATGTCACAAAAATTCGTTCCTTTTCCTAGATCTTCAGCTCTGATTTAAAACAGCAATTCAGGAGAACGTCTAATTGTTGAGGGGAGAAATGTGCCATCTGATTTTCATTGTTGGCAACCTCAGTGATCACAGTCTAATGGTTAAAGACAAAGCTAGGGCATAGGATCAGAGCTCAGTATTGCATTCATTTTTGCTTAAATCAATAGCTCTCCAACACTGCAATCGCCACTTAACAATAATATCTACATGTTTTATCGGTACCAGCACAGTCGGCTGGTTGTAGTATTTAGTTGAGGATATAAAATGTGAGCAAACGATCACACGATAGAGCAACCTGATTGCTATAAATATAACGAATTCAAAGTTTGGAGAACACCTGAAAATACAAGATTCACAGGAGCTTGAAAGCTAAACACTAATGAGTATGTTATTTTGATTGAAATTACATTGTTAGTTTCTGAGTCTTGTGAGTAAGTGGGGGGGGGGGGGATGGCCTCATACAGAAGAATAATGCCAGTAATGTTCTGACATTTATGAGCCCTAATCCACATAATATTTGGATGTTTCAATTATACATGATAAAAAATATGGTAAGGATTCTCAAAAATATAAAGAATCCAAATTCTTCGGAAAGACCGAATGCACAAAATCCAATAAAAATGCTTAGAGAATTTTAGGATGTTTTGTGGGTGTGCATTAAATGTGTTCAAACAAAATTCAATAAATATCTTGAAGTGAGCGCCACCAAAAGTGCTATTCTTATAAGTGGCAGCTTGAATGATTCAGCTCAATATGATGTCTGTCAATTCTCCACATTGTTCTTTTCATTGCAGCAATGGAGTTATCTGAGGGAGTTGTATACTACTAAGTCAACCAATATTTTCCCAATGACTGATCAGTGTAAAACCTCAAATTGCTTTTAACTTCGAGTTGTGCTGTATCCTCTCAGTGAGATGGATTTGAAGGTAACATTTTGCTCTTACGAGTTTCGCCTGCATTGAGAACATTGGAGAGCACTGGACACGTCTTCTTGCAAGCATTGATTGGAAGTAGCTTGAATACAGTTGAACCTCTTAATTGACTCAGCATTATTAGGCCTTGGTCTAGTTCAACCTGTCGAACATCAATTAAATATTAAAGACTGTGCTTGACTTCAAGACAAAATTGGAGAAAACACTATTGAGACTGCTAACCCAGTAGTTGGGGGCCAGTGTACTGGGATCATACTCTAAATGCCAGACCCCAATTGGTCCAAATGCTTCAGTGTTCACTGATCGTTGCCTGCATATTGCAGGTTTCTTGCATGATAACATTTTATCTAGTTTTGTCAAAAGTACATTTTCATTTTGTTGTTTGACTTGCAACCCAACAAATTGCAGTATTGCCAGCTCTATCCCCCTGCCCCTGCCCAGTCTTCATCAGCTACTCCACAGATGAAGAAAGGTATTAATTCCAAATGCAGCTTTAAATCATTGATTAAGATGACTTTGAATCCCCTTGGTGAAAACTTAATTTCAACTGTATTCTGTTGCTAATTTTATTGAAACAACGCGATAATTTTAATATGGTATTGTGAGTTGTCCAACTGTACACTTTTTATTCACAGTTGTGGCGGCTGGCCACCTTACCTACAAAAGGCGCTTCACAGGAAATTCATCCGAGCCACAAACCACTCCTGGAGGGGATAGCAGGCGGCCAACCAGAGAGGACAACTCCCTCCAAGAGTACGTATATAAGGGCCTGCCTGCACGGACAAACAACCTGACCACAAGGCTCAAAGCAGAAAATATCGAATATACCCCCCACCAGGTCCACCAAGACCATGACCTGGAAGTGGTAATTCGTCACATCCCAGTCGGTTACCCCCTGGGAACCCTCCAACAAGGACTAGAGAACCGAAAGCTCCCAATCAAATCTGTTTACAGAATGAAAACTGGCGAGAAAATCTGGCCACTTGTCCTCGTCCGCTTTGATGCTAAATCTCCAAGTGCCCGCTCCATTTTCCAATTCACCACCTTTGATGGCTTGAAGGTCAAGGTCGAAAACAAACACCGATCTAAGACCATCCCCCAATGCCTTCGTTGACTAAATTACAGGCACACGGCAAACTATTGCTGAGCAAAGTGGGTCACCCAGCCCTCCAACAAGCTCTTCATCCCAAACTTCTCTGTGTATAGAAGTGACCGCCCAGGGTCCAGATCTGGGGGTGGTGTGGCCATCCTGGTCCGCAACTTCCTCAGACACCGTGCCATCAGCACCCCTAACACCCTCTCTCGAAGCCTGCGGTGTTGAAATCTTTATAAACAGCGGACCACTCCCCGTCGTGTCCTGCTACTCTCCGCCTAACACCAACAACTTGAACGAAATCATTCCCCTCCTTAGCTCATCCCAACCAACTGTGCTTGCCAGCGATTTCAATGCCAAACACCAGTCCTGGGGATGCCGAGCCACCAATGCCAAAGGTTCCTCCCTGCTCCGCCTGCTGCGTCACCATAACTTCTCTGTAGACGCCCCGGCCGACCACACCTTCCACTCTACAGACCCAAACAAAAACTCTGACATCCTTGATGTCTTCCTTACAAAGAACATCACGCTCGAGAAAGATCCCTGGACCTTGTCCTCCCTCGACTCCGATCACTATCCCGTCATAATGGAAATCCCAGGCCAGCCTGACACAACCCCTCTCACCTGTCGAAAAATTGACTGGCTCTCCCTGCGATTCCACTTGGAGAAATCCACTCTCAAATGTCGTACTCCCCGCTCGAGAGAGGATGTCAACTCCGCTGTGATCAACCTTACTCTGGACATCCAGGAAAAGGTTCGGCTCTCCACAATTACCTCCCCAGCTGCCCAATCAAAGCCCCGCCTCCCACCAGACATCAAATCCCTGATCCGGAGGAAAAACCGCCTGCGCAGGTTGCTCCAACGCACCAAACTCCCATCCCTACGACCAAGGCTCAATGCCCTGAAGCGTGAGATAAATGCTGCCCTCCAAACCATAAGGGATGCCAGCTTTGAAAAATATATCGCTGAGGCTGAACTCAACCCAAAGCGATGCTGGAAGAGCGTCAAATCCCTAAGAAATAGACAGCCCCACCCACCGCCACTTATCCACAACAACAGTGCATACTCCGCTGAAAGCGACAAGGCAGACGTGTTCGCAAAATCTCTCAAGGACCAGTGCTCCCCCTTCCCCGCCCATGAGGACCACACCAGTTTCCACGCTGAGGTCAACCGCCTTGTACACAGCTTCCCACAAGGGCACCCTTCCTCTTTCAAACCAACCACCCCCAAAGAGATCAGTGACACCATCAAAGGCCTCAACAAAAACAAGGCCCCAGGCATCGATGGCATCTCAAATGGGGTCCTAAAATCGCTCCCCAGGATCCATTTGGTAGCCCTCTGCAATATCATTAACGCCTCCATGCGCCTCCAATACTTCCCTGAGGTATGGAAGGAGGCCACAATTATCTGCATCCCCAAGGCAGGTAAACCCCTGAACAAACCCTCCAGCTACAGACCCATCAGCCTTTTCTGCACCCTGAGCAAGGTTGCTGAGGCCATCATTCTGAGCCGCCTAAATGAATTCATCCATACCAACGAAGTCCTCCCAAACTTCCAACACGGCTTTAGAAGCCGCCACGGAACTTGCCACCAACTCCTCAGAGTGACTGAGTTCATTGCAGAAAATCGGAACAAACGCCGACACACCTCCATGCTCCTACTTGATGCCCAGCAAGCCTTTGACAGGGTCTGGCATGAGGGGTTGATTTACAAACTTATCCTACTACACTGCCCCCCATCCCTCATTGGCGGCCTGATTCGTTCCTTCCTCTCTAACAGAACCCTTAGGGTAAAAGTTGGAAAAACGCTATCCACTGTCCACCACATCACAGCTGGCGTTCCCCAGGGCTCGAAACTCTCCCCCCCCCCTCTTCAACATCTTCTGTCATGACATTCCTATCAACAGAAAAATCGTCACTGCACAATACGCAGACGACGTAGCCCTCATCTACACCTCCAAAACCAAGTTGCACTGTGCAACTGTCATGAACAAGTTCATTCCCCCCCCTGCTCAGTTGGTACCACAAATGGGGCCTCCGCCTCAACGAAGCCAAATCTGAGGCTGTGTTCTTCTCCCGGCGGAATATTCCTCCCCCCTACATACTAGTTGGTAGCCACTCAATTCCCTGGAGCACAAAGGCCAAATACCTCGGAGTGATCTTCGACAGAAATCTCAACTGGCATAGCCAAATTCGTGCCATTCGTGGCAACGTCAATGGAGCCTTTACGGCTCTTAAACCCTTCTTTAATAACAAAAAGGTCTCTAAACAAACAAAAATCCGCGCCTTCAATGCCATCATCAGAAGCATTAGCACCTATGCCATCCCTGTCTGGGGAACTGCCACAGCCCTCAAGCAACTTGAGGGCACCTACATGAAGGCCCTCAGAGGGGTCCTCGGTTCCCCCTGGTATATCAGAAATCGACAGCTCCGAAAGGAAGCCGGCCTCCCCTCCCTCAGCGAGGCAGCCTCGACTTATGCCCTCAACCTTTGCAGTTCGGTGGCTCAGCATCCCAACCCCTCCATCAGCTGCCTTACACAGCACACCCCCACTGCCTCCGACATTGTTCGCAGGCCTTGTTCCCTCATCCCACGCTGACCCGTCCCTGCCTCCTAGTTTCGCAATCGCGCATGAGTCCCCCTGCATTTGCAAGCCGGCCTCCTATCCTTTCTGGTTTAGAACCTCCGGGTTGGCAACCGCGGGGGAGGGGTTTTAGTCGGTAAAAATCCGACATTACCCATTTGGGTGTCTTTTGAAGATTTCCCCTCCCCGGAAGCGTCCGAAAAAAAAAAACAAAAACGGACAAACAACATTCATTTTTTCCTTCTTTCATCGATCACTCCTTCCGACAACAACCGACCACCATCAGTGGTGCCAGCGGGGACGACGAGTCCGCCCTCTCGCGTCTGAAGAAGAGGGAGCGACGACTCAACCGAGTCCCTCGCCGTGAGGAGCTACTGCTTCAGTGATGAGGACCAAATATTATTTTTAGTAGTGTAGCAAACCAGGTTATTGATATATTTTCAGGTACCTCTCATGTTTATGATTATGCTTTAACGTCTTGATTTTGATTAACTAACTTAACTGAATAATCTACTCCACCCGTGACTAAAACTCAGTGAATTATTAAAATGATGGTGAACCAATCAAGTTACTATTACGTGCTTGGTATCAGTGCCATTGTGTTTGAACAATGGAGTTTATAAATTTTTAAAAATTAGTAAACTTAAGGTCCACAAGGTTTCAAGCTGACCTTCTTCATGTTATTTGATCCATAATCTGACGATAATAGTACCCAATTGTAATGAGCTGGTGGTGCTGTGTTGGGAAGGAAGTATGGTCTTTGATAGAACATTCTCAGCGCTTTCATGGCGTTTGTGTCACAGTTTTTCCTAAAAAGAAGCATTGAAGTAAAATAAAACACTTTTCTAATCTGCCAGTGAAACAAAGTATTACGAATGGAACCAGCAGTTGTTCAAGTATTCACCACAACATTTTTCAACGCAATACCTACTCAAACATTTATTACTATACAGTAGATCAATACTCACTCACCAATGAGCAAACCATTGCGACACAGCTGCATTGTTTATCAACTTCAGGAGTGAATGAAGCTCTCCAGTTCTTACACGCAAGTTAGTCATCATAGCGCAGGGAATATAATCACTGAGTTCTTCATCTTGCTGGTAGATCTATGTAAATATGAACAAATGAGCATTGCGGCTTACATTTGTGTTATCAATCCCAACTGCAGTTGATGATTGCATCATATTGTGCGTAATTTACTGATATGTGTATGTTACACGAGGGCATAACACAATGGGGGGAAAATTTTCCTCCACAATGAGGGAAGGAAACTAGGCATCTATCATTATATTGTAATTTGATAATCAGTTCAGAATTCTGAAAATTGAAAAAGCACATTCTCTCTGCTCTTCTTGTAAGAAGCAGTTCATTATTATTGTTATAGAACCCAATGCAATGACTATTAATCTCTATATATAAAATCGTAAGTTTTTCTCGTTTCTCAGTACCCATCCAGGTACCTTCACGAAAAGTCACCTCTTCATTTAGCTACTAGTGGATATGCTACAGTTAATGTCGATAATTATTGAGTTCTCTACACTATCTTGGGTTTTTTAATAGTCTAAGTAATGTTTAATAAATGTATCAATACTATTGCACATTAAGTTACTAGCAGAATGTATTTTGTTTCTATTTTTTAATTTCTAGACTAAAAGAGCTGCCGGTATTGCAGGTTTTGCCCAACTGAAAGTACATGTCCTTAGGTCCAAAGCCTGGAGGCCAATGATCAGCACCGAATTTAATAGATGATTTATTGCTTCTCAAATGAGCCACATTATCCTCTATTCTTGTCAGATGGAGCACAGACTAGACGAATCAGTCTGAGGCCCCCCCCCCCAAACTCCCCTCGCTCTCAACCATCTTGTAAACAATTGCTAATCGCCCGGGGCAGATGAAGAAAATGTGCATAAAAAAGTGGCAATCCACCTTGCATTCACCCTACCATGCTTGGAAAGGTTCCAGGACCCTTGGCCATTCTTAGGTGCAGCTTTCTACATTCCTTCAGGGTGGCGCAAACAATCACTGTCACAGCTGTTGATATGGGGGATGCTCGCAACCAAGACTGTGTAGTAGGCAGGAGCATGCTACTTCTATCCTCCATCTCCTCTGAACCACCAAACTCTACTGACACTGCTACTGCTCCTGGAGTAAATCAGCCCACACTTATGCTGTGTCCTGCAGTACCACTTCTGCCACTCTCAGAATAAGCTAGTGGATGCTTGGTCACAGCCCTGACATGTTTGTCACTAAGCGACTCCGCTTGCCCACTACAACAGGTACCTTTGCCTTAACCCATCCAGTGCGGATGGCATCATATGATGTCATGGTGGTTTTCGTCTCGTACGGGTGGCATCATACGATGCCATGCCCAACAATAAGAGCGCCCCTCGCCCATTTTTCCGACCGTTAGGTCGTCCGACTTTTTTTCCCCCGCATCGAATGGGTTAACACATGCCCAATAGTTCAGTCGGATGAGAATCATCAAACTGAGGTATCTTATTGTAGCTTCTATGGTGATCAGGGTTCCCCCTAAATGAATCGGAGATATCATTTGGGATCCGGTGTTTCGAAATTACCACCACCTCAGCTTTTTTAAGTGCCGGGCTCAGCTCCATTATGCCTATCTAGGTTACAGTGAGACACTCCATGGCCACCTCTGTGGATTGGCTGTCACTGTGACATAATAAAAGCACTTGGAGTTGAATTTAGCTCAGTTGTCTGCCAGTCCTTAGTAAAAGTGGTGAGGGGGGGGGGGTTCAATGGGTTGGAAAATTGCTAACAGACATTCTTTCTGTCGTTGCCTCTGTCTAAGTGATAGGCAAATTTTTTATTTGTCTGAAAGATTGTATTTCACTTCCAATGGTGCTCAGTAACCTTATTCTTGACCATGTGAAAGGATCATTTTAGTGTTGCTTTAATATGTAAGTAACCTATTGCTAATGGAGTACCTCAATGATTACACATTAATATTTCTTTTATGAACATGCCAACACTATACTTTGAACTAACGTCTGTGATGTTGTTGAAGGAAAACGCATCAGTTTGCATTACTGGCCAGTCATCCATTGCATCAGTAACTATCAATGGTATATCTCGGTTTAGATGGGTATCAATAACGGTGTCGTAGTCAGCATTGCTAACCACATCAATGGTGCTTACGTCCTCACACGCCTTTAACAGAAAGTGTAAATATGAAAGAGCCTTCATGTTGATAAGCTCTTCAAACAAAATTTTTTTTCAGCTCTACAACTGCAGTACGAAGATAAGAAAGTAAAATAAATAAAGCAGAAACTGCAAACTGCAAAAACCATTACCAAACAGTGTTCCTCAGTAATTTCTCCACGCTGGAAGGAAGGGTTCTTTATCAAACATGGTTCATAAAAGACAGCCCTCCAGTCCCACAACTTTAAAGCCTGAAAATCCAATTGAGTATTATGATGATGAATTTATATCACACACAGTGTGAGGTAAGAATGTGAACATGTGGTGGGGGGTTCACTCCAGCTCAAGTTTGATTTTGTTTTTTGTAGCTCTTCGATAAGGAGTGATTACATGTGTATATGTTTCAACTTCCAATACAAGTTACCTCTCCAGGTCCATGAAAGTGTAAAACAATTTAATTTGATAAGTCGTCACATAATTTTGATTACTTTGAATCAAATCACGATTATTTTACTCAACAGTTAAGAAAAGTTAAGCAAAGGCTTGTAGTGTGGAAAATGTCTGCACTGCTTTCAAAGGATTAAGAGAGGTTCCTGTAGACAAGAAATCCATTAGCTCTGTGCTCTTTATAGCACTGTCTATAGTACAATGGATTAGTGTGAAGAGCATCAGCCTTTTTCAGAATCCCTAGAAGTGTTCAGAGCTTGTTGGTACTAAAACAGTTTGTCCAGTCCAGGAGAGGAGTCGGTGAAGTTCCAGCAAAGAGGTAAAGTGGTGAACGCCAAAATGAAATATTATGGAACAATGAAATGTGAGTGAAAGGTAGGCGCTAACTGACTCCTATAGATTGTCGTCCAGGGGTTAAAGACAACGATGCGTATTCCAATGAAGAAACTCGAATATCAGAGCTCAGGATAGTTGTAATTATTGTCCAAGTCAGCAGCTCTTCAAACTTGCAAACCATCTCGCCATGCAGGAAAAATACTAGGGCCTTCTGGGTTCACCCTGGGAAGTGTCTTCTGTTCTGAAAATTAGTTTTAATGCAGCTTCTTCATTTTTTCAATGTTTTTCCTGACCACAAAATTATTTGGATTTGGTTTAGTATACTGCACTTGGCTGCCCTGATCCAAAGAAATTGACAAACTGTTGGTTTCCACATTGCAAAAATGTCACATGTTGAAAAAGTGTCACACTTTTGAATTTGGAATATGGGAAGCGTTTCAAAGGATATTAACGGAATATAATATGATAGCGTTTTAACACATAAATCCTAAATCGAGAAATTTGGAGAAAACACTGTAATTTATCATGGAGGGCTTGCGAGTCTGGAAAGGTCCAATGTCCTTTTCCATGAAGAAACAATCCTCAAGAGTAAACATACCGCTTTTGTTGTAATTCAGGGGATCCTTTGGTGGGAACAGGAGCTTCCTAAGAAACTACCAAACTACACGGAACTGAGTGGGGTGTCAAGCTGGGAGCTCAATAGTAATTATGTACACCTATCAAGTGTTTTCCCCTGCATATGTACGTATTTTTCCTATGTAACTTTCTCTATCTGCTGACACACTGACATTGGGTTAATAAACCAATGAAACAGAATTATTAGAGGATGTGGAACATTTTGTAAATGGCTTTAATATTGTAGTTACATTTGCTATGTAATAACTGAGTTCTGATTATGGCTTGGCAACAATGAATACTTCATGGTAATAATGTCCCATTTTCTAGTGAGTTTTGCCTGCCCTCTCTCCTTCATTAATATTGTGAATATATAATAGCTTTATCATTGTTACTTATGGAACCGTGTTAAGGGTATGAGAAAATTATGAGCTGAAGTGAACTTGTGCTCATTAAATCCCAGCTAATAAGTATTGTGAAATTACTTATTACTTGCCTTAACAAGAGCCATCCGCCCCAGGGCTGCTGAGTGAAAACTGATGAAAGTCGACTGATGCCCAGCAAACAGAAGTAGTGAGAGCGCAATTGTTACTGTGAACACTTGGTACATCCTGAAGCGGGGTTTATCAACCAAGTGAAGTGGTGAGCAAATTTCTTCCATTTCCCTTTTATTGAAGCCCATTCGCTCACAAAATTGGAAGAATGACACTAATTCCGTATCGATCAAGTCAAGCTTTTCAGTGACATCAGTTTCAATTAATGAGCTCTTACGAGTTTTCTCGCTGGTTGACATGATCTGAAAAAAAATATTTGGATTTTATGTATGGACGAATCCAAGAACTGTCGTTACATATTTACTATACAGCATGTGTTTGAGGAACCAACTATATGATGGATTTATGTCACGGAAGGTGCTGTTACGAGAAAAAGATTTAAATGAGAAAACTCATTGCAACTTGCTGTGAGTCACACTTCGTATATTCTATGGTCTATTGGGTTAGTGATCTGCTGCTCTGACCAAAGCTTATTTAGCCAAATTACTTACCCACAAGCTCCATCTATAAAGCACACAAGCTTGTATGTTAACATGGGGCGCCAAAAAGAGGATATGACCAACATTTGAACTAGCAGCAGCTACCATAATGATGAAAGTACCACAAACAATATCCGGTGCGACTTCCCTTGGCTCAAAGTGATTTTCTTGACTCTAGCAATTGTACTGACTGACTCCTATAAAAGACATCCAGGCGATCATGGTCTAGTGGTTTAGACAATGGTTCATATTCCCGACGAAAGTCGAGCAATAATGGATCGGAGCTCTGCGCGATTACTGTCATTTTTGCCTGAGTCAGCAACTCTTCAAAAACATCTCCAAACATTCCTCGTAACACAATTCATCAAATGTGTTTTTACTTTCCTTGGCTCTACAAAGTAAAAAGGAAAGTTATGTAATCGACTGAAAAAAAATTTTGAGTTCTCTTCAGATCTTTACGTTTCAGACCCCCCTGAGTCCGAAAAACACTATTTGGGAAAATGGTCTGTGTGTTCGTGTGTCTGTGTGTCTGTGAACGGTTTTTAGAGAAAACCACCGTACCAAAACAGCTCAAACTTGATATCTCGCCCGCAGGTTACCATGGGACGCCAAAATGAGGGTATGAACAAAATCCACCGAAATTTAACTACAGTTATCATAGTGATCAAAACACCAAATATTTTTTTTCTCAAAAACAGCTCTAACGATTTTGATTAAATTTTTTATGTTGGTAGCTCTCAGTATGACAACTATAGCATAAAATTATCATTGGTGGGAAAATGACGAGAGCAGCACAATAAATTATCAAAGTTTTCGACGAAATCATTTTAGCGCGGTTTTTAGAGAAAACAACTGTACTAAATCAGCGAAAACTTGATGTCTAGCCTACAAGTTACCATGGGACGCAAAAATAAGGGTATAGGAAAAATCCACCGAAAGTTAACTATAGTTATCATAGTGATCAAAACACCACATTTTTTTTTCCTCAAAAACGGCTCTAACGATTTTGATTAAACTTTTTATATAGATAGCTCTTGATAAGATAATTATACCATAAAATTCTCATTTGTGGGAAAATGACGAGAGCAACACAATAAATTATCAAAACTTTCGACGAAAAGCGTTTTTGCCGCGGTTTTTACTTTCCGCTACCCGAAGGGAAGGAAAGTATAGTAATCGGCTCAAAAAAAAAAATTGGGTTTTCTTCAGATCTTTACTTTTTGAGGCCTACTGAGTCTAAAAAACCTAATTTCGGCGCGTGGTCCGTGTGTGTGTGTGTGTGTGTGTGTGTGTGTGTGTGTGTGTGTGTGTGTGTCTGTAGTTCGATTTGCGGGAGAACGGCTGATCCGATTGAGCTGGTTCTTTTTTTGTTTTGTTTGCTATTTTTACTAGACACCAAAATAAGGTTATGGACGATTTCGGCCGGTTGGAAGGGGGGGGGGGACGAAAATGTACCAAAAACTAGGGTTTTTCGCATTTTTCTCAAAAACGGCTCTGACGATTTTGATTAAACTTTCAAATTATCTCCTACTGATCAATACCTAACTTTTCTTTTCCATACATATCTCCATGAAAATACGGTGAACGGAGATATAGGCCCATGAAGCAAAAATGGGTTTTTTACGCTTTTTGGCAGAACGACTTCAGCCATTTTCACCAAACTCACAGGATGTTTTCAAATAGTTAATACCTACATATTGTTCTGAATAAATGTTCCTGTGACGGTCCATTGAACAGAGATAAAAATGAAAAGGTGTCAAAAATGACGTTTTTTCGAACATTACCGTAAATTCCAGGGCAACTTCTTCACCAAATGCGATAAATTCTAATGTAGTGTCTTTAAGTCACCCATACCAACATTTCGTTCTCCATAATTATTTCTGTATATATATGTTGAATGGAGATATAAGCCAAGCTAACTCAGAAAAGGAGATTTGTCGAATATTAATTTATCGGTACTCCAATTTTGTCAAAAACGGCTCTAACGATTTCGATCAAACTTTCGGAGTACTCTTAGCTAACTAGTCCCTACATTTTGTTCTCGATAAATGTTCCTGTAAAAATGCGTTGAACGAAGATATAGTGCCCGCCTATGTAGGTGGTGCTCGAACTTAAAGGGGTGGCGGAAAGTTGTGTGTTGCTACGCACCAGATATTTTTCTTTTAAACTCCGCTGGAATGTTACTAGAATGTTAAAAAAAAGTCGTGTTGTAGTCCAATCCAATACCTATAGGGTGAGTGTTTAAAAACGCTCATGAGATACATGGTGCTCACTCCAGAAATTCCTGAATTTCAACTACCGCCGTTTCGCTTAATTCCAGTTTTAAAGGTGTTTACCCAAAAACTCTGCAAAAGTGATTACTTTCCTCCTTCAAAAAATTTGTGTTTACAGCCTCATTAATTTTCTGTATACCAATTGCTCAATAATGCTCCTGGAATGAGTACGAGCAGCACAATAAATTTCGGAACTGTAAGCGCTACCGCTTTTTGCTACCGTGAAATGTTGTTTGACCAAGTTCAAATGAACTGAGTGGTAAATGAATTGGTTAAGTGGACCAAGCCATATAGAAAGTGAATTGACGTAGAGCTAAGGAAAGTTGTGTGTTGCAACGCACCAGATATTTTTGTTGAGAACGCTAGTGTTCACCATTTTGGAATAATCGGGTACGAACTTTTAAAAATGGGTAGTAAGTGAAACGGAAGTGGTTGGGTTCCTGGAATTTCCGGAATAGCTTGTATTTATTATCCTATCCAATATCTGAAGATCCTAGGAACATTTGGGCGGATTTTATAAGGAAAAACTGCGCTAAAATAGATTTTCATCGAAATGTTTGGTGCTTTATTGTGCTTTTCTCGTCATTTCCCACGAATGAGAATTGCATGTTATTTGGAACTGTTCGTACAAAAATTTGATAAAAATTGTTGAAGTAGATTTTGAGAAAATGATTTAGTGTTTTGATGTCGATAATTATAGTTAGTTTAGGAGGGTCATATATTTTAGCGCCCCACGGTAACCTGCGGGCTAGATATCAAGTTTGAGCTGATTTGGTTCAGCCGTTCTCTCTCTCTCTCTCTCTCTCGAGTTCACAGAAACACAGACCATTTTCCCAAATAGTGTTTTCGGACTCAGTACGCCTTAAAACGGGAGGATTCAAAGAGATCTAAAAAAAAAATTTTTTTTTAGCCGACTACACAACTTTCCTTTTTACTACGTAGAGCTAATTAAGGAAGGTAAAAAATTCCCTCAAACACGGCTTGAACGATCTTGATTACTTTTTTTTTAATGAACATCTCCAAACAACGCAGTAGTTACAAAATTTTGTGAGAGCTGCTCAATGAATTATCAATCATTTCGACAATAACGGATTTTAGTGCAGTTGTAAATCTAGTTAAAACTATAAGTGCTGTTTAAGTCCCACACATACGACCCTAGGCGGTCTCACAAACATCGTTTTGATCGTCCAATAAGCTACGTACACAATTTTCGTTTAATGACGGTTGTAAAATAATCAAGAAAGAACGGCTAAACTAAATCAACACGAATTCGACATATTGCATATCTAGCTGGAACGTTAAAATATGGTTACGAGCAGTAATACGTATAATAATAAAATATGCAGTGTCCGAGAATGCCCTTCTAGTGAAAACGAGCCGTATAGACTTATTTTACAATTCTACTACTTGGATCTCTTCCCGGCAAATAAATACGAGGAGAATTTAATCGCAAGAAACCTTGAATGCAACCGCTCAAGAACCCATATGGAAACAAATCTCTGTCGTTAAATCGTGTCAACAGGAAACAAACTATCTCGACAGGTACAAATTTGTCACGTGGCTCAGTAGTTTCGCTAAAACGGTTAAAAATTCTTGTGCGTACCTGTTGGACCTGGCGATTTCGCGATTTGAAAGTCGAACTCCCGTAACGGCAGTCTCAATGAATCTTCCTCAGTCTATTGATCCGCTTCCTTCAGTCCTGCCAATCCTCCCCTCCCATCCGCTCATCCAGCAACTCCAAGGTAACTTCTGCGTTTCGGTCTAATGGGTACACTTCACCACGTACTAATGTGAAATCCTTGCAACACGCTTAAATTTTGTTGAAACGTTCAGAAATTTGGTGATGCATTTCCACCAGAATTCATCTTAGAACAATCGCTGGCTGAACCAGAGAACTTTGAGGGGACAGATAAATGGTTATTTTTTTGTTTCTGGATATTATTACTGTTGTTATTGTTATTCTCTTTATGGGTGCAACCAGGAAAAGAAAGAATGAAGAGAAAATTGGAGAAAACGGTAATTAATCTTTAATTTCTTAAATAAGAAAGTCAATAAACTAGCTATCAAAAATTGTATCCAAACTTTCCGCATCACAACTTGATAATCTGATTTCGCTTAAATCGGCAAAATTTCGTTATGATCGGATCAGTGGTATAAGAGTGTAGCGCACTACGCAAATTTCAAAGACGGGCATAACGCGATTTTATTTGGCCCATGAAAAATGAAATGGTAAGAGAGCGTATCGCAAAATATAGTCATCAATTCGAAGGCACTGCGCGTTTTAACCAGTTCAAGTCATCTAAATCCATTTCAATAATTTTGGGAGTCTACGTGCCACTTCTCCCTAGGCGACAAAAGTTTGTGCAGAAGTCCACGTGGTCACCATTTTCCTTCTTATCCCAAACATGTTTTGAACATTAACGAGCATAGAAGAAATAACTCAGCCAAAACGAAGGGAACTGCGAAACTAAGGCCAGTGACCTAAGAACCTACAAGATTCTTCAACTACATGCAAATCCGATCGGAGAGGAGAATGCTACATGTACCCTGCAGCCTCGCAGTAAAGGATTCCTGATTCTTATGTCCACGGTTCAATTCCGTTCTTGGTTCTTTTTTAAAACTTAAAAACCTCTTAATATCTTCTTAGTGTGCTGCTCGACTCCAGATTGGTCTTGATCGGTAGTTTGATATCAATTTCTACACCTACCTCAAAACACAACTTCTCAAATACTAGGAAGTACTAGTTGATTTTGCAAGGAACCTGAATTAACTTAATTTTACTTTTTAAATATTTTGTTATAACTCTAACAGTCCCTTATTTGGGATGAGCACCGCGGCCAAGTCCTAATGTCTCACAGCTCCATGCCAAGCTTCCTAAGAAATGCTAGGTATTTCCTGCATGAGTCTTTTTTTATGTACATCATTGGAGAAGTTGTACCAAAGATCGAAAATTGTTGGAGTGGGACCCAGGGCAATGTACGTATCTCTCCTTCCATGCCTGCGTACCCACACCCCAGAGCCAATAAACCTCCTGGGTTTTAAATCCATCTGCATAGTTGTTGATACCCTTTAGAGGAAACTGGGGGGGCAGGAATGTGCTCGATGAGCTGTTGTGCCAGGTTCTATTTTTCAAGGTCAGTCCACACGCTGCTTGGAGCTTCAACCCCTGCTTAGTGGCTGTGTGAGCCTTGACACATACACGATCCACGTTTTTTTTTGATTCAGTGGACCTCAAAATATAAGATCTAAGGAAAGTAAAAACGACTACAAGTGTAGCTACTCAGTTGCCCAATTAAAGCGGTAGCACATTCTCTGTTTTAGCATTTTGAGCGTGAGTTTTTGTACTTAATCGCCCAAACAAAGGCGTAGAAGGAGCAAAGAAAAGTGGGGTGTGGGTTGGGGGATGGGATAGTGGGTCCTGTTCGAGAAAACACATGTGCCAAATGGTTCAGCAGCCACTCATATTGGTTGCTATAGGCTGGGTATGCAGATATGCCATTTTAATAAACCGAAAATTCTGCTAATCTCTGCCATTGATAAACTCTAAAACCCACTCCACCCAAAAGAAATATTTAGAGGCAGCCAATGTTCTCATTTCTCGGCCAACAATCAAATAATGCAGCTAAAGCCCATCACAAATCGTTTGATCATGGTGTTTGGGTGGTTTCAGAAATATCATTCCATAAACTCTCCAGTAAATTGGGAATTGATGGCTGTAAAACTGCTGTTTAATTGAATGATATAAAGTGTTGTTTAAACGGAAAAATCTTTTGTAGTCAAGATGGGATAAAACCACTCATTTTCGTCATTCATTGAATTGTGTTGAAGCATTGTGTGTAACCACAATGAGATCAGGGTATTGATCCATTTTATGATACAGTGTTTTAATTGATAATGCAATTTATCAATCAATTGAATCTCATTAACCCATTCAGCACGGGCCACAAAAGGGGCAACAACCTCCCATCCTAAAGTAGAATTTTTGTGACATGTCTCTAAGAGAGGGACGTGGTAATATTACTACACCCGCACGGCACGCAACCCCCGCTTTAGTAATATTACCACCCCCGCACGGGATGGGTTAAGCACTAGAATGAGATTGAAATCCAGTGCAGGATTTAATAAAAGCGATGCCGAAATGATTAGCTGTTTCCGCTTTAGTGTTAGTCCTATTCCATAGGTAAGAGAGATCTGTAGTAACAGGCAAGATTGAAATAATTATAGAAGACTGGTTTACCATTACTTTCTTACTGAAGTTACTAACCTCCTACACCCCGAAAACTCACCAAATATTGGGTTATATCCGCCAGTAGGCAAATTACTAAAGTTAACGTACCTGTTAGGTGAGTCCGTCTCCTCTGGCTTGTGAGTTACTGTGGGCTCACAAGCCAGAGGAGACGGACTCACCTAACAGGTACGTTAACTTTAGTAACTCACCAAATGTTAGTTACAGTCACAGTCACAGAAATATCGTATGTATTTTCAAAGCGCTGGAAGATATTTTCCACTTTCCTTTTTATGAATTATACGAACCACATAAAACACACTGGCACTCATTTGAATGGATTCGATTTTTTCAACCCTCTGCATTTTTTTACTACTCAACGGCAGCACAAAAAATTATCAGTTTTAAACCTTGTCCTATCTGGCAAGAGCTCGAAAAAAAAGTGAGCACTAAGAAATTATTTGGTCGAGGTTTAGAGGAGATGATACAGTCTAGTAGTGTTGCGATAGTATGGTTGGTTTGCCCTTAGAGCACTCATGCCTCCAGGAGATTTTGTGTTACTGTTTCATTTGTAAATGAAGCTTTTGCCGGTTAAATTCACACCTTTATTCAAAGTTTATCATAATAGCAAAGGGATAAACAAACTGAAGCTACAACAACTTTTATTCTCATCACCACAACACCATCCCCACAGTAATCATTATTTAAAAATATTCAAATTTGTCACATTACACGCTCTTCGTTCCCCGGTTGATTTTATGGGGCGTAGCTCTTTCTACCATCCTGAAAAACGAAAGTATACGGTTATCAAATCATTTCTCACTAAGATGAAAATGAAAGATTTTTCAGATTCAAGTTTCCCTAAAAAAAATATAGATTCAACGACAACTACAGATTAATGCAAAGGCAATTTAGCCACAAGTAGAAATGAGCTATGTGTAACTAATTTGGTTTTAATCATAATTGTTATAAAATCACTTAGTCATACTGCACAGTAACTGACCAATCCACTGTCTATCATCCTACTACACAACTATATAAGGGCCAGATCACTACATTAAAGCACAGAATAACTTGATCACTGCAGCGAAACGTTTTACCATAGTTAAATGCACTAGAGTTTTATCGTTCATAATTACATGTGTGCTTCTCACTTCATTGTTAAATGAAACCATGCACTTATTTTGAACCAGGCTAACATAATGAGACAATAGGCCAAGCATATACGTAACAAATGTTACTATGAACACTTGCCCCCTGCTGCCATAGAAGTCCTTTTGATCATCTCACCTCTCCAAATATACACTGAGAGGACTGCATACCTGGGGGCAGTAAGTCTTTTGTAGACCAGTAATGTTTCCACACCAGGGTCACAACTTCAGTTTCGCCAAGCCACTAGGAGAGTACACCGTGATATATCAAGCGGAAATTCTAGCCACAAAGATCTGTGCAGAAGAGATCCTGTCCAAAGGACTCAAGGGTGAGCGAACCTCTCAGGCAGTCAGACTGCTTTAAATGTCATTGCTTAAAGATCCAGGCTGACATAAGAATGTCGTCAGGCGCTCAAATGACTCGATGTCCACTATTGGCACATTCCTTTACCTGGGTACTGGCTCATAGAGGGCACGAGGGCAACGAAAAGGCAGACTGCCTTGCAAAAAGGGGCACAGAATCCTTACTCATTGGGTCGGAGGAACAACAAAAAGTC
Source organism: Pachypeltis micranthus (assembly GCA_020466155.1). NCBI lineage: Eukaryota > Metazoa > Arthropoda > Insecta > Hemiptera > Miridae > Pachypeltis > Pachypeltis micranthus. The sequence continues at coordinate 44,653,667 of CM035768.1, forward strand.
ACCTGGACTGGCAAGTGGCTAAATGGGAGACAGGAAAACCGTGCCCATTGGCAACACCAGCCATGGCTAAGACAGGCGAAAAGGCTCATTGTATCTTCTTGTTCAAGGGCAAGTACTTCTCTCAAGCCAGGATCTAAAAGCCCTTACTAGCTTTCTCACTGGACACTTGGCACGGGAGAGCTCCGTGCGGGCCGATTGGTTTCGGCAGTGCTCAGGAGATGGCGTGGGATATGCCTTTTGTGGATGTTGGTTTTCTCTAATCACCGAATTGGTTTTTACTATCAATTGTCCGGTACGTCTTTCCCTCGCGTGTTTGCCAGTTTCTCCCCGAAGTATTTATTTAATTGTGACAGTGAGTTTAGTGGTTTTTGGAAAAATAAGTGCATCTGCTGTGTGTGTTTTTATTTTTCTGTACTTCTCCCCTTCGAAGCTTGCTGAGCCCTTGTTCCCGCGAGGACCCAGTGGCCTAAATTATAAGGCAATTACCTTATAAATGGCCTGCATGTGGCCACTGTGACAAAGGGACTTAGTCTTGTGTGCCCTCAGGTCAAAAAACATATGTAACAAAACCCTTTGAATTTATTTAGAAACAAACGTAATAATAAAATTCTCATGATCATTGTATGAAAGGAAGGTGACACATTAATAAATTGATGAGTGAGTAGCGATTACCTAATGCCCTGTTAATTTTACTTGTCATAAACCTGAAGATCCTTTTGCACCACATTACTGTTAAAACTGGAGAATTCGTGAGGTTAGTTGGTAAGATAAAAACATCTTTAGAGAACTTACGTTATGCAATCAATTATTGGGCAGACTGAAAGGCACAGAGTGCAACCCGTGCAATCATCGGTAATTAGAGGTATGTGTGTGTCAGAATCAAATGTAATGGCTTGATATCCAGAGTCATTGCATGCCATGTAGCATTTTCCACAGTTGATACACATATCCTGCAACATGCCAAATCTTAGGTTAACTTTTGGTGTTTGTGAAGAGTTGTCATGAAAACTAGAGAGGCACACGAGAAAACTCTTGCTGCTTTAATCTATTGTGTTATGAACTTACCTCATTCACCAAAGCAACCACTTGCTTGGTGTTGTCAAGACTTTTGTACGAGGTAATATTTTTCAACGATGAACCAACAATTTCATGAATTTGCATAACTGGTTTTCCTAATTTGGATATGATTCTTGGTTCGAGAGCCCTCTTATTTTCATAGTGCATCTTGGATTTTGCAATCAGTTCTTCTCGCCTTCCTTTGAATTCTCCAAAATGTGGCAGGGTCTGTAAATTTAAGGCTTAGAAATGACTTTGTAGTGTCCCCACAACTGGTGGTTTACTAGTCTATATCGATGCTGAATCAAGTGTGATAGGTCTCAAAGATGTGAGATTAATAAGCTGTGCAAGAGAACAACACAGCATTGTTTAATATTCAATCAGGTTAAACTCACTGGGAGCGACTGGTAACGTAAAAAATAAGTGTGAGCCCATGTCACTAGTATTTGCGGTTTGCGCAAACACAACATTCTAGGGATGGCAATTTTTACAGGTCTGCACAGTTATGCTATGAACTGAGTTTGTTTCAGTAGGCAGCTTACCAAACTGACACTTTGTAAAGTGGAATGCTATAAACAAACGCGTGTTAAGCTGTTTTGAAATGCCTCTAGCCAATTTTTGAATCTTTTAGACAAGAATGTGTTCATAATTCTGCATACCATCCCTTTCATGGTACATTTTCGTCTTAGCTTATGTTTCCATATTAATCCTATTACTTTTTGAGCTTCATCTGTTTTGACAGTCCCAAGTCCCGCAGTCCAATAGACTTGTCCTTTGATTGATTATCAGTTTAGATTAGCTCGGTGATACCACTTCATTAATTGAAGAAATAAAACGTTTGGTCACACGTAAATGGTCAAATTTGGTAATTTTTCATGGGTGAGCACAACAGCATTATTAAAAACGCTTATCTCACGTTTGTTATTAGTATTCTCAATATGTCCCCTGCTGCTTGATATCTCTACAGCCGTTTTAAATACTCTACTCTTCACAAATATACCCATAATAGTAATGTCAGTGTGCTGCCCCAACGCATTTCCCAAAAAATGAATTAAAAGTTAGCATTCGTATTTATTTGAAAAAAAATAAAATCTAATTGGTAATTGTCGAGCCTACCGTTGTTTACATAGCAAATATTATGGTTTTCATTGTTACTGTAGTAACGTCTCAAAGAAACAGGAACACGCTTAATGTCTCATGTAATAAATTCTTGAATATTAACAGGAAATAAATCGTCATTGGCACTAGCTTTTAGAAATTCACACAAACAAAAAATTTACTTATCTATTCAGAAATGTCCATCAAATGGTGTGACAAACACTGATTGAACTCATGAATAATTTCTTGGCACCACTTTTCATAACTGATTAACTCACTTTTCCATTTTCGTCTTGAATTGCAAAAGTAGATTTTCCTTTCTGGTGAACTTGAGTTGGAGGAGACTGTCCACACCACTTTGCACAATTATCCAACGATTTGATGTATACTAGTGCTTTCAAACCGCTAATGTAATCATCAATTACGGTGAAGTCCTGATTTTGTACCGAACTGCATATCTGAAGGCAATGATTTAAAAATCTCATCTCATCATGTTCGACACACGTTGTACTTGAAAATGCATGGAAAAAATTATGTGATCATAATGCAAGAGAGTACTCAAGAAGCAGTTAGGTTTCTCTTTTGACCCGTATAAAGGCAAATTGACAAGAGCCCAAATACTCCAAGCAATATTCAAAGGTTAGTCTCGATAGTGAAGAGGTGAGGTAAGGTGAAGAATTTGGTGATAAAATGGTAGATTTAGAGAGTTAGAGGGATGAGGAAAAGAGGAGAGGAGAAAGCTGCAACCATAGGCTTTATTTATTAAATTCATTCAGCCTTGAGCTTTTACATCTTCTTCCGCTATTCTCTCCTTTGTTTTTATCACTGCTGGAACGAAAGGTTGAACCCAAAATGCAGAACACACTATTAACTTCGGCTGAATTTTTCTCCATCAAGCAATTTTATGATCCAAGGGTTGACATTTGTTGCAGCATAGTGAGTCAAAAACTGTAAAGGCCACTCCGGCATACATAAACAATTCTAGTTTTGAATATTTCAACAATGCGTATTGGCTGGAGCAAACTTTAAAAAAACTGACATTAATTAAACTATTATTAACATAGGTATTAATGTAAAAACTAAATACTACCTGTACAGCAGAGGCACCAGCCATTAAATATTGGAGAGCAACATCCGCACTGTCGATTCCACCAGTACCAAGTATTGGAAGGTCAGGAAACTTGTTGGCAACTGCTGATACAGCTCTCAAACCGATAGGCCGTATTGCATTACCCGAAACACCCCCATAGGTGGTTAATTTGAGTTTACCAACTCCCGGCCATGGATTACCATCCCCTCGAATCTCCATTAAGCCAGATACTGTGTTCACAGCTGTGACTCCATTCGCCTTCCCTGTGAAAACGATAATAAATAATTTTGCAAATTAAGGGAGGGTATGGCTTAAATTTAAAAACAATACAAGTGAGGTTTTACCTTCTTTTGCTGCCTGAGCTAGACTGACAACGTCTGTAGTATTTGGTGTTAGTTTGATAAAAAATGGTATGTTGATAGAATTCCGAACCCATTGAGAAATTTGTTTCACTAACCTTGGGTCCTAGGCAGTAACAAGAACATCTAATGAAATGAGCAGCATCTCATTTCTGACAAGCATGCCAACGTCAATCGAATAAATTTTCATTTTACCTGCCCACAAGCGAGGCCCATGCCTGATTCTCCCATACCATGAGGGCAGGAAAGGTTACATTCCAGCATATCTGCCCCAGCAGCTTCAGCCATTTTTGAAAGCTTCACCCAATCTTCTTCGATAAAGGCGCACATAATGCTTGCGATGACTACCTAAGAAAACAGCTCTGTTTTAACTTTGATACCTGTAAGTCACAGATTTATTTGAGCTTCATTGGGAAGTAGCTAACAATACTTGGGAAGTATTTAACATTTCAAGACAGCGAGATTCCAAATCATCATGCTATGTCCATCCGCTGTTCGTTGTGCCTTTAACATGGTTAAAAAAACCTTTTTTTTCACACAAAAATCCCATTTGCAATCTTGTTGTGACTGCCTGCTCAGCAATTTGATCAGATGAAGCCTATGGTTGTTATGGGTAAAAATTGAAAGAACTCGTGGCTTAAATGCCTTGTCATTTTTTTTTCTCATCTTCTCCCTTCCAGTTCACTTTTCCTACCCTCAAACACTGCAGGACTTTAGGGAATCTTTTTTTGGCTTTTACTGGCTTGCAGTTGTTTTTTTCTTTTGTTTTTAAAGCATTAGCAGGTAGTCGAGTTTTGTGAGACAGTTACTCACTGTAATATCATTTTCTCTTACTGCTACCAATGAGCATGACAAGAAAAATCAACTGCACATTTTATGTGGCAGTGATTCCTCAAGACAGTACAAATGTGATTGGATGTTCTATAAACAAGCCCAATGAGAATACAGTGAGGGGTGGTGCTCTATAAAATAATGTAGAAGGTTACCTCCCCTTAACTTTTTAATCACCTGTAATGGTTATAGTGAAAAAATTCTAAATTTCCAGCCACTTGCAAGTTCCTTGGTTAGCATCATAAAGTCAACACGACTATCAGTGACTTCACTAACTTGAAACACGAATACACACTGTTATTGTCAACAATCTCGTTTAGAGAGTATTCAATACACACACCTAAATATTGTGTACTACAATGGAAAGACAGATAGATGTATCTCAGAAGGCATCTTACATTCAATTTTTCAGGTCTCATGGATATTACAAGTCAGCTAGTTACGACAAGTAAAATAAATTTGTGTCGAGAAGCTTTTTTCTTTCTATTCTTCAAATGAAATGACTTAACGATCAATGGTAATAGGTTAAAAAAACATTGGACTCAAATTAGAACTTAGAAAGTAGGAGCAAGAAAGAGTAGTTGAGGAAAAATGGACTGTGTGGTGTAATTGTGTATTTGTAATGATCTACTTGAAGGCTGATTCTCGATCCCTCAATATCGTATTGCCAGCGGTATACTAGATGTCCAACTATGGATGAATAAAACCATAAAAATTTTGCTACAGTTCAATCAATTAGGTTTGAAATACACGAAGACATTACCTTTTTGGGAAAATCACGCTTCAGCTCTGTGATTGACTTACACCAATACTCACAAGTCTTTTCTGATATTAATTCAATATTAAGGAATGAGCCCTGTTCTGGTCCATAATTGTGGCGAGAAGTAGTACCCCTTATGATTCGTGGTGAGACGTTAGTTACCAAGTCCTGGAAAATAGGTTGCTGATATCAATAGAGCGAGAATGAGCTGAGCGGCAGAATTCCCAAATGTAGTCATAAGGACTACAATCGCTAAGAGTAGCAGTCAATGGCATGATAATATGGTTTTAAATATGCAGTAGGTGGTGATGCAGGGGGAGGGGAGGTACCGGGGGCTGTGGGTTACATCTTATATTATCAAATCCTTTGAGATTGCTTCACGGTAGGCAACTTTTCCAAATATGTTGCGTATTACTAGCCCGACGCCCCCGGGCTCATTTGTTTAATGTGAATGAAGGCAAATCACCAACTATACGACAAAGGAGGAATGAAAATATCTTACAGATGAACAACATGGGTGAACAATAATTCATCCCATCATTTTTTTACTCGGGCAGTCATTTCATGTATTTTATTGGGTGCAACCCTGCTTCAAAACTTCATCTGTACTAAAGACTAAGTAGTTGTTTGTGTGTTTCAGTATTGTTTTTGGTCCATGCCTGTTCCCATTCCTATCTGACCCATTCCCTTGCATCATTTTTTTGTGTTGCTACCACTGAGCTGATAACATTGTGTGCTCTCTCGTCTCTCATGTCTGAAGAGAAACTGTGAAATTCACTTGGTAAAGACCATAATTCTCATTAGGCATTCTGAATCCAGTTTCATGTTACACCTTTGATGTCACAAAAGATCCCCTTGAATGTATATTTGAGCTCATTGGTAAATGGGATGCAGGTTTGTCAGCAGCCTATTACAAAAAACATTTCTGTACTACATTACTGAGCTGATGTGCTTCTCACTTGAGAAATAGAAAAGGTTTCTAAGCACCAATTCTTGAACATGGTATTTTATAACTTACTGGACTCAATAAGTCTGTAGTTATAAGAGTACTAATGGGCTACACTAAACAGATCACACTAAATCAGAAAATTAATTAACGTGATACTATTTGTACGAACATAATACTAAACTCATATACATCATTACAGCGTGTGCTTGTTTATCATTATTTTTCAATGATCTCATTAACTGCTCTTGAGAGTAAATTCATGAAGCAACAAACTTCATGACAAACATACTAAGGATGCGCATGTGCTTCTCCTTTCACCCTCCCACACTTTGGCATAAGTTCCTACAATTTTCTTTCCTATATCAGATTCAGTTTCCTCCAGCACTCATAATCTCAGAGGTGTTCCAAAATATCCTGTGTCCCTTTGTGATTAGGTAACCGTCTGTGTGATGCTCTGGTGGATTATATTTATGCAAGCGATATTTTTTCCCTTTCCCAATACTTCCACTTTCACTCAATATCATGGGAGCGTGATGTTCCCCATAGTGGGGGAAGGGGGAGATTCATACTTAACTCTTTTAATGCTCCTCAATTTTTTGAAGTGATCCCGTCACCTACTTGGAAAAAAAATTTTGGCCTCCGCTAAAACGCTCTTTGCACGTAATTGATAATTAGAAAAAATGATTTGTCGTGTATTTCTGTAAGAGGGCTCGTACGTGGGTGGTGAGGGGGGACCTTTGATAGAAGCACGTATTATAGAAGGGAGCTCCCAAGAATGTTTTAGCGCTTGGTGGAAGACATCCTTCCAGGACTGTACTGGCACTGGGCAGCATGTTGAACAGGGTTAATTGGCTTGACTCTAGATTTCTGAAAAGTAATGTAATAGTGACTCTAATTTATAAATAGTGAGTCCGGCCAAACCTTTATCTATCTATGTGTGCCTTGCTCCTCCATTTTGGTGAGGGGTAGTAAGGCTTATTGCCCTTTTGTCCATCTATTGTCTGGAGTGTTAGTGTGTGATGATTTCTAACTGTGACTTGTTGTGTTGTTAGTACTCCTTGCCAGTGGTTGAAGATGTCAAAGTTGTGATCCCTTGGTGTTGATGGCGAAGCTCCATGAATAACACTTGTAAAGTATAGAACCATGTACCCACTTTGTAATTGTATCAGGGTCTAAAACAAACAGGGTACTATTTTGTATGTTCCACTAAGCTCTTAGTGTATATTTTATAAGTATAGAGTAAATCCTGCTGTTTTGTAATATTACAAAGTTATATTGGATTACAATGTTACTCAGTTCACCAATGCTATCTAGTCTTGACTACCATGCTTGATTATAAGTTGAATAATATTTAATATTCACTATTTCCATTTGCGTATAAAATATTCTCATAATTAATAAACTCACTTTATCTAGGCCAAAGGTTTTTGTCACAGCAAAACCCCATCCAGCTTCAAAGGCTCTTCTGATCATTGAGCTTGCTGTAGTTGGTGGTGCGGAAGCAAGTCCAAAGGGATTCTCAAACTTCACTCCACATATTTCAATTGAAATATCAACATCATCGATCTCTGTGTAGAATTTAGGTAGATTTGGAACATCACTGACTGGTAAACCCCGCTTTTTCTACAAGGGAAATGTAATGCAAATGAAAACTCGGAAATTGTATTGGATGAAGCCTAACAAATTCTAAATAATACTAAAGTATTATCAACATTTAGAGCATTTTTGAACGGAAAGTTGTGAAAATAACACAATTAAACATTATCATTTCAAAGTACAGGCTGTTTGTGAAATTCAACTTTCACCAGTAAACAAAATGAAACGTGATAACTACATCAATTCGCTCGCAGAGCTCTCAGATCCCAGACTTGTGACGCTGTCATGCTCATGCGCCAAGGAGGACAAGGATGAGTAGGGGACCTTATTGTGAACCCTCCACATCGTCACACAGAAAGGAAAGAAGACAAAGCCCCATCTGCAAAGGGTCGATTAAGACCCCAGATAGTGGGAAACGAGAGCGAAATTCTGCTGCCACACAACCATTCCGACACTCCAAAGAGGAGGCAAGTTTGGTTGAGCGGGGTAACTCAGAAAGATGGAGGAACCACCATCCTTCACCTGAACAACAGCAATTCACTCCTCTTATAATAGAGCACCAAGGCTTGGTAAGAGGAGTGACTGGTGGGTGGTCCGATATTGCCCTTGCCCAAGAACCCTAGGCAAACCTTCAAGGAGCTGTGAAACAGTTGAAAAATAGAAGAGGAAGCAGTCCTTTCTACTGAAATTGTGACAGAGCAAAAGAATTTTCAGCTACAGTTAGCACCTGCATTCACTCACAAGAACAGTGTGAGAGGGGGCCATTCCCAATTGGTCGACGCTCTCCTATGGTTCCCCATCTTAGCAGCTAGGTGCTTCAAACACATTTTTCTCTCAGGGGTTCATTGAACCCCAAACCATCACATATTCTGAGGAAAAAGGAATACTCAGCTTCTTAAAAGGGGATGATATGTGCCTTTTATTAGGTAAGGGACATCGTCACAATAGGCCCAGTGTGTGGCTGGAGGGAACACATAAATCACTAAATGCGCCTCCACCTGTTTAATGAATGACTGTGATGAGGCACTACAAATGATCACTACCAGGTTGAGTGGATGAATGGGAATCATATTATTACAGTGTGTTGATAATTTTTGAATCTCAAACGTAACAAAAAATAACTAATGACATCAAATCTTGAGAAAAAGCCACGTTATGGGGCAAGGACAAACCAAGGACTGAGTACTGTGTACATGTTTCGTAATTTACTTCACATGAATAAGCTCTAGAGTGTGGAGTTACATCCAGTCCTTCAAGTTCACACACTGTTACTGAGATTAAATCCCACAGCTTAAGACTATTCTCATTTCTCGTAATGTTCCTATTAAATATTGAACCTTGTTGTTTTGCAATTGCGCTGTGGCAAATGGTGTCTCATACTGCAGATGATTTGTTGGCCACTGATTGGATACAGTCAGATCTCTCAAGAAAGCCAGGTCTAGTAACTCTTCCCATAAGCAATGCTTTTCATTGTAGGAACTAAACATAACTTCTAACCTATGATGCATCTTTTCCAAATACATAAACCATATTTGGTAGTCAGCTGATTCTCTGAATTCAGTGACAAAAACACGTTTTTACCTGAATGTATTCGTGAATGTACCACGCTGCTGTTTTCCCATCATTGACTGATTCTACTGTGGTGTCTGTATAGCCTGCCAGGTCTCCACCAACAAACAGTCCTTTGACCGAAGATTCCATTGTAGTAGAATTAACGAAGGGCAGCCCAGAATTTTTCATTTCTAGCCCCTCCATTGCTTTTATAACTAAAACAATTTTAAAACATGAAGTGCAAATATCGTCCACCAATGAGATGATATTTTTGACTTTTCTTAGAGCTAAACACAACCTGGTCTTCCTAGGGCTGCCAATACAAAGAAATTAATTAGTTCATGTATCAACATCAGAATAGTAAGTTGACAGTGTACACACAGTCTCCAATCATTTCAAATTACGTGCTTTTTTTTTTACTTTCCTTGGCTCTACAAAGTAGAAAGGAAAGTTATGTAATCGGCTAAAAAAAATTTTTTTTGAGTTATCTTCAGATCTTTACGTTTCACACCCTCTTGAGTCCGAAAAACACTATTTGGGCAAATGGTCTGTGTGTGTGTTAGTGTCAGTGCAGAATACCGCTGTCATATTTCCTGTGTGTTGTATGAGCCAACTAAAAGGGACAGCCACGTGGGCCCAGCCCGAATGACAACCTCACCTCTTCGAGGTCCCTGCAGAATTACATCCAACGAGGCTTGACTGTGGCTGGGCGTCACTGTGTACCCTGTCACCAAACTGTGCTCACGCTGCAGTTGGGGGTCCAGAATTCCACTGCCGTACTCCCTGCATGTTCATATGAGCCGGACTTTAAGGGACACAACTTACACTTCTTTCACATACATGACACACTGGAAACCCCCAACCTTGAGCTGGGATCGCAGAATACACCCCCCGCAGGAAGGGGGACAGAATTCCCTTGCTGTATCCTCTGCGTGGCCGTAAAAGCCGGCCTAAAATCTCATGACACTGACATACACAAAATATTCCAGATACAAACAACCTGGGAAAAACCAGGTTTGAGTGTTCCTGGGGCAGCTGATAGCCTGTGTCCCGCTCACATCACCAGTGGCCGAGGGCTGACCCTGAGCAGCAACTGAAAAACCCCTCATGCGCCTTAGTCCCGGTGGGTGGCAACTGTACCATAAAATTATCATTCGTGGGAAAGTGATGAGAGCAGCACAATAAATTACCAAAACTTTCGACGAAATCAATTTTAGCGCAGCTTATAGAGAAAACAACCGTACCAAATCAGCAGAAACTTGATGTCTAGCCTACAGGTTACCATAGAACGCAAAATTAAGGGTATGGGCAATATCCACCGAAAGTTAACCATAGTTATCATAGTGATCAAAACACCAAATTTTTTCTCATAAACGGCTGTACCGATTTTGATTTCATTTTTTATATTGATAGCTCTCAATAAGGCAATTATTCCATAAAATTCCCATTCATGGAAAATGACAAGAGCAGCGCAATAAATTATCAAAATTTTCAACGAAAAGCGTTTTTAGCACGAGTTTTTCCTTATCAACTTCGCTAGAATTTTAGTAGAATGTTACAAAAAAAGTAAAAAATTGGTATTGTAGTCCAATCCAATACCTATAGGGTGACTGTTTAAAAACGCTCATGAGATACATGGGGCTCACTCCAGAAATTCCTGAGTTTCAACTACCGCCGTTTCGCTTACTACCAGTTCTAACAGTTTCAAAAAATGTGTGTTATATTTGCTAAGTTCATTTGAACTTGGTCAAACAACACTTCACAGCAGCAGGACGCGGTAGCGCTTACAGTTTCAGAATTTATTGTGCTGCTCATACGCATCTTAGGGCCATTATTGAGCAATCGGTACTCAGATAATTAATGAGGCTGTAAACACAAAGTTTTTGAAGAAGGATAGTAATTACTTTTGCAGCGTTATTGGGTAAAAACTGTTAGAACTGGTAGTAAGCGAAACGGTGGTAGTTGAAACTCAGGAATTTCTGGAGTGAGCCCCATGTATCTCATGAGCATTTTTAAAAAAAAACGTAATTAAACCTTTTTTAAACTTAACAAATTGTTAAGGAATGCAAATTACTACGACCTAAACTTTGTGGATACTTGTATTAAGATATCCGTAATGATCCTCTGTAAGGGTTATCAAAATTGGTAGGTTGCCAGTGCAACCTTGGTTTTGTGTGCATCCATTTTACAACCATCTGACAAAACTAACTGTTCGAAGATTGGGCCACTCACATTTATCCTTCATGGATTGTCTAGTGAGCCGAATACCCTCAGCTCCAGAGGCTGTCTGGGCATTTATGATTGCTGCAAGATAATGGGACTCACAACAATAAAGTGACACAGTCCTTTTCAAAAAACAATCCAAAAGTGCTAATGAACCGTATCCATATCCCAGCTTTCTTTCAGATGATGAGGGACCAGCTACCTGGACATTTCTGTGATTGGAGATGTAAATCTATGAAGCCAAAAGCAGGTTTAACGTTTTCGACAAACCTTCCAAATTTTTATAAATGTGTGTGTTGAACAGAAATAACAACCAATTTATGTCAAAAATCGAGTATTTTTACTGTAACGACGTTTACGTGGTAAATGCTTAACTGAATTGCCTCAGAACTGACTAGCATACATATTACTATCAGGTTTTCTATTTATTTAAAACGAGCTGGTTAACTGATACTTATTATATTTATTTGACTGTTAATTAAGAGTATATCCATTTTACACTGTACCTGTTTTTAAATTCATCACACCAAGTAATTAGGCTTTCATTGTACACACAAGAAATCAATTTGTTTCCATTCATTGAATTCAAATGGATTTACATTTTTTGACAATTATATTTTCTTGAAGATATTTATTTTTGCATACATCTCGACTTGTATTTTACTGGAAAAACCTTTCACAAACCTACAGTTCGTGGCCATGTTTCAGCAACTGTGTTTCATATTTTATTGATTCATCTGTGATTGATATAGCCCACTCAGATAGGTGGTAGGGTTTGCCAAGCTGATTGGTTTCTTCATCCTAGGACTAGCCATTCAGAATAAGTTTAAGTTATCAGAATGCATTACATTACTATGCTTTCATCTCATTGATCTATAAATAACTCAATGAATGAAAGTCAGTGTTGGTATAAGTGACCAATCCCTTCTATGTGGGTCCTAATTTCAAGACAGACAATTATGATGAGCTTTAGGTTTCTCGCCACAATCCACGACCCTAAAGAAATGATTTCAACCCAGTGCTACTGTAACTTCAAAAACATGTATCAAGTTTCAACATTTCTCAATATTATGTTCTATACATTACCTTTTGGATTTGTTAATGTAGACCCAAAAGCAGATATGATGAAATCAGCCTTGATTTTTGTAACTTGCTCAGTATCCTCAACCAATTCCCCTTCATCAGTTTCCACTGTTCTGTAAAACTCCATGCCTTTAATTCTCCCTTCAATTATTATCACTTTTTTAGGTGATAGGAATGGAAGAAATTCACATTTCTCTTCTTTTGCTAGCTCCACCTGATATGATCAACACAAACAGTTTGATCATGAATGTTATTACCATAGATCAAATGAATGAATAAGCAAAATTGATAATAAATGAACTGTTGTAAGTTAAGGTTAAAGCAGAAAAATATGAAGCTATAGAGGTACTGAAGGTGTGATACTTTAAATAAGAATAAAAGCTGAGTTAGCCGCACTGAAGCCTGACAGCTGAAGTAGAGTGGCTGTTTGTAAACCCTGGGTCACGGCAAGTGATGGAATAGTCCTGGCTCGTAGCAGAGAGTATGAATGTGATTCAGGAGTACCTCGTTCATCTTTTTATGACTGAACAATTGAAATCGAGAAGAGAAGTATGGTGGGGGCTATATTTGATCTAACTACTCATAGCACTATGCATGACTCAGCAACATTTTAAAGAGTGAGAGTGCATTAAGAGTTACCAGTGTGATGACTTCAGAAACCACTGAACGCTAACTACTTGAAGTGGATTGGACAATAATTTGGATCGAGTTTTATCCAGCTCAATTCCTAAAGGAAAATGTTGCAAGTTTGGGTGAAGTTGAAAAATGGCCAATTTAATCCTGCTCAATTCCTGAAGTAAGGGTGAGTGCCAGTTTTCAGTGAGTAGAAGGATAAGGTGTCATACAAAGTGGAAATAAAAGCAATGAATAATATTTGAATAGGTAGCAGCAGTAATAAGCAGATAATGTCTGAACAGTTACGATACCTCTTCAGGAACTGCTCTAATTTGACTGAATCCTCTGCGAAAAATAACGAAAACACGTTTAGCCCCACAGCGTAGGGCAGAAGTAGCACAGTCAAAAGCTGTATCACCCGCTCCGAGCACTATTACATTTCCAAATAATGGTGGTAGTTCTGCATTCTTACAATGACACAATCCTGAAATAAATGTAATGAATATTACACTCATTGAGGGCGCTCCTAACCAATGGGATGACTCTATTTCATACCATGTAGCCTATGATTTCAGATTGGAAGGCAATGAAAGTAAATCTCGAGGCCTTTTTGAAGAGATCATTACTAGTAACAGTTGGGGGTGCCTCACAAACGGGGCACTAATGGGCTCCTAGCAGCCTTTAACCAAAGTTGATGCTTGATGTGTGGTTGAGACATTCACCATTTTGGGAAAGGCTACCGGATGCCCAAGTAATTTGTGCCACCCAAAGAATAGGAGTGACCTCAAATAAATTATTGAGGTCTTGTAATAGCCACCTACTTAACAACACCTTGCAAACGTCCTTTGCAAAAGTCAAAAGGAACACTCTGTTTTCAATGTGAATCATTCGTAACATAGAGGTAAAGGTACGTTCACTCAGCTAATTAATTTTTAACCGAAAACTGTCGTTTGAAACAGTACAAGAATCGAAGGAACTATTAATAGGAAAGCTGATTGATGTCATGGCTAACATATTTTGATGTATGAGATGGGCGAGGGGTTTAGTAGTTCGTTTGGATTACATTCGACCTTCAGTTTACGAACAAACAGATATACTATGGTTTGTAATAACTAGCATCACTGTTATTACTACTATAGAACAACTCATTGCAACTGAAAGTGTATCAGTACTCATGATAGGAAAAAATGAAGATTAAGTGTGCAGTTTCCCAAACAAGTTCAAGTATGACCATTGGATGAGGGGGAGGAAACACATTGAAGCTTTTAAAACAGCTCAGTTATTTAAGTTCTCCTCAAAACTTATTGCGCAGAAGATGGAAGGATAAGAAGTAACTGGTGAATGCGAAGAATATGTTTAGATAGGAAAGTACATCCCAAGTAGGATTTCCTCTCTGAGATGTAAGGGATAAAAGATTCAGTGAGAGGAATCTGCCATCCATTTATAATTATCTAGAAGCTGACCTTTAGAGCAGGCACAGCTCCAGGTTACTGTGAAATCATCAACGAATATCACTGAAAACAAGCTTGAGACATTGTCAAGTTTTTTCACTAGCACAAGAGCTATCGACCTACACCAGGACATAATGGGTTCACCATTAGAAGCTTGGCAATGCATTTGTATATGGTTCTTTCTTTATTAGTTTCATTGGTGGGGACACCTTGAGCTGTATTCTAACTTACGTGCTGGTCTCTTAAAAGATAAATAGTACTCTACTTAATTTGCACAGCTTTGAATGTTTAATGCTACCAGAATCCATTGTCCTGTGCCATCGGAATATGCTTATCATACCAGGTTTGCTTCCAGTGGCAACTTTTGGCAGAAAACTCTTCGATGTGTAGTGGCCCATTTCTTCATTTAAGGTAGAGAAAATGGGGGTTGACTTAGGTTCTGGAAGGCCAATGCCAATAAATACTGCTTCGAAGTCCCTCATCAGTCCCTAAATGTAGACAAGTATATACTTCCACACAACATATTGGATTGAATATGTTTCCAGTTCAAATACTATTAATTATCATCATCCATTATCATTGTCTTCAAATTCATTAGCTCATGTTGTCATCTCGATAAACATAAATCGCTCTGCAAATATCAAATCAATTCTTTACCTTCACGGTCAAATCGTCAGTGGAGAGCTCTCTGTTGCATTCTATTTTTACCCCAAGATCTTGCATTAGGTCGACTTCAAATTTCACAACACTGAATGGTAAACGGAACTCTGGTATTTCAGATGAGCTGTTATCAAACAAAGCCAGATAAAAAGTGTTATATCACACGTTGATTAGCACTTTGATATTGCATATTGACAGTATCATGTAATGAATTGATAGCAGCACCTCACGTTGTTTATTGAAGGGTCAACGATCAAACAAGGTTCAAGGATCCTTTTTTTGAATGCCCATAATCAAGAAACAAAAAATTCTAGAGAGTGGACAACAATTTATGGCTTGCAGAACTAACACTTAATGAACGAAAATTACCACTATGCAGTTACTATGTAATTGAAATGATACTGTAATCATTTATGAATTTGATTGGGCAACACAATTTGAACAATTATAACTTCTTTGATATGAAAACAACAAACTCTCACACTTAACGTAAAACATAAGATATTGTAATTATATTACGTTGATGGGCTTGATCAGCTTTGCACGTCACTCAGATCCTTTCTAACATTATTAGGTTGTTTGTTATATATATTTTTGAGGAGCACGATTTTGCAGTAATGGCCGGATTAAAAATCGTTGTCACCTTAATCCCCCAATGTAAGGCTCTCTTTCGTATATCGTGATATCTTCATATCCTAGCCGAGCCAGAAATGATGCACAAGAAATACTAGCAGGGCCACAACCCACAAGTGCTATTTTGGCATCGGACGCTGCGTTATTTGTATTTGGAGGACGTACTTGCTTCAGCCCCATTGTTTTGAAAATCTGTAATAATAACATTTGTTTAAATGAAAAGGCAGTTGAACGATTGATGAATATATTTTATACCGTACGAAAGTTTTATCAGGGCAGCACGTTTAAGTGCAGCAAAGTTCCTTGAGATCAAAACTTGAAGAGATACAAAGAAAGAACCTCAGTGGCAAACTGTTGTAGACCCCCAATGTTAATTGGTCCTTCTTCACTGGCTTGTAGATTGCATGAACCAACGCAGAGATCACTTGTAGGGCACACCATGCCACAAGTGATTCCAAGTGGATTGTCAGAAAAAATAGCCTTGGCCGCTCCATAATAATTCTGGAATAAATAAAAAACGTCTTTTTGCCATTCAAATTCACATTTCTGCTTTGTAATTGTGATCGGTTCGATATTAATAAAAACGACATATCTTCCATTGAGAAGCTTCCCCATGTCATTGAGAATATAACTGTGAGTCAACACTTATATCACTATAATGAGAGAATGAGACTGTTCCTTCCACTTCTTAATCTGTGAGTTCAATATTTCTTGATGATATAAAACACTATGATGAGTTAATGTGGTGCTTAGCTCTCATTACGTAACTCTGAACCTATCTCTTTGAGCCATGTTCTGTTCTCCTATAGGTGTTTATTATTTGATGGCTCAAGGTTGCATTTAACATTTTTCTCGTAATTAATTTGAACTCTGAAATTATCTTCCCATGTCTATTCACATTTCTGCTTTGGTTTGGATCTCTTGAAAACATTCTTCTTGTGCTTACTAATCTCGTGGTCTCTGACTCCCCCGTTAATAGTAATAATAGAGTGTTAACGTTTCTACTGCTCAATTGAGATCCACTCCTCAGGCTTAGACTTCTCTTTGTTCTACTCTTACAAAAAGTTTTACAGTTCTAGGCCATAGCTCAAATCGTTTTCACCATTTATTTGACCCTTGTGTTCCTCGTTATTTTTCAACCTTAATTCATACACAATACAGTTTGGTTTCCTTGTTCAACTCAATTGCTCTGAAGTTTGTATATGCTCCAATCTTCCAGTTTCAAGTTAAGTCACAAGGTAATGTATTTTGGTAATTTCTCCTAGTATTCCTGACCTTGTGAATATGAAATGTACAAGTTAAACACGTTGAAACTTCGTTTCAACCCACTTCAGTTTGTTTCTATCTGACTGAGCTTCATGGAAGACAATCACTCTTGTCCCCTAGAGAGACACAGCTACTTTTCTCCTTAATATGTTCTCTTGTCTGTCGTGTTATCTTTGTTCCCTTCCAACAAACCATATCTCAACAAAGATCCTACTACACTAGGTTCTTGCAATTCACTTCAGGCAGGAGGAGTGGGGGGGGGGAGGAAAGACGAAGAGGATGGAGCTTTAAAAAAGTGACCAGCTTGAACCATCTATTACAGGAATTCACTGGCATCAACAAACACGGCAAATTGGAGTGGGTTTCGTCGTACACCTACATCGCTTGAAGAATCAATATGGTATCCATTCTGATAAGTTCTGGCTGCATTTGCATTAAATATATAGGGCTACATCACTATTTATTACCAAATACTTGGTCAAACAGTTACCAAAGTGTGTCAGGCCACATACCTTGTTGGAAATACTGGTGATAAAGCTCTTAATATCTAGTTGAGTAGGACATGACTTCTGGCATGGCGCATCAGCACATTTGAGGCACCTTGCTGCTTCCTTCAGCGCTGCTCTTTCACTTAAAGTTGTGTGCTTGATGTCGTCAAAGTTGTTTTGAAGGGAAACTGTAGTCTAAAATTAATACGAAATCAAGGTTATTGATAGAATAAAATGTCTCACTCATTCAAGAAGTTTTCGAGCAGAAATGCCCAACCAGAAAATACAAAATTATTTACTTCACGATTCTATAAATATATTTCAGAGAACATAGGCCCTGAAGAGGTGCAACTCAAGACAGCTTTAATGGAGACCTGGGCCCATGAGCTGCCCCACCCCAAAGAACTCAACTTCGAGGTAGCCTTTACACTTCAATGCGTTCGAATTTAGTCTTGTCTAGGGTCCCATCAGGGAGAAAACCAGAGCCACCTCCATACATCAACCTATTTCTTTGAGTGAACCCTTTGAGCTCGAATTCTCAGCTTTGAATGAACTTGTCGAGGACAATCTGCAGGCCCTGTTGGAAATCTTTTTTGAGCTGAAACAGAGTTGACATCGCAGCATGCTCAGGTAGATAGCTAAACCTCCAAACGCATATCCTTGTCCTCTATCCAAGGTAGCTGCTGTTTGCATTAACTTGGGCTTAAAATAGTGAAAAATATGAGCTCGACTAACTGGGCAATTCTTAGAGGCATTCCTCTTCCAATGCAATTTGTTTTTCTTTGTTTCAATTGTTGGTACCACTGCAGCAGTAGGACGAATTTTCGGGTTGAGATTCAGAATGTTCTGTAAAACAATTATCTGATCAAAATGATGGATACAGAGAAATTTAATCATCTTAGCAACTAACAGATTTTCTCAAAAGTGCCGTTTAATCATGGAGGTCGTTACACGCAACTCATAAACTTTAGTATCTGGAAGGCGCTAAATGAAAAACGATACATGTTCACCTCCTGTTCTAGTTGAATGTCAATTAGACAAGGCTGGTATACGATCAAAATCTAAACCATAATATATATCAGAACACTGGAGTAAAACTTTTAAGTGTTATAGGTTGTAGTGGCCCACTTACAACTAAGCTAAGAGGGGGATGGGCAGACTCTCTGCAGCTGTTGATACTATCCTTAACTTATGGCTATATCGTTTTACTTATTTACGCCTATTCAAGGCTATCCACTGAATTCGTCGTATTTAACACATTCAATACGGAACATTGGACCCAGAAAGTTCCAGGAAAACGGAATTGACTTTTTTCGATTTTCTGTGAGAAGAAGGTGCTAGAATGTGTGAAACGTCAAAAAAGTGGTGTTCCGAACCATAGAAAGTTAATATATCAATCAATAATAAATGACGCACATTCGAATCTGCGTCATGCAGGTTTTTTTGGCAAGTCTTTATAAACGAAACACAGGACGGGCAAGTAATTTATTTGGCATCATTTCATAAAGATAATGATTAAACATAACAAAGTAAGTAATTACAAAAAAAACTTAAACAAATTACGACGTTATATATACGAATTACAATGTTGAAACAAAAAATTAGTACTAAGTAATAAAAATTTACGAGCAAGAATCAAAGACGTCATTTATGCTACTGATTTAGAACCGGAAGTATTAGTATTAGTGCTCCCTGAAGCACTCTAGGCATAGGGCAGGTTGCTCAGTACAATCGACGGAATAATAAAATGTATCCTTCCTTACTTTTTTACTTTAGCAAAGGCAAGATCTCCTGCGAATGGTATATTTTCTTCTCTTTTGTATTTGTGAAGGAAGATGATGCGTGGCATCACTCAAACGATTGGTGGAAGATGAGAAGGAGGGCGGGGGTACATTTTATTATTTCCAACTCGGGGTGTTATAAAAGCGAGCATACGACAAAAGTATATGGAAAACATGAATCCCAAGTTTCTTGTACCACCTTAATGCTTTATTAGAACATGGGTAGTTACTGAGCATTTGGTAAGGTCGATCAACTCCCTTCATGTTTTTGTTATACTTCATGATGCACTCAAGTTTCATCTTTATATTTCTAAATTGTTCTACCACCTCAACTAAATCACCTGACCACTCACTTGACAACATGGTAACATCTCGTTTATTGCGCCATCTGTTCACACGTACACACACTGTTTGCATTGTACCGAATAATGGACTCCCTTTTTTCAATTTAGCCTCAGTTACTTCTTTCAGATTTCCTTTTTGGCAATTTTGCAGAGTAATAGTTGTGTAAATTTAGTTCACCAACAAATCATTCGCTAAATTCGCATTGTTATAAAATAGGCCAAGTAAAGGCTGTGACCATACCCTTTGAGAGCTTCAATTCAACAACTGATTTTTGAGACAGAGTGAAAAACAAAACGAGCGGTGCGTAGCAACACACAACTTTCCACCACCCGTGTAAGTTCGAACACCACCTGCGGGTGCTATATCTTTGTTCAACGCATTTCTACAGAACAAAATGTACGTACTAGTTAGCTGAGAGTACTCCGTAAGTTTGATCGAAATCGTTAGAGCCGTTTTTGAGAAAATTGGAATACCGATAAATTAATATTCGACAAATCTCCTTTTCTGAGTTAACATGGCTTATATCTCCGTTCAGCATATAAATACAGAAATAATTATAGAGAACGAAATGTTGGTATAGGTGACAGAAAGACACTCCATTAGAATTTATCACATCTGGTGAAGAAGTTACCCTGGAATTTACGGAAATGTTCGAAAAAACGTTATTTGCGGCACACTTCAATTTTTATCTCTGCTCGATGAACTTTCAGAGGAAAATTTATTGTTAACAATATGTAGATATTAACTATTTGAAAACATCCTGTGAGTTTGGTGAAAATGGCTGAAGTCGTTTTGCCAAAAAGCGTAAAAAACCTATTTTTGCTTCATAGGTATCTTCATGGAGAAGAAAAGTTAGGTATTGATTAGGAAAAGATAATTTGAACGTTTAATTAAAATCGTTAGAGCCGTTTTCGAGAAAAATGCGAAAAACCCTAGTTTTTGGTACATTTTCGTCCCCCACCCCCGTTACCATCCGCCGAAATCGTCCATAACCTTATTTTGGTGTCTACAAAAAAAAAAAAAACTCAGTAGGCCTCAAAACGTAAAGATCTGAAGACAACCCAAATTTTTTTTTTGACATGATTACTATACTTTCCTTCCCTTCGGGTAGCGGAAAGTAAAAACGTGCGAAGAAATTTGCGACAGATTTGTACGATTTCAGAAATTATCGGGAAAGTACACAATTTATGATCACAGATTTAATCAGATACGTTTTTCGTGAACGATAAAGCATTATAAATGCTACGCTTACTAAATATAGCCATCTACAATAGATCGTACTAAATATAATAATCGTACACTCCACAAAACTGTCCAAACTGTATGTACGCGCCTAAATGATTTCTACTCTCTATCCATTCCTTCACCCACTTTCCTATTATTTTTAATTTTAATAGTTTATCTTTTTGTCAAGTACAAAATTAATAATGCTGCTGCTGCTTCTCTGCTAAGGGTTGCCGACGACGGTGTTCATGGGATCACCCTCGAGATTAATCTGTGTGAACAATTTTCACGGACTCTCTCTGGTAGAGTTGATATTTGGTTCGGACCGGAAGAGCTCTTTGAAACTCAATTCATTATGAATCACTTAACCTATTCATTGCGTTTCCACAGCTAACGCACTGGAAGACATTTCGGGATTTGAAAATATCCCGGAAATCGCTATTACGTCAAACAGATCATTTTTGAATTTCTTCTTTGATCTCGATCATGTGACATAAAACCTATTCGGTATTTCTTCCAATGCCCCACTTACGAAACTAGGAAGTCATCAGGTGATGTCTACTTGATGAACCGTAGTATTCTAGCTTCCCATCTTTATAGAATGTAGAAATGGAAGGGTACAAACATTAACAGTACGTTACGGCCAACTAATAAATTTGACATGCGTTGAAAGATTTAGACGTGTAGATAAAGAATGGCTGTAGTTACTTGTTGTTGCGCGAAAAAAAAACAAAACATTTGTCGAAAATGCATAGTAACAAAACACATGTACGAAAAAACGAGGCCGAAAGGATAACCCGTTCTCCTTCATTAAAGATGGCGTTTAATAGCTTACTTTTGGCCATCGCTCCTGATGATGGACCTTCGCTCTTGAGGATCGCGTCCAACTCTCCAGATGCAGCTACTCGAGTTTTGATTGTCGATCGCTCTCTCACTCTCTCTCTCTCTCTCTCTCTCTCTCTCTCTCTCTCTCTCTCTCTCTCTCTCTCTCTCTCTCTCTCTATCTATCTCTCTCTCTCTCTCTCTCTCTCTCTCTCTCTCTCTCTCTCTCTCTTTCTCTCTCCCAACCATGTATCAGCTCGTTCTTCACACAAAACTCCTACGCAACAGAAGTATCTAGCCAATATTTGCAGAAGGTTTAAGGATTATCTCGACCATGGTGAGAACATAACATATATTCTGGAGGTTCCAAGGATAGTGAGCATACCAGCCAGGCATACACTTCCTGGTTAATATTTGGGCGAAAGTTTCTCGATATGAGGCCCGTCCAACTCTGCACTTTCCGTATTGCAGGCCCCTCTGCTCCTTCAGCTGTCAACAGAACGGGGCAGCAAACAAGTGTAGCCTTGAAAACTTTGTTCACCCGATACCCATCATGACACACCAAAACAGGCATCACCCCACCGAACTCCCACCTTCTTTTTCGCGCGTCGCTACCTATTGTGCTTCATCCCTTTTTTCCTTCTCTATCATCTGTGCTGCTCCATCCACTTTCCACCGGTTAGATCATTCCAATTTTCTTCTGCTCTTCATGCCGCCACATCCACCGTATTTTTACTTTCCTTGCTCTACGAAGTAGAAAGGAAAGTTATGTAATCGGCTGAAAAAAATTTTTTGAGTTCTCTTCAGATCTTTACGTTTCAGACCCCCCTGAGTCCGAAAAACACTATTTGGGAAAATGGTCTGTGTGTGTGTATGTGTGTCTGTGAACGATTTTTAGAGAAAACCACCGTACCAAATCAGCTCAAACTTCATATCTCGCTTGCAGGTTACCATGGGACACCAAAATAAGGGTATGAACAAAATCCACC
This sequence comes from Pachypeltis micranthus, assembly GCA_020466155.1. Lineage (NCBI taxonomy): Eukaryota > Metazoa > Arthropoda > Insecta > Hemiptera > Miridae > Pachypeltis > Pachypeltis micranthus. The sequence goes on from CM035768.1 coordinate 44,676,537, forward strand.
GAAATTTAACTACAGTTATCATAGTGATCAAAACACCAAATTTTTTTTCTCAAAAACGGCTCTAACGATTTTGATTAAATTGTTTATATTGATAGCTCTCAATAAGGCAATTATAGCATAAAATTTCCATTTGTGGGAAAATGACGAGAGCAGCACAATAAATTACCAAAACTTTCGACGAAATCGATTTTAGCGCAGTTTTTAGAGAAAACCACCGTACCAAATCAGCTCAAACTTGATATCTAGCCTACAGGTTACCATGGGGGCATTTATGAGGGTATGGGCAAAATCCACCAAAAGTTAACTATAGTCATCATAGTGATCAAAACACCAAATTTTTTTCTCAAAAACGGCTCTAACGATTTTGATTAAATTTTTTATATAGATAGCTCTCAATAAGACAATTATACCATAAAATTCCCATTCGTGGGAAAATGACGAGAGCAGCACAATAAATTATCAAAATTTTCGATGAAAAGCGTTTTTAGCGCAGTTTTTTTCTTATTAACTCCGCTGGAATTTTGTAGAATGTTAAAATAAATTTGTATTGTAGTCCAATCCAATACCTAAAGATTGAGTGTTTAAAAACGCTCATGAGATACATGGGGCTCACATAATGTAAGGTGGGTGCGGCGAAATAGTGGAAATCCATCTTATAAAAGACGAGTTGAGACGAAGTAGTCTATTTCCACGGGTAAAATAAAGACAATGATATCTTGTATACGCGTTTCGGTTTACTAGACCATCATCAGTACAATACTAGTATTTAAAGCTTCTCATTCAGCTTCCCCTTTTCATCCTTTTTTCACATTCAATTTATCGGTATTTCTACTGTGGTCTCCCAAACTAGCTCAATGTATTAGGAGCCACTGAGGAAATTTTCATTTCCGTACGCCTTAACATTTCCAAAAGAAATCGTCGTCATCCCATCACTGGGATCTGAAGTCGATAAAATGTGCCTTACCTCCGTTGGCTTTCCTTTCCTGTTGCAGATTTTCCCTTCTGTTCTCGCCTTCCTTTTCGGCAGCAACTGCAGCGTGCTAACCTTCTACTTCAAAACCTCGCACATTTGGACCTCTTTCACCGGAAATTTTAATCCTTTCTTATAATAAAATAAAATGAACTACACCGGCGGGTATACCGTGAGGGGAGGGGCACCTCATTTCTTCACGTGCCGCCTGATTTCTTCAGGCGGCACGTGAAGAAATGCGGTCCTGGACCAATAAATCAGATCGTTGTTGAACAGCAATTTGAGGGATAGTCATAGTTGACGAAGTTTGCACTTGAAAAATAAAATGATTACATTTCATCAAATATTTTCAACGCCTCATGACAATAGGCATCTAGGGCTCTTGATATCCTTTGGTATGGCCTTATTTCGAGCATGTTGATTCTTTTCATTTCCTTACTGCCCTCTGCACTTTAATTAAGGCAATTGCCGTCAGTTAATCAATAAACCAGGGGTGTTGCTGCATCTACAACATGGCGAGAACCAGCGCTAAAAAAACGAAACTTTCTCTGGCCCCATGCACGTAAAGGGAATATGTGGTTTTAAAAGAGTTTTCGTTCAGATCGTGTGGATTATATAACGTCCCGATTATTAAATTTATTTTTTCAACCCACGTGAAGTTTTTACCACTCGAATGTGACATGGTAAAGGTGCACATCATTTCGTGTTATTAGATCGCCTGTAATTATCTCACATCTTTATCGAGTAACTAGCCCGTAGATACTTTATTGGGCTGTGCAGAAGTTTTTTGGTTCCACCATAATCCGTGAATTTTCGCTCAACAAGAAGGCTGGTCTTTTTTTTCACTTTTGGTCGGAGAGGAATGTAAAAGGAGAGCAAAACTTCGACCAGTAAGAACTAACTAGCCAGCCAAATCAACGAAAAAGTAATCAAACTGCGAGTAGTGGAATATCTTGACGCAAACAAACTGTTTTCGAGCTGAATGGTACGGCTTCAGCTAACTTGGGCTGTGCGAAGCCTTGGATTCCTTTGAAACCGTTTTATACGAAAGCATCGGCTCGAGTTGGTTCTGTCTAATGTCAGTAATTACTTCCTGAGACTTGACAACTCGACTATTTGCGATTGTATATTGAAGACTAAGAGTGAAAAATAGGTTTGACCTGTAAAACGTAAACAAAAAGCCAAATACCTCAACGTCTTGAGTCACAGCGCTGTAACACGCCATACTCGACATTACCCAGGGATTGTATTGTTCTTTCGCGCACTGACTGAGCTCTTGTCGTCAAGAATCATTCGACAACTGAGACTCGGGTAATCTTCCCCACTGCTATCCTCCTTATCGGCCTCGATATGGTTTTCATAGCCTCTGAACAATAGAGAGAGTCAACAAAAGGGAGATTATGTCTCTGTGACGCGAATCTTTGACTAAAATCGGCGAATAAGCCCACAGCAATCAATCTCGCCTCGAGATTTTTTTTTCTCACGATTTGTCGACTTTTTTTTGAGAGGCAGATGCTCGAGTCACTTGGAAGGTCGAGGCAGAGAGATAAGACGGCTCAAATAAATCGAATGTTGAAGGCTCCACGTACATTTCCTCATTAAATGCTGAATATGGAAAATCCCGAGTGTTGCAATTATCCAACAGCACTTTCAGGAACGTGCATGAAAGAAGAGATACGAAATTCAGCAGACACGAAAGCGAAAAATAAGTCGACGAATGAAACGAGAGTTGTTGGCAGAGCTTAATCGCTTGGGAGAGGATATATATTGAGTTCACAGTAAAGTATGGAAGATTCAGACTGACTACAGGGGGTCTCTGGATAGATGAACTGGTGCGATCCACAGCGAGAGTTGAGAGTGAGTGTTTAACTGTTTGATTTCTAGAACTGAGTTTCGTGAGGAAGTGGGAGGTAAGGTGAGAGAAGGGGGTGAGGAAAATCCTAATTGGGGAAACCTTAAGCCGAAAAATACATTTTCGGTTCGGGTCAGTAAGTAGAAAGGGGATGATTGACATGGGAGATTTGAAGTTTCCAGCCGCTTCAGAACAAAAGCCTCAGGTCACTGAGCTCGGATTTAGATCAGAGGGCTCGAGAGCTTGGTAAACCTGATTGGTTTTGAGCACAGCGAAATTCGAGCAACTCGGCTTGAACCGAGCAACGTTCCTCATCCCACGAAAAAAATCCGATTTCTACCTAAAGGCTCAAATGCAACGAAATAAAGTTACCAGTTTGATCAAAACAATCATCTATCGTTAGACCCGATTTCGAGGAATCAATACTTTTTTGCAGAATCTCATTTTGTGATGTATCTTGGCTTATACCTCCGTTCAATGGAGAATCGCAGAAATACTCGCGTGAGATAAAACGTGGACACTAATAGACACACCGTTAATAAAATCGCACCCAAATATTTTGGGCTGAGCTCACGTTTATTGTGATTCGTTTACGTTACGGGAACACTGTCGTGCTTCCGACCGAATTTCCCCATTCTTGCCTAACCAATTTAAGTACTAGTTTTTCAGTAACGGAGCTCCTTTAAGTTATCTATTCCACAGTTTTCAAGTAGACGGGCATTTATTTTGGCACTATACTACTCATTTTCAAGCCACTACTTTCAGTTTCTCCCTTCGAGGGTTTTGTTTAACGTTCAATTTCAATTAGTTCGTTTGTCAGGTTTCAGACGCAATTTAGTTGTTGTTGAGTCTTTCGGAGGAACATTTATGGAGAACCACAGTATATGTAAATAAATCGATGAAAACACAGGTTGACGAATCTGTCGTTTACTGTAGAAGAGTTGGAAAAATTCAAGTAACACTTTTTTGGGACATTTTGGTTGTTATCTCACCACCGTTATCTAACCGTCAGAATAACATTATGTATAAATTATGTGAGTATGCCCGATTTAGATTCATAAGGATAAGAGCCGTTTTTGCAATTGGCTTGTTCCAATTGTTGGAAGTAATTGGAAATGCCTCAGATCCAAATTGCAGCTTACCTCGGCCAAAACCAGTGTCATGGTGGAACTACGTTTCTGTTACTCCATCTCTAGTCATTCGAGCTATTCATCATATTTAGATGGGAAAGTGAGGAATTAGATTCGTCAACTCAAGCCGCTCTTGGGGCAGTGGTCAATATGATCAATCATCCCAATCCTTCGATATCGGAGATCCCTCTCCACCGACCGCCTCAACCCCGACTCCGTCGACTGAAACGCAAGTGACGCTCTCAACGACGAAGAAGAGCCCCATCGCAGTTTGTACTTACTACCGTACATTTTCGTTACCCCCTTGTACTGATGTCATATTGGTCAATAACTGTGACGCACCACCGTCTCTTTTTACTTTTCTCGGCTGTACGAAGTAGAAAGGGAAGTTATGTAATCGGCTGAAAAAATATCTGGTGCGTTGCAACACACAACTTTCCTTAGCTCTACAACAATTCACTTTGGACATGGCTAATTCTATTTAATCAATTCATTTATCACTCGGTTAATTTGAACTTGGTCAAACAACGCTTTACGGCAGCAGCAAGTGGTAGCGCTTACAGTTCCTGATTTTACTGTGCTGCTCTTATTCATTGCAGGACCATTATTGAGAAACTGGTACACAGATAATTAATGAGGCTGTAAAGGAAGGATAGTAATTACTTTTGCAGATTTATTGGGTAAAAACGTTTAGAACTGGTAGTAAGCAAAACGGCGGTAGTTGAAATTCAGGAATTTCTGGAGTGACCCCCATGTATCTCATGAGCGTTTTTAAACACTCACCCTTTAGGTATTGGATTTGAGTACAATACTAATTTTTTTTAACATTCTACTAAAATTCCAGCGGACTTTATAAGGAAAAAACTGCGCTAAAAATGCTTTTGGTCGAAAATTTTGATAATTTATTGTGTTGCTCTCGTCATCGTTAGAGCCGTTTTTGAGAAAAAAAATATTTGGTGTTTTGATCACTATGATAACTATAGTTAACTTTCGGTGGATTTTGTTTATACCCTTATTTTGGCGTCCCATAGTGACTTCCGGGCTAGATATCAAGTTTGAGCTGATTTGGTACGGTGGTTTTCTCTAAAAACCGTTCACACACACACACACAGAGACCATTTTCCCAAATAGTGTTTTTCGGACTCAGGTGGGTCTGAAACGTAAAGATCTGAACAGAACTCAAAATTTTTTTTTTCAACCGATTACATAACTTTTCTTTCTACTTCGTAGAGCAAGGAAAGTAAAAAGTTGAGTCCTATTCAGATTTATATGTTACAAACTCTACTGAGTCTACACTATTTGGGAAAATGGTCTGTGTGTGTATGTGAATGCGATTTTGAGAAAATGGCTGAACCAAATCAGCTCAAACTTGATTCCAGAATTTCAACCCCCATCGTTTCATCTACTACCATTTCTCAGTGTATTTATTTACGATTTTACAACGGCTAATAACGATTTTGATTGAATTTTTGTATAGACAGCTCCAAATAACACGTCAATATCGTGAAATTCTGATTTGCTGGAAAATGACGAGAGCAGCACAATAAATTACCATACATTCCGACGAAAATTTTAACGCAATTGTTTCCTCATAAACTCCACTCAAACGCTACCAGGATGTTCAGAAAAGTGACGTGATAGCCCAATCAAACGCTCATAAGATATCTAAGAGCTACTTCAGAAATTCCACAATTTCAACCCTCATCGTTTGATCAACTAGTTTATGCCCGATTACTCCAAAACTGTGAACATGATGCTTCTTAAAAAAAATACCGTGAAGAGACTCTTAAATCATCTGTGAACTGATTGCTCAGTAATGATCCTGTACAAGCAGGCGCAGCACAATAAATTCCAGAACCATATGCGCCTCCTGTTATGTAGAAATTTGTTATAAATAGAATAAAGAACAGATTTCAGTAGTAGTCGCAAGAGTCAAGAGAATCGTTGATTCCACGTGAGGCCAAGGAAAGTTGCGATTTTTTTGCGGAATTTCTTTAGTTTCAGTTAAATCTGACGATAAGACAGCTTCAAGATATAAGAAAATATCTGGTGCGTGGCAACACACAACTTTCCTTAGCTCTACGTCAATTCACATTGTACATGGCTAATTCTATTTAATCAATTCATTTATCACTCAGTTAATTTGAACTTGGTCAAATAACGCTTTACGACAGCAGGAAGCGGTAGCGCTTACAGTTCCAGATTTTATTGTGCTGCTCGTACTCATTTCAGGACCAATATTGAGCGATTGGTACACCGATAATTAATGAGGCTGTAAACCCGAATTTTTTGAAGAAGGATAGTAATTACTTTTACAGAGTTATTGGGTAAAAATGTTTAGAACGGTAGTAAGCGAAACGGCGGTAGTTGAAATTCAGGAAGTTCTGGAGTGACCCCCATGTATCTCATGAGCGTTTTTAAACACCCACCCTATAGGTATTGGATTGGACTACAATACCAATTTTTTTTTTACATTCTACAAGAATTCTAGCGGAGTTTATAAGGAAAAAACGCTTTTGGTCGAAAACTTTGATAATTTATTGTGGTGCTCTCGTCATTTTCCCACGAATGGGAATTTTATGGTATCATTGCCTTATTGAGAGCTATCTATATAAAAAATTTAATCAAAATCGTTCGAGCCGTTTTTGAGAAAAAAATATTTGATGTTTTGATCACTATGATAACTATAGTTAACTTTCGGTGGATTTTGTTTATACCCTTATTTTGGCCTTACACACACGCACACACACACACAGACCATTTTCCCAAAGAGTGTTTTTCGGACTCAGGGGGGTCTGAAACGTAAAGATCTGAAGAGAACTCAAAATTTTTTTTTCGGCCGATTACATAACTTTCCTTTTTACTTTTTAGAGCCAAGGAAAGTAAGAAAGAGCGTGTTGTTGAGAATTTGGAATAGTCTCATTCACATTGGTTTCATTTGTTCCTATATTATGTAATAAAAAGTTGATTTTCGTTCTTGATTTGACATCAAGAACAAAAATCTACCATTTTATATTCTATATTCTAATAGTAGTATGGACGCTAGGAATATGTGACGAAAAGGTTCAAGTTTTACGGAAGGGTGCGAAAAGACTGGGATATAGACGCAAGTTACGGCGCTTCACAGGCCCAAAATATACGAGTATAACGTAAGTGCAAAAAGAAAGCTGGGAGAGTCGTATATAGACGTTAGGACTGACAAGGAGTCGGAAATAAAGGAGGTGTGCAATTTATATAGGTACGCAGGTTATTGCACTGGTCAAGCAACGAAATAGGTTTTTAAAGGAAGTTATTCGGAAGAAAAAATCCGTGAGCTGCGTTCACGGAAACCGTTCAGCGAGATTACTGAACCTGGTTTTACCTGGGCTTAAATGCCGTACTCGGGTTTCCCTCGGCCTGTCGTCCGCCTGCGCGCCGATCCTGTTTTCTTCATTAGTGACTTACCGATTTGATGTGTCATTACAACTACGAAAAGGGTGGAGGAAACACGAAGAATATTATTATACAAAAAAAATGCACTAATATGAAAAGAAAATGAAGTAATTGGGGCGGAAATTGTGTCTTTCGCGCAAACCTTCGTCTGTTGGACTGCGAAAAGAAAACTGAGAGTACTCTGAAATGAACTGGAACTATGATAAAAAAGTGACAGTATTTAATAACTGAGCTGAAAAAAAAACACCACTGAATAAATTATAAACGAAACGTACGAGGCCCGTGTTTGAAGGAGAGCACATAACAAATTGAGAAGAATAAAATGAAAGAGTGCTGAAGCCAAAAATAAAATGAAAACAAGGTCTGACCGGAAGTAGTAATGATACTGTTTGGCAGGAGACAGCCCTAGGATAAGTCTCTTTCCTTTCGAATCGAATGTCTTCGTTCTTGAAGGGGAGAGCACGTTGATAATAATTGAGATCAAAGCCGACTGAATAACCTCAAAGTTGCTGTTTCGTTTTGTGGCTACAGTGATCGGAATTTCTGAACAGCTTTACCGATTTTTACTTTTCTTGCTCTACGAAGTAGAAAGGAAAGTTATGTAATCGGCTGAAACAAAAATTTTGAGTTTTCTTCAGATCTTCACGTTTCAGACCCTCCTGAGTCCGAAAAACACTATTTGGGAAAGTGGTCTGTGTGTCTGTGAACGGTTTTCAGAGAAAACCACCACACCAAATCAGCTCAAACTTCATATCTCGCTCGCAGGTCACCATGGGACGCCAAAATAAGGGTATGAACAAAATCCACCGAAATTTAACTATAGTTATCGTAGTGATCAAAACACCAAATATTTTTTTTTCTCAAAAACGGCTGTAACGATTTTGATTAAATTTTTTATATTGATAGCTCTCAATAAGGCAATTATACCGTAAAATTCCCGTTTTTGGGAAAATGACGAGAGCAGCACAATAAATTATCAAAATTTTCGACCAAAAGCATTTTTAGCGCAGTTTTTTCCTTATAAAGTCCGCTGGAATATTAGTAGAATGCTAAAAAAAAATTGGTATTGTAGTCCAATCCAATACCTAAAGGGTGGGTGTTTAAAAACGCTCATGAGATACATGGGGGTCACTCCAGAAATTCCTGAATTTCAACTACCGCCGTTTCGCTTACTACCAGTTCTAACAGTTATTACCCAATAACTCCACAAAAGTGATTACTATCCTCCTTCAAAAAATTCGGGTTTATTTGTGTACCGATTGCTCAATATGGGTCTGGCAATGAGTACGAGCAGCACAATAAAATCTGGAACTGTAAGCGCTACCGCTTCCTGCTGCCATAAAGCGTTCTTTGACCAAGTTCAAATTAACTGAGTGATAATTGAATTGATTCAATCGAATTGGCCATGTACAAAGTGAATTGACGTAGAGCTAGGGAAAGTTGTGTGTTGCAACGCACCAGATATTTTGAACTGCAGTCTTGTTTATTACGCACAGCCTCCCACGAGATTATGATTATTAAAGTATTGCAGGAATTTTCTCGGAACTATTCTCACAGCCTAGAAGAGGTAATAATAGCTCTCTCCTCAGTGGCAGACGTGTGTGTTTTTTAATCCCGTAACTTATTGAGTTTATGTTAACGTGGGCATTTGGAGCACATTTCATTTAAAATGCTGATTATTATTTCTGAATCAAAATTGATAAAGTAGCTTTAATCTAGAATATGTGTATGAGTTTCTGTGTATAGTGTTGTAACAGGGCTGAGCGGCAAAACGTCGAAATGGCACTGTTCACACCACAGACGGGTTCCATAGCTTGGCAACCAATTATTCAAGTGGTAAACGAAAGAGAAAAAAAAGTACGGTAATGTTGAAGTAGAAGGAATGTCCGAATAAAGAAAGTTTAGTATGGCCGTTATTGCTGAGACGTTGGGAAAACTGAGATAAACGACGTAGTCGTGCTAGCAGGACAGAAGATGATGCACCGTACGGGTAATCATTATTTTAGATCGAATCATATCAGATTATCATGGAAATCAAGAACGTGATTGCCCAAAACATAAGAAATTTCTCTCGTGTAATTTCGAAAACCATAAAATCATTCGAACTCCACCAATTGATTAGCGTTGCCTTATTTGTGTGTGGCCGATAGGTCGTCGCTCGTGTAGTTTCAAATACTTTATTATACTCTTCATATTCACTTGGCAGCGCAAACGAAATCCTTGAAAGACACATATCTTCCACAATTATGTGTGTATATGTGCAAACGAAATCCGTTTGGAAAATTTGTTTAAGAATGTAATGAAATGCTTCTTGCGGCTACAACCCGTCGGGAATTCACACTGCAACTTTTTGGTCCGCTTGTAACAGCTTCATTTTCGTCGAAAATTCGTTTTTTGTCATTTCATGGCAAAATTGAAACTTAGTTGGTTAATCCCTCCCTCAATGGCGGATCTTCCAAGCCAGGGAATCTCGACGACTTCCACAACGAGTAGTATTCGTTAATCAGATCGAACCCGATGAAGGGTTCACTTCAACTGCCAAAATGAATACGGTTTTCCCAACAAGTTATTAACCTTGATCCCGACAGTACTTACTGGACCCAATTAAACGACACTTCCCCACTTATTCATACTCCCTTACAGATCATCGTCACAGTACACAACTTCAACGCTTCTTAGCTCAATTGGGAGTAAAGTTAAAATACGATATCCGCTCAGTTACAGTGTTGCAAGCGATAACGAATTTTTATCCTCTTTTCTAATGCTTATCCGCCTTTCTAATGCTCTCGCCGTTAACTCTGCGCTGTTAACTAATACCGTTCATTTTTCTCGATTATATATTCCCGCCTTCTCTCTTGTGGTAAACTTTCTGAAACCAAAAAAATTAATTTAGACGATTTAACTAAAATTGCATTACTATACCTTAGGCTTCTCATGATACGCCTATGTCCTCAGCATAGCATAAATCTGTAAATTTTGGTTATCCCGATTATTATCCCCAACCAAACCAACTGATCTTGAGAAAGTTTGAGGTTGAAAGCGAATAAATTGAGAGGTTCTCCTTTTAAGTCTCGAGACGGTCAAAATGAGGGATGCGAGAAAGAAAAGGTGGTGGTGTGGTGGGCGAGTGCATGAGGACGAGGAGAGAGGTGAAACTCATCATGATGGGCCACGCCGGTAGGGGATGGAAGGGCGCGTAGGAGAGTATAAAAGGGCGCCTCCTCTTGTGCCCCAATCTCAGTCCATTGCCGACATTAAATGTGTTCGCCGACCCTGGAGCAGTAAATATTGTGAGTGTCGACATAGAAAGACGATAATTTTGTTTCGTCTGCTCCCAATTTCCCTTCTTTGTATTTCGCCTTCTTTGTTTTAATTTTTATTATCGCTCATGTAAATTTTAAATGTTTCAAACTGAATCTATAAACGTTAGAGTTCGTATTTGAAACGATTCTCCCACTAAAAATGCCGTGGTTTCCACTTCAACAATTTTAAGACAAATCCGCGAAAATCCGAAATACTTATTAAAAAAAAGTTGTCTGTTGTTACTTGATATTGCTATGAAAAAAATCGAGTTATTTCCCAATTCACTTTATCCTCAAAGTCGAGCGTTTGATACTCCGTAATACTGGTAAATTTGATTGCGAGGTGTACAGCATATTTTGGCGACCTGTCGAACAGGGCGGTTCTGTTGGGTCAAGTTACCAGCACCAAAGCACCTCTATTTGGCTTTCTCCTCTCCCCCAAAGGTTGCATTTGGAACTCGACGCTTCTTTGACTCGATGTTTGCTCAGAAAACAGTTTGCGTTGATGTGATCTGAATCAATTTGGCCGCGTCAACGAAACTTGATTGAACTAGTAACCTGCTCAGCCGACCGTTGTACAACTATATGCGCGTAGAACTATTTCGATTCGAAGGAAAACTGTAATTCCTAAACACCAGCGATAGAAGTTTGTAAAAATTAGTTGCGCGACCTTATTTATTTTGCTCTCAACTAACTGTAACTTCAACCAAAATCTTCATATCCCCAAATCATATTTACCCTCTCGGAATATGTTCAACACTTCAAAAGTTCCTTCAAAATTAATAACGTAGTTAATTGACACAATCGAACAACTCGAGGGCCAACATCAACATCGTTTAGACAATTGAACAAAACAATATTTACTTAGCTTTATGTAGTGGCAATAAAAGAGTTTTAGGTCATCTAGCTGGCGTGGTCAGCGTGTGTCTAAGCGCGTCGCAGATGAAGAGCTACCGATCTACCTCTTTTCGTTGTAGTGCGTGTTATTTTATAGAAGCAATAAGGAGGTAGATGAAAATTGCAGTTTTCGTTGATACAAAGGGGATTCGGAGCCAATACGTATCAAAAATGGAAGTTTTAAAAATCTATTCTCCAAAACCGCTCAGTCGATTTTGATTAAATTAACAACTTTAGTCTTGTGATCGATCAAATTGTCTGTAAATACTGAGAATGGACACGTAGACGGTAGAGAAAATATTTTTGCTTTTTAGTTTTTGCAACGATTCACAGCATATAGCATGTTGTCGCTTACATATGTGTATATCTTTTATTCTGCCTGTTGGTTGAACGAAGACAGAATCCAAAATACGCTGTTTTTTCGTTTTTCGCTGAAAATACCAGATTTCGATCAATCTGACAATTTTTATTTCGTTATTTTAATGTATATTGGAATTTTGTTCTATCCAAATATTTTTCTAAACGCCCGTTGCGGTTAGAAAAAAGGTTTCCTCACATTTTACTCTTCTTTTTCTTCTAGCCGTCTCACGCAGCCCTCGATCTAGGTTCACCCCTCAGGGTAGTTTATACCAACCGTACATTTTATTTCAATGTAGAGAACCTGTATATAATCTCTTCGAATTTGGTGAAAATGTGGAAAGTTGAGACGTGTTGCCCAGAATGCCCTGACTTTCAGGTGTTTTTGGCCTTTGAACACAATAAAAACAAAATTAATGTTGATGAAGTGCATTCACGTAAATTGTTTGAGAACTTCAAGGAGAATTCAATTTTGGTGCAGGTTGTTTGTCTAACTGGTAAAATCAAAGCGAACGACATGAAGGAGTGTAAATGTCAACCAACTCTTGACGCGTGAAGAGTATGGGGATATTGATGGTGTTGAAATGAACTCGAGTGATGATCTCAAGAAACTCGTCTCATGCTTCTCGTATCTTAGCACCCGCCCAAAAATTTCGACTTTCGGATATCGGTCCGTTTAATCAAGAAATTGCTTTAGAACTGCTTCCTTCGCATGTTGACTAAACACGAGCAACTTAAAGCTCGTAAATTTCGAGCGTATTTCTTCATATTAGGTGACAAGGGATGACGTCATTCCCGGAATGCCGTTAAGTTGGCCTGTAAGAACTGCGGTAACAAATAAGACGAAAATCATACACCTGAAATATGTTCGGTAGTTTTAAAATGTCTTCATTGTCAAGGGCCCCAATACCCCATTGATGAACCTACTCTCAATTCACGGTTCTCAATCCATCAAACAAAAAATGTCTGATCGTCTTATTGGGCGGCAAAAACATGATCACTGAACCGCGGCGCTATTACCTCCTGAATGTGTACCCCTTGAACATTATTTGGCAATTCTCCCCCAATTCCGGAGACGAGCTATCTTCGTAACAGGACATTCACTTCATCAGCGCCTTTTGTACTGATAAAACTTAGACCTAGCGAGCCTCAGCCAGCTTGTGGACGAACTAAAGCGAACTTCACGTATCACCGAAGCCTGTTAAAAATGTCCAACCCCCGTCGTTCTCAGCCACGTATCCACCAAAAACACCTCACCTCATCGACCACGACTAATCCTCTCAAGCCCGAAGATATGTGTAGTATAACTGTATGAGTAATTAAACTTCTTAAACAGTTAAATGTTCGCGAGTGTTACGAAGAAACTATTAAAAATATTATTCGTGAGACAATGGAGTCTAGTGCATTTTGAAATTCACTAATTACAAATGATTCGCCCTGCATGGTATACCGTGTTGTTCGATATCACCCGCTTATGTCAACTGTCGTTCTAGTTCAGCCGGTTTTTGTTTTCGAATGAGATTTCTGTAGCATTTTTAAGTGAAATTCGGTTGAAGGTCACAAATGTTATGTGTAATAGAGAAGATTATGGATGGGGTGGAGCTGCTCTCCTCCTCTATGATCGGATATATCATCAAACTGTCAACAGGCAACAGGGGTAAAATGCGTAGATGCTAAAGTTTTTTAGTTGGTAGTTTAGTTTAGTGCAGAGGAATGAGAAAGATTCTTCAATTCAGTTACCTTTCTTAGAATTATTGCCAGAGACTTTAATTTACATCGTACTTACCTTGGTTCGAACCTTACATCATCAAAAGGAGTCCAATTGAATACAAGGGCACCTATTTCAGTCACCTTACGTAATTCACCTTTTTTGTGTTCAACGGATGTGACTTTGGTTTCTCCAAATCTTGGGGTCTGCTCATTCCTCAATAACATTCAAATCAGGATCGCATATCCTCCCCAACCGCATTCATTATCCAAAGAGGACGTGGAAAACGGATGCAACTAATTGGTGTAAATTCAGGGAATGCATTAATGAGTTAGAGCTATTACATAATGTGAGTCATTCAAATTTGGATTCCTTGATTAATTTAGAATGTGCACCGGTTATCCCGAAACTTGAACCATACTCTTCCACAGTAACGGAGAACACCTGATTGTCAGTCCGCATTAAATGAACGTAAGTTGGTTAATTACTCAGTTTAGCATCCACCATTTCGTCGAACAGTCAAGCGAGCTAAAGCCGATTCTTGGAGGCAATACTGCGATAGAAATATGGACTAAATTTAAACGTTTGAAGAATAGGGAAACAAAAAAGTCTACTCCCCCACTCGTAGGCGATCGAGCAGAGGATTTACTAGACAATTACGCTCCTCCTTTCGATGCCTGGTAGGGTGTGTTTCTCCGAGTTTGATAACCACATGGCACAGAGATTGATGGACTGAAGATGGAAGTAATTTTCTTATCGCCTCTTTCACTTAAAACGACTTACACATCACACTGCTCAAGAGATAGATAAGTCGGCATACCCCATATTAATTCCTAACGCATATAAACTGCTCTTCCCTGACTTGTTTAATGATTTTTGGGCGAGCCAACAAACAAACATTCCCTGGTGAATGGTCCAAGGTAGAATAAGTGCCTTTGTTGAAGTCAGGTGAAACTTAATGTTTGATCATCGCTCCGAATAATATCGTGTCATCTTATGCATTGAAAACGTTTGAGCGACTTGTGATAAATTGGTTGGAGCGGTGGGCTGAGTCGAATGTTTTTTGAGAAAACAATTTGTGCTCTGAAGAAGTAAAATTATTTTTTGGTTATCACCTGGAAAAAGTAATTGGCGTCAAATTGTCCTGTACGAGTTTAATATTCAGAATATTTTATGATCATTCAAGGTGATTAATCTTAGTTTCAAACGTTGGGCGGTCTTCTCTAGTTTTCATTTCTGTTGCCTAATTTCTCAGGATGTTTGATTAAAGTTTCCTCTTCAATTTCCTCCGTCCACAACGTGAATCTCGAAAAGGCTGGAGCCGTTTAGCTCACTCAATTAAGGAGTAAGAGGGGAAATGGGAACATCAGCTTTTTACGCATCACACAGCTTACCTCGCCCGCGTCTAAACATTAACCCTCAAAACCGCTGCTCGATGAATCATTAGAAAAATATTTGCCGATACCCAAATTTAGGTATATTGAACAGAAGACAAGCTACGCTTATGATTCGAATCGCTAGATATTAATATCTAGTGCAGCGTATCACACAACTTTCCTCGCTCACTAGTAAACTCGAAGACACGGTACATAACCACCGGGTTGGTTACCATTAAACGCGATGAAGCTGAATGAAAATTGTTAAAGCCTTTTTGGCAAAAATTCGGCGATAACAATTGGAGAATCGAAAAAGCTTCCTTCGAAGTGAGTGCGTTTTGGCGTATAAACTGTCTGATTTATGGATGAAATGAGCCTCTTTCGTGCGTTAAGTTTCAATGAGCTGAAATACACCGGGTTTGGCATTTATTTCCGTTCAACGTTACAATCCCAGCTCCCTGTACGCTCGTAACTGTAGGCTTCACTGCTGTAAGAAGCCACGCCGCACGGTGTGAAAGTGCATGCAATGTTTTC